>CM053036.1:205507755-206107755 GCA_028564925.1 Lithobates sylvaticus | reverse complement strand
CCAAACTACTATCGCCTGTACTTGTCCTGGCCTCAACATTGGTACAGCCTCATTAGGCGCGCCAAAATACCGCTGCAAGCTCTGTCGCCTACTCGCACCTGAGGAAGGTGTTTCACTAGTGCTTCTCGGCCTTTTGGCTAAGATCAAGTGTAGTATCTGTTCTTATCAGTTGCCAGGAGGTGGCGCTTGCTTCCGTCCCTGTTCTACGGCGAGGTGGAGAAGGGGTGGCGGTTGCTATGCAAAAGCCTGCTGGCGTAAAGGTGACCTGGAGCGGTTCGTAGCCGAAAGGGAAGCCTTCTGATGGGGATGGAGAACCACTGGGTTGGCGCTGAAGGGTCGAGTCCCTGGCCTTCTGGCCTGGATTGTGGCAGCTCTAGCTCTGGTCAGTTTTTTGGGTTGGAACACCTGCATGGCAAGTGATCTGCAAACAAATGTGGATAGGGAAATAACTTAAAATAACATAAAAAAATAAAAAATAAAATGCTGGAGGCCCCCTTCTCAGCAGAAGAGGTACAGGAAGTCATTAAGAACCTCAGAAACTCAACGGCATGATGCCACACATATGGTGGGAATACCCCAGAATACGCACTTTCTGGAAAAAAATATTCAATTTAATGGATAAGATAGTGGGAAAATAAAATACTTGGAAATTAAAAAAAATGAAAAAAATTATAATCTTGACCTAGGAGGATGAAATTCAAATGGAGTAGGAGGTTGAGGTGGCGGTGGATGTGGTGGTGTAGGTGGATGTGGCGGTGTAGGTGGAAGCGGTGGTGGAGGAGGACGAGGTAGCCAACACTGGTTCAAAAATACAACAATGGCTGGGTAAGGCTAGTGGAGAATGATGTGTCGAATTCTGTCCCCCGTCGCATAGTGTCCTCCCTGTACTGCGCTTGCTCAGTACGTAGGACAAAGGGATTTTGAAACTCTCCGAAGACGATGCGCGGTGACTCCAGGTTCAAGCCACATCATCCGAGGTTGAAGCCTAGCCAAGCGAGCCCGTGAGGGGCCCTGTTACTATGTGCTACCGTATGTCCACTAGGATGGTCAGGCTTGAACCTGCACTCACTGCGCAGGCGACGTTCATCTTTGGAGATTTTGTGAATCTCCTTGTCCTCCGTACTGCGCAAGCACTGCACCTGCGCAGTAAGTGGCCGGACACTATCCGATAGCAAGACAGTTTTCGTCAGAACACCGGTATATGTGTCTATTCTGCACAAGGTACGGCCAAGTCCTGTGGGATCCATGCCTGGTTCATTTTAATGAATGTGAGCTTGTCCACATTGGCTCTGGACAGGCGGCTGCGCTTGTCTGTGATAACGCCCCCTGCCGTGCTAAATACACGTTCAGATAATACACTGGCGGCAGGGCAGGCCAGCACCTCCAAGGCGTAAAGGGCAAGCTCAGGCCATGTGCCCAATTTGGAGACCCAGAAGTTGAAGGGGGCAGACACGTCATGCAGTACGTGTAGGCGTGTGCACACATACTGCTCCACCATGTTGGTGAAATGCTGCCTCCTGCTAAGACATTCCATCTCAGCTGGTGGTGTTGGTTGTTGTGGTGTGCTGACAAAGCTTTTCCACATTTCGGCCATGCTAACCCTGCCTTCCGAGGTGCTGGCGGTGCCCCGGCTGCGTTGGCGACTTCTTCCTCTGCCTTCGCCTTGTGCTTCCACCGTACCCCCGCTGCCAAGTGGGAAAGCCACCAGCAGCGTGTCTACCAGCGTGTGCTTGTACTTGCGCATCTTACGATCACGCTCCAGTGAGGTAATTAAGGATGGCACGTTGTCCATGTAACGGGGATCCAGCAGGGTGGCCACCCAATAATCAGCACCAGTTAAAATGTGGGCAACTCGCGGTCGTTGCGGAGACACTGCAGCATGTAATCGCTCATGTGTGCCAGGCTGCCCAGAGGCAAGGAAAAGCTGTCCTCTGTGGGAGGTGTATCTTCTGTGTCCTCTGTATCCCCCCAGCCACGCACCAGTGATGGACATGAGCTGGTCTGGGTGCCACCCTGCTGTGAACATGGTTCCTCCTCCTCCATCTTCTCCTCATCCTCCACCTCGTCATCCTCCAGAACTGTGCCCTTGCTGCCAGACAATTGTGTACCTGGCGCTTGTTGGTGCAGGAACCCACCCTCGTAGCCACTTGTAAATGACTGCCCTGAAAGCCTTGGAAATTAACCCTCTTCCTCCTCCTCCTCCTCATCCTCTTCCATCATCGCCTAAAGAGTTTTTTCAAGGAGGCATAGAACTGGGATAGTAACGCTGAGAACGGCGTCATCGGCACTGGCCATGTTGGTGGAGTACTCGAAACAGCGCAACAAGGCACACAGGTCTCGCATGGAGGCCCAGTTATTGGCGGTGAAGTGGTGCTGTTCCGCAGAGCGACTCACGCGTGCGTGCTGCAGCTGAAACTCCACTATCGCCTGCTGCTGCTCGCACAGTCTGGCAAGCATGTGCAAGGTGGAGTTCCACCTTGTGGGCACGTCACATATGAGACGGTGAGCGGGAAGGCCGAAGTTACGCTGCAGCACTGAAAGGCGAGCAGCAGCAGGGTGAGAACGCCGAAAGTGCCCACAGACGGCCCGCACTTTCTGCAGCAGCTCTGGCATATCGGGGTATATCTTAAGGAACCTCTGGACCACCAAGTTCAGCACATGCGCCAGGCAAGGGATGTGCGTCAAACCGGCAAGGCCCAGAGCTGCTACGAGATTTCGCCCATTATCGCACACCACCAGGCCGGGCTTGAGGCTCACTGCCATCAACCACTCATCGGTCTGTTGTTCCATGTCCCTCCACAACTCCTGCGCGGTGTGGGTTTTTTCTCCCAAACAGGAAAGTTTTAAAACTGCCTGCTGTCGTTTAGCCCTGGCTGTGCTGAAGTTGGTGGTGAAGGTGTTACGCTGACAGGGTGAGGAGGCGGTAGAGGATAAGGAGGCGGAGTAGGAGGAGTTAGCAACAGGAGGCAAACTGAAGTGCCCTGCAATTCTCGGTGGTGGAAGGACATGCGTCAAAGTGCTATTTGCCTCAGGCCCAGCCGCAACTACATTTACCCAGTGTGCTGTTAGGGAGATATAACGTCCCTGACCGTGCTTACTGGTCCACGCATCTGTAGTTAGGTGGACCTTGCCACAGATGGCGTTGCGCAGTGCACACCTGATTTTGTCCCCCACTTGGTTGTGCAGGGAAGGGATAGCTCGTCTGTAGTGGCGGCTGGGCACGACGTACTGTGGGACAGCCAATGACCATCAGCCTTTTAAAACTCTGCGTCTCCACCAGACGGAATGACAGCATTTCAAAGGCGAGGAATTTTGAAATGCTGGCATTCAGGGCCAGGGATCGCAGGTGGCTAGGGGGGTACTTCCTCTTCCGCTCCAGTGTTTGGGAAATAGAGAGCTGAAAGCTTCCATGGGACATTGTGGAGATGGTTGGTGACCCAGGTGGTAGTGTTGCTGGCACATCCTCTGTTTGTGGGTTGGCAGGTGTCACTGTCACTACAGAGGTGGATGAAGAGGCCGAGACTGAAGCAGAAGAGGAAGCAGGAGGAGCCAGAGACCTTTCTTGGTTTTTGTGGTGTCTACTCCACTGCATCTCGTGCTTTGCAATTAGTTGCCTGGTCATGCAGGTTGTGCTCAGGTTGAGAACGTTTATGCCTCGCTTCAAGCTCTGATTGCACAGCGTGCAAACCACTCGTGTCTTGTCATCAGCACATTGTCTGAAGAACTGCCACGCTAGGGAACTCCTTGGACCTGGCTTTGGTGTGCTCGGTCCCTTGCTGCGTTGGGCAGTAGCAGACGTACTGTCTAGGGGACGGACGCTCCGCTTTTGCACCCTGCTCCCTCTTCTGCTGTGCTGGTGGCTCTGTGCGACCACCACCTCTTCCTCTGAACTACACGGGTCACCTGCATGACGTTGATTCCATGTGGGGTCAAGGACCTCATCGTCCTCCACATCATCTTCCACCCAGTCTTAATCCCTGCCCTCCTTGTCGGGCTGCACAATGGCGAAAGCAGCAGCAGTTGGCACCTGTGTTTCGTCATCATCCAAGACGTGCTGCGATGGTCCTCCCATGTACTTATCATGAAACATAAGTGGTTGGGCATCGGTGCACACAATCTCTTCCACTTCTGGGGCAGGGCTAGGTGGATGGCCCTGGGAAACCCTGCTAACAGAGTCATCAAAAAGCAGAAGAGACTGCTGCATGATTTGGGGCTCAGACTGATTGGCTGATTTGCAAGGGGGTGAGATGAAAGACTGATGGACATCGGCTGCAGGTGCCAACTCTGAACTTTCATCAGGAGACTGGGTGGGAGACAATGTGAAGGAACCGGAGGCACTGTCAGCAACCCAATCTACTATCAACTGTACTTGTCATGGCCTCAACATTTGTACAGCCTCATTAGGTGTGCCAAAATACCGCTGCAGGCTCTGTCGCCTACTCGCACCTGAGGAAGGTATTTCACTAGTGCGTGTAGCTGGCCAAAATACCGCTGCAGGCTCTGTCGCCTACTCGCACCTGAGGAAGGTATTTCACTAGTGCGTGTAGCTGGCACAGGTGGCGCTCCTGCAACAGGAGCGCCACCAGCAGCACCACGACCCGGGCCACGTCCCCTTTTTGATGATCTCCTCATATTTTCAAAATGTATGATCTCGCCCTAAATGGGTGTTTTTGTCTATAGCAGAATACACGTACAGTGTCTAAAGCGTTTATGAAAACGCAGAAAATGCTATTGGGAAGAAAAAAAACACTGCAAAATTAAATTTTTTTGCAATGTTTTTCCAATATCAGAATAAACGGATAGTGTCTACAGCGTGTATGTATGAACATGCAGAAAATGCTATTGGGAAAAAAAAACACAGCAAAATTTAATTTTTTTGCAATGTTTTTCCAATATCAGAATACACGGATAGTGTCTACAGCATTTAATTTTGCTGTGTTTTTTTTTTCCCAATAGCATTTTCTGCGTGTTCATACATACACGCTGTATGTATGAACACGCAGAAAATGCTATTGGGAAAAAAAAACACAGCAAAATTAAATTTTTTTGCAATGTTTTTCCAATATCAGAATACACGGACAGTATCTAAAGCGTGTATGGACATGCAGAAAATGCTATTGGGGGAAAAAAAACAGCAGCACCACGACCCGGGCCACGTCCCCTTTTTGATGATCTCCTCATATTTTCAAAATGTATGATCTCGCCCTAAATGGGTGTTTTTGTCTATAGCAGAATACACGTACAGTGTCTAAAGCGTTTATGAACACGCAGAAAATGCTATTGGCAAAAAAAAAAAAAAAACACTGCAAAATTAAATTTTTTTGCAATGTTTTTCCAATATCAGAATACATGGATAGTGTCTAAAGCATTTATGAAAACGCAGAAAATGCTATTGGGAAGAAAAAAAACACTGCAAAATTAAATTTTTTTGCAATGTTTTTCCAATATCAGAATACACGGATAGTGTCTAAAGCGTTTATGAAAACGCAGAAAATGCTATTGGGAAGAAAAAAAACACTGCAAAATTAAATTTTTTTGCAATGTTTTTCCAATATCAGAATAAACGGATAGTGTCTAAAGTGTTTATGAAAACGCAGAAAATGCTATTGGGAAGAAAAAAAACACTGCAAAAGTAAATTTTTTAGCAATGTTTTTCCAATATCAGAATACACGGATAGTGTCTACAGCATGTATGTATGAACATGCAGAAAATGCTATTGGGAAAAAAAAAACACAGCAAAATTAAATTTTTTTGCAATGTTTTTCCAATATCAGAATACACGGATAGTGTCTACAGCGTGTATGTATGAACATGCAGAAAATGCTATTGGGAAAAAAAAACACAGCAAAATTAAATTTTTTTGCAATGTTTTTCCAATATCAGAATACACGGATAGTGTCTACAGCATTTAATTTTGCTGTGTTTTTTTTTTCCCAATAGCATTTTCTGCGTGTTCATACATACACGCTGTATGTATGGACACGCAGAAAATGCTATTGGGGGAAAAAAAACAGCAGCACCACGACCCGGGCCACGTCCCCTTTTTGATGATCTCCTCATATTTTCAAAATGTATGATCTCGCCCTAAATGGGTGTTTTTGTCTATATCAGAATACACGTACAGTGTCTAAAGCGTTTATGAACACGCAGAAAATGCTATTGGCAAAAAAAAAAAAAACACTGCAAAATTAAATTTTTTTTGCAATGTTTTTCCAATATCAGAATACATGGATAGTGTCTAAAGCATTTATGAAAACGCAGAAAATGCTATTGGGAAGAAAAAAAACACTGCAAAATTAAATTTTTTTGCAATGTTTTTCCAATATCAGAATACACGGATAGTGTCTAAAGCGTTTATGAAAACGCAGAAAATGCTATTGGGAAGAAAAAAAACACTGCAAAATTAAATTTTTTTGCAATGTTTTTCCAATATCAGAATAAACGGATAGTGTCTAAAGCGTTTATGAAAACGCAGAAAATGCTATTGGGAAGAAAAAAAACACTGCAAAAGTAAATTTTTTAGCAATGTTTTTCCAATATCAGAATACACGGATAGTGTCTACAGCATGTATGTATGAACATGCAGAAAATGCTATTGGGAAAAAAAAAAAACACAGCAAAATTAAATTTTTTTGCAATGTTTTTCCAATATCAGAATACACGGATAGTGTCTACAGCGTGTATGTATGAACATGCAGAAAATGCTATTGGGAAAAAAAAAACACAGCAAAATTACATTTTTTTGCAATGTTTTTCCAATATCAGAATACACGGATAGTGTCTACAGCATTTAATTTTGCTGTGTTTTTTTTTTCCCAATAGCATTTTCTGCGTGTTCATACATACACGCTGTATGTATGAACACGCAGAAAATGCTATTGGGAAAAAAAAAACAGCAAAATTAAATTTTTTTGCAATGTTTTTCCAATATCAGAATACACGGACAGTATCTAAAGCGTGTATGGACACGCAGAAAATGCTATTGGGGAAAAAAAACACAGCAAAATTAAATTTTTTTGCAATGTTTTTCCAATATCAGAATACATGGATAGTGTCTAAAGCATTTATGAAAACGCAGAAAATGCTATTGGGAAGAAAAAAAACACTGCAAAATTAAATTTTTTTGCAATGTTTTTCCAATATCAGAATACACGGATAGTGTCTAAAGCGTTTATGAAAACGCAGAAAATGCTATTGGGAAGAAAAAAAACACTGCAAAATTAAATTTTTTTGCAATGTTTTTCCAATATCAGAATAAACGGATAGTGTCTAAAGCGTTTATGAAAACGCAGAAAATGCTATTGGGAAGAAAAAAAACACTGCAAAAGTAAATTTTTTAGCAATGTTTTTCCAATATCAGAATACACGGATAGTGTCTACAGCATGTATGTATGAACATGCAGAAAATGCTATTGGGAAAAAAAAAAACACAGCAAAATTAAATTTTTTTGCAATGTTTTTCCAATATCAGAATACACGGATAGTGTCTACAGCGTGTATGTATGAACATGCAGAAAATGCTATTGGGAAAAAAAAAAACACAGCAAAATTACATTTTTTTGCAATGTTTTTCCAATATCAGAATACACGGATAGTGTCTACAGCATTTAATTTTGCTGTGTTTTTTTTTTCCCAATAGCATTTTCTGCGTGTTCATACATACACGCTGTATGTATGAACACGCAGAAAATGCTATTGGGAAAAAAAAACAGCAAAATTAAATTTTTTTGCAATGTTTTTCCAATATCAGAATACACGGACAGTATCTAAAGCGTGTATGGACACGCAGAAAATGCTATTGGGGAAAAAAAACACAGCAAAATTAAATTTTTTTGCAATGTTTTTCCAATAGCAGAATACACACAGACTATGGTGTATCTCTTACTATATGCAGTGTTGGTCCTAATGGTGCACTGAGCTTGCAGGTAAAACTTTTATATTTTGTCTGGCACTGGCCTCATGGCACTGTTAAAAGACTGTGCACTGCACCCCAGCCAGGGTACAATTGATTTAGGAATCTCTTCAATAATTCTCTCTGCCTCTTTCTTTTGCTTAATAAAGAAACTCCCTACTCTACTCTAGCTATCTAGATCGCTCACTGATCTAACTAATTAGAAGAAAATTAAAGGAATGTGGACTGACTGACTGACTTTATCACACTAACTCCTAAAATCCTCTCTCTCAGCAGCACAGGAACCTGTCTATAGCAGAATGACGCTGTGTGCTGTGTGTCTAGACTATATATAGAGGCTGGTCACATGCTGCACTGCCCAATCACAGCCATGCCATTAGTAGGCATGGCTGTGATGGCTTCTAAGGGCACACTAGTGAAACTAGCGTCGATTGGCTGCCCTGCAGCTGTTAAAAAGGCGCCTATACATCGCCGAACACCGGACCCGAACCCGAACTTACAGCCAATAGTTCGGGTACGGGTCCCGGACACCCAAAAGTCCGGTACGGACCCGAACTTTACAGTTCGGGTTCGCTCAACCCTACTAATAAGTGGAGTTGTGCTTCATATGACATCTGTGAAGTTTCTGGATAGCCTTATGCTGACAATGAATATCTGTTAAGATAAAAATGTTTTAAGATAAAAATAAGTTGTGATTCATGGAACTGCTGCCATGTGCTTATACAAGTTATGTACAAAATGACTCCACAAAAGAGTTTGGGACATTACTCACTAAGATTACTGTGTTAACATTGTGTATCAGCATTAAATATAATGGGCAAACAAATGGGAACAAAGGCTAGGAAAACTATCCTGGGAAAATAAATTAACAAATGGCAATAGGCATCAGCAGATGTTTAACTCAAGGTCAAAGCTATCAATGTCAAAGCAGGAGCAATCTAACTTTTTGGCACAAAAACACTATTACTTTTTGTGGTGTGATTGTGATAAGCAGATTCCTGAAAATCCACTCTGATATTGCTTCTATTTAATTTGTCCTACATCAAATCTGAGTATTACATAGCTGTAATCTTTTTTTTCAATAAAGTTTTATTTATTTTTTATTGTCTTAAAATATATGACAAGTTAAGAAAGAAACAACAAATGTTTACTTATACAAGTTACATAACTGAAGCACAAAATGACAGTATATAAAGGTCTTCTAGAGCACCTAGGTTTTAAAAAAAAAAAAAAAGTATTACGAGGACTATTGTAAATGGCTAAATAGACATACTACAAAATAAAAATTGGTATGCACAGTGCTGTATATGAAAACAATTATCAAACATATACAATAAAAACTAAATAAATAACAATAAAATTGTGTATGAAATTCCCTGTCAATAATCCACAACAAAGTGCAAAAACAGTTCTTGCAACATAGAAAGGTGTAGTGAGCGCTGTTACCCACAAAATGCTGAACTTCAACCTACATGCTCACTGGGGGAAAATTCACCAATTGGCATCTAAACCAGAACAATATACAACAACAATGGTTACATTCAAGTCCATGCATCGTTTTAAAATCTAGCAGCTTTAGAAGGCAGCTCCGTGGAAAGATAAGAAGGAATCGTCTGGGAGAACTGTAGGTAAAACAAAAAGCACCACTCTAAGTGCAGTAAATTCTAAATGCTTAATAGCAGGCTTAAAAACAAGGTACTCACAAAGGTACAGATGTAATCAGCATATAGGAATGTAATGCCAGATATCCGTTTAACAGATGGAATTCAGTGTGCTGGATAACAGCGGTGTCCATGTCTGTGTGACAAGCTGGATGAGAAGTTTTGCTGACACTTCCTGGTGGTGGAGCGCAGGCCGGGACCGACAACACGATAGTGAGGTCACTTCCGGGAACAAGAGCGAATGGGCATAGGCGACGTGTTGGTGGAGCTATGCTCCTTCTTCAGGCCTAACAGGGGCTGTGGTTGGAACAAGCTTATGTGACCAGGCGGCTGCTCCTATTGGTCACAAAAACCCAGCAGCTCATTGGATGATGCCGCAAGCATTCATGACATTAGCAGACGTGGGGGATATGATAGTTTTACATTATTGCACTTAATTCAAAAAGATGTTAACTTCAAAAATACACATTAAATGTTAAAAATACAATTCATGATGATACAGTTCATAGTAGATATAAGGGCAGATATAAGTGAATTACTGTCTCTGTGTCTTGAATAAAAATGTGTATAGAATATATATTATATATATATATATTGAAAAAACATATATATATTAAAAAAAAAAAATATATATATATATATATATATATATATATATATATATATATATATATATACACATATATATTAAAAACATACGTTAAAATCATTAAAAAAACATCTCATGCTTCTCAGTGTATATGTATACCCACACTGTGAAGATTGTTTGCATGGGGGCCTGAGGTATAACAAAGGGAGGGTGAGGGATGAAAATAAGAAGAATTGGAATGGTATGTATTATATTGTTTTGATTATTTTTATTATTGTTTTTATGAGTTATGAATTTACTGTTAGTGAACTAGCATGAGGCAAGGCGGAATAATTCACCACAATACTGTCAGTGTGGAGCTTAGTAAGTCATGGGTAAAAAAGGGGGACCGAATGTGACCACTTAGAAGATTGGTTATCAAAAAGATTATTATTATACAGCTTGAAACGCTCTGCCAGGGGAGCGTACCGGAAATGGACTCAATGATCCAGACCCTGAGACCCAACGAAGAGTGGTCGTGTTTTTTGAGAAAGTGCAGGGGAACACTATGGGGCTGATTTACCAAACATTTGCGCCTTGAGTTGCACGCAATGGCCGTTTTCGTATTTACAAAGCATTTGCGCCTGTAACGCAATTCCCCATTTACTATAGTGTTGCCGGTGCACGGGCGGGCGCAATCTGTTGCTGGCGCATGGCATCTTCAACTCAGAAAATAAAAGAATTTGGAAGTGGCAATATTATGGGGGAGATGTGGGTGATGTAATGAAGTATAGATATGACTGTTCAACTAACAAACATGCCCAGAATAGAACGGAAAACTATCTTTCTCTGAGCAGGCTTGCTGCACCTGCAAATACACTTCTAACTACGTGATGTCAATTTATGTACTGCGCATGCGCGAGCGGCATTTGCGCCCGTTCATGTGCTCTGGTTCACTGCGCCGGCAAAATCTTAGTAAATGTCAAGCCACGTAGGTTCATTTGCATAAGTTGAATGGGCGCACATCTCAACTTGATTTTTTTTTTTTTTTCGCTGGTTCACTTCTATGGGTTTTTAAAGGCTATTTGAACACAGGTCATGTAAGCATTAAGAAATTAAAAAAATGAAGAAAAAAAATGCGTGTGGGTCCCCCAAAATTCAATACAAGGTCTGGTATGGATATTAAGGGAACCCTGCGCCAAAAAAAAATGGCATGGGGGTTCCCCTCAAAATCCATACCAGACCCTTATCTGAGCACGCAACCTGGCAGGCCGCAGGAAAAGAGGGGGGACGAGAGAGCGCCCCCCCTCCTGAACTGTACCAGGCCACATGCCCTCAACATTTGGAGGATGCTTTGGGGTCCCCCCAAACCACCTTGTCCCCATGTTGATGAGGACAAGGGCCTCGTCCCCACAACCCTGGTAGTTGGTTGTGGGGGTCTTCGGGCAGGGGGCTTATCGGAATCTGGAAGCCCCCTTTAACAAGGGGACCCCAAGATCCTGGCCTCCCTCCCCTGTGTGAAATGGTAAGGGGGTACAAAAGTACCCCTACTGTTTTAAACCAAAAAAGGTGAAAAAAGAGTTAAAAATTACAGTCTTTGACAATTCCTTTATTAAAGTCTTCTTTCTTCTGGTCTTCGTCCTTTCTTCATCCTTCGGTTTCTTCATCTTCTTCCTCCATCTTCTTCTTTCTCCATTCCGCTTCTTCTTGCTCCGCTGTTCTTGTCCGGCATGGATGCATGAAACCTTGCGTCAGAGGGGGTGGGGTCACCGGGTGGCCCCGCCCTCCGTTATAAAAGACCTGTCAGAAGAAGAGAAGCGTCACACAACGGGAGCCTTCCATTGCGCGGAGCGGCCCAGAAAAAAAGACGCCGTGGAGGAAGATGACGGACGAGAACACCGGATCAAGAAGCGGATCGGAGGAAGAAGAAGATGAAGAAGAAGAGAAGCATCACACAGCGGGAGCCTCCCATTGTGCGGAGCGGCCCGATAGCGAAGAAGAGACGCCGTGGAGGAAGATGCCGCACGAGAACACCGGAGCAAGAAGAAGCGGATCAGAGGAAGAAGAAGATGGAGAAGAAGAGAAGCATCACACAGCGGGAGCCTCCCATTGTGCGGAGCGGCCCGATAGCGAAGAAGAGACGCCGTGGAGGAAGATGCCGCACGAGAACACCGGAGCAAGAAGAAGCGGATCAGAGGAAGAAGAAGATGGAGGAAGAAGATGAAGAAACCGAAGGATGAAGAAAGGAAGAAGACCAGAAGAAAGAAGACTTTAATAAAGGAATTGTCAAAGACTGTCTCCTGTCATTTTTAACTCTTTTGTCACCTTTTTTGGTGAAATGTTAGGGGGGAGGCCGGGATCTGGGGGTCCCCTTGTTAAAGGGGGCTTCCAGATTCCGATAAGCCCCCCGCCCGCAGACCCCCACAACTAACAGCCAGGGTTGTGGGGATGAGGCCCTTGTCCTCATCAACATGGGGACAAGGTGCTTTGGGGGGGACCCCAAAGCATCCTTCCATTGTTGAGGGCATGTGGCCTGGTACGGTTCAGGAGGGGGCGCTCTCTTTTCCTGTGGCCTTCCAGGTTGCGTGCTCGGATAAGGGTCTGGTATGGATTTTGAGAGGGAACCCACGCCATTTTTTTTGGCGCGGGGTTCCCCTTAATATCCATGCCAGACCTGAAGGGCCTGGTATGGATTTTGAGGGGGACCCCCACGCCATTTTTTTGTTTTTTTGGGGGCGCGGGGTTCCCCTTAATATCGATACCAGACCTGAAGGGCCTGGTATGGATTTTTAGGGGGGGCCCCCACGCAATTTTTTTTATAAATTAAAGTCGCCTGGCCTGGGGGCGACTTCAAGTCGTGTTGGAAGTCGCCCCAAGTTGCGCTGAGATTCACACTCAAGTCCAAGTTGTCTCCCAAAGTCGCGCTGGAAGTCGTGTTGCCCCTGTGTGGATGGACTGTGCGCTATTATCAATGGGAGATCATTTTTAGTGGGTAGCGTTGGTTTTTAAAGGTGAATTCCACACTACAGTGCTCTTCTGCCCTTATAATGCATCGTTTTTAGCCTAGACAAATTTTAGCTTTTAAAGGGGAACTCTACACTCCAATGCTCTTGTCTTCCCCTTAGAATGCCTATAATTCTTTTGAGCTAGCTGTTGCTTTTAAACGTGAACTCCACACCCTATTCTCCAAAGGCTGTGAGCTGCACTCCAAAACAAATACTTTTTCCCAGCTTACAACAGGGCCAGCTAGGAAAGGGGCGAGAAGAGTGATCACCCAACTCTCTCTCGAACCATTCAAGGCCACATGCACTCAATATAGCTGGCTAAATGTAAATTTGTATGCATATAAATTCTGTCCAAAATTCAAAATTTCCTCTTTGAATTTTGTATCCTAAATCATAAGTAAAATTTGTAATTGTTACAAAAAGTTAACTCACCAAAAAGCTATCAACCCAGGAAATCAGCAAAGCACAGGGATGGTGGGAACCCCTCATAATGGGCACAGCTGGTATACAGACCCGGGAACTCAGCACAGGGATGGTGGAAACCCCTCATAATGGGCACAGCGGGTGTACAGACCCGAGAACTCAGCACAGGGGTGGTAGGAACCCCTTATAATGGGCACAGCGGGTGTACAGACCTGGGAACTAAGAACAGGGATGGTGGGAACCCCTCATAATGATAAATTTATCATAACAAACTTTTGTTATTTTAATGAAAAGTTTACTTATCAAACGAAAATGCTAAGATCTTAGAAATAAACATTCAATTTCAAACACAAATGACAAAATTTTTCTTTTTTATTCATACGAAACCCAACAAAATTTTGTTACACGCCCATGTCTACCAATAACTAGAAGATAAGCCAGCCAAGTGGGAAATAGCAAAATTACCAAGTCAGTTCCCTTAGACTGCAATGGTGTTTGTTGTTGTGCTTAATTGTGGACAGGGGGTGCCTTTTTTGTGCTAGCTGCATTTGGTTTGTTCTGGGCATGCTCAGGGACTTAGGGTGTTTCTTTGCTGCTTTTTGTGTGCGAACAGCACTTGGATGTTTCTGGGCATGCTCAGAGTGTTTTTTTGGGGGTTAGTAATTTAAAGACATCATTAACAGGTGTACCCACTTTGAAGTTCTGTCTCTACATTGGGTGAACTTGCATTTTGTGTGTTTCATGGACTGTGCATGTGTTTGCAATTGCCTCATTAGCACACAAACCTATGTTATATAAAGCTTGCAGATAGCAAGATAGCATGCTTTACTTTGCCCTGAAAAGAGCCAAGATTGTGTGTGTCAGCAGCAGCAGCAGCAGCAGCAGCAGCAGCAGCAGCAGCAGCAGCAGCAGCAAGAGCAGCAGGAAGAGCGCACATTTCAGTGTCCTGACCGAGTTTCTAACACATGTATATTTTGTTTGTTATGTCTTTGCAAAACAGATGTGTTTTCTGCAATTTATTTGTTACTTTGGTTTGTTGTTTTTTTTTTTGGTGGGGGTTATTTTAACATGAAATATTGTTGATGTTGGCAATGTTTGTTGTTTTTACGTTGTTCGCTTTGATTTAATTGTCTGTGCTGCATTATTTTAAAAACGTTCTCAAGATGTGCCTAATGTAGTTTTAATCCTTTTTATATAGATGTCCATTTGTGTGTGTGTGTGTGTGTGTGCGCGCGCTCCTTTCAACTCCTGTTAATTAACAATGCAAAAGTGTCAAACCTCTAACATATTCTGTTAGTGTCTCAAATTAACATGTATGGGTGTATTTTGATTTCCTTGCTGCTTTTCCAAGTCCTGTTGGGTTGTGTGTGTTTTTTTTTTTTTTTTTTGGACCAATACAATTGTTTGCAATGTTTTATGTGTGTTCTTTTCATGCAATGGATTTCCCAGCTGTAGTTTAACGAGGCTGATTGCCATGTGTTAGACAAGAGAGCGGTAAGTCTTCAATTCGATTTTGAGCAGTGGTTTTCAGCCTCAGTGATGAAGTACCTCCACCCCCACCTCCCAGGACATGTTTAGGACATGTTTCTTATCTAAAAAATGTTTTTGTGTCCAAAATACCAAGCCATTATTGACTTTGATTTAAAACACCTGTGCAAGATGATGGAAAACCTGCAAACATTGCCTGTTGGGGGTACTTGAAGACAGTTTGAGGAGCTAAAATCAAGCTCAAAACAATCCTATTCTAATTGTGGACATTTCAGAGAAAACCCAGACTTATTTTTTTGGGGTTTTTTATATTTTATTTTTTGTGTTTATTAAATTTTTTATTAATTTTTTTGTTTATTTTTTGGGCTTTGTGTCCCTTTTCTTAAAATTGGCTTTGCTTTCTGTCACATAGCCAAACAGGAAGTGAGAGTAAAACCATAACACTATTTTTAGTTCTTGGGGACACAGGTTAATCTAACTAACTAGTGTCCCCATTAGACAAATTGCAGACTAGCACTTTGTTGTGTGCACCCCAAATTATTAGGTATTTCGGGGTTTAGTAAAGGCAAATCCTTTATGCAATACAAGTGTAGTTGCTGAAAATCAGAGGGGAAGCACCCCTTCTGATTTTATCATCCAATCATGTAGAGGCAAAGATGCTGTTTTCTTTCCCTTGCATGTTGCCCTCGGATCTCCAGCAAGTGCACTTGTAGTGCAAAGTTGATTTCCCTTTAGTGAAGAAACCTCAAGATACCTAATAATTTGGGATGTGCAATTTCCCGAATGGGGAAACTATTGAAATTGGCTTGTGTGTCCCCAAAGAAAGACACTGGTAGTGTTTTATCCTGACTTCCTGTTTGGCTTTGTGACAGGAAGTGAATCATTTTGAAGGACAAATTGTCGAAATTTGGGAGTTATCTTCACCCTATCAGGGATGTAGAGATCCCTCTGCACTCTATCCCCAAGCAAAAATCGGAAAGGATTTTCTTTAGTTTAACTTTGCAAAGACACATTCCTAAAATCAATTGTGATGCATGTTAATGGCCCATTTAGACCTAATACAAACTTAATATAAAGTCATAAGTTGCCTTTGACTCTAAACATTATTTTTGACCAGTCCTAGAAATCTACATCTGTTTTTCTATTAACCACTTGGTGTCTGTGCTTTATCCTAATTACGGCCACAGCGTGGACCTTAATTTCTGGGAGGCCGTCATAGGACGTGCTCCCTGCAGGGAGCACTGAGACTCAGGTGATCGCAGTAAGGGCCGATCCTGGCCCCTTACCACGCGATTAGCTGTCAGCCTTTGACAGATGATCACATGATGTAAAATAAAGCTTGGTAATTGGTTATTTTTGTGAGCATTACAAATAGAGTCCTAGCCAAATAGATCCTTGAGAAATACATTAAATACTAAATCGTATTTCTCCAAATGTAGTCCAGAGTGGGCCCTAGCATTGATAAGATCATAAAGCTCACATTGGTTGTGGGCCAAAGACAATCCATAAACCCTGGTTCACATTGGTAGTTGGGTACAATTTGACATGTCCAATTGGCAGCAAGGGCATCGTCCTAATCAGTGCAATGCTGCATTTTCAGTGCGGAAACAATTGTTAAATATTTTATGGACTACTGTTTGCAATTTTGGGCTGCGATTTCCATTGATCTGGACTGACACGCTAGTGTTAAATTGTGCGAGTCCAGCTCAGTGATTACCTGGGCTAAATGTGCTTTGAACAAATCTAGCTCAGGTAAGCACAGTCGAATAGAAACCGAAAATCTGAGTTTTTTTTAAACAATAAAGTCCTGTAAAAATCTCCATTACAAATGTTTAACCACTTGCCTACCAGGCAATTAAACCCCCCTCCCATCCAGACCAATTTTCAGCTTTCGGTGCTCTCACGCTTTGACTGACAATTACTCAGTCATGCAACACTGTACCCAAATCAATTTTTTGTCCTTTTTTTCCCACAAATAGAGCTTTCTTTTGGTGGTATTTGATCACCTCTGGGTTTTTTATTTTTTGCGCTATAATTGAAAAAATAAAATTTTGAAAAAAAAACGCATTTTTCTTTGTTTCTGTGATACAATTTAGGAAATTATTAATTTTTCTTCATAAATTTTGGCCACAATTTATACTGCCACATATCTTTGGCAAAAATAACCCAAATTAGTGGAAATGATTTGGTCTTTGTGAAAGTTAGGGCTCTTTCACACGGGGCGGATCAGTGCAGATCCGCCCCGTGGATAGCCGCTTGCTCAGCTCGCTCTCCCCTATGGGGGATCGGGTGACGACGGACCGTAGAATCCGTCGCCACCCGATCCGCTCTGCAGACGGATGAAAAAATGGGGTTTTCCTCCATCTGCAGAAACGGAGCAGAGCGGGCACGGACGAGAGCGGGTGTCAGCGGATGCTCATCCGCTGACACCCGCTATCCCATAGGGATACCTGTATGTCAGTTTTTCATCCGAAAACGGAAGGATGAAAAACGGACATACGGTCCGTCCGTGTGAAAGAGCCCTTACAGACTCTACAATCTGTGGTGCGAATTATACAAAATTGATCACACCTGATGCACTGGTGGCCAATCTCATTTCTTGCGACCCGAACAAGTCAAGAAAGTGCAAATACCCCCCAAATGACCCCTTTTTAGAAAGTAGACATTCCAAGGTATTTAGTAAGAGGCATGGTGAGCTTTTTGATGTTGTCATTTTTTCCCACAATTCTTTGCAAAATTAATTATTTTTTTATTTTTTATTTTTTTTCTACAAAATTGTCATTGTAATAGGTTATTTCTCTCACATGGCATGTGTATACCACAAATGACACCCCAAAATAAATTCTATTACGATACCACATATGTGGGACTTTTACACAGCCTGGCCACATAGAGAGGCCCAACATGCAGGGAGCGCCATCACGTGTTCTAGGAGCATAAATTACACATCTAAATTGTTGACTACCTATTACACTTTTAAAGGCCCTGGAGCACCAGGACAATGACACGTGACACTGACGCGGCACTGATGACACGTGACACTGACGCGGCACTGATGACACGTGACACTGACGTGGCACTGACGTGACACTGACGTGACACTGACGTGGCACTGATGACAGATGGTACTAATACGGGGCACTGATGACACGTGACACTGATGACAGATGGCACTAATATGTGGCACTGATGAGAGATGGCACTCATACATGGCACTGATATCACGTGGCACTAATATGTGGCACTGATGAGAGATGGCACTATATGGCACTGATGGCACTGATGACACATGACACTGATGACAGATGGCCCTGATACGTGGCATTGATGACAGGTGACACTGATAACAGATGGCACGTGACACTGACAGGTGGCACTGATGACAGATGGCACTAATACGTGACACTGATGACAGATGGCACTAATACGTGGCACTGACGACAGGTGGCACTGACGACAGGTGGCACTGACGACAGGTGGCACTGACGACAGATGGCACTGACTACAGATGGCACTGACTACAGATGGCACTGGGGATGGCACTGGCAGATGGCAATGGCGATGTCACTGGGCACAGATGGCAATGGCGATGTCACTGGGCACAGATGGCATTGGGGACAGATTGCAGTGGTGGCAGTGGACACAGATGGCATTTCATTTTTATTTTATTTTTTAAACTTACGGCGCTGCAGCCGTTCATCTCCCCCTCCTCACACGCTGTCTCTGTGTGAGGAGGGGGAGCGGCGCTGAGAGATGATCTCATATGTTTACATATGAGATCATCTCTCATTGGCCAGGGCGATCGCGCTGTAAACGGCCGCTGTGATTGGCCGTTTACAGCGATCTGTGATTGGCCGTGTCCGAGGGACACGGCCAACACAGAATTTCCCTGCTGCGCGCTCGTGAGCGCGCACAGGGAACGAGGAAAGGGGAGGCCGTCACATGATGGCCTCCCGGGATTTCACATCCGTGCTGTGGCCGTCATTCAGCTACGGCCGGATGTGAAGTGGTTAAATTAAGATGGTCAGACACTACACAATATGATTGTACAATCTCTGTCCAATTTAACATTAAGGCTCGGTTTCCACTATTGCAAACCCAAAGTCACGCGTTGTTTCCGCGAGTTTGGCCGCAACTTGAAGCAATGGCTGGGTATTTTTGTGGTGTAGGGACCTCAAGTCGCATCAAAGTGGGAAAAAAGTAGTGCAGGGACTACTTTGAGGTTGGTGCGACTTGAAGTCGCAGACGTATGAACGGTACTCATTGTAAATCATGGGGTACAACTTGTCATGCAACTTTTCAGTCCCAAGTCGCATGCCAAGTCGCAATAGTGGAAACCAAGCCAAAAATGAACATTGTAAATCACGCAACTTTGGGTTTGAAATAGTGAAAACAGAACATTAGGCTAAAGCGATAATAGGAAGATGCACTGGAAGAATTACTTATAATTGTAGAAAATCAAACAGGCTTGTGAACTGAATCGAATTTATGAAAGATCTGATTGCCCAGTGTATGGTCACCTTTAACCACTTGCCGACTGCTCACTGTATGTATACATAATTTTTTTTGAAGAGGGATATCTCGGTAACGGCAGCAGCTGCTGCCACAACCAAGATATCCATCTTTACAGTGAGCGGTCGTGTTTACTATAATGGTGGTCTCTGCGGCGGGTTCGCCGCGAGGCGATCGGGTCCTGCTGCGTGATGGGTATGGAGACGAGTGAGGCTAAGATGGCTATATTGTCTTTAAACGTCACTTCTGCCCATACGTCTTAAAGGAAATTTTTTAATTTTTTTAAATGACATTTTTTTTTTTACTCCATTTAAGTCTAAATATGAGATCTGAGGACTTTTTGACCCCCCAGATCTTATATTAAAGAGGACCTGTCATGCTTTTTTCTATTACAAGGGATGTTTACATTCCTTGTAATAGGAATAAAAGTGATGCATTTCTTTTTTTTAAAACAGTGTAAAAATTTGTAAATTGAAGTAAAATAAATAAGAAACAAAAAAATAAAATTTTTGAAAACACGCCGTCCCGACGAGCTCACGCGCAGAAGCAATCGCATATGTGAGTAGCGCCCGCATATGAAAACGGTAGTCAAACCACACGTGAGGTATCACCGCGATCGGTAGAGCGAGAAAAATTATTCTAGCCCTAGACCTCCTCTGTAACTCAAAAGATGCAACCTGTAGAATTTTTTAAATGACGCTTATGGAGATTTTTGAGGGTAAAAGTTTGACGCCATTTCACGAGCGGGCGCAATTTTGAAGCATGACATGTTGGGTATCAATTTACTGGGCGTAATATTATCTTTCACAATATAAAAAAAAATTGGGCTAATTTTACTGTTTTCTTATTTTTTTATTCAAAAAAGAGATTTTTTTCAAAAAAAAGCGCGCTTGTAAGACCGCTGCGCAAATACGGTGAGAAAAAAAAGTATTGCAATGACTGCCATTTTATTCTCTAGGGTGTTAGAAGAATAAATATATAATGTTTGGGGGTTCTAAGTAATTTTCTAGCAAAAAAAAAACTGTTTTAAACATGAAAACACAGAATCTGAAAAACAGGCGTGGTCCTTAAGTGGTTAAAGATATGAAAACATGAATTTCTGTTGTTTAGAAACACTTCTCTGTTCTTTGTATTGTATTAAAAGATTTGGGTACAAAAAGAACCAACATTCAAAGATATATTAGAAGAACAAGAATTAGCTTAGTAACAAAAGGGGATAATTAAATGAGAACAGATACTAAGGCCGCGTACACACGAGCTGACTTTCCCGTGGGATTGTCCGCCGGACATTCCGACCGTGTGTGGGGCTCCGGCGGACTAAGTTTTAAGTTTGTCCGGCGGACAATCCCGCTGTCTGTGTGCTAGTCCGCGGGACTTTTGAAATGAACGGACTTGCCTCGCACACGGAGGAAAGTCCGTTCATTCGGAACGTGACTCCAGGTAGACGGGACTAGCGAAGGCATTGAATACCACCGCGCTAGCCCCGTCACCTGGTATGGATTTAAAGGGGAATCCCTACGCCGAAAAAACGCCGTAGGGGTCCCCCCCAAATCCACCTCAGACCCTTATCCGAGCACGCAGCCCGGCGGTCAGGAAAGGGGGTGGGGACGAGCGAGCGCCCCCCCCCCTCCTGAGCCGTACCAGGCCGCGTGCCCTCAACATGGGGGGTGCCCTGGGGAAAGGGGGGCCCTGCGGCCCCCCACCCCAAAGCACCTTGTCCCCATGTTGATGAGGACAAGGGCCTCTTCCCGACAACCCTGGCCGTTGGTTGTCGGGGTCTGCGGGTGGGGGGCTTATCGGAATCCGGGGGGGATAAGGGGGCCCCCAGATACCGGCCCCCCACCCTATGTGAATGAGTATGGTGTACGATGTACCCTTACCCATTCACCTAAGGAAAAACAGTGTAAATGAAAAAAAAACACACAATTTTTTAAAATACTTTATTGCACAGCTCCGGGGGTTTTCTTCCGTGTTGGGGGTCTTCTCGCCAGACTCCTCCGCTATCTTCTGCTCTTTTACCTAGCTCTTTCACTAGCGGAGGAGCCCGGTTTTCTTTTTTGCCACCGCCGCCGGTCTTGTTCCGACTTCGGGGGTCTTCTTGCCGGGCCTCCGCTTTCTTCTTCCAGCTCTTTTACGAGCGGTGGCCCGGGCTTGTGTTGCCGTCGCTGTCGCCGCCACCTTCTGCTTCTCCTGCTTCTCCTGCTTCTCCTGCTTCTCCTTCTTCTCCTTCTTCTGCTTCTTGTTCTTCTTTTTTCTTCTGATGTTGACTTGTCGCTGTCTCCTCTTGTAATGGCACCGACGTGTTGCGCTGCCGGTTATATAGGGACAAGGGGCGGGTCACCTGTTCATGTCACGTGGTAACCCCGCCCCCTTATGATGTCACCGTCCCAGCATTCTTCGAAGGAGTACGGCGAGAAGACCCCCCAAGATGGAAGATGACCCCCGAGGCTGTGCAATAAAGTATTTTTAAAAATTGTGTTTTTTTTTTTATTTACACTTCTTTCCTTAGGTGAATTGGTAGGGGTACATCGTACCCCATACTCATTCACATAGGGTGGGTGGCCGGAATCTGGGGGCCCCCTTATTAAAGGGGGCTCCCGGATTCCAATAAGCCCCCCGCCCGCAGACCCTGACAACCGGTTGTCGGGAAGAGGCCCTTGTCCTCATCAACATGCGGACAAGGTGCTTTGGGGTGGGGGGGCCGCAAGGCACCCCCCATGTTGAGGGCACGTGGCCCGGTGCGGCTCAGGAGGGGGGGTGCTCGCTCGTCCCCACCCCCTTTCCTGACTGGCCAGGCTGCGTGCTCGGATAAGGGTCTGAGATGGATTTGGGGGGGACCCCCACGCCGTTTTTTCAGCGTAGGGATTCCCCTTTAAATCCATACAAGGTGAAGGGGCTAGCGCGGCGGCATTCACTGCCTTCGCTAGTCCCATCTACCTGGAGTCACGTTCTAAATGAACGGACTTTCCTCCGTGTCTGGGTAAGTCCGTTCATTTCAAAAGTCCCGTGGACTTTGGCTAAAACTCTGGCGGATTGTCCGCCGGAAAAGTCCGGGCGTGTGGGGGCAAGTCCACACGTTCGGATGCGCATGCGCGGGTATGCGTTCGCCAGTTCAATGCGCCGGTTCGCACCTCTATGCGCCGGTTCACACGCTCTTCTTCCCACATAATGCAACACACACGGGCAGATTAGGCAGTATACTACAAACTCTGTAGAACAGTTCAAAAAGTTACTAATCTGGTACACCTTGCCTTTATTTGTAAAATCTTTTTGACCATGCTTTACGTGCTTGCACCTCAAGCAAAGTTTCTTGCGGCACTGATACATGCCAACTAGGGGAATGAAACATGATGATACTGTTGTAGGTCCCTGTTGGGATGTAAATTTGCTGGGTGCTACCAGATTTTTGAAATTTCTTGTTTTTCTATATGTAAATTTGGGTTTCGTTGTAATAGTGGATTTTAACTGAGGATCCTGGTGTAGAATGGACCAATGTTTACCCAGAATTCGTTCCATTGCGTTATATTGAGAATGGTATTGGGTCACAAATCTAACGGGTTGAATGCTTGGCTGCTCATCAACCCTTGTAGGTGCCCTGTGTTCTGTCAGATAGAATTCAAAAGCTTCCTCGACAAGTTTTGGGGGAAATGCCTTTTCAATTAATTTTTGTTTTAACAAGTCTCCAACCATCAGTGGTGGGACAAGTTCTTTTTAGAACAATATATCTCCCATTCTATTTCTCCCCGAGGGCTGAGAATATTAAAAACGTGCTAATTTTTAACATCCGAACTAACACACGAATGGTCCCAGATTTCAGAATTCTGCCCCCAAAAATGGATGCGTATAATTATACAACAAAGGGAAATAAAATATTGGGAGATAATTGAACAATTAAAATCCAACATATCCCATTTTTGTACCCAACTGTCTCACTTACCCACATCTTGGATCAACACCTTAAAATATCATACCAAAAAAGATGAAGATTCTTTGTTACAGATGAAATTAGGGAAAATGAGGATAGATTTGGATGATTTCAATTTGGGAAGAAGTTTCAGTTGGAAAAAGGGTCATCGTGTACCCAATATAAATATTTCATCCCATGTATCTCAAACGCCTATGCCTCTTATGCAATGTAACCCTGGTCACCAGGGTCCTAGATCTATGCCTCCCTCTAGGCCCCTACCTCCACCTCATCTGGTGGTTGCCTCAAACTGGAATTATAGTGCTACGTCCCACTTATCCTCATCTGGTACACGCTTTTACACTCCGAAACCCCAACGAGATCTAAACAATAGGGTTAAAAACAAAATCAGAAATAAAGACAAAGTCACCAAAAATACAGATAGAGATAAAGATATAAATAAGGATACTACCGCTGACAAGAACCTTACCCAGGGCACAAATGTTCTTCTCAGCCAACCGTGCAGTTCCACATCTAACAACACTATGTCATACCACGCACCTTCTACTCCAATTGCCTCAGGGTCTGAGAGCCATACCATCAATGAAGGTCACAGTGTTGGCTCCATTAGTCCTATATCTGACACCAATTGGTTGCCTTCTCATATTAATGAGGGTGCCCAAGATCACAGCACACAGGTTACCCAGTCCCCTGAACATTCGGACCCTATACCACAATTAGAGCCAGTTTCCTTCTCTCACATTCAAATCGACTCTTAGGATTTTTTAGTAGTCTCCACCTCGTCAACCAACATCCTAACCTCAGGAAAAAGAAAATTAGAAGACGAGGAAAGCGAGGGGGAAAGCACCGAAATAAATCACAGGGCCAAATCCCAAAAACAGTAAAAATCTTCAATTTATCATATTCTGTCCACAGAGGAAGCTTCTATCTTGCAACGAGGTCTTAATTTTGCTCCTACATCCTTACCCAATTCATTTAGACTTTTTAAAGATTTGCATATCTTCATTTGCAACCTCACCCTAAAACGCTATTATAATATAAAGTCGCAAAAGGTCACAGATAGTTCAATATACCCCACAGATCCTATGGTAACAATAGACACTAGGAATTCACCAGACTTAGATATCATTAAAGATCTATATAGTATAGAGAGGGATGAGGACAATGATGAGTTGTCCCTTTTCACACAACATCTTTCCACTTCTCCAGTTAAACACAGTAATTTTAGGCCCAAGTCTGTGTTTAATCCCACACATGTCAAAGGACCCTACCTACAAACATTTTATCAGGTAGTGTATTCTGACATACAAAAACTTTGTCAATACACTCATAATAACAATTCAAATCTTGCCAACCTTACCTCAAATGAGAAACTAGCTCTAAAAAATTTAACAGAAAACCGTGATATGATCATCAAAACAGCGGACAAAGGCGGAGGAATAAAAGTGATCCATTTTTTTTTTAAACAGTGTAAAAATTTGTAAATTAAGTAAAATAAATAAGAAACCAAAAAATTAAATTTTTGAAAACACGCCATCCCGACGAGCTCGCGCGCAGAAGCAATCGCATATGTGATTAGCGCCCGCATATGAAAACGGTAGTCAAACCACACGTGAGGTATCACCGCGTTCGGTAGAGTGAGAAAAATAATTCTAGCCCTAGACCTCCTCTGTAACTCAAAAGATGCAACCTGTAGAATTTTTTAAATGTCGCTTATGGAGATTTTTGAGGGTAAAAGTTTGACGCCATTCCACGAGTGGGCGCAATTTTGAAGTATGACATGTTGGGTATCAATTTACTCGGCGTAACATTATCTTTCACAATATACTGTTTTCTTATTTTTTTTTTAAAAAAAAGTGATTTTTTTTACAAAAAAAGTGCGCTTGTAAGACCGCTGCGCAAATACGGTGAGAAAAAAAGTATTGCAATGACTGCCATTTTATTCTCTAGGGTGTTAGAAAAAAATGACATACAAAAACTTTGTCAATACACTCATAATAACAATTCAAATCTTGCCAACCTTACCTCAAATGAGAAACTAGCTCTAAAAAATGTAACAGAAAACCGTGATATGATCATCAAAACAGCGGACAAAGGCGGAGGTATCGTAGTCCAAAACCGTAGTGACTACTTGGTTGAGGTACACCGCCTGTTGTCGGATGACGATACTTACAAAAAATTACGCTGTGACCTTCTATCTAATTTTATTTTAGAAATCAAAGTGCTTACAGACAAAGCCAAAGCTAACGACATCATTTCCAAACAAGAATATGCATTTTTCAATAAACCATATTACTCCACGCCGTATTTCTATCACATTCCGAAAATACATAAAAGCATTCAAAATCCTCCAGGACAACCAATAGTTGCAGCTATAGATAGCATTACAAATCCCATCTCTCACTATATAGATCAGTTTTTACAACCGTTAGCAACCAGTCTTCCTTCTTACATTCATGACGGTACACATTTATTAGAACAACTAGAACACTACACTTGGGAACCCACATACATGTGGGCTTCCCTAGATGTAAATTCACTTTACACATAAATTCCACATGAGATAGGCCTCAGAGCAACAGCAAGCTTCCTCTCTTCCGATCCCCTACTGAACCCGGGTCAGGCAGAGTTCATTCTAGAGGCCACAGAATTCTGCCTGACCCACAATTATTTTGAGTTCGATGGATAATTTTATCTCCAGGTAAAAGGGACAGCTATGGGCGCAAATTTCACACCCAGCTACGCCAATCTAACTATGGGGCTCTGAGAAGCCAACTACATCTGGCACAATAACGCGTATACCTCCCACATAATATTTTATGGGAGGTATATTGACGATATTATCGTTATCTGGTATAGCCCAGAGCTCCTTTTCCTTGACTTTATAAAACATTGTAACAATAACACCTATGGGTTAACCCAGTGCCGATCCTGACCTCCCTGGGGCCCTAAGCAAAATTCTGCTAAGGGGCCCTCTACTTGACCCGTGATGCCGTGAGCTATGTAAACCATTTGCCATTGCCACACAGTCACACCTGACACTTCAGTGCTCCCAAAACAATCCTCCTTCCTTTAAACAAAACAGTCAAAGAATAAGTACAACAATATAGAACAGAATGAGGTCCTCAGAGAGCCCCCCTTACACCAGGGTCCTCAGAGAGCCCCTCCTTACACCAAGGTCCCCAGAGAGCCCCCCTTACACAAGGGTCCCTAGACAGCCCCCCTTAAATCAGTGTCCTCAGAGAGCCCCTCCTTACATCAGGGTCCCCAGTGAGCCTCCCTACTTACATCAGGGTCCCCAGAGGGTATCCTCCTACATCAGGGTCCCCAGAGAGCCTCTCCTTACATCAGGGTTCTCAGAGAGCCTCCCCTTACATCAGGGTCCTCAGAGAGACTCCACTTACACCAGGGTCCCCAGAGAGCCTCCCCTTACACCAGGCTCCCCAGAGAGCCCCTCCTTACATCAGGGTCCTCAGAGAGCCCCTTTTTACATTAGGGTCCTCAGAGAGCCCCTTCTTACACCAGGGTCCCCAGAGAGCCCCCCCCTTACACCAGGGTCCCCAGAGAGTCCCCCCCTTACACCAAGGTCCCCAGAGAGCCCCCCCTTACACCAGGGTCCCAAAAGAGCCTCCCCTTACATTAGTGTCCCAAGAGAGCCTTCCCTCTTACATTAGTGTCCCCAGAGAGCCCCTCCTTACACAGGGTCCCCAGAGAGCCCCTCCTTACACAGGGTCCCTAAAGAGCCCCCCCCCTGACATTAGTGTCCACAGAGGGCCCCCTCTTACATCAGTGTCCCCAGAAAGCCTCCCCTCTTACAATTGGGCCCCAAAACAGCTGACTCCCCCCCTTGCAGAGGTTCCCCTGTACCTGGCTGGTGGAGGTGGGAGGCGGCGATCGGCAGCTATATGGTGTCCACAGGCAGGGGGATCTCCCTGGGGCTAGTAGTTCTATCTCCGAATGTATACAGCGGAGAGGGGAGGGGCCTCTGACCCGGGCATCAGCAACAGTGTTCAAGCAGAGTGAAAGTGAAACTGATACCTGCCGGGGTCAGAGGCCCCTCCCTATTCCTCTCCACTGTATACACTGAGAGTACTACAAACCCCAGGGAGATCCCGTTGCCCACTCAGGCACCATAGAGCTGCCGATCGCTGCCTTCCACCTCCTCCCACCTCTCCTCACTGCACTCTACACTGCCAGCCAGAGGTGCAGGGGGGATTCTTGGTCTTGGGGGGCCCCCCACAGCGGTGGGGCCCTAAGCAGCTTGCATAGTGTGCCTATAGGGCCGATCGGCTCTGGGTTAACCTTTACCTCGGAAAATAACACTTTAAAACTAGCTTTTCTGGATCTAACCCTATTTCATCAAGATGACAAAATTCTGGCAAAAAATTATACGAAGCCTATAGCGGGCAATTCATTTTTACACCATCACACCTGCCATCACTCCAGATGGATTTCCAATATTCCCAAAAGTCAATTTTGTCGGTTACGCAGGAACTGCACCAGAGATTCGGATTATGTCAAGGAAGGACACTTGTTAAAACAAAAATTCATTGAAAAGGCATTTCCCCCAAAACTTGTCGAGGAAGCTTTTGAATTCTATCTGACAGAACACAGGGCACCTACAAGGGTTGATGAGCAGCCAAGCATTCAACCCGTTAGATTTGTGACCCAATACCATTCTCAATAATAGGCAATGGAACGAATTCTGGGTAAACATTTGTCCATTCTACACCAGGATCCTCAGTTAAAATCCACTATTACAACGAAACCCAAATTTACATATAGAAAAACAAGAAATTTCAAAAATCGGGTAGCACCCAGCAAATTTACATCCCAACAGGGACCTACAACAGTATCATCATGTTTCATTCCCCTAGTTGGAATGTATCAGTGCCGCAAGAAACTTTGCTTGACGTGCAAGCACGTAAAGCATGGTCAAAAAGATTTTACAAATAAAGGCAAGGTGTACCAGATTAGTAACTTTTTGAACTGTTCTACAGAGTTTGTAGTATACTGCCTAATCTGCCCGTGTGGGTTGCATTATGTGGGAAGAACCATACGTACTCTGAGGAAGAGGTTCGGGGAGCACCACCGCACTTTCTGAAAAAACACGACCACTCCTCGTTGGGTCTCAGGGTCTGGATCATTAAGTCCATTTCCGGTACGCTCCCCCTGGCAGAGCGTTTCAAACGCCTCTGTCAGAGGGAAACGTATTGGATTTACATTTTGAACTCTCTGGCCCCCGGGGGCTTGAACGTGGAGATAGAGGTGAGTAGTCTCTTGAAACTGTCAAGCCATTTTTTCCGGGGTAACTTTGTTCAATTCTTTCACCAGTGTGTTTCCCGTTTCTTTCTTTTTTGCCAATAGGAAACACAAGCCCATTTTTAAAATAGCTCCCCCCCTTTTTTTATAATAGCTATATAATAATAATCTTTTTAATAACCACTTCTAAGTGGTCCCATTCAGTCCCCCTTTTCTACCCATGACTTACTAAGCTCCTCACTGACAGTATCGTGGTGAATTATTCCGCCTTCCCTCATGCTAGTTCACTAACAGTAAATTCACAAACTCATAAAAACAATAAAAACAATAATAAAAATAATCAAAACAATATAATACATACCATTCCAATTCTTTTTATTTTCATCTCTCACCCTCCCTTTGTTATCAATCACAGAGAGCTGACGGGTAGATCGAGTAGTGGCCGTCGGCCGACATGCAGAGTAGCGCGGGAAATGGCTGTAATAAGTCCTTACTGTAATCTCTCGTATCATGCTGCTCCCCGGCAGCCCCTCCCCTCCTCTCGCCCATCCCAGGTGATCTCACAAGCATACAACCAGAGAAGAGGAGGGGAGGGGCCACCGGGGAGCAGTGTGACATGAGAGATTACAGTAAGGACTTATTACAGCCGTTTCCCGTGCTACTCTGCAGTCTGCATTTAAAGGAAACTGAAAGGAAAGTGTGCTCTGCTGTGCCCAGTACTCTGATGTGCCCTGTTCCCTGTGCCCAGTACCCTGATGTGCCCCATACCCTGTGCCCAGTACCCTGATGTGCCCCATACCCTATGCCCAGTACCCTGATGTGCCCTGTACCCAGTACCCTGATGTGCTCTGCTGTTCCCATACCCTTTGCCCATGCCCTGCTGTGACACCCTAACCTGATGTGACCAATACCCTGCACCCTGCTGTGCCCATTCCCCCGATGTGCCCAGTACCCTGATGTGTCCAGTACCCAGATGTGCCCAGTACCCTGATGTGCCCCATACCCTGTGCCCAGTACCCTGATGTGCCCCATCCTCTGTGCCCAGTAGTCTTATGTGCCCCATACCCTGTGCCCAGTACCCTGATGTGCCATGTGCCCAGTACCCTGATGTGCTCTGCTGTTCCACATACCCTTTGCCCGTGCCCTGCTGTGACCCCTACCCTGATGTGACCAATACCCTGCACCCTGCTGTGCCCGTACCCTGATGTGCCCTGCCATGCCCCATACTTTGTGCCCTGCTGTGCCCCGTACCCTATGCCCATGCCCTGCTGTGCCCCATACCCTTGTCCTGATGTGCCCCATACCCTGTGCCCTGCTGTGCCCAGTGCCCCATACCCTGTGCCCGTACCCTGATGTGCCCTGCTGTGACCCATACCCTGATGTGACTAATACCCTGCACCCTGCATACACTGCTGTGCCCCATACCCTGTGCCCGAACCCCCGATGTTCCCAGCTGTGCCCCATACCCTGCACCATGCTGTGCCCCATACCCTGTACCCATGCCCTGCTGTGCCCTGTGGTGCCTCATACCCTGGGCCCTGTATCCTGCTGTGCCCTGTACAATGCTGTGCCCTGTACCATGCCCCCTACTGTGCCATGTGCCCTGCTGTGTGCCCTGTACCCTGCTGTGTGCCCTGTACCACGCTGTGCGTCCCACGCCCTGCTGTGTGCCTTGTGATAAGCCTTGCTGTGTACCCCATGTTATGCTGCTTGCCCCATGGTGTGCCCCATGCCCAGCCATGAACCCCTTAAAGTGCCCCATCTTCTGCTGTGTGCCCCATAATGTACCTCATGTTTTGCTGTGTGCCCTGTGATGTGTCCCATGCCCTGCTGTGTGTCAAATGCCCTGCTGTGTGCCCCATTATGTGCTCCATGTTCTGCTGTTTGCCCCATTATGTGCCCCATGTTCTGCTGTGTGCCCCATGATGTTCTCAAGGTTCTGCTGTGTGCCTCATGATGTGCCCCATGTTCTGCTGTGTGCCCCATGATGTGCCCAATGTTCTGCTGTGTGCCCCATGATGTGCCCCATGTTCTGCTGTGTGCCCCATGATGTGCCCAAGATTCTGCTGTGTGCCCCATTATGTGCCCCATGTTCTGCTGTGTGCCCCATGATGTGACCCATGTTCTGCTGTGTGCCCCATGATGTGCCCAAGGTTCTTCTGTGTGCCCCATGATGTGCCCAAGGTTCTGCTGTGTGCCCCATGATGTGCCCAATGTTCTGCTGTGTGTTCCATGATGTGCCCAATGGTCTGCTGCGTGCCCCATGATGTGCCCAAGGTTCTGCTGTGTGCCCCATGATGTGCCCAATGTTCTGCTGTGTGCCCCATTATGTGCCCCATGTTCTGCTGTGTGCCCCATTATGTGCCCCATGTTCTGCTGTGTGCCCCATTATGTGCCCCACGTTCTGCTGTGTGCCCCATGTTCTGCTGTGTGCCCAATATTGTGCCCAATGTTCTGCTGTGTGCCCCATGATGTGCCCAATGTTCTGCTGTGTGCCCCATGTGCCCAATGTTCTGCTGTGTGCCCCATGATGTGCCCAATGTTCTGCTGTGTGCCCCATGATGTGTGCCATGTTCTGCTGTGTGTGCCCCATGATGTGCCCCATGTTCTGCTCTGTGCCCCATTATGTGCCCCATGTTCTGCTGTTTTCCCTCATGTTCTGCTATGTGCCAAATGTTGTGCCCAATGTTCTGCTGTGTGCCCCATGATGTGCCCAATGTTCTGCTGTGTGCCCCATGATGTGCCCAATGTTCTGCTGTGTGCCCCATGATGTGCCCAATGTTCTGCTGTGTGCCCCATGATGTGCCCAATGTTCTGCTGTGTGACCCACGATGTGCCCCATGATGTGCCCAATGTTCTGCTGTGTGCCCCATGATGTGCCTAATGTTCTGCTGTGTGCCCCATAATGTGCGCCATGTTCTGCTGTGTGCCCCATGATGTGCCCCATGTTCTGCTGTGGGCCCCATGATGTGCCCAATGTTCTGCTGTGTGCCCCATGATGTGCCCACTATTCTGCTGTGTGCCCCATGATGTGCCCCATGTTCTGCTGTGTGCCCCATGATGTGCCCCATGTTCTGCTGTGCCCCATGATGTGTGCCATGTTCTGCTGTGTGCCCCATGATGTGCCCAAGGTTCTGCTGTGTGCCCCATGATGTGCCCAAGGTTCTGCTGTGTGCCCCATGATGTGCCCAATGTTCTGCTGTGTGCCCCATTATGTGCCCCATGTTCTGCTGTGTGCCCCATTATGTGTCCCATGTTCTGCTGTGTGCCCCATTATGTGCCCCATGTTCTGCTGTGTGCCCCATGATGTGCCCAATGTTCTGCTGTGTGCCCCATGATGTGCCCAATGTTCTGCTGTGTGCCCCATGATGTGCCCCATGTTCTGCTGTGTGACCCACGATGTGCCCCATGATGTGCCCAATGTTCTGCTGTGTGCCCCATGATGTGTGCCATGTTCTGCTGTGTGCCCCATGATGTGCCCCATGTTCTGCTGTGGGCCCCATGATGTGCCCAATGTTCTGCTGTGTGCCCCATGATGTGCCCACTATTCTGCTGTGTGCCCCATGATGTGCCCCATGTTCTGCTGTGTGCCCCATGATGTGCCCCATGTTCTGCTGTGTGCCCCAAGATGTGCCCATTGTTCTGCTGTGCCCCATGATGTGTGCCATGTTCTGCTGTGTGCCCCATGATGTGCCCAAGGTTCTGCTGTGTGCCCCATGATGTGCCCAATGTTCTGCTGTGTGCCCCATTATGTGCCCCATGGTCTGCTGTGTGCCCCATTATGTGTCCCATGTTCTGCTGTGTGCCCCATTATGTGCCCCATTATGTGCCCCATGTTCTGCTGTGTGCCCAATGTTGTGCCCAATGTTCTGCTGTGTGCCCCATGATGTGCCCAATGTTCTGCTGTGTGTCCCATAATGTGCCCTGCTCCCCCCCCCCCCCCCCGTTGTCTCCTGACCTCCTGTGCTCTGCCCTGCTGTCCCCTGTACACTGCTTATCTCAAGTTAAACCCAGAACTGAGCATCTGTGGGGGAAAAAAAAGCACAAGTTTCACATAAAATAGGTAACTTCTAAGATTTGTTTCTATTATTTAAAGTGGTTGTAAACCCTCATGTTTTTTCACCTATGCATTAGTGTGAAAAAACTTCTGTCACTCAGCAGCCCCCCCAGTTTACTCACCTGAGCCCATTCGTCCCCACTCCGGAGACGCGCTCTACCTCTCTGGCCGGGGGATCTCGGCTCTTGACTGGATAGATTGATAGCAGCGCAGCCATTGGCTCCCACTGCTGTCAATCAAATCCAATGACGTGGGGCGGGGCTGAGTCTGGCATTCTGTGTCTATGGACGCAAATGCTGGACACGGAAGCGCGCCCGCAAGGTAACCCCCAGGGAGAGCGCTTCTAGGTGGTTTCCCAATGCGGGGAGGAGCCGCGAGCGCCGTTGGGGGACCCCAGAAGAGGATGTTCGGGGCCACTCATTTTTTTAAATAAAGCTCGCTGATCATGCCAATGTTCCGTGAGCTGTAGATCTGAACACTACAGGTTACAGCACACCTAAATTGTTAGCCCCACTCCTGAACCCCCAATGATTGCCTTACCCATACCCCCGTTCATTTTTAGTATTTTTCCCATTATGGGCGTGAGTGGGGCCATATGTCTAAGTTTTGCCTAAGGCCTCTCAAAGTCTAGAGCCGCCTCTGTCCACCAACGTCTGTATGTGTGAGTACGCTCACATGAGCGTATTACAGCAAAACTGACACTGGGGGACATCTGACAACATACATTAATTAAAATGTCCACAACACTCACTGAGGGAGACTTACTAAATCTGGTGCACACATGGTCTGGTGCAGCTGTGCATAGTAACCAATCAGCTTTTAAATTCTGCTTGCTCAGTTAAGCTTTGACAATAAAACCTAGAAACTGATTCGGTACTATGCACAGTTGCACCAGATTCGGTGTGCACTGATTTTAGAAATTCTCCCACACTGTGACAAGTGTGGCTTTAATTGTTGTGTTAGGTAAATTAAGTTGTGCTCACTGTAATCAGCATGTGGTTAGTTAGATCTACTCTGTGTTTCTGCTGTTACTAGTTTTTACTGTTTTCTTTGCTTTTCAGGGACCTGGAGCATAAATATTTATACCGCCTTGGCCAATCTCAAGGAGGATGGCCCTGAAGGCTGCTGGGAGCTTGTATAAACACTCTGGGACACAGAGCTTCTCTGTCTTTTCCTTCAGGAGAGGAACACAGCCTGGAGGGTTGCTGCCCTTCAGGGCACCGCTGCCATGTGCTTGCCGTTTGTGAGGCCTCAGGTGTTGTCAGGGCTGGGCCCAGCCCTTCCTTCTCTGAGCTGGCCGCTCAGCTGTCGGCTAATTGCCAGCTCCTATTTCTCCACAGTGACTCACCTGTTGATGATCCTACTCGTCGGTCCTTCCTACTTAAGCCATCCAGTCCAGATGATCTCTGCCTTCGCCTTGGTCACAGCTCTAGAGACGCTCTCCTGTGTTCCTGTTAAAGACTTGTTTGGCTGACATTCCTTCTGGCTCCAGATCCTGCTTGCTGTTCTACTACGCTCATCTCTGGCTCCCTGACGATTTTGGCTTGTCTGACTATCCGTTCCAGTTCCTGAACTCTGGCTATGTTTTGACTACGTTTACTCTGTTTACCTTTTTTTATTATTAGAAGTGTGATTTAACTGTACTTCTGTCTCAGTCTGATTCATGGTTTCTGACAGTAGGTGAAGGCCATGAATTCAGAAGATGCAGTCAATCCACTTGTTGGTAATATTTTTTCCAGATTGGATGAGCAGGATCACCACATGGATCAGTTTGCCATGGAATCTCCCACTGTAGCTGCTCCGGTACAACCTGTGTTGCAGGCCGTCCCTGCTGCTTCTGTCTTTGTGCAGGCACCTGCCTCGAGTATTACCTCTATAAGAGGTATGTCTGGTTCCGCTCTGCTTCCACATCGATTTGGGGGCGATATAGTCCAATGCAGAGGGGTTGTGTCATGAAGATCCTGCCAGAAATCTAAACCCGGGCCGTCCTGGCCCTCAGATTCCATTGCGCATGCGCGCCCGGGCGCGGGCACGTGCACAACCGCGCACAGGGAGACGGGCGCGCGCCCTAGTTAGCACCAGCCGGCCTATTTAAGCCTGACTTGAGCAGACGGTCTTTGCTGTCTGCTCTACAGCGTTGTGGTGTAGTAAAAGAAACCTGATCCTGTTATACCTGTTCCTTTGACCCGGCTTGCCATAAAGACTATCCTGCTTTCTGCCTGTACCCGACCCCGGCTTCCAGTGACCATCCTCCTGCCTGATCCATTGTACCCTGCTCTAGTTCAGATTCATTACCTGACTTCTTGATGAACTTTGGTTCCTTGTTTAGCCTTTATCCAGTCTGCAGTCTGACCCTCTGTAACGAGCCTGTTCACCTGCTGGTTCCAGTCCAGTCTGTGGTTCCGTTTCCTGTGTTCAGTTCCTGTCAGCTCTGCTATCCCAGCTTACCTGTGAACTTACTTGCCAAGCCGTTGTCCAGTTCCTGTCAGCTCTGCTATCCAAGTGTACCTGTGAACTTACTTGCCAAGCCGTTGTCCAGTTCCTGTCAGCTCTGCTATCCAAGTGTACCTGTGAACTTACTTGCCAAGCCGTTGTCCAGTTCCTGTCAGCTCTGCTATCCAAGTGTACCTGTGAACTTACTTGCCAAGCCGTTGTCCAGTTCCTGTCAGCTCTGCTATCCAAGCTTACCTGTGAACCTGCTTGCCAAGCCGTTGTCCAGTTCCTGTCAGCTCCGCTATCCAGTTTACCCGTGAGCCTGTTTCCTGTGATCCTGCCAGCTCTGCTATCCAGTTTACCTGTGAGCCTGCTTCCTGTGATCCTGCCAGCTCTGCTATCCGGTTTACCTGTGAGCCTGTTTCCTGTGATCCTGCCAGCTCTGCTATCCAGTTTACCTGTGAGCCTGATTCCTGTGATCCTGCCAGCTCTGCCTATCCGGTTTACCTGTGAGCCTGTTTCCTGTGATCCTGCCAGCTCTGCTATCCAGTTTACCTGTGAGCCTGCTTCCTGTGATCCTGCCAGCTCTGCTATCCGGTTTACCTGCGAGCCTGCTTCCTGTGATCCTGCCAGCTCTGCTATCCAGTTTACCTGTGAGCCTGCTTTCCTGTGATCCTGCCAGCTCTGCTATCCAGTTTACCTGTGAGCCTGTTTCCTGTGATCCTGCCAGCTCTGCTATCCAGTTTACCTGTGAGCCTGCTTCCTGTGATCCTGCCAGCTCTGCTATCCGGTTTACCTGCGAGCCTGCTTCCTGTGATCCTGCCAGCTCTGCTATCCAGTTTACCTGTGAGCCTGTTTCCTGTGATCCTGCCAGCTCTGCTATCCAGTTTACCTGTGAGCCTGCTTCCTGTGATCCTGCCAGCTCTGCTATCCGGTTTACCTGCGAGCCTGCTTCCTGTGATCCTGCCAGCTCTGCTATCCAGTTTACCTGTGAGCCTGTTTCCTGTGATCCTGCCAGCTCTGCTATCCAGTTTACCTGTGAGCCTGCTTCCTGTGATCCTGCCAGCTCTGCTATCCGGTTTACCTGTGAGCCTGCTTCCCAGAGATCCTGCCTGCTCAGCTAACCTGTTTCCTTCCCACCGGTCTGTTGATCCTGCCAGGCACCCGTGCTCCTCCTCACTCCTGGCTCTCCTGTTCCCACACCAGGGGACCAGGAGTGGGAGACGCAAGGGAGGCCTCTCCCTGCAATCTCGGGCTCGCACCACCAGGTACGTGACAGTAGCAGACAGCCATGTCTGAGCCCGAGCAGGGAGCCCCCGCCATGGAGGGGCTATGCCAACACCTGGCAGGTCTGACCGAAGCGGTGAAGAACCTCCAGCAGGGTTATACCCGGCTGGAGGAACGGGTACTGGCCCTGTCTGGTCCATCCAGTACCCAAGGAACTCCTCACCCAGCAATACCCCCAACGGGGCCTGCACCTACCCAGACTATAGTGATGCTACCACCTGAGCCCAAGGTACCTACTCCAGAGAAATTTACGGGTGCCCGTGGTAGCTTCAGAACTTTCCGTAACTCCTGTGAACTCCATTTTGCCCTGCAACCTAGGACCTTCTCTTTAGAGACCACCAAGGTGGGTTTTGTGGTAGCCCTACTGACTGGGGATCCCCAAATCTGGGCCCACCGTCTCGTGGAACAAAAGGATGCAGCGTTGACCAGTCTCTCCACCTTTTTTGATGCCATGGCGCAGCTTTATGAGGACCCCCAACTCTCAACCACTGCGGAGGCCGCCTTACGTTCTCTCCAACAGGGTCGAAGACCAGCAGAGGACTATGTGGCTGAGTTCAGGCGTTGGGGTGCCGACACCGACTGGAACGATGCTGCCCTCCGTCATCAATTCCGCATTGGCCTCTCAGACGCACTCAAGGACGAGCTCGCCAGAGTGGGGGTACCCCAGACCCTGAATTCCCTCATAGACCTAAGCATCCAAATTGACCGGCGCCTACGGGAGCGTAGGGCCGAACGAACCTTGGGGTCCCCAAGACCTACCTGGATGCTTCCCAGGGGTCCTAGTCACTTCCGCACTGCTCCCCCCGTTAAACCTACTCATGCCTCTTCAGCATCCGAACCCATGCAACTTGGACTCCTGCGGCCTTCTCTCACCCCAGCAGAACGTCAGAGACGCCGCAGCAACAATCTGTGCCTGTATTGCGGAGAGCCTGGTCATTATGTTCGGAATTGCCCGGCTAAACTCCGTAAGTTCCCCACTATTCTCTCCAGTTATGTGGATCCTGTGACCGGGGTTTCATCTCATCTTGCCCTTTCTGTTTCCTTCCAGTTCTCAGGAAGGACCCTACAAACCACAGCTATCATTGACTCTGGTGCCTGCAGTTGCTTTATGGACTCTGCTTTTGCTGCCCGGCATCGAATTCCTCTCCGTCTGAGAAAACAAGGCCTGTCTGTCCACCTGGCGGATGGGTCCACCATCAAATCTGGCCCAGTGACTCAGGAGACTGCCCCATTGCACACAGTAATCTCAGAGTCACATCAAGAACTGTTATGTTTGGACATAATTTCTTCTCCCTTGTTTCCAGTCATTCTAGGGATCCCCTGGCTGCAAGCACACAACCCGGTCATCAACTGGTCCACAGGAGAGGTGGCCTTTTCTTCCCCCTACTGCCAAAGGTCCTGCGGCTCCTTGGCCCCCGCAGGACCCTCTGCTCTGCTCTGCCTCGAAAACGAGGCAGGTCTACGTCAGTCCATCCCTGAAGTCTACCATGCATACCTGGATGTGTTTAGTAAACAAAGGGCAGATGTGCTGCCACCACATAGGCCCTATGACTGTCCCATTGAACTCCTTCCCGGGGCCAAGATTCCCTTCGGTAGGGTTTTCCCGTTAACAGAGGTGGAGCAGGGAAAACTAAAGGACTATATTGATGATAACCTGAAAAAAGGGTTTATCCGCCCATCTACGTCTCCTGCAGGTGCAGGAATATTTTTTGTAGAAAAGAAGGACCATTCTCTCAGACCCTGTGTGGACTACCGTGCCCTAAACGAGGTCACAGTCAAAAATCGCTACCCGCTTCCCCTGGTACCTGAACTGTTTCAGAGGCTTGGCACGGCCTCCATCTTTTCTAAACTGGACCTCAGAGGGGCATACAATTTGATACGTATAAAGGATGGGGACGAATGGAAGACGGCATTTCGGTCTCGATTTGGGCACTTCGAGTACCTGGTGATGCCGTTTGGACTCTGTAACGCCCCCGCTACCTTCCAGGCCTTTATAAATGATGTACTTCGGGACTTCCTTGATGTTTTTGCTGTTGTTTATCTTGATGACATACTAATTTTCTCTTCCTCCCTAGAGCTGCATCGTGGACATGTTAAAAGTGTGTTGGGTCGTCTCCGGCAACATGGCCTCTATGCCAAGGCAGAAAAATGTCTCTTTGAGGTAGAAAGCATACCCTTCCTAGGTTTGATCATCTCCAGTAGAGGCATCCGGATGGACCCCCAGAAAATCTCAGCCATCCTGGACTGGCCAGTTCCCGCAGATAAAAAGGGGATCCAGCGATTCATTGGCTTCGCCAATTTTTATCGCAAATTCATCAAGGGATTCTCGGCCATAGTGGCACCCATTACTCAACTCACCAAACAAGGTACCCGTTTTCACTGGTCCCCTGAGGCCCAAGGGGCCTTCGAGGCCCTCAAGGGGCTCTTTACCTCAGCCCCTATCCTGAAGCATCCAGATCCTTCTCTGCCCTTTGTCCTCGAAGTGGATGCCTCAGAGATAGCTGTAGGGGCCATCCTGTCCCAGAGACAGGGCATCAAAGCCCTGCTACACCCCGTGGCATTCTTCTCACGGAAACTGTCCCCAGCCGAGAAGAACTACGATGTGGGGGATCGGGAATTACTGGCCATAAAGACCGCCCTCGAGGAATGGCGTTACCTGCTAGAAGGGGCTACTCACCCAATCCTGATCTTCACAGATCACAAGAATCTAGAGTACCTGAAGACTGCCAAGAGGTTAAAACCTAGACAGGCCCGTTGGGCCTTATTTTTCTCTCGTTTTACTTTTCACGTGACATATCGTCCGGGTTCCAAAAACGCGAAGCCGGACGCTCTGTCTCGTATGTATCACAAATCCCAGGATGGTTCCCCTCCAGACACTATCCTTGCCCCTGGAAACTTTCTCCTGTTACAGGAAGACCTACTGTCCCAGCTCAGGCGGGCTTCCAGTGGCCTCATACCCACTCCCGGTCCTGGGTTGCAGGCCAAGGATGGGCTATTGTGGCATGGGGATAAGATTTTCATTCCCGAGGGTCTGCGGGTAACCGTCCTGGAATTGTGCCATGATCACAAGCTTGCCGGACACTTTGGTGTCACCAAAACCACTGAATTGGTACAACGTACCTTCTGGTGGCCTCAGCTAAGGGAAGACTGCAGGAAATTTGTGGAAACATGCACTGTGTGTATTCGGAGCAAGAGTCACAGAACCAAAGCCTGGGGCTTACTCAAGCCATTACCAGTCCCAGATCGCCCCTGGAAAATGCTGTCCATAGATTTCATTGTGGAACTGCCCCCAGCAGAGGACCACACTACGATCTTCGTGATAGTTGATCGTCTGTCAAAGATGGCACACTTTGTTCCCATGAAGGGTACCCCTTCTGCCTCAGAAACCGCACAAGTGTTCATCCGAGAAGTCATCAGACTCCATGGGGTACCAGCCAACATAGTGTCCGACCGAGGGGTACAATTCACCTCTCGGTTTTGGAAATCACTCTGCAAGACCCTCAATATTGAGCTATCGTTTTCTTCCGCTTATCACCCTCAAACCAATGGGCAGACCGAAAGAACCAATCAGACCCTGGAACAATATCTTCGATGCTTTTCTTCCTTCTCCCAAGACGATTGGATCTCCCTGTTACCAGTTGCCGAGTTTGCATATAACAATGCTATCCACTCGGCCACCCAACAGACACCCTTTTTCGCCAACTATGGCTTTCATCCTTCATTTCTGCCCAATTCCCTTCCTGAATGTACTGTGCCCGCAGTCCAGGAGAAGATTGACTTCTTTGCTTCCAATAACCAACTCCTGCAGGACACCATGGCCCGGACCCAGGAACATAACAAAACAGTCTTTGACCGAAAGAGGCGTGGAGAATTGGTACTGGCACCGGGTGACACAGTGTGGCTCTCCACCTTGAACCTGAAATTGGCTTGTCCCTCAAAGAAACTGGGCCCTAAGTTCTTAGGTCCCTTTCCAGTCAAACGAAAGATTAATGAAGTAGCCTATGAGTTGGAACTTCCTGATTCCCTCAAGGTCCATCCAGTCTTTCATGTTTCCCTGTTAAAGCCCTCCACTTCCAACCCCTTTTCCAACAGAAGGACGGTACCCCCGGACCCAGTCTTGGTAGATGGAGAGGAAGAATATGAGGTAGAGGCCATACTAAATGTTAGAAAAAGGAGAAATCAGAACCAGTTTTTGATCAAATGGAAGGGATATGGTCCTGAAGAAAATTCCTGGGAGCCCGAGTGTAATATCCATGCTAAGAGTCTAGTTCAAGCCTTCAAAAGAGCTCACCCTGAGAGATTTGCCCAGAGGGGCACCCGGAGGTTGCCCCTAGGAGGGGGGCAATGTCATGAAGATCCTGCCAGAAATCTAAACCCGGGCCGTCCTGGCCCTCAGATTCCATTGCGCATGCGCGCCCGGGCGCGGGCACGTGCACAACCGCGCACAGGGAGACGGGCGCGCGCCCTAGTTAGCACCAGCCGGCCTATTTAAGCCTGACTTGAGCAGACGGTCTTTGCTGTCTGCTCTACAGCGTTGTGGTGTAGTAAAAGAAACCTGATCCTGTTATACCTGTTCCTTTGACCCGGCTTGCCATAAAGACTATCCTGCTTTCTGCCTGTACCCGACCCCGGCTTCCAGTGACCATCCTCCTGCCTGATCCATTGTACCCTGCTCTAGTTCAGATTCATTACCTGACTTCTTGATGAACTTTGGTTCCTTGTTTAGCCTTTATCCAGTCTGCAGTCTGACCCTCTGTAACGAGCCTGTTCACCTGCTGGTTCCAGTCCAGTCTGTGGTTCCGTTTCCTGTGTTCAGTTCCTGTCAGCTCTGCTATCCCAGCTTACCTGTGAACTTACTTGCCAAGCCGTTGTCCAGTTCCTGTCAGCTCTGCTATCCAAGTGTACCTGTGAACTTACTTGCCAAGCCGTTGTCCAGTTCCTGTCAGCTCTGCTATCCAAGTGTACCTGTGAACTTACTTGCCAAGCCGTTGTCCAGTTCCTGTCAGCTCTGCTATCCAAGTGTACCTGTGAACTTACTTGCCAAGCCGTTGTCCAGTTCCTGTCAGCTCTGCTATCCAAGCTTACCTGTGAACCTGCTTGCCAAGCCGTTGTCCAGTTCCTGTCAGCTCCGCTATCCAGTTTACCCGTGAGCCTGTTTCCTGTGATCCTGCCAGCTCTGCTATCCAGTTTACCTGTGAGCCTGATTCCTGTGATCCTGCCAGCTCTGCTATCCGGTTTACCTGTGAGCCTGTTTCCTGTGATCCTGCCAGCTCTGCTATCCAGTTTACCTGTGAGCCTGATTCCTGTGATCCTGCCAGCTCTGCTATCCAGTTTACCTGTGAGCCTGATTCCTGTGATCCTGCCAGCTCTGCTATCCGTTTACCTGTGAGCCTGTTTCCTGTGATCCTGCCAGCTCTGCTATCCAGTTTACCTGTGAGCCTGCTTCCTGTGATCCTGCCAGCTCTGCTATCCGGTTTACCTGCGAGCCTGCTTCCTGTGATCCTGCCAGCTCTGCTATCCAGTTTACCTGTGAGCCTGTTCCTGTGATCCTGCCAGCTCTGCTATCCAGTTTACCTGTGAGCCTGCTTCCTGTGATCCTGCCAGCTCTGCTATCCGGTTTACCTGCGAGCCTGCTTCCTGTGATCCTGCCAGCTCTGCTATCCAGTTTACCTGTGAGCCTGTTTCCTGTGATCCTGCCAGCTCTGCTATCCAGTTTACCTGTGAGCCTGCTTCCTGTGATCCTGCCAGCTCTGCTATCCGGTTTACCTGCGAGCCTGCTTCCTGTGATCCTGCCAGCTCTGCTATCCAGTTTACCTGTGAGCCTGTTTCCTGTGATCCTGCCAGCTCTGCTATCCAGTTTACCTGTGAGCCTGCTTCCTGTGATCCTGCCAGCTCTGCTATCCGGTTTACCTGTGAGCCTGCTTCCCAGAGATCCTGCCTGCTCAGCTAACCTGTTTCCTTCCCACCGGTCTGTTGATCCTGCCAGGCACCCGTGCTCCTCCTCACTCCTGGCTCTCCTGTTCCCACACCAGGGGACCAGGAGTGGGAGACGCAAGGGAGGCCTCTCCCTGCAATCTCGGGCTCGCACCACCAGGTACGTGACAGGTTGAGATATACTTTGAGATGCTGCCCCAGGAGTTTCCCACGGACAGAAGCAAAGTAGGTTTTGTGATATCTTTGCTTTCTGAGAGAGCCTTGGCGTGGGCAAATCCTCTATGGGACATGCAAAAACCTGTTGTCTTGAGTTACCCTGAGTTTGGGGCTTCTTTTAAAATGGTATTTGACATTCCCGCACACTACACTTCTGCTGCCAAGTGCCTCATGTCCATCAAACAGAGTATGAGAACTGTTGTCGATTACGCCATTGAATTCCGTACTCTGGCAGGAGAGGTTGCTTGGAACAATGAGGCCCTCGAGATATACCAACTGAGCTGGAGAAGTTGATCATGTTTGCCATCCTCTTTGACTCCGGACTCAGAGAAAGACTCTTAAGGAGCGCTTGCGGAAGCCTCCTGTACATTTGTCTCTGAGCTTTGCAGTCCCACGCTTGCTTCCCTCACCTTCCATGCCTCCTGGTACCGAGTCAGTCAGTGAAGGTGAACCCATGCACTTGGGTTTCACACGTCTCTCTGCAGATGAGAGAACCCTTAGGAGGAGGGAGAGATTGTGCCTTTATTGTGGCCAGGCAGGTCACTTTTTGAAATCTTGTCCTACCCATCCAGGGAACGCCCAAACCTTGAGGTCATGTCATGGACAGACTTTAGGTGGCGTTGTTTCATCCCCAGTTATCCGGAAGGATAAGCCCCTGGTTTCGGTTACCCTTACTTGGGCTGAGTCATCCGTCGAGATACAGGCTCTAATCGACTCTGGGGCTGCAGGCCTGTTCATTGATGCTGCCTTTGTATCGAAACACTCGATTCCGCTGCAGCTGCGCGACACACCACTTGCCATTGAAGCTCTTGACGGGAGACCTCTACAGCGTGCCTATGTTACTCATGAGACTGTTCCCTTGTCCATGGCAGTAGGGGCTCTTCACCATGAGATAATACAATTCCAAATTATTTCCTCACCTAAGTTTCCACTGGTTATTGGTTATCCTTAGTTAGAGGCACAACCCCTCTTTTGATTGGCTCTATGCTGAGGTTCTCTCCTGGTCGCCACAATGCAGTAAGACATGTTTCCAGAAGGTAGCCAAAGTCTTGTGCACGTCTTCACTCTCCTCCCTGCCGGAGGAGCACCGCGATTTTAGCGATGTCTTTGACAAAGGTCAAGCTGGTAGTTTGCCTCCACAGCAGTAGTTTGCACAATTGACCTTCAACCTGGTGCCATACCCCCTCGTGGCCGGGTTTATCGGTCTTGGAGGATAAGGCCATGGAGGATTATGTTGCAGACGCACTTTCTCAAGGTTTCATCCGCAAATCCTCATCTCCTGCTGGTGCTGGTTTCTTCTTTGTGAAGAAGAATGGTGAACTGAGACCTTGTATTGATTATAGGAGTGTTTGAAGTCGACATGGTCCAATATCATATTTCTGGCATTACCTACATATTTGTTTTTACTCCCTGGAGGACAGGATGCCCCAAGTTTGAATGTAGCCCATTAAGCCTAATTATGCATGAGAATAGTGACTCCGATCTGTCTATTAGAATTCCTGATTTACGGCTCTGCAAGCGAGCTTCAAAGAGAGGACTGGCAGAGATAATTGATGAGTTGAGATACAGAAGATCAAGGACTCAGATAGCTATAGAGATTTGACACAGGGCTAATAGAGATGATTCATGGACAAAGGGTGCCAATAGTGGACAATACAGCATGCTTGCTGGAGAATGGGCAGACATTTGAAGGACTGCCTTTTGGCAATATCTATTGGGTGGAAGGCAAATGGGGGTGGCTACGAGTGGGCCTGCATGTTTGAGTAAAAGGAGCACACACACAGGCAATTCTCTATTTTTCTCTTGGGATCATGGTTTGGGCCTAAGCCTCATGGCTTTGGCCCTCTGTTTCAACATCTTGAGACCAGCCGATGAGTCTAGCTAGAGGATGTGATAAGTATATTCTTGTAATATATGTTTGATTGTTGTTATATGTTGTAGACGTTGCTAGCTGGCAAAAAGACCAGGGGCTTCAGCCCGAAGTCAGAGCCCGGCATCGGGGGGGGGGGGGGGGGATGGTGCAGCAGGCGGTGAGGTTGTATGGAGGGGGGTGTTACCTACCTGACACACACTGACCTACCTATCTGACATACACTTACCTACCTATTTGACATACACTGACCTACCTGACACACACTGACCTACCTATATGACATACACTGATGTACATGACACACACTGACCTACCTACCTGACACACACTGGCCTACCTGACACACACTGACCTACCTGGCTGACATACAATGACCTACCTATCTGACTGACACAAACTGACCTATCTGACACACACTGACCTACCTGACACAAACTGACCCACCTATCTGACATACACTGACCAACCTATATGACATACACTGACCTATCTGGCTGACATACACTGACCTACTTGACACACACTGACCTACCTACCTGACATACAATGACCTACCTGACATACACTGTCCTACCTGACACACACTGACCTGATATACACCAACCTACCTATATGACATACACTGACCTACATGACATACACCGACCTACCTAGCTGACATACACTGACCTACCTGACACACACTGACCTACCTGATATACACTGACCTACCTGACACACACTGACCTACCTATCTGACATACACTGACCTACATGACATACACTGACCTACCTGGCTGACAAACACTGACCTAACTGACACAAACAGACCCACCTATCTGACATACACTGACCTACCTGACTGACCCACACACACACACTGACCTACCTATCTGACATACACTGACCTACCTATATGACATACGCTGACCTATCTGGCTGACATACACTGACCTACATGACATACACTGACCTACCTACCTGACATACACTGACATACCTACCTGACATACAATGACCTACCTCATCTACCTGACCTACACTGTCCTACACTGACCTACCTGACACACACTAACCTACCTGATGTACACTGACCTACCTATATGACATACACTGACCTACATGACATACACTGACCTACCTGGCTGACATACACTGACCTACCTGGCTGACATACACTGACCTACCTATCTGACTGACATACACTGACCTACCTATCTCACTGACACAAACTGACCTACCTATCTGACATACACTGACCTATCTGACTGACACAAACTGAACAACCTATCTGACATACACTGACCTACCTGCCCTTGCCCCCTTAATTTATTTATTTATAAGTTTATTTATTTAAAATTAGCCAAGGGGCAGTCAAATTAAGCCACTGTGCCCCATCAAATGCAGCCACTGTGCCCGGTCCATTGCAGCCACTGTGTCCGGTCCATTGCAGCCACTGTGCCCTGTCCATTGCAGCCACTGTGCCCCGTCCATTGCAGCCACTCTGCCCCATCCATTGCAGCCAATGTGCCCCATCCATTGCAGCCACTGTGCCCCGTCCATTGCAGCCACTGTGCCCCGTCCATTGCAGCCACTGTGCCCGTCAGTTGCAGCCACTGTGCCCCATCCATTGCAGCCACTGTGCCATCAGAGAGAAACACAGAGACAGAGAGAGACACACACACACCCTTTCTCCGGAACTTAGAAACTCTGGGCTATTTGCCACACATTCGGGGCTTCAGCCTCAATAGCCCCAGCTTAACAACGCCTATGGTTGTAGATATCTGCTGTTTAGTATATTGTGTTTTGATTTTAAGCTATGTAACATTGTAATACCTTTTAATACTTTTATGTTAGTTTCCTAATTCCTTGGGAAATAAATAAGACTTGATTACTTACTAAGCAGATGTGTTTGTTATATCATTGTGCTTATCAGACTCTTATAGACTAGCTATAGACTAGCTAATTTATAGGGATAGGCAAGTCAATACATGTATGCAATAGTTATATAGGATATATTAGATTGTATATTATTGCACAGATTACATCATTTGGCACCCCAGAAAGCGTGTGAAATGTATTTTTGCATAGAATCCACAAACCCTAATGTATTTTTGTCTTGAGTCCTCATAAGCTGGAACTGAAGGCCGTCTTTACCGTGGATAAAGATTTGCGCTGGTCGTGAAGTAGCAAATCCTGCTTGGATGGTCCTGAAAGTTCTATGTTTCTAAGTTTCTATGTTTCTAAGTTCTAAGTTCTATGAAATATTTTATCAGTGAGCGGATACGCAAAAATCTGGCGAGATCTTTTTTGTCTGAAATATGTATATGTATATATGGTAAACATTTATTTTATTGTTAGGCCTGTAACCGGTCAAGAGTACTGGTGAGAGTAAGGGTTTGATCAACCCTGGTTATCTACTGTAGCCTGCAGATTGACAGGATAAACCACATATCTTTGAGGAAAAAGTGTGAGAAATATCGATTTTTATTTTTAAAAAATTTCATTTTTTTATTTACATTTTTATTTTTTTATTCGTTTATTTTTTATTTTTCCCAGAGTGAGTGTGAAATAGCTCTCTGTTCCAATAGAAGTTCAATGTGGCCTGCGATCTAAGAGGGCTAAGAATTAGGGATGAGCCGAACACCCCCGGGCTCGGTTCGCACCAGAACCTGCGAACGGATCCTAAACTTGCGCGAATATTCGAACCCTTAGTTACAATGAACGCGAACGTTCAAAATCTAAAGTGCTAATTATAACAGCCAATGTGCATGTTAATGTCATGAAACAGGTTTGGGGACCCGGGTCCTGCCCCAGGGGACATGTATCAATGCAAAAAGTTTTAAAAACGGAAGTTTTTTCGGGAGCATTCATTTTAATGATGCATAAAGTGAAAAAAAAAAGTGAAATATTCCTTTAAATATGGTACCTGGGGGGTGTCTTAAGTATGCCTGTGAAGTGGCATGTGTTTCCCATGTTTAGAACTGTCCCTGCAACAAATGACATTTGTAAAGGAAAAAAAGAAGCCATTTAAAACTGCTTGCGACTTTAATGTCATGTCTTGTCCTGGCAATATGGATGAAAATATTTGAGAAAAATGGCATGGCTAGCCCATCACCCCCCCCCCCCCCCCCCCCCCCCAGCCCATTACCAGCCCCTGTGGGTCTTGTATGGATATTAAGGAGAACCCCACACCCAAAATAAAACCCTATACCTACAACCCTATATACTCTGAACAGCAGTATAAAGGTGGTGCAAACAAGACAGGGACTGTAGGTTTGTTCTTAAGTAGAATCTGTTTGTAATTTTGAACAGGTATATTTTTAAGTGTAGCTCCATCCAAAAAAATCTATTTTTAATCTTTTTGGAGAACATAGGGAAGGGTTATCACCCCTGTAACATTTGTTTTGCTGTCTGTGCACCTGTTCAGAGCATTTCACCTCACTTTCCGTCCCAATGACAAATGTTTTTGGAAAAGTGGGGTTTTTATTGAAACAAGAATTGGTGATAAAGCATCAGTAGAGAGGAGATACCTTTTTCCCAAATTAAATCTAACAGGATAGAATTTCCCTTCCTAGGGGTAGATTTCTTCTCACTTCCTGTTTTCTCCTTCCGTTTGCAAGTAGGAGTCATTTGTAAGTTGGATGTTTGAAAGTAGGGGCCTGCCGTATATACTCTGCAGAAATTTGCCCCATTAGATGTTGGTGTTGCCACAACACTGTAAGCCCTCACAGTTACTCTTGGTGGGCACAGGAATGGGCCCTGCTGTGAATTATTAGATCAAAATTTGTAATTGCACGCACCTGTTGAACAGGGCCAGAAAAATTGGGCCTTTGGTGGTGGACGGTGTTGGCACAACACTGTAAGCCCTCACAGTTACTCTTGGTGGGCACAGGAATAGGCCCTGCTGTGAATTATTAGATCAAGAATTGTAATTGCATGCACCTGTTGAACAGGGCAGAAAAATTGTGCCTTAGGCACTGGTGCTGGTGCCACAACACTGCAACCCCTCACAGATACTGTACTCTGAGCACAGAAATGAGACCTGCATAAAATTGCATAAAAAATTGTAATTACACGCCCCTGTCAAACAGGGGCTCAAAAATTGGGCCTTAGCCACTGGTGGTGGCACCCAGAAACAAAAATGTTCTTCCAAGCTATCATCAGGATCATTGAGGAGGAAGAGGATAGTCAGTCAACATAACAGGACAGTCACTCAGCATCAGCATAGGCAGTCTTGAAGGGATGTGACATTATAAATTATTCAGTTATATCAGCTTCAGGTGCCTGGTAGCTGGTGGTGATCCAAGACTGATTCATCTTTATGAAGGTCAGTCGATCAACCGAGTCGATGGACAGGCGCACCCTGTGATCGGTGACAAAGCCTCCAGCAGCACTGAATGTGCGTTCGGAAAGAACGCTGGATGCAGGACAGGCCAGTAGCTCAATTGCATACTGTGCAAGCTCTGGCCAGTGATTCATCCTCAAGACCCAGTAAGCCAGAGGATTTTCGGTGGGAAAGGTGTCCAAGTCTGACCTTGCCCCTAGGTATTCCTGCACCATGTATATCAGACGCTGGCGATGGTTGCTGGAACCGATCATACCTTGGGGCTGCGGACTAAAAAATTGTCTGAACGCATCGGTCAGACGTCCACCTTCCCCACCACTCCTTCTGCTACTGACCGAAGCTTCAGCAACTCGTCGTCCAGGACCAGGAGTTTGTAACCTCCCAGTCTCTGAGGATAAGCAGGCGAAACTTACATTGCATAGAAACTTAAAAGCATTGCATAGACCTTTCTGCAAGGCCTCCCGGAGATGTCTCATCCTCTGCTCCCACTGCGACGGCAAGATAAGGTCCGCAACCTTACCTTTGTACCGTGGATCAAGGAGAGTGGCCAGCCAGTAATGGTCCCTCTCCTTGATCCGAAGAATACGAGGATCCTTCCGCAGGCTTTGCAGGATCAGGGAGGCCATGCAACGTAGGTTAGCTGAGGCATTCGGTCCGGAGTCTTCTGGGTCACTGAGGACGACATGATCCGCAGCCACCTCCTCCCAGCCACGTACAAGTCCACTGGTTTCTTGGGACTGTAAAGAGTGCCAGGCTCCACTTCCTCCTCCTCCTCATCCTCTTCCTGTGTGATGGGTGGGAGAGAAGGAACACTGTCTGGATAAAGGGGGCCTTGAGAGGCAAGGAAGTCCTCCTCTTCCTGCCTCTGTTCTGCCTCAAGTGCCCTGTCCATTATCCCACGCAGCGTATGCTCCAACAGGTGGACAAGAGGTACAGTGTCACTGATGCATGTACTGTCACTGCTCACCATCCTCATGGCCTCCTCAAATGGTGACAGGACAGTGCATGCATCCCTGATCATGCTCCACTGGCGTGTGGAAAAAAATCAGAGCTCCCCTGACCCTGTCCTGGTGCCGTAGTCGCACAGGTACTCATTGATGACCCTCTGTGGCATGTGCAGTCGCTGCAGCATGGCCAACGTTGAGTTCCACCTGGTGGGCATGTCACATATAAGGCGGTTCTTGGGCAGGTTCAACTCCTTTTGCAGCTCAGCCAGCCGAGCACTGGCATTATATGATCGGCGGAAATGCACACAGACTTTCCTGGCCTGCCTCAGGACATCCTGTAAGCCTGGGTACCTGCCCAAGAACTGCTGCACCACCAGGTTAAGGACGTGAGCCATACAGGGCACATGGGTCAGCTGTCCCTGTCGCAGGGCGGAGAGGAGGTTGGTGCCATTGTCACAAACCACCATTCCTGGCTTAAGCTGGTGTGGCGTCAACTACCTCTCAGCCTGCCCCTGCAGAGCTGACAGAACCTCTGCCCCAGTGTGGCTCCTGTCCCCCAAACACACCAGCGCAAGCACGGCATGGCATCTTTTTGCCTGCGTACTTGCGTAGCCCCTTGGACGCCTACGGAGCACCGCTGGTTCCGAGGACAGAGCACTCGAAGAGGCCATGGAGGAAGAAGAAGAGGAGGGGGTGGAGGAGAGAGGTGTGTCACAACCAGTAGTAGCATTTTGGAGGCGTGGTGGCGGAACAACCTCCAACACTACTGCACCTTGTCCTGCATCTTTCCCAGCTGCCAAAAGAGTGACCCAATGGGTCGTGAAAGACAGGTAACGTCCCTGTCCATGCCTGCTGGACCATGAGTCAGCGGTAATATGCACCTTACCGCTGACCGCCCTGTCCAGCGAGGCATGGACATTGCCTTCCACATGCCGGTAGAGAGCCGGAATGGCCTTCCGTGAGAAAAAGTGGCGTTTGGGAACCTGCCACTGAGGAACCGCACATTGAACAAACTCACGGAAAGGGGCCGAGTCTACCAACTGAAAAGGCAGCAGTTGAAGTGCTAGCAATTTAGCCAAGCTAGCATTCAACCGCTGGGCATGTGGATGGCTGGGAGTAAAGAAAAAGGCTGACCGCAGGTCGGCCTGTGTTTGTAGGAGGAGTCAGGCTGCATAAAGCCTGCCCTCCTTCGCCTCCTCCCCTCATGGTCGGAGGCTCTCGTGATGTCATTTCCGGGTCCTGCTGGGCTGCAGTTGGCTGCAGTCATGGTGACAGTTCCGCTCTGTGTAGGGGGGGCTGCACTCGTCGGGCACCACAGGGGAGACCGACCGCCTGGCTTTCTACGTTTTCATCACCCCTTCAGGGTCATTAGGACGGCACGGGGGGGGGGGGGGTCCGCCCGGTGCTCATGCAGGGGGGGGTGTTCGGCCACCCGCCCTCCAGCTCCCCTATCGTCCACCCGCTTCTCCCGGTGCTCACACCGGGAGGGGGGGGGGGTGACCGGCCGCCCGCCCGCTCTCCCGGTGCCGCCTGCAGGGACCGCCCTCCGAGACCCCTGGGGTTGTAAGTTGTGCGGCTGCTAGGGGACTTGGAGTCCCCTGCTTTCAGTTCCGCCGGGGGAGGGGGGGGGTGTCGCTGCCGCCTGTCGGCCCCTCTCTCCCCAATGTACAGCCGCCCTGTCTCCACGGAGGGGTCGCTTCTCCCTCCCGCCCACGTCTCCCGGGGTTCAGGGGGAGGAGCATGGCCGCCTGGCAGCTTGCTGTCCCCACGTGGGGGACGCTTCCCCTCCCGCCCGCTTCTCCCTGGGTCCCGGGGAGAGGGGGGGGGGGTGGGGGAGCATGGCCGCCTGACAGCTGTGCTGGCTCCACGAGGGAGCCGCCTCTCCCTCCCGCGCCGGTGTTCCCCTGGTCCTTGGGGGGGCTGCATGGTTGTAGTTCGTTTCTCAGGTAAGTTTGGCATTCATGTTTCTCATGCGATGTTACGTTTCTCATGCGATGTTGCGTTTCTCATGCGATGTTACGTTTCTCATGCGATGTTGCGTTTCTCATGCGATGTTACGTTTCTCATGCGATGTTACGTTTCTCATGCGATGTTACGTTTTTCATGCGATGTTACGTTTTTCATGCGATGTTGCGTTTCTCATGCGATGTTGCGTTGCCCATGCTTTTTTACGTTGCCCATGCGATGTTGCGTTGCCCATGCGATGTTGCGTTGCCCATGCGTTTTCACGTTGCCCATGCGTTTTCACGTTGCCCATGCGTTTTACATTTCTCAGGTAGGTTTGGTCATGTACTAGTGTTCTTGTGATTTACATTTCTCAGGTAAGTGTTGGGTCATTTACGTTTCTCAGGAGGTTTTTACGTTTCTCATGCGGTTTTATGTTTCTCAGGTAAGTTTGGTCATGCACTTGTGTTCTTGCGATTTACGTTTCTCCTGCGATTTACATTTCTCAGGTAAGTTTTGAGTCTTTTAGGTTCTCATGCGATTTTACATTTCTCATTTGAATTGCTGGGTACTAGACCATGGGAAGAGCTGAAGTAGACCTATCATGAAGGTTGCATCTTGTCGGGGACTGATCGCAGATGTGGGGTCATGTCAAACTTTGGGTGTTTGAGCTGAACTCGGTCGCATGCTGGGGGTGCTCATGCAATTTCTGGTGCTCATGCAATTTCTGGTGCTCATGCAATTTACGGTGCTCATGCAATTTACGGTGCTCATGCAAATTTACGGTTCTTATGCAATTTCACGATTCTCAGGCAAGTTACGGTTCTCATGTTTCAGACGTTTCATGTTTCTTGCGTTTCTCACGTTTTCCCAGGTTTTCTTACATTTCTCATGTTTTCCATGGTTATTACGTTTCGCATGTTTCCATGTTTTCTCACGTTTCTCATGTTTTCCATGGTTATTACGTTTCGCATGTTTCCATGTTTTCTCACGTTTCTCATGTTTTCGTACGTTTCTCGTGTTTTCTTGCATTTCTTATGCTTTCTCGTGTTTTCTTATGCTTTCTCGTGTTTTCTTATGCTTTCTCGTGTTTTCTTACGTTTCTCGTGTTTTCTCGTGTTTTCTTACGTTTCTCGTGTGTCTCATGTTGTGTTCTCGTGCATGTCACATGCCTTTTCATGTCATTGCCTTTCGTTTGCGGCATTTCCGTTAGCTAGTGCTTACATCCAGGATCTGTCACGTCTACAGATCCATACGGGCTGAGGTTTTCATTTTTAATTGATTGTCGTCCCACAATCTTCTCGCCTGTCGTCCACACGTCATACATGCACGTTCACCGTTACACCTTTACTACTACCCACCACGTCCTGTGGGTACCTTAGCCCTGAGTGTTCGTTTTTAATTGCCTGTCTTAGCGCGGCAGGTTGCTCGGGCTCGCTTACTGCATACGGTAGGGGGGGGGGGGTCATTAGGTTCACATTCCGGCGCTGATTGGTCTTGTCATTTCTGCACCCACATCCTTACACTTGTTAGGTACCAGGGGTATTGTTATGTTCTCTGGTAATTTTTACAGCTGGGTTGTCCATGTTCTTCCACTGCGGGTTTCCCATCACGTCTATGGGTTAAACAGATTGAGATGATCGTTTTTAATTGGCTTGTTCAGTGGCAAGTCTCCTCATCTGTTTTCTTGCACTGCTCACATATTTCGTACAACTTACGTTTCTCATGCAACTTACGTTTCTCATGCAACTTACGTTTCTCATGCAACTTACGTTTCTCGTGCAACTGTTTGTTTCTATGCCAACTCACGTTTCATGTTTCTCTCGTTTCCCAGGTGTCTCTCGTTGTTCATCGGTTTACGTTCTCGTGCGACCGGCGTTTCTTATGCAGGTTGCGTTTTCGTGCAGCCTCGGTCCGTGTGCTACTCACGTCTTAGTCTGATCGCGCTACTCATGTTCTTGTCCAGTCACGTTCTTTCACGCAGTTACTTTCCGGTCGCAGGTTCTCAGTCTTAAGTTTCTCTCGCAATTCATGTTCCTGTCCCAGTTCTGTGTCATTTTCACGTTACCTTCCATGTCCTAGCTCTGTCCGGCCAGGAGTTGCGCAATAGTATGGAACTATTGGTAAGTCAGCCATTGCAGCTCCTGCAGCTTCTGCAGCTTCTGCTGGCTCTGGGGCTTAGGGGATTCCGGATCCCTCTCTGTGCCTGGGCCGGTATCATTAGGCCCAGGTCTAGGACACAGATGCCGGCGGCACGCCTTCTCTTCAGGTTTCCAGCATTGGTGTTGGATCAGGTTTCCTTGGACCGACGCAACAGCCTTGATCGACAAAATCTTTGTTTTGTGTACCAGGTAGGCTCGTGACAGGGCTTAGGGTGTTTCCAGGCTTCCGGTCTAGGTTGCTTAGTCCTGATGGTCGTCATCCAGTTGCTATTTTGCTTTTCTGTTTTTTTTTTGGCCCCTTCCAACTCGTATCGGCCTACAGCACTATCGGCGCGCATCTGGTGGAGACTCGGCATTTCATGTTGTTGGCATTCCCCGATAGGCCTTTCTTCATTATCTGCGTACTGTAGTCAAGCATCCTCAGGAATCCAGAAGAGTTGCTCCGGCTGTACTCGGCAGTCTTCCCATCGTTTGTTAAATTCTTCATGACGTATCCGACAGGGTCTCCTTTTGTTACGAACCAGCTTGATGCTTAAGACAGCGCTGTATCTGACCTTTATGGTTCCTAAGGCCAGGGGAGTTGCACTTCTGGCCCAGGGTCTCGCATACTTTTGGTCAATCGGTTGGCACCCCGGTCTTGTCCGTTACATCTGCATGCTCGCAAGACGCAGCATTCGGGAGGCGGCACGTCATCAGGAGCCTGGCAAGGCGTGGGCCCGGTGTTGGTTTTAAACCAGCCCGTCAGTGCCACTTCTGATATACCCAGGGGGGTCCCCGGTTGCCTCTTCCTAGTGCTCCCCTCTCTGCAGCTCTATGCATACTTCATTACCGTCCCCTTTTTTGGGCAAATCAGGTTCTGGACCTTCAAGCATACTTTGGCTATTCATTTAGGATAGGAGCGGCTTCCGTGACTTTGCGCCAGGGGTCCCGACCATTAGCATTTGGTTAGGTGGAGGTTGTCTTGTTTTCTCTGGGTACGTCCCCGAGCCACTTTGGAGGTGTCATAAGCGTTTGTCAATTTCATCAGATTGAACGGCAATTTTGGTTAGTAGGCTTTCATCCTACTGTGGTTATTTTTGCCCCCTTTTAGGCATACTGACCACGTGACCCCTGGCACACCACAGGTCAATGTTCTCGTTTGCTCTTTGTTCCTTTCCCATACTATCCACAGTATTGACTCTGAGTACAAAGAAAAAGGCTGACCGCAGGTCGGCCTGTGTTTGTAGGAGGAGTCAGGCTGCATAAAGCCTGCCCTCCTTCGCCTCCTCCCCTCATGGTCGGAGGCTCTCGTGTCCCACCCACCCATTCCCTTTTTTCTTTTTCTTTCATTTCATTTAATTTCATACTTGGGTATGCCCCCTTTTAGGCATACTGACCACGTGACCCCTGGCACACCACAGGTCAATGTTCTCGTTTGCTCTTTGTTCCTTTCCCATACTATCCACAGTATTGACTCTGAGTACAAACTTCTTTCGACGGTCCAGCAGCTGGGGCAGGGAAATTTGCCTGGTAGAATCGGACGTCGGTGTACTGCTAGCAGAGTGCCCGCAAGTACTTGGCTGTGACACACCTAATTCTACACCTTCATTCCTCTCAGTGCAGCTTTCAGAGAGGACTGAAGGTATAGTGGGGTTGGAGATCCCAGCTGATGAGCAGCAAGGAGAGGTCCGCTTTGTTCTTTTGTGTCTTTAATGAGTCTTTAATGTGCGCTTGCCAACGAGCTGCATGGCAGGTCGACATATGTCTGGTCATGCTTGTGGTGCCCAAGCGCCTGATGTTTTGGCCACGCGAGATACGCTTGAGACATATGTTGCAAATAGCAGTGGTGCGATCTGATGCACTCGTCTCAAAAAAGGCCCACACCAAAGAACTTTTGTAATAATGTGCAGAGGCAGCACCCTGCACAGACGGAGCTCTGCGGTGTGATTCAGTTGGTGTGCTGGCCTCAAGCTGGCCCCCGGAGGGCATCCTGCCTCATTGGAAATGTGCTGCCTCCTCCTCCTCCTCCTCTCTCCCTTCAGGCATCCACGTGGAGTCAGTAAACCTCATCATCCCCTCCCTCTTCACCACTGGAGCAAACCTGGCAGTAAGCTGCAGCTGGTGGAACATGGCTGGCAGATTGCTGTCCTTGAGCATCCCCTCGCTCTGCTCTCACGCTACTGCCTTGCTCTAGCTGGGTATCATCATCCGAGCCTTCAAAACGCTGGGCATCCTCCTGGAGCATGTACCCAACACTGTGCTCAAACAGTTCGGGGGACTCCTCAGGAGGACATAGTGGGTCTAAGGAAGGGGTGCCTGATTATGCCATTGAGTACGCGTTGGCAGCTGCTTTGCCAGTACCCTGAGCCTGGGTGAGAGAGGATGAGGAGGATGAGGAGGGCTTGGTCATCCACTCTACCAAGCCTTCAGCATGATGCTGCTTAATATGTCCAGCTGCCGAAAAGAAGGACAAGCGTGTCAAATGGCCACGTGCTGATGACGATGCACCACGTCCATGACCAGCACTGTTGTCTCTAGACACAGAGCCTACATGCCCTGTTTTCTTGCCTCGGGACTGTCTGCCTCTCCTTGTCGGTCTTCCAGGCATTGTAGTGGGTAGTGTATATTGTGCTGGAGTCACACAGCACACACACTAACTCCTGCAGATGGCTGCCTTAGATGACAACAACAGGGCCTTAGGGCAGATAGAGGCTGAGGTGGTTTATTGTGTGCTGTGCTCTACTCACACAGCACACACACGCTAACTTCTGCAAATGCCTTGCTGGCTGCCTTAGATGACAACAACAGGGCCTTAGGGCAGATAGAGGCTGAGGTGGTTTATTGTGTGCTGTGCTCTACTCACACAGCACACACACACGCTAACTCCTGCAAATGCCTGGCTGGCTGCCTTAGATGACAACAGGCCAGAAGGGTAAAGGTGGTTTAATGTGATACCGCAATGCTGTACTAACAGCACGCACACACTAGACTAATCCCCAGAATCACAGCAGATAAAGTCAGCAGCACTCAGCAGAATGAATAACACAGCAGATGCTGTCAGCACTCAGCAGAATGAATAACACAGCAGATACTGTCTGTCAGCACTCAGCAGAATGAATAACACAGCAGATGCTGTCAGCAATGCAGAATGAATCACAGCAGATAATGTGACTGAAACAGTCACTGACTAATGCCGGAACACACTACACTAGGCCGCCGGCGCGGTGTCCTTATATAGTGTGGGGCGTGTACTAAACCCCCTGAGCTATAATTGGCCACAGGCATCCTGCCTGTGGCCAATTATTGCTCTCCTTGCCACTGGCTCTATGATTGGCCAAGCATGCGGGGTCACAGTGCATGCTTGGCGAATCATCAGCCAGCAATGCACTGCGACTGGCACAGTGCATTGTGGGCCGTTCGCATCACATAAATTTGATGCGAACGACCCAAATAGTTCTGGGCTTGACGAGCGGTCGAACGCCCGATGTTCGATTCGAACGTGGGTTCGAATCGAACACCGGGCCCATCCCTACTAAGAATCAGTGATATCTTGGAGTGTGTCTCCTGGTTGTGGGACTACAGGTGAAAGTTAGCTTTTAAACAGCTTTTCTCTGTGTCTGTGTGTTTTGTATCTGTCTGTCTGTCTCTGTGTGCATTGTTTAAGCTGTTGTAAAAACAAGTTAAGCAAGTTTAGGTTAAGTTGCAAATTAGCATATCAATGGAAGTCCTTGAAGATTTCATTAACAAGCACGGCTGTGTTAGATTTGAATCTATACAAGAGAATGATTTAACACACCAATTCAGCGACCTTTTGAGACAGTGTAATACACATAATGATCTTAGGGTTGCCACCTTTTCTTCAAGCCAAACCCTAACACTTTATAGGGCACTTTTTTTTCCGTAATAAAAGACCTGGGACACCTTTTGGGTGCCTCAAGGAGAGTGGTAATGCAGCGCGCTGCAGTGAACAGTGGGTGTGGCCAAACTGCTCTTGCTGACATTATCACCCCCCCCCAGTGATGCCAAACCAGCCCCCAGACATCGGCCCGCAGCCCCCGGATGGCCACAGCCCTGTCTAAATAATCTGTCCGGGTTTCAGGCAGACTGAAACCCGGACACAGGATTCCAAACCCGGACTGTCCGGGTGAATCCTGGACAGGTGGCAACCCTAAATGATCTCATAAATAAAAAGTTGAAAAAAGGCAGAAAATCCAAGATGGCCAATATTATATGCATGTTGTTAAAGATGAAAGACGTCGCGGAAAAAAAACAAGTCCAATGGTGTGCGGAAAAAAAGAAATTCTTGGAACAGGTACAAAGTGTAACTGAGAATATATTAACAATAGTTGCAAAGGCAGATGCAAATGTTGCTGATCACATTCAACAATTAGTGACTGAGAAATGTGTATTGGAACTGATATTAGATGAGTTGGATCCTGACCAACCCCGATAATACCAGCGACACCCCAGACTTAGGTCGCAGTTTTGCTCACAGGGGCAATGCAGTTTCAATCCATAGACAAACCGCATGTACGCTACATATCACCCACCTCTTTCTGGTCCCCCCCACCCGTGCACAGTTAGTTCCCTAAAGGGGTGCACGGGTGATGTGGCCACGTCTCACGGTTGGTTTCTATATAAGATTCCTTACAATGCCCCTTCGATTCGATTCTTCATAAATTTCAAGCTATTCCCTACCTTATCTGAACCTCTGCAAGACTGAATTGTTTTCATTGTCCTTTTTACAGTCTTCTTCATTTTTGCTCTTCTTTAACCTACAGGTAGCTATTGACCGACTTGAAGCATTGAACATACGTTTATAGACTGTGCGAAATTGGTTACCGGTACTATTGAACTGATGTATACTTTTTGCTTGCTATTATGCCGCGTACACACGTGCGGACTTTTGCCGGCGGACTTAGTCCAGCAGACAATCCCGCCGGACTTTCCAGCTGGGTCCGCTGGACTTTCCGAGCGTGTGGACTTGCCCACACACACACGGACTTCTCCGGCGGATAATCCGCCGGCCAAAAGTCTGCGGGACTTTTGAAAATGAACGGACTCATTTAGGGACTTATATAGGGACTTATATAGGGACATGGGGACAGGGTCACATGCTCATGTCACATGGTGACCCCGCCCCCTTGTGATGTCACAGTCCCAGCATCCTCCGGGACTGTGGCAACACAAGGGGGCGGGGTCACCATGTGACATGAGCATGTGACCCTGTCCCCATGCCCCTATATAAGTCCCAGCGCAGCGCGGCACAGGCATTCCGGGCAGAGAGAGCGTCGGGTCAACATCGGAAGAAGAAGAAGAACAAGAAGAAGGACAAGAAGAAGAAGGCGGCGCCGGCGGCGTGGAAGACGACGACCGCCGCAAGAACAGAAGAGACCCCCGGAAGACCCCCGAAGGCGGATCGAGACCCCCAGACGACGGCGGCGACGACGAAGAAGGTAGCCAGACTTCCCCCGCTCGGTAAAAGAGCTTGGTAAATGGCGGGGGAGTCCGGCGAGAAGACCCCCAAGACGGAAGAAGACCCCCGGATTAGTGCAATAAACTATTTTTTGCAAAAGTGTGGGTGTTTTTTTTACTTTACATTTTACACCTTAGGTGAATGGGTAGGGGTACATCGTACCCCATACTCATTCACATAGGGTGGGGGGCCGGGATCTGAGTGCCCCCTTATAAAAGGGGGCTCTCAGATTCCGATAAGCCCCCGCCCGCAGACCCCGACAACCAACAGCCAGGGTTGTCGGGAAGAGGCCCTTGTCCTCATCAACATGGGGACAAGGTGCTTTGGGGTGGGGGGGCCGCACGGCCCCCCTTTCCCCAGGGCACCCCCCATGTTGAGGGCACGCAGCCTGGTACGGCTCAGGAGGGGGGGCGCTCGTTCGTCCCCACCCCTTTCCTGGCCTGCCAGGCTGCGTGCTCGGATGAGGGTCTGACATGGATTTGGGAGTCCCTTTAAATCCATGCCAGCTTACGGAGCTAGCGCGGCTGCATTTACTGCCTACGCTAGCTACGTAACCTGAAGTCACGTGCTAAATGAACGAACTTGCCGATGAGCGGCAAGTCCGTTCATTTCAAAAGTCCCGCGGACTTGCCTACTAACGGCGGGATTGTCCGCCGGACTGCCAAGTCCAGCGGATAATTTTAAAACCAAACTTAAAACTTTGGTCCGCCGGACTTTGGCGCCAAAAAGTCCGCCGACGCCCACACACGAGGGGATTATCCGCTGGACTTCAGTCCAGAGGATAATTCCGCAGGATAGTCCCTTCGTGTGTACGCGGCCTTACTTATACTACAGTTGTATGGTCTTGTAGGCCTTCGTTATTGTATTGTAAACAAAACAATAAAATCTTCTTGTGAAAAAATAAAATAAAATTAGATGAGTTGGAGAAAAACATGTATGTTGAAGGAACATTGTATCTCATTGTTAGAAAAGAAAGAGGCTCGGAATGAAAATGCGATAGAAATACTTAAGAGAGAGTTACAGGAATGTAAAACTCAACTAGCCCAAAAAGATCATGCTATTCTATGTTTGAAAGCACAGGCAATGGAGAAAGTACGCAGCCATTGTTGTGCTAACAAGTAGGGATGAACTCAGTGTTCGAATCGAACATTGGCCGTTCGCCTGTTTGGCGAACCCAGAACTTTGTGGGCCGTTCGCACGAAAATTCGTGTGACACGAACGGCCCACAATGCACTGCGCCATCGCAGTGCATTGCTGGCTGATGATTGGCCAAGCATGCACTGTGACCCTGCATGCTTGGCCAATCACAGCGCCAGCAGCGAGGAGAGCAATAATTGGCCACAGGCAGGATGCCTGTGGCCAATTATAGCTCAGGGGGGTTTAATACATGCCCCACACTATATAAGGCCGCCAGCGTAGCGGCCTTGTGTAGTGTGTTGGTGTGCAGGGAGAGAGCAGGATAGTCAGGGACAGTGTCAGCTTTGCTTTTCTTGTTAACCTTGTGCTGTTACAGTGGGTGTAGTGTGTTGGTGTGCAGGGAGAGAGCAGGATAGGCAGGGACAGTGTCAGCTTTACTTTGCTTCTTAACCTAGCGCTGTTACAGTGGGTGTAGGTGCCTACTGCACAGTATACACCTGAAGCTACCCCTCATTGCTGGTGTTGTTCTGTAGTTCTGTTGTGCAACACAGGCATCTGCAGCATTTTCAGTGGGTGTAGTGTGCCTCCTGCACAGTATACACCTGAAGCTACCCCTCATTGCTGGTGTTGTTCTGTAGTTCTGTTGTGCAACACAGGCATCTGCAGCATTTTCAGTGGGTGTAGTGTGCCTCCTGCACGGTATACACCTGAAGCTACCCCCTCATTGCTGGTGTTGTTCTGTTGTGCAACACAGGCATCTGCAGCATTTTCAGTGGGTGTAGTGTGCCTCCTGCACAGTATACACCTGAAGCTACCCCTCATTGCTGGTGTTGTTCTGTAGTTCTGTTGTGCAACACAGGCATCTGCAGCATTTTCAGTGGGTGTAGTGTGCCTCCTGCACGGTATACACCTGAAGCTACCCCTCATTGCTGGTGTTGCTCTGTAGTTCTGTTGTGCAACACAGGCATCTGCAGAATTTTCAGTGGGTGTAGTGTGCCTCCTGCACTGTATACACCTGAAGCTACCCCTTATTGCTGGTTTTCCCATCTCCCTGCAGGCCATTAGTATGTCTGGAAGGCCAACAAGGAGAGGCAGACAGTCACGAGCCAATAAAAGAGGGCAAGCAGGCTCTGTGTCTAGAGGCAATAGTGCGGGTCGTGGACGCGGTGCATCGTCATCAGCACGTGGCCATGGGACATGCTTGTCCTTATTTTTGGCAGCTGGACGTGTTGAGCCGCATCATGTCGAAGACTTGGTAGAGTGGATGACCAAGCCCTCCTCATCCTCCTCATCCTCTCTCATCCAGGCTCAGGGTACTGGCAAAGCAGCTGCCAAGGCGTCCTCTTTCCTCGTCTCAATGTCATCAGTCAATCCTTCCCTAGACCCACCATGTCCTCCTGAGGAGTCCCCCGAACTGTTTGACCACAGTGTTGGGTACATGCTCCAGGAGGATGCCCAGTGTTTTTAAGGCTCTGATTATGATACCCAGCTAGAGGAAGGCAGTAGCGTGAGCGCAGAGAGAGGGGATGCTCAAGAACAGCAATCTGGCAGTCATGTTCCACCAGCTGCAGCATACTGCCAGGTTTGCTACAGTGGTGAAGAGGGAGGGGATGATGAGGTCACTGACTCCACGTGGGTGCCTGATAGGAGAGAGGAGGAGGAGGCACATATCCAACTAGGCAGGATGCCCTCCGGGGGCCAGCTTAAGGGCAGCACACCGACTGAATCACACCGCAGACCTCTGCCTGTGCAGGGCGCTGCCTCTGCGCATTATTCCAAAAGTTCTTTGGTGTGGGCCTTTTTTGAGACGAGTGCAGCAGATCGCACCGCTGCTATTTGCAACATATGTCTCAAGTGTATCTTGCATGGCCAAAACATCAGCCGCTTGGGCACCAATTGCTTGACCAGACATATGTTGAACTGCCATGCAGCTCGTTGGCAAGTGTATCTTAAAGACCCACACCAAAGAATAAAGCGGACCTCTCTTTGCTCCTCATCAGCTGGGATCTCCAACCCCACTATACCATCAGTCCTCTCTGAAACCTGCACTGAAAGGGAATGAAGGTGTAGAATTAGGTGTGTCACAGCCAAGTACTTGCGGGCACTCTGCTAGCAGTACACCGAATAGACATGTGCAATTCGTTTAGTTACGAATTCGTTTTCCGTTCAAATTCGTTATATTCGTTCATTTGTTATCGTACGAATGAACGAATGGTTTAGTAAAAATTTTAACGAATAACGAACGATCGAAACGAACGAATATGAAAAACAACGAAAATACAATATAATTAAATTAGAAACAACGAAACTACGAAAGAATGAAAATCCGAAAAACGAAAACAGAAACAACGAAAATACCGAACAAAGATTCAAAAATAACGAAAATCAAAATGAACGAAAAAATTCGTACATTCGTAACTTTTTTTTGTTTGTTGATTCGTAATTTTCCGTGTCGCTGCTTAACGTGCTTCAAATGGATTCATAAATTCGTTCCTTTTTTTGGTTAGTTGATAAACGTGGTTGGGTCGGAGGCACTGTTTTGGTGGATTTTTGAGTTAAGTTCCGACTTGTGAGAGAGAAATTCTTTGTTTCTTAAACATGTAATAGCATACACATTACATAAAATTATGAATTATGCTCCGATTACGAATCTACAAAAACAATGTTACGAAAGTACGAATAAATCAATCTTACGAAAGTACGAATGTAACTAAATCTACGAAAATACGAATGCGTCCAAACACAAAATATAACGAAAATACGAAAATTAGAATTTCGAATAAACGAAAATTAGACTAACGGAAAAATGAATCAACGAAAAAATAACTCTTACGAAAATACGAACGAGTTCGAATACGAACACCGATGACTTACAAAAATACGAACGAGTCCGAATACGAACACCGACGACTTACGAAATTACGAATCGTTACGAATCAATGGAAACGAACAGAAACAAAACGAAACTAAACAAATTTTTCTATTGTGCACATGTCTAACACCGAAGTCCGAGTGTACCAGGCAAATTTCCCTGCACCAGCTGCTGGACCGTCGAAAGAAGTTCACTCCCAGCCATCCACATGCCCAGTGGTTGAACGCTAGCTTGGCTAAATTGCTAGCACTTCAACTTCTGCCTTTTGAGTTGGTAGACTCGGCCCCCTTCCGTGAGTTTGTGCAATGTCCGGTTCCTCAGTGGCCAAAACGCCACTTTTTCTCACGGAAGGCGATTCCGGCTCTCTACCGGCATGTGGAAGGCAATGTCAATGCCTCGCTGGACAGGGCGGTCAGTGGTAAGGTGCATATTACCGCTGACTCATGGTTCAGCAGGCATGGACAAGGACATTACCTATCTTTCACGGCCCATTGGGTCACTCTTTTGGCAGCTGGGAAGGATGCAGGACAAGGTGCAGTAGTGTTGGAGGTTGTTCCGCCATCACGCCTCCAAAATGCTACTACTGGTTGTGACACATCTCTCTCCTCCACCTCCTCCTCCTCTTCTTCCTCCATTGCCTCTTCCTGTGCTTTGTCCTCAGAACCAGCGGTGCTCCGTAAGCGGTCAAGGGGCTACGCAAGTACGCAGGCAAAAAGATGCCATGCTGTGCTTGCGCTGGTGTGTTTGGGGGACAGGAGCCACACTGGGGCAGAGGTTCTGTCAGCTCTGCAGGGGCAGGCTGAGAGGTGGTTGACGCCACACCAGCTTAAGCCAGGAATGGTGGTTTGCGACAATGGCACCAACCTCCTCTCCACCCTGCGACAGGGACAACTGACCCATGTGCCCTGTGTGGCTCACGTCCTTAACCTGGTGGTGCAGCGGTTCTTGGGCAGGTACCCAGGATTACAGGATGTCCTGAGGCAGGCCAGGAAAGTCTGTGTGCATTTCCGCCGATCATATAATGCCAGTGCTCGGCTGGCAGAGCTGCAAAAGGAGTTGAACCTGCCCAAGAACTGCCTTATATGTGACATGCCCACCAGGTGGAACTCAACATTGGCCATGCTGCAGCGGCTGTACACGCAGCAGAGGGCCATCAATGAGTACCTGTGTGACAATGGCACCAGGACAGGGTCAGGGGAGCTCGTTTTTTTTTCACCACGCCAGTGGGGCATGATCAGGGATGCATGCACTGTCCTGTCACCATTTGAGGAGGCCACGAGGATAGTGAGCAGTGACAATGCATGCATCAGTGACACTGTACCTCTTGTCCACCTGTTGGAGCATACGCTGCATGGAATAATGGACAGGGCACTTGAAGCAGAACAGAGGCAGGAAGAGGAGGACTTCCTTGCCTCTCAAGGCCCCCTTTATCCAGACAGTGTTCCTTCTGTCACGCACATCACACAGGAAAAGGAGGAGAATTGTGTCAGCATGGAGGTGGAGCCTGGCACTCAGCAGCAGTCTTTTAGGGATGATTTACAGTCCCAAGAAACCGAAGGACTTGTACGTGGCTGGGAGGAGGTGGCTGCGGATCATGTCGTCCTTAGTGACCCAGAGGACTCCGGACCGAATACCTCAGCTAACCTACACTGCATGGCCTCCCTTGATCCTGCAAAGCCTGCGGAAGAATCCACGTATTCTTCGGATCAAGGAGAGGGACCATTACTGGCTGGCCACTCTCCTTGATCCACGGTACAAAGGTAAGGTTGCGGTCCTTATCTTGCCGTTGCAGAGGGAGCAGAGGATGAGACATCTCCGGGAGGCCTTGCAGAAAGGTCTGTGCAACACATTCCCAGAGACTGGGAGGTTACAAACTCCTGGTCCTGGACAACGAGTTGCTGAGGCTTCGGTCAGTAACAGAAGGAGTGATGGAGAAGGCCATCTGACCAATGCGTTCAGACAATTTTTTAGTCCGCAGCCCCAAGGTATGATCGGTTCCAGCAACCATCGCCAGCGTCTGATTTACATGGTGCAGGAATACCTAGGGGCAAGGTCAGACTAGGACATCTTTCCCACTGAAAATCCTCTGGCTTACAGGGTCTTGAGGATGGATCACTGGCCAGAGCTTGCACAGTATGCAATTGAGCTACTGGCCTGTCCTGCATCCATCGTTCTTTCGGAACGCACATTCAGTGCTGCTGGAGGCTTTGTCAACGATCACAGGGTGCGCCTGTCCGCCGACTCGGTTGATCGACTGACCTTCATAAAAATGAATCAGTCTTGGATCACCACCAGCTACCAAGCACCTGAAGCTGATGTAACCAAATAATTTATTTTGAAATGTCACATCCCTTCAAGACTGCCTATGCTGATGCTGTGACTGTCCTGTTATGTTGACTGACTATCTTCTTCCTCCTCAATGATCCTGCTGATAGCTTGGAAGAACATTTCTGTTTCTGGGTGCCGCCACCAGTGCCTAAAGCCCAATTTTTCAGCCCCTGTTTATTGTATTTATTGTAATTACAATTTTTGATGCAATACTTTGCAACAGGGCTCATTGCTGTGCTCCAAGTACAGTATCTGTGAGGGGTTGCAGTGTTGTGGCACCAGCACCAGTGCCTAAGGCCCAATTTTTCAGCCCCTGTTCAACAGGGGCATGCAATTACAATTCTTGATCTAATAATTCACAGCAGGGTCCATTCCTGCGCCCACCAAGAGTAACTGTGAGGGCTTACCGTGTTGTGTCAACACCACCCCCACCACCAAAGGCCCAATTTTTCTGCCCCTGTTCAACAGGGGCATGCAATTACAATTCTTGATCTAATAATTCACAGCAGGGCCCATTCCTGCACCCACCAAGAGTAACTGTGAGGGCTTACCGTGTTGTGTCAACACCACCCCCACCACCAAAAAGGCCCAATTTTTCTGCCCCTGTTCAACAGGGTCATGCAATTACAATTCTTGATCTAATAATTTCTCAGCAGGGCTCATTCATGCGCTCACCAAGAGTAACTGTGAGGGCTTACAGTGTTGTGGCACCAGCACCACCACCAAAGGCCCAATTTGTCCTAGCACTGTTCAACAATGGCATGTACAGTGGTGTGAAAAAGTGTTTGCCCCCTTCCTAATTTTCTGTTCCTTTGCATGTTTGTCACACTTAAGTGTTTCGGAACATCAAACCAATTTAAACAATAGTCAAGGACAACACAAGTAAACACAAAATGCAATTTGTAAATGAAGGTGTTTATTATTAAAGGTTAAAAAAAATCCAAACCATCATGGCCCTGTGTGAAAAAGTGATTGCCCCCCTTGTTAAAACATACTATAACTGTGGTTGTCCACACCTGAGTTCAATTTCTCTAGCCACACCCAGGCCTGATTATTGCCACACCTGTTCACAATCAAGGCATCACTTAAATAGGAGCTGCTTGACACAGTAAGGTCCACCAGAAGATCCTTAAAAGCTACACATCATGCCGAGACCCAAACAAATTCAGGAACAATTGAGAAAGAAAGTAATTGAGATCTATCAGTCTGGAAAGGGTTATAAATCCATTTCCAAAGCTTTGGGAATCCAGCGAACCACAGTGAGAGCCATTATCCACAAATGGCGAAGACATGGAACAGTGGTGAACCTTCCCAGGAGTGGCCGGCCGCCCAAAATTACCCCAAGAGCGCAGCGACGACTGATCCAAGAGGTCACAAAAGACCCCACAACAACGTCCAAGGAACTGCAGGCCTCACTTGCCTCAGTTAAGGTCAGCGTTCATGCCTCCACCATCAGGAAAAGACTGGGCAAAAATGGCCTGCATGGCAGAGTTCCAAGGAGAAAACCACTGCTGAGCAAAAAGAACATCAAAGCTCGTCTCAATTTCTCCACAATACATCTTGATGATCCCCAAGACTTTTGGGACAACATTCTGTGGACCGATGAGACAAAAGTGGAACTCTTTGGAAGGTGTGTGTCCAAGTATATCTGGCGTAGAAGGAACACTGCATTTCAGAAAAAGAACATTATACCAACAGTAAAATATGGTGGTGGTAGTGTGATGGTCTGGGGCTGTTTTGCTGCTTCAGGACCTGGAAGACTTGCCGTGATAAAAGGAACTATGAATTCTGCTGTCTACCAAGAGATCCTGAAGGAGAATGTCCGACCATCTGTTCGTGTACTCAAGCTGAAACGAACTTGGGTTCTGCAGCAGGACAATGATCCTAAACACACCAGCAAGTCCACCACCGAATGGCTGAAGAAAAACAAAATGAAGACTTTGGAGTGGCCTAGCCAAAGTCCTGACCTGAATCCTATTGAGATGTTGTGGTATGACCTTAAAAAGGCTGTTCATGCTCGAAAACCCTCTAATGTAACTGAATTAGGACAATTCTGCAAAGATGAGTGGGCCAAAATTCCTCCAGGACGCTGTAAAAGCCTCATTGCACGTTATCGCAAACGCTTGGTTGCAGTTGTTGCTGCTAAGGGTGGCCCAACCAGTTATTAGGTTTAGGGGGCAATCACTTTTTCACACAGGGCCATGATGGTTTGGATTTTTTTTCACCTTTAATAATAAACACCTTCATTTACAAATTGCATTTTGTGTTTACTTGTGTTGTCCTTGACTATTGTTTAAATTGGTTTGATGTTCCGAAACACTTAAGTGTGACAAACATGCAAAGGAACAGGAAATGAGGAAGGGGGCAAACACTTTTTCACACCACTGTAATTACAATTCACGATATAATAGTTCACAGCAGGGCGTTCCAGCGCCCACCAAGAGAAACTGTGAGGGCTTACAGTGTTGTTGCAACACCAACATCTAAGGGGCAGGCCCCTACTTTCAAACTTCCAACTTACAAACGAGGTAAAATGTTTTGAACAGGTGCACAAATGTTACAGGGGTGATAACCCTTCCCTATGTTCTCCAAAAAGCTTAAAAATAGATATTTAGGCTGGAGCTACACTTAAAAATTGACCTGTTCCAAATTACAAACAGATTCTACTTAAGAACAAACCTACAGTCCCTGTCTTGTTTGCACCGCCTGTATACTGCTGTTCAGAGTATATAGGGTTGTAGGTATAGGGTTTTATTTTGGGTGCGGGGTTCCCCTTAATATCCATACAAAACCCAAAGGGGCTGGTAATGGGCTGGGGTGGGGGGGGGGTGATGGGGTAGCCATGCCATTTTTCTCAAAGATTTTCATCCATATTGCCGGGACCAGACATTACATTAAAGCCGCAAGCAGTTTTAAATGGCTTTTTTTCCTTTAGAAATGTAATTTTGTGCAGGGACAGTTCTAAACACGGAAACACATGCCACTTCACAGACATACTTTAGACACCCCCCCAGGTATGATATATAAAGGAATATTTCAATTTTTTTCACGTTATGCATCATTAAAATGACTGCTCCCGAAAAAAACTACAGTTTTTAAAACTTTTTTTTGCATTGATACATGTCCCTTAGGGCAGGACCCAGGTCCTCAAACCCTTTTTAGGACAATAACATGCATATTACCCTTTATAATTAGCACTTTAGATTTTGAACGTTCGCGTCCATTGTATTTAATAGGGTTGTAATGTTCGCAGAAACTTTTGGTCCGTTTGCAGGTTCTGGTGCGAACCAAACCGGGGGGTGTTTGGCTCATCCCTACTAACAAGGATGCACATCCCTTTGTGACACAGGAGCAGGGAGATAGGATGCTGACTGAACAACAGCCAATATATTCGGCTGACAATCCTGAAGAACCCCTAAATCAAAGTTATTATCTCTTTACTCATACATCAGACAGGACTGGGTAAGGATTAGGAATTATAAAAAGGGAGGAATTACAGGGTGCACAGGCAGTCATAATGGAGTTATCCTCCAAACATGCAAAAGCCAAATGTGCAATGGTGGCGGTACCCTCCGCACATGCTCAGTGCACAACAAGGATAGAAGTGAAACAACATGCAGAAAAACCATATGCTATTGTTGCTGCAAGTGATGTAACTATGATAGGAATCAAGGTTGAAGATTTAAATAAAAATGCTGTAACTGCACTTGAAATTGATTCAGGAGAAACAGTGGAAACTTCTGATGACTCCTCAGACGATGAAAGTGTAAAGTCTGTTTATTCCAATAATAGTAATCGTAGTAAGAATGTCCAGCAATGTGAGTTTCCAGCGTCATATGCTCAAACAAGGGCCTATACAGAGAGACCAGCCCTCAAATGTTTTTTGTGTAAAACGGGGGGTCACATCGCAAAATATTGTTGAGCGGCGAATAATGATATCAAAAGAAGATCGCACTACCCTAAAACGACCCCAAGGCATTATGAATTTTATTCTGCCAGATGGGGTAGCAATCCAAAGCATGGAGGCCATAGTAATCAAACCCATTTCCCTTTTAAGACCCAAATGCGGAGACTGCAAACTGAAAATCATCAATATGTAGAACAGTTGCGTAAAGTCAAAATGGAGGTAGCCCCATGGTTATTCAAATATAGCACCAGAGGAAACAATGTTAGCAGAACTTAGTGAGCTGCATGGATGCTAAGATTTTTCTGGTCAATGTTTACTTGCTACGAATAAGGTTTAGATGTGAGTTTCATGTTTGGAATATGAGAGAGGACCTTGATATATATTTTTAGTATTTTCAAGGATAAGCCTCTGAAATGTTATTTTTTTTTTTTGTTAAAACATTTTTCTGTTATGATTATTGTTTTTTTCTCTTCTCTTATTTTAAATGTATTTATTATATTTTTGTTTTTTAATTTAACCTCTTGACCACTGGGCACTTAAACCCCCTTAATAACCAGACCAATTTTCATCTTTCAGTGCTCTCACATTTTGAATGACAATTACTCAGTCATACAACACTGTACCCATATGAAACTTTTGTCCTTTTTTTCACACAAATAGAGCTTTCTTTCAGTGGTATTTAATCACTGTTGGGATTTTTTTTGTGCTATAAAAGAAAAAAGAAAATTCTGTAAAAAAAAAAAATTAGAAAATTTGTCATTTTTCTTGATAAATTTTGGGCAAAATGTATACTGTTACATATCTTTAGTAAAAATAAGTACAAATTGGTGAATATTATTTGGTCTTTGTGAAAGTTAGAGTCCAGAAGCTATGGTGCCAATATCTGAAAATTGATCACACCTGAAGTACTGATCTCATTTCTTGAGACCCTAACATGCCAGAAAAGTACAAATACCCGCCAAATGACCCCCTTTTGGAAAGAAGACATTCCAAGGTATTTAGAAAGAGGCATTGTGAGTTTTTTGAGGTTGTAATTTTTTCCCACAATTCTTTGCAAAATCAAGATTTTTTTTTTCTTTTCTTTTTTCCACAAAATTGTCATATTATCAGGTTATTTCTCACACACAGCATATGCATACCACAAGTTACACCCCAAAACCATTCTGTTATTACTCCCGAGTATGGAGATACCACATGTGTGACACTTTTACACAGCGTGGCCACATACAGAGGCCTAACAGGCAGGGATCACCTTCAGGCATTCTGGAGAACCCAGGCCAATTCTGACATTTCTCTCCTACATCATCATTTATTTTCTAGAAAATTACATAGAACCCCAAAACATTATATATGTTTTTTTTCGCAAAGACCCTAGAGAATATCTATCTTGCACGGTACTTGTGCAGCAATTTTTCGAATGCGTTTTTTTGGAAAAAAAAATGCTTTTGTGCTTTACAAAAAACAAAATAGTAAAGTTAGCAAAATGTTTTTGCATAATGTGAAAGATTAAGTTACACCGAGTAAATAGATACCTAACATGTCACCCTTCAAAATTGCACACGCTTGTGGAATGGAGCCAAATTTCGCTACTTAAAAATCTCCATAGGCGACGCTTTAAATTTTTTTACTGGTTACATGTTTTGAGTTACAGAGGAGGTCTAGGGCCAAAATTATTGTTCTCGCTCTAACATTCGCAGTGATACCTCACATGTGTGGTTTAAACACTGTTTTCATATGTGGGCGTGACTTATGTATGCGTTCGCTCCTGCATGCAACCCCTTGGGACAGGGGCGCTTTAAAAAATATATTTTTTTTTATTGTTCATTTTACTTTTATTTATTTTAGTTTGACACTTTTTTCCCCCAAAAAATTTTTTTGATCACTTTTATCCCTATTACAAGGAATGTAAATATCCCTTGTAATATGAATATGGCATGACAGGTCCTCTTTACAGTGAGATATGGGGTCAATAAGACCCCACATCTCACCTCTAGGCTGGAAAGCCTGAAATAAAAAAAACAACGATCCTGGCTTCGTAGCGGTGAGTCGGTAGAAGCACCAGAGGGCGGTGGGAGGGGGGACGTCCCCTCTCGCCTCACGTAAGAATGATCAAGCAGAAGAACAGCCGCTATGATCTTTTTTATGGTGTAGGGAATCGCCGGCTGAAAAATCTGAATGATGCCTGCAGCTACAGGCATCATTCAGATATCCCCTGTTAGAAGATTTTTAGTTAATTCATATTTTACTGTATATGTAATTAGTGATGGTCTTTGAAGGTCACAGAACATATAGGGACAGAGGGCAGAGAGAAGTCGTTCTGCTGTGTAGGTACTTCTATTTTTGAGTTACTATGTCAGGAGGACAATGGGTGGAGCTACTTATCTTTAGACTGAACCATGTAAGGTATATATGCAAATATGGGTGTTATTAGGATATGCTGACATTACATTATGAAACAGTATAAGAATGATGAGGATTGTATGGTAGCGAGGAATGGGAGGTGCGGAGAGTGAAGGAGGAGAAGAGAGGTGGGAAGAGAAGGAACTCTACACTTTGGAGAATGTAACATCAGATGTCTCTCCCTCATTCTGAGGCCATCACCATGCCATATGTTACCAGATGCCATTATTGTAAGTCTTTGCTTATCTTTCTGAAACAATAAAACCACCTTTCTGGAAGTATTGTACGAACAAAGGATTCTTTCATTTCTATTAAGAAACATTCCTAAAAGTAAGTTGGAAATGCGGCCTTGGATAAAGACAAATACATATACCCTCTAGGAGAGAGGACACTGACATATTTATACAAAGACTTTGCTATTCATCCAGAAACGCCCCTGTGAGTATAGTAAAATACTATGTTACTAGTATATGTATTTTACTATGTTATATAGATTATGTCGAGTTTTTACTACTATCTACATTTTCTTCAATGGCGAGCCAGTCGAAATGGTCAATTTTTTTTCCCCCACTTTTTTCCCCACACACAAAAGGGGGGAGACTAACACAATTTCATGATTGATCAAGTCTTGGGAAAAAACGATCAAAGAACCTAGAAGGAGGCGTTTGCGTCAGATGTGGACAACAGTTCAGTAAAGGTCAAGGGTGAGTTTTTTCTCTGTCTCTTTTCTCACCTCTAGCCAAAGTTTGTAACTTTGTACGAAGAAAAAAAAAAGATACAGCCTACGAAGTTGATTGACAAGGCCAGTTGGATGGTATGCTTCTAGCTATTTTCGGAAATCCAGGACTTTGTGAAGACGAAATTTAGTTACGTATGTGAATTTATAACCTTACTAACTATGAAACTATGAAACTATGAAACTATATCTGCCAAGGTTAGTTCCTAAGAGGTAAGGTGAGAAAGTCACACATAAGAAAATATTGGGTTGTTGCCCAAGAAGAAAAAAGTGTTGATGCAGGAATTAAGACTTCACGTTATTTGAAAAAGCCACCATTGTATATGTACACTTTGGGTGAGCTAATATGAAAGTAGGATTTTGATGTTTGAAGATGGAAAGTCCAAGAACAAAAGACAAAGAAATATAAACAGGTAAACACTACAGCATAAATTCTAAAATAAGTGTCTACCGGCGCAAATCAAATCAAACCGTCTAATTTTGTGAAAATACGTGAATTTGTGTGGTTTGCTGCAGTCAAGTAAGGTTCTACTGTATTTAAAACCTGTAAAAGAATGTGAAAAAGTATATGTTGACTGCTCTACCCCTTATGTTGCATGTTTTAAAAGTGCTCCAAACAAGTATGCATTTAAAATATACCACAATAAATTTATAATTGTGATAAAAGTGATAATAAAATAATATTGCTAATAACCTCTACATTTCACCCGTGATCTCCAATGTTGATTACTATGTGCCAAAAAAAATCTGGTTAAATTAGGCAAAACAAACCAAACAAAACCAAATCCAATAAGTGTCCACAATAATTTCTGCTGGTGTTGAAAAAAACAATATTCAGCGTAAAAAATATATATAATTTGGCGTAAAAAATTGGTTCAATCCTCCTAATCCTTGTGTTCATGCTTGTCTTTGTCCACCACTATAGTGACGACACCACCACCACCATAAAGATTGGCCACTCACCAGATTTTAGTATAATGAATGCCTGAGGACGCAATAGTATTTGCGAAATGCATAGAGGCTGCTAGGATAAGAACTACGTCAGGCGGTACCCTCACCCATCTATACCCATTCAAACGGCTGGATAAGTTTAGTGCCAACTGATAGGCACTTAAACATGTGAGTGAACCAATTTGTTTTTACCTTTTTATAAATAAATGCACAGACATACTGCGCAATGATCGTTGTTTATTTCTCATGAGGTTGGATATTGGTCAAATTTGTATATTGGAAACAGCATAGACCTGAGAGGAGTGGAGTGGTTATCCCTACTAATGAACCAAAGGCATTCATTATACTAAAATCTGGTGAGTGGCCAATCTTTATGGTGGTGGTGTCGTCACTATAGTGGTGGACAAAGACAAGCACGAACACAAGGATTAGGAGGATTGAACCAATTTTTTACGCCAAATTATATATATTTTTTTTTACGCCAAATTATATATTTTTTTTTACGCTGAATATTGTTTTTTTCAACACCAGTAGAAATTATTGTGGACACTTACTGGATTTGGTTTTGTTTGGTTTGTTTTGCCTAATTTAACCTGATTTTTTTTGGCACATAATAATCAACATTGGAGATCACGGGTGAAATGTAGAGGTTATTAGCAATATTATTTTATTATCACTAGCGTTTAGAAAATTATAAATTTATTGTGGTATATTTTAAATGCATACTTGTTTGGAGCACTTTAAAAACACGCAAACACTACAGCACACTACAGCACACAATTCAAGGAACAAGGCAAAAAGCTACAAGAAAATGACTCTTCAAAGAAAGAAGACATGAACAATCAACTAATGAAAGAAAAAGCAACGAACAGACAAAGTTAAAAGGACATTAGTCATCTCTTGTTTTTTTTTAAGTGCACGCAGGACTATCATACTAAACAAGGGGTGAGTGTGTTTGTTTAAATAAAAGGGTAACATGGGAATGGTTAACATCTCTAGGCTCAGAAGTAAGTCTCAGTACGATCGGGAAATTTATACATTTCATATATATAGAATATAGGAATACATGCAGTAGTAAGGTAATTAATTAATGCCAGAGAGTAAAGAAGTTCTTTAACCACTTCAGCCCGGACCAATTTGCAGCCAAAGGACTAGGCCCCTTTTTGCGATTTGGCACTGCGTCGCTATAACTGACAATTGCGTGGTCGTGTGACATGGCTCCCAAACAAAATTGGCGTCCTTTCTTTCCCACAAATAGAGCTTTCTTTTAGTGGTATTTGATCACCCCTGCGGTTTTTATTTTTTGCGCTATAAACAAAAATAGAGCGGCAATTTTGAAAAAAAAATGCTATATTTTTTACTTTTTGCTATAATAAATATCCCCAAAAAATATATAAAAAAACATTTTTTTCCTCAGTTTAGGCCGATACGTATTCTTCTACATATTTTTGGTAAAAAAAAAAATCGCAATTAGCGATTATTGATTGGTTTGCGCAAAAGTTATAGCATTTACAAAATAGGGGATAGTTTTATAGCATTTTTATTAATATTTTTTTTACTAGTAATGGCGGCGATCAGCGATTTTTATTGTGACTGCGACATTATTGCGGACACATCGGACATTTTTGGGACCATTGTCATTTATACAGAAATCAGTGCTATTTAAATGCACTGATTCCTATGTAAATGACAGTGGCAGTGAAGGAGTTAACCACTAGGGGGCGGGGCTGTCGTCCGACGTCACTGATCGGCGTTCCCAATGACAGGGAACAGCTGATCAGTGACAGGTAGTGTAGGAAGCACGGGGAGAGGTTTGTTTACACAGACCTCTCCCCGTTCTTCAGCTCTGTGACCCGATCGCACGCGCGACCCCACGGCTAGGCAAATAAAGGGGACGTATATATACGTGCTTTTGCCTAGCCGTGCCATTCTGCCGACGTATATGTGCTAGAGGCGGTCGGGAAGCAGTTAATAAGGAAAGTATGTTTAATGCTGCATGTAAATGTTTATGTATATTTAAGCCCTGAACAACAGAAAATATGTGTTATTACACCTGATCATTCTAAAACACATAAAAGGGGGCAGAACAAAGTTTTCAGAGAAAAAATATTGATTTAGATTATGGAAAGAACAGTATGAAATTGAGATAATGGAAAACACAATGTTTAGTGTTTTACAAAAATCCTACAGATTTGGTTGCAGGAAATAATAAGTTAAGGATTGAGCAATTTTCACAAATAATTCCAAACTTGGATAAGGTTATTAAATTAAAAGTAGTAGATTGTTCTAATTTACTTAAGGCTACCTAGAGAAAATATTAAAATATGAAAGTTTTGTTCAAACTAAAAAATTGTAAAAAAAATATTGTTAAAAGTTTTTGTAAATGAGTATTTCTGGTAAAAGTAAGGACTTTGGTTGGGGGAGGAGTTTTCTCTGGGAAGTGGCCAATCGCAGGTCATGGGCAGGACCCAATCTGTGAGTTTCATGAGATTGTCTTCTAAACAATTTTTTGTCATTATTATAATCAGGAAAGTCATACAACGTAGTGTACATGATTTTTGGCAGAGGTACAAACAAAATATGTTTAAAAAGTGGTAAAAAGGTTAAACATTATAAAAACGAGAAACAAGATTGTTCCCGAATTGTACAGTGTAGGGTATACAAAGCATGATAGCTAAGACTGACAGTAACAGATCATTCTCTGAAGAGTATGTGACATATGAGGAGTGCATTACCAACAGAGAAATGTAATTCAAGTTACACAAACTGGTGAGACATGCCATGACATTTTTCACTTTTGTGGATCAAAGCACAACACATTTTTGTGTTAAATCTTCCAGATACCTGGAGGAGGGTTCATGGATGAGAAGAAAAAAAAAAAAAAAAAAATATATATATATATATATATATATATATATATATATATATATATATATATATATATATATATATATATATATATATATATATATATATTTAAAAGGTATTATTACTACTAAAGTAATTGGTTTTAAAAATAAGATTTTTTTGGGCCTTAATAACTTTTTTCGAGAGTTCATTGAGATTTTTGCAGACAAAGTATCTGAGTAAATTTTTATGAATTATATAAGCTTACTGTAGGGCAAATATTTTTTAATAACAAAAGATAACTTATATACAATAATTTGAAGATCTAAAGTAAGCCCTTATTAATTTAGTATTTTTGCTTAATATAGAGATCTCTTTCAGCCATTTTACACATAAGTTTACGTGGATGGTGAGACCATTTCATTGGCATTTATAAATAAATGTGTTAGGAGTGCATTGTCCAATGCTACAGATCTGAGACATCGTGGGTTTAGCACCATTTGTTTTGAAAACATCTTATGTTACACTAACGGTGTTATTACAAGGAAAACAGGTGTCAATACACACAGCTTTGTCTAGTGGCAATTGGATGTTAAAAAGATCAGTTGTAGTGGGATATAAAAACACATGGTGATTAAATTGATGCAGTGTGATAGAGCCACAGTTGTGTAAATTAATCATGAAAAAGTTACTTTTTCAATTTTTAGTGGACATTTATTGGGAAAGAGTTTCCTGTGCTTATATAGATAACGCTAAATATAGGCATTAGGAAAGCCCAACCTAAATTAATGTTCTTTTACAAAATTAAAGCAATTGTTAGTGTAAGAGAAAAAATACAAGAATCTGGTAAGATTATTCTTTTACAAGATTTATTTTAGTCACAGGATAAAGAGGGGGACTATGACATATTATCTTATGCCGCGTACACACGTTTGGACTTTGTCCGCCGGACCTAGTCCAGCGGACAAACTGCCGGACTTTCCGAGGGGGTGACTGGCCCACACACGCCCGGACTTCCGAGTGTGTGACTTGCCCACACACGCCCGGACTTCTCCGGCGGACAATAGGCGGGAAAAAGTCAGCAGGACTTTTTAAAATGAACGGACTTGCCCACACACGGAGCAGTCCGTTCATTTAGAACGTAACTGCAGGTAGACGGGACTAGCGAAGGCAGTGAATGCCGCCGCGCTAGCCCTGTCACCTGGCATGGATTTAAAGGGAATCCCCATGCCTAAAAAATGGTGACCCCGCCCCCTTGTGATGTCACAGTCCCGGAGGATGCTGGGACTGTGACATCACAAGGGGCGGGGTCACCATGTGACATGAGCATGTGACCCTGTCCCCTTGTCCCTATATAAGTCCCAGCACAGCGCGGCTCTGGCATTCCGGCCAGAGACAGAGACGGGTCAACATCGGAAGAAGAAGAAGAAGAAGAAGAAGAAGAAGAAGAGGAAGAAGAAAAAGAAGAAGAAGAAGGCAGCGCCGGCGGCGCAGAAAACAAAACCCGCGGCAAGAACAGAAGAGACCCCGGAATACCCCCGAAGGCGGATCGAGACCCCCAGACGACGGCGTCGACGACGAAGAAGGTAGCCGGCCTCCTCTGCTCGGTAAAAGAGCTAGGTAAATAGCGGAGGAGTCTGGCAAGAAGACCCCCCAAGATGGAAGAAGACCCCCGGAGCAGTGCAATAAAATATTTTTTTTTAAATTGTGTGTTTTTTTTTCTTTACACTTTACACCTTAGGTGAATGGGTAGGTGTACATCGTACCCCATACTCAATTACATAGGGTGGGGTGCCGGGATCTGGGGGCCCCCTTAATAAAGGGGGCTCCCGGATTCCGATAAGCCCCCGCCCGCAGACCCCGACAACCAACGGCCAGGGTTGTCCGGAAGAGGCCCTTGTCCTCATCAACATGGGGACAAGGTGCTTTGGGGTGGGGGGCCCATGTTGAGGGCACGCGGCCTGGTATGGTTCAGGAGGGGGGGCGCTCGCTCGTCCCCACCCCTTTCCTGGCCTACCGGGCTGCGTGCTCGGATAAGGGTCTGAGATGGATTTGGGGGGGACCCCCACACCGTTTTTTTCGGCGTGGGGATTCCCTTTAAATCCATGCCAGGTGACGGGGCTAGCGCGGCGGCATTTACTGCCTTCGCTAGCTCCGTCTACCTGAAGTCACGTGCTAAATGAACGGACTTTCCGATGAGCGGCAAGTCCGTTCATTTCCAAAAGTCCGGCGGACTAGCATACTAACGGCGGGATTGTCCGCCGGACTGCCAAGTCCAGCGGATAATTTTAAAACAAAACTTAAAACCTAGTCCGCCGGACTTTTGGTGCCAAAAAGTCCGCCGGCGCCCACACACGGGGGGATTGTCCAGCAGACTCGAGTCCAGCGTACACTCCCGCAGGATAGTCCCTTAGTGTGTGCGCGGCATAAGTTAGAATCAGTATGGACTGATAAAGGAGATAACATTTATTGTAAAAATAATTGATTTCAACAATAATGGATAGAGTTATTTTGACAATATTTCTTTTTGCATATCCAGGTACCTGACTGACTGATTGATTTTTTGTTTAAGCTAATGAAAGGAATTCTGAACTACTCATTTTAGAACATTTTGTCATCAAACTTTTGAATATTGTTTTATTTGTTTATAAAACTATCCAAAAAAAAAAAACTATCCTGCTAAAGGAGGATTACAAGGATGTTGTTTTTTTTAGTTAATGTTTCTTTTGATAAATTAATTGAGGTAATTCTAGAAAAAAAATTATTTTTAATAAAAGGTAAGTTGTTGTGAACTTATGTGATATTCCATTGGGTTGGATTTCAAACCATGGAATCAGATAATGATTTAAAATTTTATAGGACAGGTAGTGAAGGGCATGTATGCAATTTTAGGTTTAGTAAAGTTTTGGTTTATTATCATCCTAAGTACTCAGGTATTGTAGAACATATGAATAGTATTATAAAGTCTAAATAGGGTAAGATGATTCAAGGAAAAGGTAAATATTGTGTGACTTATTGACCTGCTTTAGTTTTAGTTTAAAAACGTTGTTTTCTAAACATAGGGTTTGTTAACTTTTTGAGTTAATGACAGGATGTCTTTTGAGATTATAATACTTACTTATTTATATAATCTGTTGTATAGAAAAGAAGTGTGGTTGCAAACTTTGCAAACAGGTACAGGTATTTCAGAAGTTTGTTCACAAAACATGGCCTTTTTTTAATTTAAATAGAAATGATGTCTTAGTAATTTATTCTAGTAGCTAAAGTTATAAGTAATTATTATAGATCTGAAGGTACCAGGGATGCCAACAGAGATGTCAACTGGGATATCAATTGGGAAGATGATATTGTTATTTTTAAGGTACATTGGGATCATAGGTTTTTGTTTCAAAAGAACTGGTAAAAATAAGAATAAAATGGGTAAACACAGAAAGGATTATCAGTCTAGAATGGTTTAAATTGATTAATGAAAATGATTTAGGAAAACATTTTTTTTTTTTTGATACTTTGATTGAGAATTTGATACTTGTTTTCATTTTCTTTTATAGATATGTCTTTCATTTCTAAAAATGATTCTTTCCTTTCCTTATTTTATATTTTATATTTTTAAAATTCTTCCATGACAATGCAACAAGCACAACTAAATTTCTATTTGTTACTACTTATTGTTTTTTCAAAAATAATTTTTTTGATTAGGTTATCAAGGACTATAATTTTTGGGTGAACTTCAATGATTTTTTTCATATGGACTTCAGAAGCGACATATTGATTGGTTGATCACTATGTGAGGGGGAGTTAGGATGTTTTCGATGTGATTCTCATATAGGAATTTGTATGTATTGTCTGAATAATGATGATAGTAATAAGATAAAAGGAAAAACAAAAAGGTATAGTTAGAACATATAAAGAAAAGGATTTAATGTGTCTAAACAGAGTTATTGTTGAATTAAATAATATGCAATGTTAAAAAATAAAAATAAAAAAAGCAAATAGAAAGAGTTGCTTGCTGGTCATGGATAGATAAATAAATAGAAAAATAAATAGTAAGATAGATAGAATATATAAAAATATGACAATCAAATAATGGGAAAGTTTTTTGTTTTTTATGTATCTACAGACGAGTAGATTACTTATTATGTTTAAAATTGTTCAGTGTCAAGGATAATGTATAAAAACTTATATTGTAGAAGTTATTTGATTATTGAAATTTCCAGGAATGGAAGAAGTTTTATTAATTCATAATTTATATTACAAAGCAATATAATTTGATATTTCAAAGATATTTATTTCTTCTTTATATTGAAATAGATAAATGATATGGTTAAAGTTATAAGAGTTTCACAAGAAGTTAAAATACATTTATGAAGTTGAAGGAAGAACATTTTTAATTACATGATTTAGATAGAGAATTAATTAAAATTAATAAATAATATAATAATTCATATTTCCCCAATGGAATGAAATAGTTAAATATTTTTCATAGGAATATCTCAGAGTTTTGCTTATGCTTATGTACAATATCTGACACACTAAATTGTATGTATTGTATTAATGTTTATTGTATTGTTTGTATTGAAAAAGTGGATCAGAGACATTTATTATTTAAGATGAATGCACTTATTTTATTTGTTGATTATAGTGCATTGAGGGGGAATTGTTAGAAGATTTTTAGTTAATTCATATTTTAATGTACATGTAATTAGTGATGGTCTTTGAAGGTCACAGAACATACAGGGACAGAGGGCAGAGAGAATTCGTTCTTCTGTGTAGGTACTTCTATTTTTGAGTTACTATGTCAGGAGGACAATGGGTGGAGTTATGCTACTTATCTTTAGACTGAACCATATAATGTATATATGCAAATATGGGTGTTATTAGGATATGCTGACATTACATTATGAAACAGTATAAGAATGATGAGGATTGTATGGTAGCGAGGAAAGGGAGGTGGAGAGAGTGAAGGAGGAGAAGAGAGGTGGGAAGAGAAGGAACTCTACACTTTGGAGAATGTAACATCAGATGTCTCTCCCTCATTCTGAGGCCATCACCATGCCATATGTTACCAGATGTCGTTATTGTAAGTCTTTGCTTATCTTTCTGAAACAATAAAACCACCTTTCTGGAAGTATTTTACGAACAAAAGATTCTTCAATTTCTATTAAGAAACATTCCTAAAAGTAAGTTGGAAATGCGGCCTTGGATAAAGACAAATACATATACCCTCTAGGAGAGAGGACACTGACATATTTATACAAAGACTTTGCTATTCATCCAGAAACGCCCCTGTGAGTATAGTAAAATACTATGTTACTAGTATATGTATTTTACTATGTTATATAGATTATGTAGAGTTTTTTTTAGATAGCTACCTTTTCTTTATCCCCACACAAAGTCAAGGACGTCATATGACGGCCGGCAGGCGGGAAGTGGTTAAAACGCATTTTATTTAACACAAAGTTGTCCATTTATACAATATTTCACATAGCATGTACATACCAAAAATGACACCCCAAAATATATTCTCCTACTCCTCCTGAGTACGGTGATACCACATGTGTGAGACTTCCACAGACTGGCCACATACAGAGGCTGAGTACAGCGGAGAATGGCTTAGCATGGCCGATTTTGGCCGGGTATGGCCGAGTATGGCTGGGTATTGCAGAGTATGGCTGGGTATCATGAGTATTGCAGAGTATGGCTGGGTATTGCAGAGTATGGCTGGGTATTGCAGAGTATGGCTGAGTATTGCAGGGTATTACAGGGTATTGCAGGGTATCACAGGGTATTGCAGAATATCACAGGGAATTGCAGAGTATTGCAAAGTATCGCAGGGTATTGCAGGGTATCGCAGAATATGGAAAGGTATGGCAGAGTATCGCAGGGTATTGCAGAGTATCGCAGGGTATTGCAGGGTATTGCTAAGCATGGAGGGATGGCTGAGCATGGATAGATGGCTGGATGTGACAGCAATTGTCACAGAGCAGTGCTGTGGGCACTACAGATCCAGCCCACAGTGCTGCTGCCATCCGATCTCTCCCCCTCTCCTCTCACAATGTACTGATTGGTACACAGAGAGGAGAGAGGAACCGGCTTCATGACATGACACCGGTTTGTTTACAAGTGAAATGCTCCATGATTTGACGGATCGATCACGTGGTAAACGGCCACGATAATGTCCGTGAACGGATGTTCTCGGGTGCGCGCCCCAGGGGGCACACGAGAGCGGAATTCTGGGAGGACGTCATAGTACGCACTCCCAGAGTTAAGCAACTGCCCTGTAGCTGTCATTCGGCTATGGGCCCATTGCTAAGTGGTTAAAAAAATATATATTTTTTTTGTATACATTTTTTTAATTATTTTTTTCATTTTTAAAACTTTTTTTTTTCATTTTTAAAACTTTTTTTTTTGTTTTTTGTTCAGGTGGACAAATGATTATGTTTAATCCACCTGGCTATGTCCTCCAGCTGGATACATTTTGTTTGTTTAAGACAAGAGTTGGCAGGAAGCCATTCTAGCCTCTGGAGTTCGTTTTAAGCTAAATGCATTGTTTTCTTTAAGTGTTTAAATTGAGAATTTTTGAGAAACAACATTGACGTTCGCTTTTTTACATTTTTGCTCATACCATGGGGATCTATTTTAGAGTGGGTTCAGCCTAAAGAAATCATGGTTGTATTGATAATTTGTTTTGAGTTGCAGAAGCCAGGAATACTAAGTTCCTGGGTTCCAAGGAAGGAACTATATGTAAACATAGAAAAAATAAAAGCTAACACCGCGCTCATCCCTAAATGTGACAAATAGTGAATACTGTATAAATATACCTATATAAAAATATATGTATATACCCAAATACAAAAAAAATAATAATAATAGCAGCAGCTAATAAATGTGAGATATACACATAAACCAGAAATATACAGTGAAAAAAAGCAGCGCTAAAGTGATAATATGAATAAAATCACATGAAAACGCTTAAATGAAAATTATTGAAATAAAAATTATTGAAAAAAAATCTGTGTGAACAAATTATTCATACAATAAAGTCCAATTCAAGCTAAAAGTGATGGTGACACAAAGGAAAGTTTATGGTGACATGTAGTTTCCAAAAACGTGAATGTGAAAGGAACTCCACCAAGTGATCTTAATCCACCACCGCTCTAATGGTGTGCTTACCAGAAGGCAAGCTTTGATAAGCCTGTAACTCGAAAGCCGTCAGGGTACGACCAAACCACTAAGTATCGCCTCTAGAACTCGTGTTTGGCTGGTGATAGCGACCAAAAATCCTGGATCAGGCAAATCTTCCCTTATAGGGTGTAAATGGGATCGAACTCCTCCAAAAGTATCAAGCCAGGGAACCATGCACTCTTGTGTAATTGTAGAGCAGCACATGCGTGGAGGCATAGAATGGGATGCTTATGAGCTGACGTCCCCGAGCTCAACCGGTGAGCTGTTCTGAGTCACAGCCAGGGCATAAAGGTACAAAAATGCAGGGCAGCAAAAGAATCTTCAAAGTTCTCTAGCCTCAAACTTGTTCAGAAGTTCCTTGAGTGCTCTGTTTGTAAACATAGTAAGCGAGCAGATAGTATGGATGAGAATTTGATCCTGCTCTTGTTTTTCACTTCCAGAGTCCTGGTGGAGCGAGATTGGAAAGGTCTCTGGAACATGGATGACAGATGTTCATCTGGTTGGCAGTTTGTCTGTGCCACACCACACCACACTGCAAATTTGTTCTTATAAGCATTCAGGAGAGAAGGGACAAACGAAAAGATTCAGATTGATACTTGTTTTTTTCTTGTGGACAATTTAGTGCTAATGCTGAATCTGAAAGACTGTGCCTATGAACAAGATTTGTGAAACATTTTTGTCGGAGTCCTTACTGATGAATGCAAACATGCTATTAATACATGTGCAATGGGTTGGAGGTTGGGGAAAGAATCCGTCAGAACATGAAATGTAAAATGTGTTTTTTTTATGGAGGGAGGAATTGAAAGAAGAAAAGGTATGCATTGACATGACAGGATTAATATGGTGAACGAAAAATGTTGGGAAGATATTTCACTCTGTGTTCTGGATGGAGAGATCATTGCTGGGAAGGAAGCACCTGGGTATTATTTGGGACATAGACAAGTTTGTTTCTTTGTCCTAAATAATAGAGGTAACGTTAGTCATGGAACTAGAGGGTTCCTTGAACCTAACCATAGGTGGAGGTGCATGGTATACCCTGGGCATGGTCTCTGAAATCCAAGCACAGGGATGGAATTGTGTGGGTTTTGTCATTGTTGCAGATTTATATGTGTAATGCTGCGTACACACGATCGGAATTCTCGTCGGAAAAAACTCTGACGGTTCTTCCTACGGAATTCCGCTCAAGCTGTGTTGCCTACACACGATCAAACTAAATTCCGATGGTCAATAACACAACGGCATAAAACACATTCGACAGCACTATAAAAGGGAAGTTTAATGCTTCCGAGCATGCGTCGAATTGTTTCCGAGCATGCGTCGGCATTTTGCGCGTCGGAATTGCATACACACGATCGGAAAATCCGATAGAAAGGTTTTCCGTCGGAAAAATTGAGAACAGGTTCTCAATTCAAAGTCCGTCGGAAATTCCGACAGAAAAAGACCGTTGGGCATACACACGGTCAGAAAATCCGATGAAAAGCTCCCATCCGACTGTTTCCATCTGAAATTCCGACCGTGTGTACGCCGCATTAGACTCAAAATTTATATAGAAGGGTCTCCCACTTATCTATGCAAGCTGGGGGACGAATTGACGGTAAGGTCTCTTCGTACAAGTTAGAGGCTTTGCTGCCAATTCGGAGCCCTGCAGTAGCGCAGACATGCCTAGTTGCGGTAGGAAAGACATTGTGAGCAAGCCTACCTAATCCCGACCCATATTTACAGTAAAGGGTTATAGGAGGTTGGGAACGGGATGCATAGTTGAATGGGTCACATATACAAAATATACAACCCCGGCCGCAACATATTATGGTAATGGGTTGATTTAATGTTATGGTATAGTGTGACCCATGTGTATTGTAGGTTAGTAATATGGGTGAATAAGGCCCTCCTCGAGACTCTGTATCTAAAAGCTGGTTGATACGTTGCTCTGAATGTGTGCTGCTGAATGGTGAGTTAATGGACATCCCTTGCATGTACTGCACCCCGTCCTGAAGATATCGGAAAGGAGAAGATACAGAAGACACAGAATGGTGACATGGAAGCTGTCACGGAAGAGTGATGTTGGTGTGTCACCCAGTAACAAAGCGGCACATGTGGGGAAGTACAACATCGTAAGACCCTTATGGACTGTTCCATAGAAGCTGTTTCTGAAGCACATGTGGAAAAAAAAAAAACGAAACACAGTAAGACAGTTAAGGACTGTTCCATAGGTACTGGTTCAGAAACACAGGTTGGGAAGTGACACGCGTTAAGACATGTTTGGACTGTTCAATAGGAGCAGTGTCTAAAGCCCTTTTAGGCGCAAAGTGACATATGTTGGAAGTCGACATGGTCCAATATCATATTTCTGGCATTACCTACATATCTGTTTTTACTCCCTGGAGGACAGGATGCCCCCCCAAGTTGGAATGTAGCCCATTAAGCCTAATTATGCATGACAATAATGACTCCGATCTGTCTATGAGAATTCCTGATTAACGGCTCTGCAAGTGAGCTTCAAAGAGAGGACTGGCAGAGATAATTGATGAGTTGAGATACAGAAGATCAAGGACTCGGATATCTATGGAGATTTGACACAGGGCTAATAGACAAAGGTTGCCAATAGTGGACAATACAGCATGCTTCCTGGAGAATGGGCAGACATTTAAAGGACTGTCTCTTGGCAAGATCTATTGGATGGAAGGCAAATGGTGGCTACAAGTGGGAGTGTATGTTTGAGTAAAAGGAGTACACACACAGGTAATTCTCTCTTTTTCCCTTGGGATCATGGTTTAGGCCTAGGGTTGCCACCTGTCCGGTTTTGACCCCAACAGCCCGGGTTTTGACACATGTGCCCGGGTTTCAATGCGCCCGAAACCCGGACACATATTCAACCATCCTCTGGCCCCGGCGCATCCCGATTCCCGTGCCCCCCACCCTCAATCTTACTGTGCTGTACGAGAGCTGGGCAGTGGGCAGCGAGAGCAGGCGCCCTGTTATTGTCTGAATATGTCATGTGCGGGCGGCGTTCGAAAGGGTTTGTGATTGGACTGGTCAAATGTGGACTGTGGGTGATCCCGCCTCCCTGCCTGGCGCGCGCTGTCTCTTGGCTGAGGTGAGGTCTCTCTGTCATCTGATCTACCACCCGCCTGTCTGTCAGCCACCCCCCTCTGTCCGATACCCCCCTCCCCTGTCAGATACCCCCCTCCCCTGTCAGATCCCCCCTCCCCCATCAGATACCCCCCCCGTCAGCTACCCCCTCCCCTCTGTCAGCTACCCCCCTCCCCTCTGTCAGATACCCCCCTCCCCCGTCAGATACCCCCCCTCCCCCGTCAGATACCCCCTTCCCTCCGTCAGCTACCTCCTCCCCTCTGTCAGCTACCCGCCTCCCCTCTGTCAGCTACCCCCTCCCCTCTGTCAGCTACCCCCTCCCCTCCATCAGCTACCCCCTCCCCTCCATCAGCTACCCCCTCCCCTCTATCAGATACCCCCCTCCTTTGTCAGCTACCCCCTCCCCTCCGTCAGCTGCCCCCCCCTCCTCCATCAGCTACCCCCCCGCCTCTGTCAGCTACCCCCTCCTCTCTGTCAGCTCCACCCTCCCCTCTGTCAGCTACCCCCACCCTCTCTGTAAGCTACCCCCACCCTCTCTGTAAGCTACCCACACCCTCTCTGTCAGCTACCCCCTCCCCTCTGTTAGCTACCCCCTCCCCTCTGTCAGCTACCCCCTCCCCTCTATCAGCTACCTCCTCCCCTCTGCCCTCTGTCAGCTACCCCCCTCCTCTGTCAGCTACCCCCTCCCCTCTGTCATCTCCCCCCTCTGTCAGCTCCCCCCTCCCCTCTGACAGCTACCCCCTCCTCTGTCAGCTACCGCCCTCCTCTGTCAGCTACCCCCTCTGTAAGCTACCCCCCCCTCTGTCATCTACCCCCCTCCCCTCTGTCAGCTACCCCCTCCTCTCTGTCAGCTACCCCCACCCTCTCTGTAAGCTACCCCCACCCTCTCTGTCAGCTACACCCCCTTTGTCAGCTACCCCCTCCCCTCTGTCAGCTACCCCCAAACAGCACGCATTCCCCCCTTCTTCCCCCGCTCCAGCGGGGCTAATGTCCTGCCGCCGGGTCACACTGCACGCTGTGCGCTGTCTCTCTCCCACCCAGCCGTCGGCGCCAATGCCACCAGAGACAGTGAATTGAGGGCCTCTGGACTGGTGTCCTAGCAACCAAGGACGCTTTTGCAGGCGAAAGCATGGTATTACAGACTCCGCTCTACTGACATCATCTTCTGCTCCACTGACGCCGTCCACTGCTCCACAGACGCCGTCCACTGCTCCACAGACGCCGTCCACTGCTCCACTGGATGACAGTGTCCACTTTTAAGGTGGGCTTGTTCCATATTTGAACTGACATTTCTTTTATTAATTAAATCATATTTTATGGGTACACAAATGCTTTTGTTTTGTTTAATCATGCCCCTTTAAGTCCCCCTACTGTTAATGCAATTTGGCCACAGCCACTGTTCACTGTAGTACACCTCATTACTACTCTCTTTGGGTAACCCAAAAGGTGTCCCAGGTATTTTACAATCCTATAGCGTGTACTACAAAAAAATTGCAGTGCGCTGCAAAAGTGTTCGGGTTTGGCTTGAAGAAAAGGTGGTAACCCTATTTAGGCCTAAGCCTCATGGCTTTGGCCCTCTCTTTCAACATCTTGAGACCAGCCAATGTATGTAACATTGTAATACCTTTTAATACTTTTATGTCAGTTTCCTAATTCCTTGGGAAATAAATAAGACTTGATTATTTACTAAGCAGATGTGTTTGTTATAACATTGTGCTTATTAGACTCTTATAGACTAGCTAATTTATAGGGATAGGCAAGTTAATACATGTATGTAATAGATATATAGGATATATTAGATTGTATATTGTTGCACAGGTTACATCAAGGGGTCTCAATCATTTCACGATTAAGAATGCCTATCCAATTCCGTTGATCACGGAATTATTTGACAGCCTCAAGGGAGTTTTCATGAAGCTTGATTTGAGAGGGGCATACAATCTCGTGAGGATTAAGGAGAGCGACGAGTGGAAAACTGCGTTTAATATCAGAACAGGCCATTATGAGTAATGACCTTGTAATGTCTTTTGGCCTTTGTAACGCCCCGGCAGGTTTCCAGGAATTAATTCACAATGTCCTCCTAGATTTGTTGCAGTTATGTGTGGCGGTTTATCTCGACGATATCCTGATATTTTCCAAGTCCTTGGAGAGCCACCACACAGATTTCTGTCATGTGCTTCAGAAACTTATGCCCCGTACACACGAGCGGAATTTCCGTCTGAAAAATCTTGGATGTTTTTTCAGTCGGAATTCCGCTCAAGCTTCCGTCAAAGAACTTTTTCCGTCAGAAAAATAGAGAACCAGCTCTCAATCTTTTGCTGGCGGAAATTCAGACAGAAAAAGTTTGATGGAGCATACACATGGTCGGAATATCCAACCAAAAGCTCCCATCACACTTTTTTTGACAGAAATTCCGACCATGTGTATGCAGCATAAGAGAGAACAAACTTGATTGTAAATTGGAGAAGTGCAAATTCCATTGTGAACAGGTTAAATTCCTGGGTTATGTAATTTCCACTGCTGGTTTTTCGATGGACCCAGAGAAACTTTCAGCAGTCCTACAGTGGCCCCCGACCTTTGGGTTTACGTCCTCTGGAGCGTTTTCTTAGCTTTGCCAACTATTATCGGAAGTTTATTCATAACTTCTTATCTCTGGTCAAGCCCCTGACTGATATGACCGTAAAGGACAGTAACCCACAGAGTTGGTGCTCCTGTGTTGGCACATCCTGATCCTACGTTACATTTTATCCTTGAGGTTGATGCTTCTGAGACTGGAGTTGGCGCCCTTCTGTCTCAACGTCCTACCACTGAGAACGCTATGCATCTTAGTGGCTACTTTTCCAAGAAATTGTCACCTGCGGAGTGCAATTACGAGATTGGTGACAGAGAGCTGTTAGCGATAATTTTAGCCCTGAAAGAATGGAGTCATCTCCTCGAAGGTGCCACTGTTGGTTCTCATTCTTACTGACCATAAGAATCTCACATTCTTGTCTGAGGCTAAAGGCCTCTCTCCCAGAAGGGCGCGATGGGCTCTTTTCTTGTCAAGTTTCAATTACATTGTCTCATTCTTACCTGGTACTAAGAATGTAAGGGCTGATGCTTTTCCTCCACTTCCAAGATAGAGTCGGTTCCTGTGATTCCTCCTGATCGTATTCTGACTATGCTTCGCACCAGTCTCACTTCTCCTTTGGGTGACAAAATTCTTGCTGCTCAGGTCCATGCTCCTCCTGAGAAACCTTGTGACTGCTGCTTTGTCTCAGAGAGTCTCCGTACTGCCATGCTCCAGACTTACCATTCTCCTTAGGCTGCTGGCCATCCTGGGAAGAATCAACTGTTTTGAGACATTTCCCAACAATTCTGGTGGCCTAGTCTACGTGCTGATGTAACCATCTTCATAGCTGCCTGTTCCGTGTGTGCTCAGAGTAAGACTCCACGGCACCTTCCAGTGGGTCTCCTACAACCCATACCCAGAGGTGGCTCTCTAATTAGGCAAATTAGGCGGCCGCCTTAGGCAGAGCGATCAGAGGGGCCTCGCGGCCGTCTAGTTTGCCTTATAGCAGAGTCGCCTCTTCGAGTAGCAGAGATCACCGCCCCCAGCACAGCGCGGATTCCCCCAGTGCCACAGAAAAAACCGGCCGCGAGCGGGACAGATCTGCAGAGGAATTGGAGTTCACTGAGAGCTCCAGATAGAGAGAGATGAGCTGGACATATCACAGCCAGCCCCAACACTTCTCTCTTCCCCCTGCTGCCTGCACAGCCAGACAGAGGAGAGTAGCTGCTTCTACTCCCCCCCTCCTCCCGTCCTCTCCTCCTGCGTAAGCCCAGCAAACAGAAAGGAAAGATGGAGTCTGATCCATCCATCCAGTCCCTCCTGCCTCTGAGTGAGTACACTGTACACTGTACACTGATGTAGGGGTCTCCTTCCTTCCCTTCTCTCTCTCTTTCTCTCTTCACCCTTCTTTCTTTATTTCTCTCTCCCTTATATCTATCTATCTGTCTTACTCCCTCTATCTATTTTTCGCCCTCTATCTATCTATCTTTCTCCCTTTATCTATCTATCTATCTATCTATCTATCTATCTATCTATCTATCTATCTATCTATCTATCTTTCTCACTCTCTCTCTATCTATCTGTCTTTCTCCCTTTATCTATCTATCTATATATCTATCTGTCTTTCTCCCTTTATATATCTATCTATCTATCTGTCTGTCTTTCTCCCTTTATCTTTTTTTTTTTTTTCACAATCAAAAAGGTTTTTATTTAGATAAAGTTGCAAACAGTAAAATTAACATGTAACAGTATAGAGGCAGATTACATTCAAGTTAAGAGACATTCAATTGTCTCTACAAGAGGCAGAACAGTACTGATATTTTGCATTGTATACTGTAAAATTAACATTGGAGGGTTCACTGAACAATTAATGTTAACATGGTGATGTGGAGGCGGGGTAGGGGGGGTCTGTGTGGGGAAAAAAAAACACACAAAAAAAAAAAAAAAAAAAGGTATTAAGGGGGGGGGGGGGTGTATAATTGGCGGTTTGACCAGGGGCTGGTCTTCTTGTTAACTGGTATTACGTGGTTTACAGTTATTGTCATTCGCGGCCTGTCGATACGGGGGTTTAGGAGGATAAATTAGTGTATTCTGTTGATAGTGTGAAGACTAACCAGGGTTGCCATTGTGATGAAAAGTTAGAGCAATCTTCTTTTTTCATTGCAAGAATTTCTTCCATTCTATATATGTAGTTGGTCCTGTCCAACCAGTCCTTGACTGTGGGGGTGCGAGTGGTTTTCCAGTGCAAAGGTATTAGGCTTTTGGCTGCTGTAAGGAGGTGCCTGGTTAAGGACCTTTTATATTTTCTGATTGAGAACGCATTAATGTGCAATAGACATGCAGCAGCGTCTAGGATGATTTTCGTGTCTGTAATATGCTTAATCCACCTAATAATTTGGTTCCAGTAGTCAAGGACTGGGGGACATTCCCACCAGAGATGCAAGAAGGTACCTGTATCGTTGTTACATCGCCAGCACACATCTGAGGACTGGGGTGACCACTTTTTGGTCTTGACTGGTGTTATGTACCATTGTGTGAGGAGTTTGTATGAGATTTCTTGGTATTTCGTGCTGAGCGAGCATTTATGTGCAAAAATACATGCTTTATCCCACTGTGCCCTGGCGATTATGACCCCAAGTTCATTCTCCCATCTTTCCTTATGTCTATTCCTACTTTGTTTTGGTGAGTTGGATAGCCATTTATAGGCAAGAGAGGTTGTGTTGGTTGTTTGCGAGCCTTTGAGGCATATATCTTCTAGGTGCGTGAGTCTCTGGGAGTATGAGGAACGATGTTTGCTATTTAGGAGGAAGTCCTTCACTTGTATATAGAACCAGAAGTTCGAGAAAAAGTCTCCATATTCCATTTTGAGTGTTTCTAGGGATTTGACCGTATTGCCGGTCATGCAGTGTATGGCCAAGAGTTTGGAAAGTTGTCCTGTGGGTGGGAGTGAGGAGTATATCCGACCTGTTGGGAAGTCTGGATTGTTGGTCAACGGAGTCAGTGGGCCTGGGATGGTCGCTAGTTCATGTTTTGTGGCAATTGTGTGCCAGATTTTGATAGTGTTTGCAACAAGTGGGTGGGTGATATCTTTGCTGTGTCTGGAATGTGTAGTCCATGGGTAGAAATGTAAATGTATTTTGTTTTGAGGTAGTTCAAGGTTTACCCAATCTTTTGTGTGGCTATGGCAGTGCCAATCAATAACCCTGGAAATGTGTGAGGCCTGATAATATTTTTTGAAGTCGGGAAGACCTATGCCTCCTTGATCTTTGGGCCTGGTTAAGGTACCAAAATCAGTCCTGGGTTTCTTATTGGACCATAGGAAGCTTCTTTGGATGGAGAGTAATTTTGAGAAAAAGGTGTTGGGTATGTTTATGGGTAGTGCGTTGAAGAAATATAGTAGTCTGGGGAGGATTGTCATCTTCAGAATTGAAGCTCTTCCAAACCATGAGAACTGTTTCGGGGACCATCTTTGCAGGTCTTTGGATATGTCATTCAGTAGGGCAGTGAAGTTGGTCTTATATAGACCGTCAATTTGAGGCGTCAGTTTAATTCCTAGGTATTTAAGGGAGACATGTTCCCATTTAAATTTGAAATTCCCTTTGAGTGGGTTGAGCTTGTCTAGCGGTATATTTAGATTTAGAGCCTCAGATTTTGATTGGTTTACCTTAAAGTTGGAGATGTATCCATATGTTGCGAATATGTCTAAAAGGATTGGAAGTGAAGTATGCGGTTGTGTGATGAAAAAAAGGAGGTCGTCCGCATATGCGGCTGTCTTGTATTCTCTCTTGTGTATGTTAAAGCCCTTTATGTCTGGTGACTGATTTATCGTTCTGATGAGTGGTTCTAGGGAGAGGATGAAGAGTAGAGGGGAGAGGGGGCAGCCTTGTCTCGTACCATTGTGTATATGAATTGGGTCAGATAGGGTGTTATTAATTTTGACTCTGGCTTGTGGCTTTTGATAAAGGACTTTAATCCAGTTCATCATATTGCCGTGGAGACCTATATGTGTGCAGGTCGCAAACATGTACTCCCATGAGACCCTGTCGAAGGCCTTCTCCGCGTCTGTTGAGACTAGAAGGCCTTCGAGCTTTTGTTGGTGTGCGTAGTGTATCAGGTTCAGGGTCTTTGTGATATTATCTCTCGCTTCTCTGCCCGGCATAAAGCCTACCTGTTCAGGGCCGATGATTTGGGATAGTAGGGGTTTTAGTCTGTTAGCTAGGATTTTTGCTAATAATTTAACGTCTATATTGAGGAGTGATATCGGTCTGAAATTCGCACAGTCGGTATGGTCCTTGTCAGGTTTGGGAATGATTGCTATGTGGGCCATGAGTAGGGAGTCTGAGTCATTTTTGTGGGAGGCTAAATAGTTGAAGGCAGTGAGTAATGGTTTGGAGAGTAAGGGTAAGAACGTCTTGTAGTATTGGGACGTTAGTCCGTCTGGTCCTGGGCTCTTCCCTGTTTTTAACTGTCTGATCGCGTCTTGAATTTCAGCTAGAGTTATGGGGGTGTTCAAGGTGTCTGTATCTAAGGTGGGTAGGGTGGGTAGATTGCTGTTTTCCAAAAAGGCTTTAATCAGGTCTTCCTTGTTGAGATGCACATGTGCTGGTTTATGTTGTGTGGGTAGGTTGTAAAGTTTAGAGTAGAATTCATGAAATAATTTTGCTATTTTTTCAGAGTTATGTTCTAGGGTGCCTGTCTTGTTTCGGATAGCGTGTATGTGATTGGCCAATGTGGCATCCCTCAGAGCTCTAGCCAGCTGTTTACCACTTTTGTCCCCTTGTTCATAGAAAACTTTTTTTCGGAAGAACAGAGCTTTTTGTGTTTGAAGTTGTAAGATTTGCAGTAACTCCTTTCTGCATTGGGTAAGTTCAGCAGCTGTTAAGGCTGTGAGGGATTGTTTGTGTAGTGTTTCCAGATGAGCTATCCTATTTGTTAAATCTGAGATAATTTTAGTCTTTTCTTTTTTCTTTCTGGCTCCCCATTTGATGAACTCCCCCCTAATAACGCTCTTGTGTGCCTCCCAGTTATTGAGGGGGTTCGTATCTGAGTCGACGTTGGTTCTAAAGTAATTGATGATTGATTCATGTATGTCGTCATGGATGTTTTGGTCAGTGAGCAGAGAGGCATTTAGTCTCCAGTTAAAAGAGGGGCGTTTGGTCTGGTTAGTTTTTAGGGTGATGGCTGTGGGTGCATGGTCTGATATCGTGATAATGCCTATGTCTGCCCTTACAATGCTGGCCAGGTCACGTTGGGTTACAAAAATCAGGTCGATTCTCGAATAGCGTTTATGAGGGGGTGAATAATAGGAGAAGTCCTTGTCAGCGAGATGTGTTGTCCTCCATGAGTCTACTAGGGTGAGTGAGTGTAATAGAAGTTTGATACGTTTCAGGATTTTGTAGGATACATGGGTGTGCCCGGTTGAGGTGTCTAGGAGTGGTGATAGTGGTATATTGAAATCTCCACCTAGGACAATACAACCTTCAGCAAACCATTTAAGTTCATTGATTATCGTGTTACAGAAAGTGATATGGGCCTTGTTTGGGAAATACACGTTCGCTAGAGTTATGGGGGAGCCTTCCCAATAACCTTTTAAAAAAATGTACCGACCTTCTGGGTCTATGAGTTGGCTTGTCAGTTCAAAGGGGGCATTTTTATTTATGAGAATTGATACACCTTTTGTTTTAGCTTGTGGGTTTGTTGCATGGTATGCTTTGGTGTATAGGTTATTGGTGATTCTGGGTATATTTTGTCCCTTGAAGTGTGTTTCTTGTAGGTATACCAGTAGTGGGTTCGCTACTTTGAGTTCCTTGAGGAGTTTAGATCTCTTTTCTGGTATGTTGAGACCATTGATATTGTGTGATACCAGTGTTGGATTTTTCCCTAGGAATGAGTAAGACATTGTCGTGTGGTCAGACAAGAACAGAAAAGGGAAAAAAAAAATAAAAAATTGAAAAAAAAATATATAAAAAGGGGGAGGGGGGTAGGGGGGTGGTGCAGAGGTGGTGTGTTAAGTAAGGGGGTTTGCTTCTTTTATTCTGGGTGGGGGTTGGGTTGGAGGGGATGGGTATTAGGGGAATAGGATGAGTTTGTGGTGAGTCCTGATTCAGTCAAGCCGGTTGCTTGGTTCTGAATCGAAGATGGCGTTCTTAGGTAACGCCGATTGACTCTGGGGGGTTAGTGGGAGGCGTACCCGTGAGTGTAAAAAAGGGTGGGTCTGTTTATAGGAGTTTCTTTGAGTTCTGGGCATATCGGGGAGGCCCAGTTGAGAGGCCTATTGAGAAGTGTCTTAGGCCTAGTGATAAGTAGAACAGTTAGTTTAGGGTCCGGAATTCGGATATACAAAAACATAAACATCAGTATAACCAGGTGTATCTTTATAGTTAACTATGGGGAGGGGATTTGTGATTAAGCAATCTAGGGCTTTTATAACATACGGTAAACCTTTGGCTACATATCCTAACGAAGGGCCTGCCAATCGCCAGGCTCAGCGGTGTGGCGTTTTGCAGCGATCATGCTGGTTTGTCTGACCAGGGGTGCTGAGAGTATGGCTTTGGTCCCAACAGAAGAGAATAATAAAAAGACAGTATATAGCCTTGTATAAACCATTAACCAGTCTATAATAATTATATATGTAACATGTTACACCTTTAAAGTTATTCCTTAGTGTGTCCCTGTGTCACATCCTAGTGGGTATAGTCCCCGCTCTTATCACAAGGGTGGCTGTGATGTTATTGAGCAGTTGAAGGCAAATTATCATGCGATAGGATCCTTGCTTCGTGTCCCAGCGATGGGTCTGCCACTCATCTGACCCAGCGGTGTGACAGTTCGCAGTGATCTCAAGTGGCCAGCTGACCTGGGGTATCAAAGGCATAACTTTAACCACAGAGGAAGAAGAGTATACATGTAAATTAAACAGCTTTGCATGAGCCAGTAGTTATCCTATATTGGGTTTAGCAAGCTTAATGCAGTCCCATTCTGTGTTGGGATAGGACTTACTGTCCATCCGCTTACTTAGTCAACCTGGCTGGGGTTGCGCATTTAGATAAGCACATCATTGTTCATTAGTGCGATATGTGTGTTAAGAGAGATGAGTGCCAAACAAAAAAAAAAAAAAAAAGGAAAAAGTTGAGGAGTGTCTCTGACTTTCTGCTTATTAGTTTCAGACAGTTGTCCATTGCCGGGTATAGAGGAGTCCTGTTTAAAGGTTTCTGCAGAGTGTGTGTCCTGGTTGAGACTTTGAAGATGGGAGACCGGAAAAAAATAAAAAATAAAAAATAAGTGCAATAATGTAGGCTATTCTGTGGTTTCAGCCTCTGTAGATGTGACTGCAGGATAAGGCTCTTGCAGGTCTCCTAAGTTATTGCCTCAAGAATGTGTGTTCCATATATAGGTGAGGTCTACACGTATATGGTAGGATATTGTACTGACCTGCGTTCCAGTGGACCATACTCACAGATGGGCGCCCTCCGGCTATTGGCTGTGTGGAGTTGAGGCGGAGGTTAACTAGCGCGTCACGGCTATAAGGCAAGATGCGGAAGAAAATAAGCAGAAAAGAATATCACATTTTATGTAGCCTGAGCTTGGACTACAGTTAGGGCCCTTGTGGTATAACCTCTGTGTTGTAGAGGTCACCTAACCAACAGATGTGCGTGTTCCTCAGTGTGCAATCAAAAACATCCAGAAAAAAAAAAAAAAAAAAAAACATTTTAGTTTTCAGAGTCTTCTTTTGTCCGTCAGCATCCCTGTTCGCTATCTTCCTTGTTGTGGTGTTAAAGTTCCAGGCTAAGCTGTTCGTTTTTAGGTACATTCTCTTTTATTGGGTGTTCCTTCCCTTGATTGTTGTCCCTGGCTAATTCTGCGCGGTGTGGGATGCATTTTTAAGGGATTTAGAGCAATCTTGGTCTGTGGTCACTGTGGTCTGTGGTCACTGGAGATCTGCTGCTCTTTCCATTCCAAGTGCTCTACTGCCATCTAGTGGGCGTAAGTGTAAATTGCAGGGAGTTGTAATTTCTAGAAGCCTTCTGTGTTTGAAGTTTAGATGGTCAAATAAAGATCTTCTGTTAAGTAATAGCCCTTCGGGTATAATGTAAAGGATATCGGGTGAGGAGAAAGTACAAAACTATCGCCTTAACCTGGGATGTGGGTTTTGGTTCCTGTGGGTTTTCCAGAGGTTAGACAGGTTTGAAAAGTCATTCTGCCTATCCTTGAGTGTCATGTCAGGCTAAAAGGTTAATCATATCCTGGCTCCCTTGCCAAAGGGAGAGCTATGATTATGTTTGCTGGTGTGTCCCCTGATCTTTCCCTGATGGTAAGGGGATTTTGCAGGTGAGGGTCCTGAAGAGGAGGGCATGTTGTTTACATACGGTGGCAGTTTGTATTCTGCATACCACTCATGTAGGTCGATTGGAGCAATCTGCAGGCTTTCACAAAATTTCTGCAAGTCGTCCGGGACTCTGAGCATGTATTGTTTACCATTGTAGGCAGCCTGGAGAGCGAAGGGAAATTTCCACCTGTAGGGAATTCTTTTTTCCTTCAATACTTCCAAGAGTGGTCTCAGTGCTCTCCTATTTTTTAACGTAATTGGGGAGAGATCTTGGAAAAGTTGAACATTTATACCATTAAATGTCACCTGATTATTCAGTCTTGCCTTTTGGAGGATTTCCTCTTTTAAGGGGTAGTTTGGCAGACAGCAAATAATGTCTCTCGGTGGGTTATCATCGGGTGCTTTGGGTTTGAGGGCCCTGTGCGCTCTATCATATTCAATGGGGGAGTCTGCAGGCCGTTCTAGGAGACCGTTAAAAATGGAGGACAGGGTGGGTTTGATCTGCTCAGGGGTGATCGATTCAGGGATCCCCCTCACCCTGATATTATGGCGCCTCCCCCTATTATCCAAATCTTCTATTTGGCGGTTCATCTCTAGCATGTGTAGTGAGTGGGAATCGGTGATATCATCCAATCTCACTAAGGCCCTGTCTCTCCTTTTCCCCGCTCGCTCGTTTACCGCCATCTGCTCAGTGAGTCTGAGGAGTTCAGTTTTCAGGTCGGTGATGGCCGCCGAGAACGAATTTTTAATGTCTGCTGCTATCTCTGTCATTATTGAGTAAGTAAGGGGCATATCTTGTGCAGCATTACCTCTGGAGGAGTCCTCAGATGCAGGTAGGGAGATCTCATCGTCTTCCTTGTCCTCTCCTCCTCGTGTCCCGTACGGCGGCGCCATCTTGGATGTGTTGTGCTCGCCGCTGTAGCGGAATTTGCTGAGCCTCGCTGCTGATAATTTCCCCTTTGGTGTCCCAGAGGATCTGAGGGAACGATTGTGTATCCCCTTCTTATTGTATGTGGGCATAGTCAACCCGGAGAACGGCCGTATTTCAGCTGTGGGCCTCCCGATCTGCCGGAGCTCTCCTAGTCAGCGTCCATGCACGCTGCGCGCCAAGCCACGCCCCCCCCCCTTTATCTATCTATTTATCTATTTCCCACTATCTATCTCCCTCTATCTATCTATCTATTTTTCTCCCTCTATCTATCTATCTGTCTTTCTCCCTCTATCTATCTATCTAGCTATCTATATGTCTTCCCCTTTATCTGTCGTTCTCCCTCTATCTATCTGTCTTTCTCCCTCTATCTATCAATCTGTCTTTCTCCCTTTATCTATCTATCTGTCTTTCTCACTCTATCTATCTATCTATCTTTCTCCCTTTATCTATCTATCTATCTATCTATCTTTCTCCCTTTATCTATCTATCTATCTATCTATCTGTCTGTCTTGCTCCCTTTATCTATCTATCTATCTTTCTCCCTTTATCTATCTATCTATCGTTCTCCCTTTATCTATCTATCTATCGTTCTCCCTTTATCTATCTATCTATCGTTCTCCCTTTATCTATCTATCTATCTATCTTTCTCCCTCTATCTATCTATCTATCTTTTTCCCTCTATCTATCTATCTTTTTCCATCTATCTATCTTTTTCCATCTATCTATCTAGATATCTATCTTTCTCCCTCTATCTATCTATCTCCAGAAAGATCTGGCAGACACTGGAGTTGTGGTACACTATTCCACTATAAAGAGATACTTATATGGTCTTCATGGAAGAGTCATCAGAAGAAAACCTCTTCTACGTCCTCACCACAAAAATCAGCGTTTGAACTTTGCAAATGAACATATAGACAAGCCTGAGGCATTTTGGAAACAAGTTCTGTGGACCGATGAGGTTAAAATATAACTTTTTGGCCGGAATAAGCAAAGGTGCGTTTGGAGAAGAAAGGGCACAGAATTTAATGAAAAGAACCTCTGTCCAACTGTTAAGCATGGGGGTGGATCAATCATGCTTTGGGGTTGTATTTCAGCCAGTAGCACAGGGAATTTTCACGAGTAGAAGGAAAAATGTATTCAATAAAATTTCAGCAAATTTTGGATGGTAACTTGTTGCCATCTGTGAAAAAGTTGAAGTTAAAGAGAGGATGGCTTCTACAAATGGATAATGATTTGAGTTGAGCGGACACCTGGATGTTCGGGTTCGGCCGAACTTCGGAAAAAAGTCCGGGTTCGGGACCGAACTTGACCCCGAACTCCGAACCCCATTGAACTTTTGAAAATTAAAATGGCTGTAAAAAAGTCATGGAAAGGCTAGAGGGCTGCAAATGGCAACAAAATGTTGTTAAGAGCATGGCAAGTGCTCTGCAAACAAATGTGGATAGGGAAATAACTTAAAATAACATAAAAAAATAAAAAATAAAAATAAAATGCTGGCGGCCCCCTTCTCAGCAGAAGAGGTACAGGAAGTCATTAAGAACCTCAGAAACTCAACAGCACGATGCCGCACATATGGTGGGAATACCCCAGAATACGCACTTTCTGGAAAAAATTATTCAATTTAATGGATAAGATAGTGGGAAAAAAAATACTTGGAAATTAAAAAAATTAAAAAATTATAATCTTGACCTAGGAGGACGAGGTCCATATGGAGTAGGAGGTTGAGGTGGCGTGGATGTGGCGGTGTAGGTGGAAGCGGCGGTGGAGGAGGACGAGGTAGCCAACACTGGTTCAAAAATACAACAATGGCTGGGTAAGGCTAGTGGTGAATGATGTGTCGAATTCTGTCCCCCGTCGCATAGTGTCCGCCCTGTACTGCTCTTGCTCAGTACGTAGGACAAGGGGATTTTGAAACTCTCCGAAGACGATGCGCGGTGACTCCAGGTTCAAGCCACATCATCCGAGGTTGAAGCCTAGCCAAGTGAGCCCGTGAGGGGCCCTGTTACTATGTGCTACCGTATGTCCACTTGGATGGTCGGGCTTGAACCTGCACTCACTGCGCAGGCGACATTCATCTTTGGAGATTTTGTGAATCTCCTTGTCCTCCGTACTGCGCAAGCACTGCACCTGCGCAGTAAGTGGCCGGACACTATCCGATAGCAAGACAGTTTTCGTCAGAACACCGGTATACGTGTCTATTCTGCACAAGGTACGGACAAGTCCTGTGGGATCCATGCCTGGTTCATTTTAATAACGGGGGGTTTTCCACATTGGCTCTGGACAGGCGGCTGCGCTTGTCTGTGATAATGCCCCCTGCCGTGCTAAATACACGTTCAGATAATACACTGGCTGCAGGGCAGGCCAGCACCTTCAAGGCGTAAAGGGCATGCTCAGGCCATGTGTCCAATTCAGAGACCCAGAAGTTGAAGGGGGCAGACCCGTCATTCAGTACGTGTAGGCGTGTGCACACATACTGCTCCACCATGTTGGTGAAATGCTGCCTCCTGCTAAGACGTTCCATCTCAGCTTGTGGTGCTGGTTGTTGTGGCGTGCTGACAAAGCTTTTCCATATTTCGGCCATGCTAACCCTGCCTTCCGAGGTGCTGGCGGTGCCCCGGCTGCGTTGGCGACCTCTTCCTCCTCCTCTGCCTTCGCCTTGTGCTTCCACCGTACCCCCGCTGCCAAGTGGGAATGCCACCAGCAGCGCGTCTACCAGCGTGCGCTTGTACTTGCGCATCTTACGATCACGCTCCAGTGAGGTAATTAAGGACGGCACGGTGTCCTTGTAACGGGGATCCAGCAGGGTGGCCACCCAATAATCAGCACCAGTTAAAATGTGGGCAACTCGGCGGTCGTTGGGGAGACACTGCAGCATGTAATCGCTCATGTGTGCCAGGCTGCCCAGAGGCAAGGAAAAGCTATCCTCTGTGGGAGGTGTATCGTCTGTGTCCTCTGTATCCCCCCAGCCATGCACCAGTGATGGACATGAGCTGGTCTGGGTGCCACCCTGCTGTGAACATGGTTCCTCCTCCTCCATCTCCTCCTCATCCTCCACCTCGTCATCCTCCAGAACTGTGCCCTTGCTGCCGGACAATTGTGTACCTGGCGCTTGTTGGTGCAGGAACCCCCCCTCGTAGCCACTTGTAAATGACTGCCCTGAAAGCCTTGGAAATGAACCCTCTTCCTCCTCCTCCTCCTCATGTGCCACATCCTCTTCTTGGAAATGAACCCTCTTCCTCCTCCTGAATGAATGACTTATATAGCGCTACCTATGCGAACTGAATCGCCTCAGGGCGATTTAGCCACTGGTGTCCATCTGTGGTATAATGCGGTCCTTGCCCTGTGGGGTCCCGACATGCTTACAAACACATACACATACAACATACACATATTTGGCCAATTTTATGGACAGGATCTAATTAACCTACCAGCATGTCTTTGGAGCGTGGGAGGAAACCGGAGTACCCGGAGGAAACCCACGCAGGCACAGGGAGAACATGCAAACTCCAGGCAGAAGGTGTCGGGATTTGAACCAGCGACCCTATTGCTGCTAGGTGAAAGTGCTAACCACTACACCACTGTGCTGCTCCTCCTCCTCCTCCTGTGCCACATCCTCTTCCATCATCGCCTGAAGAGTTTTTTCAAGGAGGCATAGAACTGGGATAGTAACGCTGAGAACGGCGTCATCGGCACTGGCAATGTTGGTGGAGTACTCGAAACAGCACAACAAGGCACACAGGTCTCGCATGGAGGCCCAGTTATTGGCGGTGAAGTGGTGCTGTTCCACAGAGCGACTCACGCGTGTGTGCTGCAGCTGAGGCTCCACTATCGCCTGCTGCTGCTCGCACAGTCTGGCAAGCATGTGCAAGGTGGAGTTCCACCTTGTGGGCACGTCACATATGAGACAGTGAGCGGGAAGGCCGAAGTTACGCTGCAGCGCTGACAGACGAGCAGCAGCAGGGTGAGAACGCCGAAAGTGCACACAGACGGCCCGCACTTTCTGCAGCAGCTCTGGCATATCGGGGTAATTCTTAAGGAACCTCTGGACCACCAAGTTCAGCACATGCGCCAGGCAAGGGATGTGCGTCAAACCGCCTAGGTCCAGAGCTGCTACGAGATTTCGCCCATTATCGCACACCACCAGGCCGGGCTTGAGGCTCACTGCCACCAACCACTCATCGGTCTGTTGTTCCATGTCCCTCCACAACTCCTGCGCGGTGTGGTGTTTTTCCCCCAAACAGGAAAGTTTTAAAACTGCCTGCTGTCGTTTAGCCCTGGCTGTGCTGAAGTTGGTGATGAAGGTGTTACGCTGACCGAATGAGGAGGCGGAGTAGGAGGAGTTAGCAACAGGAGGCAAACTGAAGTGCCCTGCAATCCTCGGTGGTGGAAGGACATGCGCCAAACTGCTATCCGCCTCAGGCCCAGCCGCCACTACATTTACCCAGTGTGCTGTTAGGGAGATATAACGCCCCTGAACATGCTTACTGGTCCACGCATCCGTAGTTAGGTGGACCTTGCCACAGATGGTGTTGCGCAGTGCACACCTGATTTTGTCCCCCACTTAGTTGTGCAGGGAAGGGATAGCTCGTCTGGAAAAGTAGTGGTGGCTGGGCACAACATACTGTGGGACAGCCAATGTCATCAGCCTTTTAAAACTCTGCGTCTCCACCAGACGGAATGACAGCATTTCAAAGGCGAGGAATTTTGAAATGCTGGCATTCGGGGCCAGGGATCGCGGGTGGCTAGGGGGGTACTTCCTCTTCCGCTCCAGTGTTTGGGAAATAGAGAGCTGAACGCTTCCATGGGACATTGTGGAGATGGTTGGTGACCCAGGTGGTAGTGTTGCTGGCACATCCTCTGTTTGCGGGTTGGCAGGTGTCACTGTCACTACAGAGGTGGATGACGAGGCCGAGACTGCAGCAGAAGAGGAAGCAGGAGGAGCCAGAGACCTTTCTTGGTTTTTGAGGTGTCTACTCCACTGCATCTCATGCTTTGGACTTAAATGCCTGGTCATGCAGGTTGTGCTCAGGTTGAGAACGTTTATACCTCGCTTAAGGCTCTGATCGCACATGTGGGGTCAAGGACCTCATCGTCCTCCACATCATCTTCCACCCAGTCTTCACCCCTGCCCTCCTTGTCGGTCTGCACAATGGCGAAAGCAGCAGCAGTTGGCACCTGTGTTTCGTCATCATCCGAGACGTGCTGCGATGGTCCTCCCATGTACTCATCATGAAACATATGTGGTTGGGCATCGGTGCACACAATCTCTTCCACTTCTGGGGCAGGGCTAGGTGGATGGCCCTGGGAAACCCTGCTAACAGAGTCATCAAAAAGCAGAAGAGACTGCTGCATGATTTGGGGCTCAGACTGATTGGCTGATTTGCAAGGGGGTGAAGTGAAAGACTGATGGACATCGGCTGCAGGTGCCAACTCTGAACTTTCATCAGGAGACTGGGTGGGAGACAATGTGAAGGAACCGGAGGCACTGTCAGCAACCCAATCTACTATCGCCTGTACTTGTCCTGGCCTCAACATTCGTACAGCCTCATTAGGCGCGCCGAAATACCGCTGCAGGCTCTGTCGCCTACTCGCACCTAAGGAAGGTGTTTCACTAGTGCGTGTAGCTGGCACAGATCAACCACGTCCTCTTCCTGCAACAGGAGCGCCACCAGCAGCACCACGACCCAGGCCACGTCCCCTTTTTGATGATCTCCTCATATTTTCAAAATGTATGATCTCGCCCTAAATGGGTGTTTTTGCAATAGCAGAATACACCCACAGTATCTAAAGCGTGTATCTCAAAAACTGCTAAACTGCAGAAAATGCTATTGGGAAAAAAAAATGTCACTACAATTTTTTTTTTGGGACAATACAATAGAAGAAATATCGATTGATTGTATGTCACACTCCTGCACAAAGCACTGAAATATTTTATTTTTTGTCAATAGCAGAATACACGAACAGTGTCTAAAGCGTGTATGAACATGCAGAAAATGCTATTGGGAAAAAAAAATGTCACTACATTTTTTTTTTTGGGTGCAATACAATAGAAGAAATATTGATCGATTGTATGTCACACTCCTGCACAAAGCACTGAAATATTTTATTTTTTGTCAATAGCAGAATACACGTACAGTGTCTAAAGTGTGTATGAACATGCAGAAAATGCTATTGGGAAACAAAAAGAAAAAGAAAATCGCAGCAAAATTAAAATTTTTTGCAATGTTTTTCCAATAGCAGAATACACACAGAGTATGGTGTATCTCTTACTAAAATATGCAGTGCAGTGATGCTGCACTGAGCTTGCAGGTAAAACTTATATTTTGTCTGGCACTGGCCTCATGGCACTGTTAAAAGACGCCAGGGTACAATTGATTTAGGAATCTCTTGAATAATTCTCTCTGCCTCTTTCTTTTCCTTAATAAAGACACTCTCTAGTCTACTCTAGCTATGTAGATCGCTCACTGATAAAACTAATTTGAAGAAAATGTAAGGAATGTGGACTGACTGACTGACTTTACCAGACTAACTCCTAAAATCCTCTCTTAGCAGCACAGGAACCTGTCTATAGCAGAGTGACGCTGTGTGCTGTGTGTCTGTACTATATATAGAGGCTGGGTCACATGCTGCACTGCCCAATCACAGCCATGCCATTAGTAGGCATGGCTGTGATGGCTTCTAAGGGCACACTAGTGAAACTAGCGTCGATTGGCTGCCCTGCAGCTTGTAAAAAGCGCCAATACATCGCCGAACACCGGACCCGAACCCGAACATACAGCCAATAATAATCCTAAACACACCTCAAAATCCACCTGGGATTACATCAAGAGGCGTAAACTGAAGGTTTTGCCATGGCCTTCACAATCTCCTGATTTCAACATTATTGAAAATCTATGGATAGACCTTAAAAGAGCAGTGCGTGACAGACAGCCCAGAAATCTCAAAGAACTGGAACACTTTTGTAAGGAAGAATGGGCAAAGATACCTCAAACAAGAATTGAAAGACTCTTGGCCGGCTACAAAAAACGTTTACAAGCTGTGATACTTGCCAAAGGGGGCAGTACTAGATATTAACTCTGCAGGGTGCCCAAACTTTTGCAGACGCCATTTTTTTGTTTTATGTAATTTTGAAAGTGTAAATGATGGAAATAAAATCTAACTTTTTTTGACATATTATAAGAATGTCTAATCTGTAATTTGATGCCATTTGGAGATTTTTCCATCTTTCCTTGGCTTCGTTATGCACATTAATACACATTTTTACCTGAGGTGCCCAAACTTTCGATCCCCACTGTATCTATCTATCAATCTATCTATCTGTCTTTCTCCCGCAAGAGAGCAAAAAAGGGGAAAGTAGAGGGGGAGTGGTCATTCCAGTGAAGATTTAGCCCAGTGACAGCAGAATAAGTGGGATCTGTGAGAGCCGCTTCCCTGAGCTGCTCTGCTTGAGGAGATCATATCAGTTACATCCATTACTGCCCCTGTACTGTGTCTACTTACCTACCCCTGTACTGTGTCCACTTACCTACCCCCTGTACTGTGCCCACTTACCTACCCCCTTTACTGTGCCCACTTACCTACCCCCTGTACTGTGTCAATTTACCTACCCCCTGTACTGTGTCCACTTACCTACCCCCTGTACTGTGTCCACTTACCTACCCCCTGTACTGTGCCCATGTACCTACCACCTGTACTGTGCCCACTTACCTACCCTCTATACTGTGCCCACTTACCTACCCCCTGTACTGTGCCCACTTACCTACCCCCTGTACTGTGCCCACTTACCTACCCCCTGTACTGTGCCCACTTACCTACCCCTGTACCGTGTCCACTTACCTACCCTCCTGTACTGTACCCTCCTGACCTGTGTACTGTCCACCTACAATCCCCCTATACTGCACCCTACTAATACAGTTTACTTTTATCGATCGCTTTCATTATTTTTTCACATTATGGGCGTGAGTGGGGCCTCATGTCTTAGTTTTGCCTAAGGCCTCACAAATCCTAGAGCCGCCTCTGCCCATACCCAATGGAGAGAGGCCCTGGACACACCTGTCTATGGATTTCATTGTGGAGTTACCCAACTTCCAGGGCAACACAGTTATCCTTATGGTGGTTGACCGATTCTCAAAATTGTCTCATTGTATTCCACTTAAGAAGTTGCCCACTTCTAAGGAACTGGCTTCCATTTTTGCTGGGGAGATCTTTCGCTTACACGGGCTACCCAAGGTGATTGTCTCAGACAGGGATAGTCAGTTTGTGTCCCGGTTCTGCCGAGCCCATTGTGCACAGTTGTATACAAATTGTATTCCTCTTGGGGGACTTTTAAGGGAATTAGACAACTGCTTGGTATAGAAATGTGTTATTCAAACGTTTTATTCAAGGACATGAAAAATAAATAAAATTGCGTGGGAAACAAACCCACGTAAATGAACAATAACAAGTGTACAAAAGAGAAGTTTAAATGGGATGCAAAAACATGAGCAAGACAGTGAAACACAGATACAGATATATGCGATTGTCCGATGCGTTTCGAGTTTTAGCTCTTCTTCAGGGAAATAGGGATCAGCACATATATAATTAAATAAATCTATAAAGAAAAAAACAGTATGAGAAACACATAACGGGTACATGTATATTGAAAATCATAATCATTGTCAATAAACGATTGGTAAGCACGAGTTGTGTGAAGATTGAATAATGTAAATACTGACCCTATACTATGTCTTGAAATCTCATAAAGCATCCAGGTTAAGTTAAATGAGGGAAAAAGTAAGATAAACCCTTAGTGTGATGAACACGAGGGTGTTTGTGCTGCTTCTGACCCCTGCGGCCGTCCCAGAATCACAGGCGGGGCCCGTCTATCCCACACACATAACTCCCTAGGGAATTCCCCAAAAAAAACATATTACAGAAGCCCCAGCAGTCGACACAGCCCGTCAGGATCTATCAGGGAAGTAACTTGGATCAATCTTACCATCTCCCTGCGCGCAGGCGCACACAAATTCACCATGGATCGGCACTCCAGCGCACACACATTCGCGGTCCTACTCAGCGGCGTGCACGCATGCGCACAAGTGCACGCATAACGTGAATCCCCTGACCAGCCTATAAAAGGACCCTTGGCAGACAGACAAGTTGCTGGTTTGTCTCAGCTCACCTGTGTTCCTCTGCTTCCTGTTCCTGTTTACCATTTCCTGTTCCTGTTTGCCACTTCCTGTTGTGACCCGGATCGTTTGAAGACTACGCTGAATCTCTCCTGACCTGACCCCCTGGCTTGTTTTACGGACTTCCTACTCTCACCTGTGTTTGACCCTCAGCCTGCTTCTGGATTACCTTCTGCCTTCAGCACTTAGCCTTGCTGGCTCCTGGACTTATTACCTGTGTTTGACCCTCAGCCTGCTTCTGGATTACCTTCTGCCTTCAGCACTTAGCCTTGCTGGCTCCTGGACTGATTACCTGTGTTTGACCCTCGGCCTGTTTCTGGACTTTCCTCACCTGTTTTACAGACCTGCCTGCTACTTACCTTCTGGTCCGGTCCATCCTGCATGAGCCATCTTCCAGACCTTCATACAAGTCAGGAGTCCCGCTGGAGGCTTGTGCCTCTTGGTGCAACCCACTCCCTGTATCACCTCCAGGGGTGGTGTGCGCCGAGTCGCAACAGCCACCGCTCTCTGCATCTTGGCCTCGGTGAGTACCTCTTTGCTGATAGTACAAACCAGCCATGTCAGAGGCCAACAGAGCGGGTTCACCCTTGGAGATTTTATGCCAGCAAGTTACAGCCCTCGCAGAAGCTGTGCAGAAATTGCAGGAAGGGTACACCCAAATTGACAGCCGTCTTCAGCAACTAGCCGGAACACCCGCACCAGTACCTACCAGCGGGGCCTCCTTACCTCAGGCCCATTCACCACCCGCCATGATGATGGCGGTTCCTGAACCGAGAGTACCTACACCCGAGCGATTTTCGGGCGACCGGAAAAAGTTCAGGGCATTTAAAAATGCCTGCTCCTTATATCTGGCCCTGCAACCAAGGACTTTTTCTTCCGAAATAGTTAAAGTCGGATTCATCATCTCCCTACTGTCCGACGAACCCCAGGCATGGGCACATAGCCTCATGGAACAAAGAAGTCCCCTCCTGAACTCTGTGGAAACCTTCTTTAACTCCATGGGTCAGTTATACGATGATCCACAACGTACTGCTACAGCTGAAGCCACCCTGCACGCCTTGACACAAGGAAAGAGACCAGTGGAGGACTATACCGTCGAATTCAGCAAATGGTCAGCTGACACCGACTGGAATGAGGTCGCCCTCAGGTACCAATACCGACAAGGCCTTTCTGAAACTTTGAAGGATGAATTGGCTAGGGTTGAGACCCCCGCTTCTTTGGAGGACCTGATTCAATTGGCCACCAAGCTGGACAGACGCATGCGAGAGCGGCGCTCTGAGCGCCTTCAGACCCCTCGGCCCAGCTGGATGCTCCCCAAGTCAACCAATCCTTACCCTCCAATTACTGTCCCTTCCGGCCCCTCGGCCTCGGAAGGGGAACCCATGCAGCTAGGACTTGTTCGCCCTCGTCTCTCCGCTGATGAGAGGCAACGAAGACGGCAGGCCAACCTATGTCTGTACTGCGGAGGGGTTGGCCATTACCTCCGCAACTGCCCAGTGAGACCCTGTAAGCCACCTCTACAAGTTGTTATGAACTATCAAGCCACAGGTCTTGCCCAGTCTTATGTTACTCTTTTTGTTTCTCTGCAGCTGGCGGAAGAGAGGATTCAACTACCGGCCGTAATTGACTCTGGAGCATGCAGTTGTTTCCTGGACATCTCTGTGGCTCAAAATCTTCACATCCCTCTCCAGGACAAAAAACAAAATCTTCTTGTCCACTTGGCTGATGGGTCTTTACCCCGCTCCGGACCAGTGACACAGGAGACCCAACCGATTCTCACCACCACGGACTCAGGCCACCAGGAATTCCTACGCTTTGATTTAATTTCTTCTCCCATGTTCCCTATTATTTTAGGGCTTCCTTGGTTGCAGGCCCATGACCCTCAAGTTAGCTGGGGCAAGAAGAAGGTCTCCTTTACGTCTGTCTACTGCTCTCAACACTGTTTCCCTCCAGTTCCAGCTCCTTGTATGGCAGTCATTCCTGTATCCGACAATCTTCAGCATATCCCTCCAGCATACCTTGAGTTTAAGGATGTTTTTGATAAGAAAAAGGCAGATTGTTTACCACCTCACCGGTCCTACGACTGCCCCATCGAACTGTTACCAGGGTCTGAAATTCCTTTCGGGCGCATATTCCCTCTATCCGAGACTGAACTAAAGGCTCTCAAAGCCTATATCGATGAAAACCTGGAAAAAGGCTTCATTCGCCCCTCTTCATCTCCAGCCGGGGCGGGTATTTTCTTTGTTGGGAAAAAGGATGGCTCCCTCAGACCCTGCATTAATTATAGAGAACTCAATAAGATAACCATCAAAAACCGATACCCGCTCCCGCTCATCCCAGAACTATTTCAGCGCTTCCGGACTGCCAAGATCTTTTCCAAACTTGACCTGCGAGGTGCCTATAACCTTGTCCGGATTCGTACCAATGATGAATGGAAAACAGCCTTCCGGTCCAGGTTTGGGCACTTTGAGTATTTAGTGATGCCCTTCGGCCTGTGCAACGCCCCAGCCACCTTTCAACACCTGGTGAATGATATTTTCAGAGACTACCTTGATGACTTTGTAGTCGTCTACTTGGACGACATTCTCATTTTCTCTGCCACCATCGAACTACACCGAGACCATGTAAGAAAGGTCCTTACCATTCTTAGGAAACATAGACTATACCTTAAGGCAGAGAAATGCGAATTCGAGAAGACTGTTGTCCAATTTCTTGGATTCGTCATCTCCACTGAGGGGATCGCCATGGACCCCCAAAAGGTCAAGGCAATTCTTGAATGGCCCGCTCCAGGGGATAAAAAAGCTGTGCAAAGATTCATAGGCTTTGCCAACTTCTATCGAAGATTCATCATCGGCTTCTCATCCATTGTTTCTCCGATTACGCAGTTAACCCGGCAACATGGTCGCTTCCAATGGTCCCAAGAAGCTCAGGAAGCCTTCATTAAACTGAAATCTTTGTTCACCTCAGCACCCATTCTACAGCATCCAGACCCGCTTTTGCCATTTGTGTTAGAAGTTGACGCTTCTGAAACCGCCACTGGAGCCATCCTTTCTCAGAGACGGGGCCCCAAAGCCCTTTTGCATCCAGTAGCTTTTGCATCCCGAAAGTTAAGTCCTCCAGAAAAGAACTATGATGTCGGGGATCGAGAGCTATTGGCCATTAAGTGCGCCTTAGAAGAATGGAGGTATCTCTTAGAGGGCGCAACCCATCCTATTACAATTTTTACGGACCACAAGAACCTAGAATATCTCAGAACAGCCAAGCGCTTAAGACCACGACAAGCCCGTTGGGCACTTTTTTTTTCTAGGTTCAGCTTCCATATTTCTTACCGTCCAGGGTCCAAAAATGGCAAAGCTGATGCACTCTCCCGGATGTTCCCTGAGTCCTCCCAGTTAACCGAGCCCAGCACCATTCTGTCACCTCAAAATTTCCTCCTTCTTACACAATCTGATCTGGCAGCTGCCATTAAAACAGCCTCAAGCCACTGTACCGATCCAGTAGTGTCTTCCTTGGAGAGACGCAATGATCTATTTTGGGCACAGGATAAGATCTTTGTTCCTCAGGAAGTAAGACCAGCAATTTTAAAGACTTTTCATGACCACAAGTTGGCTGGCCACTTCGGAATACGGAAGACGTCAGAATTAATTTCACGTTCCTTCTGGTGGCCTGGTTGGAGGCGAGACTGTCAGAAATTTGTCTCCTCATGTGTTCCGTGCCAACGCAACAAAGGATTTAAAGCCAAACCTTGGGGATTACTGAGACCCTTACCTATCCCTGAACGGCCATGGGCAGACGTCTCCATGGACTTTATTGTTGACCTGCCACCCTCAGGAGGGTTCACCACCATCCTGGTCGTGGTTGACCGTCTCTCGAAAATGGCCCACTTTGTGCCCATGATTGGTACTCCATCTGCCTCGGACACTGCCAACACCTTTATTAAGGAAATAGTCAGACTCCACGGAGTACCTAACAGTATCGTCTCAGATAGGGGCGCTCAGTTTACCTCTAAATTCTGGAGAGAACTCTGCAAAGCCCTGGAAATCAAGGTCTGTCTCTCATCCGCATACCACCCTCAGAGCAACGGTCAGACAGAGAGGACAAATCAATCCCTAGAACAGTATCTCCGCTGTTTCTGTTCCGGCTCCCAGGATGACTGGTCTTCCCTCCTGTCTTATGCAGAGTTTGCATACAACAATTCGGTGCACACAGCTACTCACCAAACACCGTTTTGGTCGAATTTTGGATTCCATCCCTCCTTCCTCCCCAACACCATCCCTGAAACTTCAGTCCCTGCTGTTCAGGATCGGATAGTCTCTATCCAATCAAATTTTCAAAAAATTCAAGAAACCATGCAAAGAGCTCAAGACGACTACAGGAAGCACTATGACAAGGGAAGAAAGGAGAATCCAGCTTTTGGAATTGGCGAGAAGGTTTGGCTAGCCTCTACTCACCTCAAATTACCCTGCCCTTCACGTAAGTTAGGTCCTCGGTTCATAGGTCCATTCACAATCAAGAGAATGGTGAATCCTGTGGCCTTCGAGCTAGACTTGCCCAGATCGTACAGAATACATCCGGTTTTTCACGTATCTCTCTTAAAACCAGTAGTCCCGAGTCCATTTCCCAGGAGAGAGGAGCCTCCCCCGCCTCCAGTTGTAATCGATGGGGAGGACGAATTCGAAGTGGAAGCCATACTTAGCTGCAGAAAGATGGGCAGACAACTTCAGTACCTGGTAAAATGGAAAGGGTACCCATCGGAAGACAACTCCTGGGAACCGTCCGGTAACTTTCATGCTCCAAGATTGCTTAGAGCTTTTCACCGGGAACATCCAGAGTTGATGGCCAGCTTGGGCGTCCAGAGGCCGCCCCTCAGGGTGGGGCACTATCAGGGAAGTAACTTGGATCAATCTTACCATCTCCCTGCGCGCAGGCGCACACAAATTCACCATGGATCGGCACTCCAGCGCACACACATTCGCGGTCCTACTCAGCGGCGTGCACGCATGCGCACAAGTGCACGCATAACGTGAATCCCCTGACCAGCCTATAAAAGGACCCTTGGCAGACAGACAAGTTGCTGGTTTGTCTCAGCTCACCTGTGTTCCTCTGCTTCCTGTTCCTGTTTACCATTTCCTGTTCCTGTTTGCCACTTCCTGTTGTGACCCGGATCATTTGAAGACTACGCTGAATCTCTCCTGACCTGACCCCCTGGCTTGTTTTACGGACTTCCTACTCTCACCTGTGTTTGACCCTCAGCCTGCTTCTGGATTACCTTCTGCCTTCAGCACTTAGCCTTGCTGGCTCCTGGACTGATTACCTGTGTTTGACCCTCAGCCTGCTTCTGGATTACCTTCTGCCTTCAGCACTTAGCCTTGCTGGCTCCTGGACTGATTACCTGTGTTTGACCCTCAGCCTGCTTCTGGATTACCTTCTGCCTTCAGCACTTAGCCTTGCTGGCTCCTGGACTGATTACCTGTGTTTGACCCTCGGCCTGTTTCTGGACTTTCCTCACCTGCTTTACAGACCTGCCTGCTACTTACCTTCTGGTCCGGTCCATCCTGCATGAGCCATCTTCCAGACCTTCATACAAGTCAGGAGTCCCGCTGGAGGCTTGTGCCTCTTGGTGCAACCCACTCCCTGTATCACCTCCAGGGGTGGTGTGCGCCGAGTCGCAACAGCCACCGCTCTCTGCATCTTGGCCTCGGTGAGTACCTCTTTGCTGATAGGATCCCCCAATCACCAATACTTCTACCTTACCCCTCTACTCTATGTTCCAGTCTGAAACTAACCCTTTATTGCCCAGAATTTAATTGTCAGGTTCTAGAGCACTTCCATTAAACACGTCTCGAGATGATCGCACTGTTGAAACAAGTCATATTGCTGAAGCTTCATGACATTCGGATCAGGTAAGGACTGAACCTTCTCTATCCACTGATCCATAACCAGACAACCTGAATGTTATAAATGTATCCTCCTATAGCTTATCAAATTTACAACTCCAAGTCCTGGCCAAAGGATTAAGTTTCTGCCCCAGCAAGGACCAAGTAATCAAAGATATACAACTCTTTGCCAGGAAACTCATTCTCAAGCAGCTCTACACCAAGATACCACCTACACAGTCCAACTTCCAACCATATGAATTGGAAGCATTGGACACTTGTTGAGCTGCTTGAAGAAAATGAGACGCCGGATCTTATTGATCAAATAGACCTGGAGCAACTCCTTGGCTTCTTTGATCATTCCGACCTACCTACCCCACTTCCACCCCAAGTCAAAAAGAAATCAGACAAATTCCCCAATCTCAACACCAACCCCAATGTATTAGCATTTGTTAAATTAGTGACCAATAAAATATGTAAGATCAAATCATCAAGCCACATCCGTGACACCCCATACCTACTCCAAAACCTTGACGGGATGGGGGGAAGGGGATTGAACAGGATGGACGTGTAGCGAAGGAGCTCCTCCTAGGTCTGGGAAACCACCTGCAGCTGACCACAATGAGCTACAGATGATCCCCACCTACCCTCCCTAAGCCGACGATATGCTGCTCTGACCACAGCTGAAGGACACATCTTTTCAACCTCTCTGCAGCTTAGCTTGCTGGCTGGCGGTAAGCGCAAATAGTGGTGAAAAGGCTCCAAGAAAAGCGCTGGGATATAATCCCAAGAGAGACAGAAAAAGCTCCCAGCGATCTCTTATCTGCAGTGATGGGAACGAGACGTCCCCAGAGTGCTGACTAAAGGTAACACAACAGATCAATGTTGCAGCAACCACCGCTGTGAAGACTACATGAAGCGGAGGTCTCCACAGGGAATCCCTAGAGTGACTGTGCAGGACTAACGGAACCAGCAGATAAGTACCCTATCTCATATACCCTACAGACTAAAGGTAAAGCGGAGGGGACCGACAAAAAAACCCCGTTTTTTTCCCTTTTCTTTTTCCCTTTGGATATGTGTTATGACATAAAAATTGAAAAGGAATAACTGTATAATAAAGGGTATTAAGGGCATAAACGTCACGTCACTCTAGTGGGACCTACACTGTAGTGGGACCTACAGAAACCAGCAGAAAAACACCCAAATATAACCCTCCTGTAGAGAGAAAGACCTCACCGTAAAAGGGTTAAATAATTACATAACTGTACAGAATACCCATTAAAGATATTCCTGGTATATCTGATAAACTTTGCTGACAGTTAACAAAGAATACAGAGTACAATAAAGAGTTTTGAAGGGAAAGGAAAAAAAAAGAAGAAAAAAAGGGGAAGTTTAACCTAATGAAAAATGGACGGCTAAAAAAGGATTTAAATTGGGGGTGAAGATAGTGCAACCCGGGAGATACCTCCCCACCAGACAGATTAAAAAAGTTATAAGAAAGACCCCTACAACTACCCAAGAGAACAACATTCCATATATATATGGAATATATGATCAGTGGAATATACACTTCTCTTGAGAGGAAAAGGTTTTTTTTTTTTTTTTGGTTGTTTGCTTTCCATCTACTACTTTGAAACAGATAAAAACTCTATAAGGATGCCACCAAAAAGTACACACACTCAGAAAACAAAGAGAGGATCCACAGGTGGAACAACAAAAAATCAGATTAAGCCACATTCTGCACAGAACTCAGATATAAAGGGGTTTTTCAAACAGCCATTAATATCGCCACAGCAAGACGCAGAGACTTCCACTGAATTGCATTTTGCTTCACCCAGTATGAGCCCAGAGCTCCCACTCAACAATAGCCCCATAGGGAGTACATAATATCCCATAATGGACACAACGAGATCAACAAACAATCCCAACTGGGACATACAGACACACTTAAAATCACTACCAACTAAAGAGGATATGGATAATTATGTCTATAGATTAGAGACTACATATAAAGAGCAAATAAATTCATTGAAGGTATCCTTAATAGACACCCAAGAGCATATGAATATCATAGATGCCAAAATCCTGACGATCGACCAGAAAACACTTACCCTGGAAGAAAAAATAATAGAACACGATCGATTAATAAAACAAATAAGAGATTCAACAGATGAACTCGAGAATAAGAATAGACGTAACAATATAAAAATAAGAGGACTTCCAGAATCAGTAGACATCGAGAATCTGAAACAAATATTACAACATATATTTAATATTTTATTACAACAACCTGAGACAACAGCAATAGAGATCGATCGAGCACACAGAATTCAAGGACCCAGAGATCCCAATCAAACGAGACCTAGAGACATAATATGTAGAATACATTTTTTCCAAACCAAAGAAAATATAATGATAGCAGCAAGAACACAAAGGGAATTCAAGTATGAGGGAGCTCAACTTATATTCTTACAAGATCTATCTAAACATACATTAAATAAGAGAAGAGCGGTGAAACCACTACTGGAGCTATTGAGAGAGAAGGGATTCCTTTATAAATGGGGATCCCCCTTTCAAGTAATAGTGTACCAAGAAGGCCAGAAGACGGTGTTTCGGAGTATTGAAGATCTACAAGAATTCCTCAACCATTTGGGACTCCCTCTGATAGAACTGCCCTTGTGGGCCCAGATATATTAAATCTCTTCAGAATGAAATGAGGGGGAAAGAGAAGGGAAAGAGATACATAATTTCCCCCCTTCTCCCCTTTTTTTTTTTTTTTTTTTTTTTTTTTTTTTTTTTTTTTTCCCCTCTCCTTCTTTTTCCGGAGAAGGGGGAGATGGGAGGGTGAGGGGAGGGAGAAAAGAGGGAGGTTTAGGAATAGGGTACAAACAGTAACCATCACAATATACACTGCGGATATGTAATAGATAAAGAGGAAATAATGTTAATATTAGAAGTGATCAGGGAAAAGACCAGAATCATTTGAGTATGAATAGGGGCACATTTTTTTTTTTTTTTTTTTTTGGAACACATCACATAACTTTACCATATCTACACAAGGACTCACATTTTTGGGGGCGGACATAGGACCGGGGAGGGAAGGGTAGAAGGGAAAGGGATACACCGATCACATGCCTGTACACTAATATTATATATACACGACACGGACACACCAGACACAATTTATAATCTATTACTTACACACACATCTCTAGAGGAGGGGGAAATGGAACGAGGGAGGAGAACAAGGGGGATTGGGGAGATTCCAAAAGAATTGGCCTCCCCTCCCCCCCTAGGTGCTCCCCCCTCTTTAATTTTTATTTTTTAAATTTTTTAATTTTTTTTTTTTTTTTTATTAAAAAAAAAAAAAAAATTTTTTATTTTTTTTTTAAAAATTTTTTTTTTTTTTTTTTTTTTTTTTATTATTATTAAAAAATTTTTTTTTTTTTATTATAAATTTTTTTATTTTTTTTTTTTTATTATAAAAATTTTTTTTTTTTTTTTTTTTTTTTTTTTTTTCTTTTTTTGGGGAGAAAAATGGGGTAACAGGGACTCAAAATTAAATGCATAGAGTTATAAATATAATATGTCAGAATATAATGAAAATATGATAAAAATGTATAAATTGTAATGTACCTGAAAAATGGACACTTATGAGCTGTGGGCTTTTGGGAAATTGGTTTGCTCCCATTGGATACAATTGTTTCAATCTTCCTCTGCCCTCCAAAAAAAACGACCCTTTGCGGAGGGGAGGGAGTGGGTGGGGTGGAGGAGAGAGAGAAAATTTCTTCCCCTTTTTTTTCCTCTAGGTTTTTTTTTTTTTTTTTTTTTTTTCTCCTTTCCCTCTCCTTTTCCTCCCTTCTCTCTCTCCTTCTCTCTCTGCCCACTCTATCCCCACAACGAAGAGCAGAGGAAATAAACTGTATAGATTATGCACCAATAAACCACATTGTATCCATGGGAAACAACCCAAATACCAATCTGTAATAATGGAATAACAGAATGGAAAAGACGTATATATACCACATAAACTGTCGGCTTTCAAATATAACTTCAAAGGTGAGGGGAGAGGGGGAGGGGAAGAGGATAGGAGAACTAACATAAGTAACACAATAATAATAGCTCATGAAGGTGATAAATAAGATGTAGGATTAAAATACCCATTAAAATCCTACATCATTTAAACTAAACTATTCCCAGACCAGGGACACGTCCTAACCCTAAGGAAATCCCTATATACCCCCAAATAGGGAACTTACATTGTAAGGGTAGACTCAACGAGTCATTTAGAGAATGATAAAGTATGAAAGTTTTAATCTCAAGTGAGTAGAACACCAAAGAGCATTTGACTCTTAGTGCGAGTGAACGTGAACTACAGAAGAGAAGCTTTTTTTAAAAAAGAATAAAAAATATTAATTTTTATTTTTTTATTTTTTTATTTTTTTTTTTTTCTCCCTTCTTCTTCTTTCTTCTTTTTTCTTTTCTCTCTCTCCTTCCTTCTCCCTCTTCCCCTCTCCCCCCCCCCCCCCCCTTTTGCTCTCTCCCTCTTCCCTCCTCTAGACCCCCTATTGTCGAAATATGACAGCTATTAAAGTTTGTTCTTTCAACACAAGGGGACTAAATGTAGCATCTAAGAGATCACAAATCTTATATTCTCTCCAGAAACAAAATGTAGGAATTATTCTCTTCCAGGAAACGCACTTCCGTACAAATCAACTACCAAACATACAAAATAGACAATATCCCAACTGGTATCACGATACATACCCATATTCAAAATCCAGAGGGGTCTCAATAGTAATTCATAACTCAATACCTCATCAGGTTTTAGAAAAATGGACAAGTCGAGAGGGCAGAGCACTATTGCTAAAGCTGAATATATACGGACAGATATACACTTTTATTAATATCTATCTACCAAATATAGATCAAATTAAAACAGGCATTCAACTACTAACAAAGATGATGATTAAAGCAGAAGGGACAATCATAATTGGAGGAGACTTCAATTTTGTTCTAGATCGAAATATGGATACCACATCAAAGACAGGACCTCAAAAGAAAAGTGAGAAAAGAGCATTTAAAAAACTACTAGAACAATACCAACTAATAGATATATGGAGAATAACAAATCCAAGTATAAAAGACTATACATTTTACTCCCAGGTACACGATACATACCACAGACTGGACTACTTTTTGATAAACTCCTCGGCGATTGCAACAACCTCTACCCCCGAGATAGGGAATTTCATATGGTCAGACCATGCACCCATCTACCTAACTATAGATACAATAAATAAAAGTATGCCTAGAGGTACATGGAAATTAAATGATAATTTACTATTTGATGAATCCTGTAGAACTGAAATTGCTTCTGCGATATTGAACTTTACATCAGACCACATAGAAGATAATACATCACTCCCAAATCAATGGGAAGCCCTTAAATGTATAATAAGGGGCCTCCTTATTAAACATGGGTCTAGATTAAAAAAAATGAAAAACAATAGGTTAAAAGAATTGATACAAGAAATTTCGGCATTAGAGAAACACCATAAACAGAATACAACACGAGAAACATTAATGGTCCTCTCGGATAAAAGAGTAGAGTTGAGAACGATATTGAATGAACAATCACTTCGAATTAGAGACAAAAATCGCGCCCTATATTACCATCAAGAGAATAAACCAGGTAAAATATTAGCTGGAGCTTTAAAACAACAAACAAGAACTACATCAATTCCCAAAATTAAAACAGACTCAGGGGAACTGACGTATGATCCCAAAAAGATTATGGAAACTTTCCATACATTTTACTCTGGGTTATATAACCTACCTAACCGACTAACAAAACAAAACCTAGAAGACCTTGACCAAAAGGTAAAACAATACATAACAGAAACCCCGATACCACCACTACCTGATAGCGATATAGAACAACTTGAGAATGAATTCTCAGAAACGGAAATACAAATAGTAATAGACTCACTGACAATAGGTAAAAGCCCAGGGCCTGACGGATTTACCCCACGCTTTTATAAATTATACAAAGACTTGCTTATCCCAGTTTTAAAACGCACATTTAACTCTGTATCTATAGCTCAGCCATTTGTATCACAAAGTATGCAGGCATATATATCTCTCATACCCAAACCCGATAAAGACCATACACTATGTGGAAACTATAGACCGATCTCCCTGACGAATATAGATCTCCGAATCTACTCTAAAGTTATAGCCAATAGGCTTACCCCTAAACTACCAACAACGATACATTTAGACCAAGTAGGATTCGTGGAGGGAAGGGAAGCGAGAGATAACACCTTTAAAACTTTGACATTAGTCGAATATGCGAAAAGACACGCCATCCCATCCTGTCTATTGGCAGTAGACGCTGAAAAAGCGTTCGACAGGGTGGGATGGCGATTCTTTGAAGAGACATTGAAACAATGGGGACTGGGCCCTAGATTATTAGAAAAGATTCTGGTTCTATATCAGAATCCAACGGCCAAAATTCGAGCAAATGGGGAATTATCAGACACGATAACAATACGAAACGGAACCAGACAGGGATGTCCCTTATCCCCACTGATATATGTTTTAACTATGGAACATCTGATGACAGCAATCCGGATAAATAAGGATATACAAGGAATTAGAATAAAAGATCAGGAATATAAACTTTCAGGATACGCAGATGATCTATTATTATATATTACAAACCCCATAGTGACGCTACCCAATCTAATAAAAGAATTCAAACGCTTTGCTGAAGTTAGTAACTTCAAAGTTAATTATAATAAAACGGAAGCCTTAAACATTTCACTTACTACAAACACTGTTGATACTCTTAAAAGGAATTTCTCTTTTAAATGGCAAAATAGTACTATTAAATACCTAGGAATATTTATCCCCAATGACATCAGAAAACTCCAAGAAAACAACTATGTCCCACTAATACAAAAAATAACGAAACTACTTCAAAACTACAACAAAGGAATTTTCTCTTGGACAGGGCGTATAAATATTATAAAAATGGACATACTTCCCAAAATACTATATATATTCCAAACAGTTCCAATATTTCCCCTCAAAAACATATTGAATACTCTACGAAAACTGATAGGCAGCTTCATCTGGGCGGGTAAACCAGCAAGAGTCAGCAGGGAAACACTTATAAGATCTAAAAAAGACGGGGGTTTGGCCCTTCCGGATTTATCCACATACCTTAAGGCATCCCTGATCACTAGGATTCTGGATTGGTTTCATAATAAAGGAACTAAACAATGGGTGGAACTAGAGGAAGAAATTATGAATATAAATTTAAAAATACTACCATGGATAAAAAAAGAGAATAGACCATTAAGACAAGAAATGCCATTTTTGATTGAAGCAACACTGAAAACATGGGACGGACTGATGAAAAGGGGAATAGGGTCATCATATATAGGCCCAATGACACCCCTCTTCGGCAATCCCGATTTTCCCCCAGCAAATGAATCCAGAACCTTTTTAAAATGGGAGAAAAAAGACAACATCAGAATAGTACAAACAATGGAGAACAAAAAACTTATTCGACTAGAAGACATGGGTAGAGAACATGCACACAAATGGATACAACACAGACAGCTTCAGGAATATATAAATACTCTTGAGAAAACAGGAATACTGGACAGAACACCCACAACATTGGAAACATTATTATTACAAGAACAAAGACCCATACATAATCTTTCCAACATATATAAATATTTAATTTCAAACAGTAACACACAAGAGTTAAAATATGTAAGAAAATGGGAACAGGAGATGGAAGAGGCCATACCCAGAGAGAAATGGGACAAAGCAATTTTACTAACACACAAAATGTCTCTATCCAATAGACATCAGGAAAGAAACTACAAACTACTAGTGAGATGGTACAAATGCCCAATTGACCTGTATAAAATTAATGTAGAAAATGATAGCACCTGTTGGAGATGTCAAAAAGCAACCGGGACTATGTCACATATCTGGTTTTTATGCCCAAAGGTGTACATATTCTGGGAAAAAATATTTAAGATATATAGCGAGATGACAGATATAAACATACAACCAGAAATAAAGATCGCTATTTTATCAATGATACCAGGTACGATCAAAAAGATAAGAAAAGGGATACTAAAACACTGTTTAACCGCAGCTAGAACAGTAATAGCAAGGAAATGGAAAAACAATATAGCACCCTCAATTGAGGAATGGATCATAGAAATGGATGATATGCGTTCACTGGAAGAGAGGATTATAAAGGAAGAGGATCCCAAAGATCACATAAACGAAACTTGGCAAAAATGGAGAGACTATAGGATGTCGTCCTTATTGCTGCGGACGATATGAGAGGGAGGGGGGAGGAGGGAGGACGGGAGAGACCTTGTCAAAATCCCCCTTTTTTTTTTTTTTTTTTTTTTTTTTCTTTCTCTCTTTTTTCTTTTTTTTTCTCTCTCTACTGGACACTAATATGAATGAAGAGAGTATGATAGATTGTTTGATAAGTTTTAATGACATATGATGGGGAGTAGGAATGAAAGTAATAGCAACATTATATAACTAATACGCAAAAGTACAGGAATAAGAAACTATGGAGTTATAAACAGACACAACTGTAAATGCCTGTATAATACATGTAACTGCAAAGTTTTATGTTTGTCAAGATGTGAAAATGAAATAAAGTAAGATTTGAAACAAAACCTTGACGGTCTATGTATTTCACCAGACTCTGTACTTGTCGCCATAGATGTGGAGGCCTTATACAGCTCTATTCCGCACGACAAAGGCCTTGCACGCATAAGACACGTAATCTCCAACAATAACCAATTAGATCAGAACACCAAGGAGTTTCTCTTAGCCGCTTTGGAATTCACCTTATTCCACAACTATTTTACTTTCAATGGTTCCCACTACCTCCAGGTGCAAGGCGTTGCCATGGGGACTTCGTGTGCCCCGTCGTACGCCAACTTGTACCTGGGGAGTGGGAACAAATGATTCAACATTCAGCATCTCTTGCTCCATACATGGAAAACGTCACAATGTGGTCATCAAAACATTGATGACGTTTTCCTAACCTGGAATGCCCCCACACAATCATTACCCAGTTTCCTAGAACAATTAAACATCAACGACTTCAATCTGTCCTTCACCATGAGTTGGAACAAGGAGAGTATCACTTTCCTTGACACGACCATCATTAAAGATACCCAAGGTAAATTGACAGCAGGCCTTTTTAGAAAACCCTTGGCGGGTAACTCTATACTCCATGCCAGCAGTTTCCACCCCCAACCCTTAATTCTATCCATCCCGTACAGCCAATATCTGCACATTAGACGCAATTACACAGATGATTCCCTTTTTAAAAAAGAGGCAGACTCATTAAAAACTTGTTTATTGGAACAAGGATACTCGCACAAATGCCTTAAGAAAGCTTACAAAAGGGTACTGGGGAGGACACGTACAGACATACTCTACAACCCATCTTCAAAAAAAGAGCAAAGCCCACCCAATCTCCATCATCACTACTTTTTCTAAACAACATGGATCGATCAAACGTGCCATCACCAGATATTGGCACATGCTAACCATGGACCCCCAGATTGGCCCATTTGTACCACCAACCACGATGATAACATACAGGAGGGCACAATCACTTCGAGACCGCCTCATCTGTAGCGAATACAGAGGGGGCGGCAGACGCGACCCCTGTAAAAATAAGGGCACCTTCTCATGTGGAGGCTGCAATTATTGTAGATTTCTCAACACTTCCCAGAACATTACTTTACCCAATGGTGAAAGGTTTAAACTTAAACACTTTGCCAACTGTCTGACATGTGGGGTTGTGTATCTTCTTGTCTGTGAATGTAATAGCTTTTACGTAGGCAAAACAATCCAAGAATTCTGGCGCAGGGCAAACATATCCTATCCATGAGAACACGCAATCCAAATTTACCACTAGGTAGACATGTCACCCAAATACACGAGGGTACATGTCCCAAATTCTCCTTCCTGATCCTTGATCGGGTTCACCAAGGCATGCGTGGAGGAGATGCTAACAAACTCCTAATGCAACTTGAACAAAGATGGATCTTTAGGCTAAGGGCCACCTCGCCCCCAGAACTCAATGGTGCAACCTCCTTAAAACCATTCTTGTAAGGTTTTTCATCTGGGGGCTCTGAATGGGAGCCCCAGATGAATAATATACAGATAGATCTTTAAATACACCAGGTTTTCATTTAAACCCCTTAGGTACATTCCACTGTATTTACTGTAAATAATTGGTCAACACCATTTTTTTTTCCTTCCCCTCCATCTGCCCCTCGTTATGGGTCTAGTTTTTATTATTTTTATCATTTTCTGTCCATCTTTAATGATTGCCAATCCTGTGCTGTACATATGTCCCCAAATTGTATCATGGCCAATTGTACTGCTCTGCCTCCTTGCTTGCCGCTCTGGATCGCCTGGTACAGCCCTGATGCCCCCACTGCACTCTTCCTCTCCCTCCTGGGTACTGACTGCCACTCAGCGCACGTAGGGCTGCTGGATGCTTCAAGTAGCACCAGCGGCCCTCACTGCACGGAGAGGAGGGGAATTTACTTGTCCCTGGCCTCTCTGTATGCTCGCGCTGTGAGCCGGTGACGCGGGTGCGGGTCCCCGCCCACGGCACGTCCTGACGTCATGATGCCGGGAGCACCTGCACCCAGAAGTGACCTCCCCTACACACGCCGGCCCACAACAACATCACGGCGGCATGTGGGGAACCTGACACGGCTGCGTTTTGTGGCCAGGGGGACGTGCATTTCGATGCACACCACCGGCCACTGTCCCTCCACCTATAGCGCGGCTTGCCGGCTCAGGGCGCGGGCTCCAGTGCCACTGACACGGGGGGCATCACCCCCTCCCCCCCCCCCCATGTCTGCCATTAGTGTCTAGTGCCATATAAAGAGGGTCATGGCACTACATTGCTATCTGCTGTGATGGATCAATGACCGGCCGGCCCTGGTAGGCACCTTTATTTTTATGTTCAATTTGAATCTTTCTCTTTCCCTCTGTTCATGTGCTTGGCAACCTGCCCAGTGCATCTACAAGCATCTACTAGCTTCAACTCTCAAATACTGTCACCCTTTATCTGCCTGATACCATACCTAATTTATTCATAGGTGGCAACTTAGTGGTGTATCCAACATCACCACCTCCTAATGCCCCGTACACACGGTCGGATTTTCTGACGGAAAATGTCCTATCGGACAATGTTGTCGGAAATTCCGACCGTGTGTAGGCTCCATCGGACTTTTTCCGTCGGATTTTCCGACGGACAAAGTTTTATCTCCTGCTCTCAAATTTTCCGACAACAAAGTCCTATCGGACTTTTTCCGATCGTGTGTAGCGAATTCCGACGGACAAAGTGCCACGCATGCTCAGATCACATTACAAGACCAAAGCTATTGGCTACTAGCCTCTACGTAGTCCAGTCGTAGGCAACAAACGTCACCACGTTCAGAATGATCGGATTTTCCGACAACTTTGTCCGACCGTGTGTATGCAACACCAGTGTCGGACAAAATCCGTCGGAAAAAATCTGATGGATTTTGTGGTCAGATTTTCCAACCATGTGTATGGGGCATAAGACCGTTCAGGTACTGGCACATGCATTTCATTTTTCCTTATCCAATTAACTTTTTACCCCATGCTTGGCATTAACTACATGTCCACACACATATATATATATCTCTAGGTACTTGTATACACTGCCTGGCAATGAATAGGGTACCCCCTGCTACAACCTTTACCTACTTCCAGTGCATGCCTTGACCGACCGGCCTTACCACTGATCCGTTTCTCTTCCCCCTCCTAACCACTCCTGTGCGCTACTCACCACCCATTCCTGGACCCCAAGGTAACTGCATTTTTTTCTCCATCTACTTTACCCTGCACACATAGCCTAACTGTAATTACGGTCTAGAGCTAACCCCTATACATTTCTGGGTATAACTCAGAGGGGTGGTCATTTGCTGAATATAAGCAAGCTCACCGGTGGCCTGCTAAGCCTTTGCATTTCATCATTGGATCTCACCCTTTGACTTTCCTGCATTTTCATTCCATTTTTTACATTTTTACAGTTACCACACGTCACCCTGGGTCATTTTTGCAGACACTGCGGTGGATCCTCAGATGCCCTTTGCTGGTGATCATCTCTCGGTGGGGGTCTGGAAGTGTATGTGTGTGGGGATAGATGGGCCTCGCCTGTGATTCTGGGATGGCCGCAGGGGTCAGAAGCAGCACAAACACCCTCGTGTTCATCACACTGAGGGTTTATCTTACCTTTTCTCTCTTTTAACTTAACCTGGATGCTTTATGAGATTTCAAGACATAGTATAGGGTCAGTATTTACATTATTCAATCTTCACACAACAAGTGCTTACCAATCGTTTATTGACAATGATTATGATTTTCAATATACATGTACCCGTTATGTGTTTCTCATACTGTTTTTTTCTTTATAGATTTATTTAATTATATATGTGCTGATCCCCATTTCCCTGAAGAAGAGCTAAAACTCGAAACGCGTCAGGATTTCGCATATATCTGTATCTGTGTTTCACTGTCTTGCTCATGCTTTTGCATCCCATTTAAACTTCTCTTTTGTACACTTGTTATTGTTCATTCACGTGGGTTTGTTTTCCACGCAATTTCATTTATTTTTCATGTCCTTGAATAAAACGTTTGAATAACACATTTCTATACCAAGCAGTTGTCTAATTCCCTTAAAAGTCCCCCAAGAGGAATACAATTTGTATACATAGTATTTTCTGGGATGTGGGTTAGATCTGCTCCAGACCAACCTCAGCACCTCTCCCCCCATTTCCATTGTGCACAGTTGGGAATTCAACTTGCTTTCTCCTCTGTGTATCACCCGCTGTCTAATGAGGCCACAGAACAAGCCAATTAGTCCTTGGAGCAATTCCTACATTGCTATAATTCTGGCCATCAGAAAATAGTTGAGAAAGAAGAGAGAAAACCAACCAATGAGAAATCTTGACAGCTCTTACCACATCCCAAATGTATTAAAGAACTTGGAGAACATGCCCCAGGGGATAGTGTGGGTAAGAAAATTGACAAGATATTGAGAACAATGGTGCTAGAAAAGTATAAAAAATATATACATTTTATTCAGTAGCTAAATACAAAATGATATAGGCAATACACATCTAAAAACATTGGAATAGAACACATACAAATATGATGTAACAGTTGCTAAATGTTGAGACACACAAATATTCTAGACAAAGTTTAATGTAAGTGGTGGTCGCAACAAATCCCAACATGTTTCAGAAAAAAGACAAAAGGCTAGATTGATATTGTATTAATTTCCTTCCTCAGGGGTTAAATGGAAGCATGCTGATATAGTTCTATTGAAAAAAAAAATATATATATATATATAAACATATGAGTAAATTAAAATTATGTTCAATAGTAAACAGATATATATTGGTGCAGCAATAGATTTCATCATGGCAGAGAACAGACATTTGCAATACACAGTACTCACAGATCATGTGTTCCTTTTAAATAGTGCACAGCACAGTTGAAACAGATGGTACCTTGTGCTTCAAAGACTGCTGAATCGCATAGCAAGACTGGACAAGATGAATAAAGGGAAGCAGAAAACCATTTCCCACTTCTCATGAGTTTTGATAGATTCCCAAACAGCGTATGTTGTAAAAATGTGTGTAAGGCTGGAACGGATATTATCCCAGTGAGGGAGTGGCAAATCAGGGCACACAGGGATAGCCAAAACGGGGTGAGAACATATGCCTGACAAAAAAAATAAAAAATCTGAAGATATATATATATATATATATATATATATATATATATATATAAAATGAGAAATACTAAAATAATAATAATAATATATCTCCCTCAGCGCACATGGATCAATTGTTTGCTTTGGGCAAACACTAAAAGCAGCTACTATAATAAAATTTAAATAATCAAATAAATATGTCAGAGAAATACAATTCCAAAAACATTGGCAGCGCTATAAAATTGCAGATATTTAAAATACCATCAAAATTATTTGGTATATCAATGAATAATAAGATTAAATCCACTGTGAGTCAATATAATGATGATACAATAATCAATTCAAGTCCATAAAGTGCAAAATGTATTAGTGTCATGTGGAATATCCAGAGACCAAGCTGTCAGCAATTCCAGTGTAGAAAAAAAGGACTCCTTCACCGTAATCCTGTATCACACTATTTTATTTTTAAAAGCACATCTCACGATAAAACACTCACTATATATCCATAAAACAAGAGCGTATTTATAATCAATAAAATTTGCCACTGCAATCCCGTTCTAACCTCTCACCGCTCCTGCGGTGTTCCCGGGTAGGAGAGATACGAGACGAGTGGCACTGGGGGTTGCTGCGTAGCGACGCACTGACGCGTTTCCGTCTTTACTTTCATCAGAGGGCATAGCTACGCAGCGCAGCACTGAAGATTAAATACAGACCAAATACACATAGCCCCACCTAGAGGTGCGGCCTCCTGTGGTCAGGTGTGGTGTATAGCTGTGTGACTGAGCTTCCGCCCCTCAATCACTGTCAGCAAAGTATATACCTCCGTGTTATGCTGTCTGCATATCAGCATTAGCAGCATAAAATATATTTTATTTAGTCTATAGCTGACTCGGAGGTACAGCGCAAAACAGGGTATATCAAAAAGGGAATTTATAAATAGAGAGAGGATTAATGCGCAAAATATGTGTCCTTAAGACAATACCAATCCGCCGCCACTGAATTTGTAAATTGCACAACCCCCTCTCATAATATATGTCTGTTTGCAGACCAAATCCCAATATATGACATTAAGCAGAAATAATAACACTCATAATGGCATATAAAATTATAGCATATTAGGCAAAAGCCATTTATACTGGAATGAAATTAGAGCAGTCATTTGATGTAAGCCATATGCAGATCAACATGCGACTTGCAGTACCAATAACCATGTTCATGCGATTTGGCAAAAGATATTGCTAATTAAGTGTTGCACCACTTTAAATTGACTACCTATTGTGATCTAAAATCTAATCATAGCAGTCATTTGATAGAAGTCATATGCAGATCAACATGCGACTTGTAGTACCAATAACCATGTTCATGCGATTTGGCACAAGATATTGCTAATTAAGTGTCTCACCACTTTACATTGACTACCTATTGTGATCAAACATAAAAGTTCATCACTTAATTTAACAGGAATTATAATGCATAATATTAAACCAATAATCTTGCATATCGTCATAAAAGCGACCTTAAATATTGCATGCACTGCAATCAATAATACATTCTAAATCCTCGTATTATTATACATATATATGTATGGGTTTACTGTAGTTGTACTTATTGTTACTAGTCATTAAAAGCTATAATAAAAATGTATCGATATTCATAAAATACAAAAAAATATATTTTTTAACCTAAAAACAGATAAAACTGCATAAAATTTGTACAAAATTTAAAAGTCACTGATAAAGCAATTTAAGTCCAATTCCACGTTCATACCATTCGGACATAATGTGTCAGTTAAATAAATCCATTTTGTTTCACATTTGGAAAGTTCCCTAACTTTATTGCACCCTCGCCAATCTGGGTGTAGTTTTTCTACACCCCAGAACTTCAGTCCAGAGGGGTCCTCATTATGTTTTAATTTAAAATGGAGTGAGACACTATGGTCTTTGTAACCTATTTTAATATTGTTAATATGTTCTGACACTCGTTTACTCAAAGTGCGTTTGGTGCGTCCGATGTACATCAAGTTGCAAGGGCACTGCAGTGCATATACCACATGTGTGGTCATACATGAGATGAAATCCTTGATTTTAAATTTTTTAGCATTTGCAGTAGATTGAAATTCAGTTAGTTCTCTTAGTTTAGTGTTAACCTGTCTGCATGATATACACCTGCGACAAGCATAAAAACCGGGATTATTCCAAAACATAATAGGCTGGGTGGGTGGATCTACGATTTTTTTCACGATTTTATCACCAAACGATTGTCCCTTTCTATATATAAAAAAAGGATCCTCTGGAATCACTTTAGTTAAAATTTTGTCTGATGTTAAAAGTGGCCAATATTTTTTAAAAATTCCTTCCACCTCTTTGTATTGGGAATGGTACCCACTAATAAACCCCCACTCATTAGGGATGAGCCGAACACCCCCCCGTTCGGCTCGCACCAGAACCCGCGAACGGACCTAAAGTCCGTGCGAGCTTTAGAACCCTATTAGTTATAATGGATGCGAACGTTCGAAATTAAAAGTGCTCATTTTAAAGGCTAATATGCATGTTAATGTCATAAAAAGTGTTTGGGGACCTGGGTCCTGCCCCAGGGGACATGTATCAATGAAAATTTTTTTTTTAAAAACGGACGTTTTTTCAGGAGCAGTGATTTTAATAATGCTTAAATTGAAACAATAAAAGTGTAATATTCCTTTAAATTTCGTACCTGGGGGGTGTCTATCTACTATATGCCTGTGAAGGGGCGCATGTTTCCCGTGTTTAGAACTGTCTCTGCGCAAAGTGTCATTTTTGAAAGTAAAAAAGCTATTTAAAATCACTCGCGGCTAATGTTAATTCACGGCTCCCGTAACACAGAGAACAGTGATTCATTGAAACTCATTCATAAAAAAAAGTCATTGATAAAAAATAAAAAAAATGAAAAAAAAAAAAGCGTAGGGGTCCCCCCAAATTCAATAACCAGGCCCTTCAGGTCTGGGATGGATATTAAGGGGGATCCCAGCCAAGAAAAAAAAAAAAAATGGCGTAGGGTCCCCCTCAAAATCCATACCAGACCCTTGAGGTCTGGTATGGATTTTAAGGGGAACCCTAGCCAAAAAAAATGGCGTGGGGTCCCCCTCAAAATCCATACCAGACCCTTATCCGAGCACGCAACCTGGCAGGCCGCAGGAAAAGAGGGGGGACGAGAGCGGCCCCCCTCTCGCCTGAACCGTACCAGGCCACATGCCCTCAACATTGGGAGGATGCTTTGGGGGTCTAAGACCCCTAAAGCACCTTGTCCCCATGTTGATGAGGACAAGGGCCTCTTCCCCACAACCGTGCCCGGTGGTTGTGGGGGTCTGCGGGCGGGGGGCTTATCGGAATCTGGAAGCCCCCTTTAACAAGGGGACCCCCAGATCCCGGCCCCCCCCCTGTGTGAAATGGTAAGGGGGTACAAAAGTACCCCTACCATTTCACCAAAAAAGTGGCAAAAATGGTAAAAATGACAGGAGACAGTCTTTGACAATTCCTTTATTAAAATCTTCTTTCTTCTTTCTTCATCCTTCGGTTTCTTCATCTTCTCCTTCCTTCATCTTCTTCCATCTTCTTCTTCTTCCATTTTCTTCTTCCTCCGATCCGCTTCTTCTTGCGCTGGTCTTCTCGTCCTTCTTGTCCGGCATCTTCTTCCGTCGGCGTCGGTGTCGGTGTCTTCTTGGGCCGCTCCGCGAAATGGGAGGCTCCCGCTGTGTGAGGCTCCGCTCCATCTGACAGGTCTTTTAAAACGGAGGGCACCTAGTGACCCCGCCCCCCTCTGACATCATGGGGAAAGCCATCATGGAATTCCCCATGACGTCTCTGTGCGTCAGAGGGGGCGGGGTCACCAGGTGCCCTCCATTATAAAAGACCTGTCAGATGGAGTGGAGCCTCACACAGCGGGAGCCTCCCATTGCGCGGAGCAGCCCAAGAAGACACCGACACCGACGCCGACGCCGACGGAAGAAGATGCCGGACGAGAAGGACGAGAAGACCAGCGCAAGAAGAAGCGGATCGGAGGAAGAAGAAAATGGAAGAAGAAGATGGAAGAAGATGAAGGAAGGAGAAGATGAAGAAACCGAAGGATGAAGAAAGAAGAAAGAAGATTTTAATAAAGGAATTGTCAAAGACTGTCTCCTGTCATTTTTACCATTTTTGCCACTTTTTTGGTGAAATGGTAGGGGTACCTTTGTACCCCCTTACCATTTCACACAGGGGGGGGGGGCGGGATCTGGGGGTCCCCTTGTTAAAGGGGGCTTCCAGATTCCGATAAGCCCCCCGCCCGCAGACCCCCACAACCACCGGGCACGGTTGTGGGGAAGAGGCCCTTGTCCTCATCAACATGGGGACAAGGTGCTTTAGGGGTCTTAGACCCCCAAAGCATCCTCCCAATGTTGAGGGCATGTGGCCTGGTACGGTTCAGGCGAGAGGGGGGGCCGCTCTCGTCCCCCCCTCTTTTCCTGCGGCCTGCCAGGTTGCGTGCTCGGATAAGGGTCTGGTATGGATTTTGAGGGGGACCCCACGCCATTTTTTTTGGCTAGGGTTCCCCTTAAAATCCATACCAGACCTCAAGGGTCTGGTATGGATTTTGAGGGGGACCCTACGCCATTTTTTTTATTTTTTTTGGCTGGGGTTCCCCTTAATATCCATCCCAGACCTGAAGGGCCTGGTTATTGAATTTGGGGGGACCCCTACGCTTTTTTTTTGGTTTTTTATTAATGAATGACAGTTCTCTGTGTTACAGGAGCCATCAATTCATTAGCCGCGAGTGATTTTAAATAGCTTTTTTCCTGCAAAAATGACACTTTTTTGCAGGGAAAGTTCTAAGCACAGGAAACCTGCCCCCTTCACAGGCCACCTATAGACACCCCCCAGATGTGATACTGCAATGCTGTTCTAACAGCATGCACACACATATCCCCAGAAATAGAGCACATATTGTTGTCAGCAGTCAGCAGCACACTGACACGCTGACACTGACTGAAACATAATATGCGAGGCCGCCGGCGCGGCGGCCTCTTATACCGTGGGGCGTGTACTAAAGCCCCTGAGCTATAATTGGCTACAGGCATCCTGCCTGTAGCCAATTATGGCTCTCCTCGCTGCCGGCGCTGTGATTGGCCAAGCATGCGGGGTCACAGTGCATTGTTGGCCAATCATCAGCCAGCATTGCACTGCGCGGGCCGCAATGCATTGCGGGGCCTCTCGCATCACACGAATTTGATGCGAGCCGCCCCAATAGTTCTGGGCTCGCCGAGCGAGCGAACACCCGGTGCTCGATTCGAACATGGGTTCGAATCGAACACCGGGCTCATCCTTACCACTCATGTTTATTACTAGTTTGTTTCGGTCTATCAATCAGACAATCAGTCTGTGATATATTCTGGATTTCATTTATCGTTTTATCCAGAATATTTATCTCATATCCTTTTTCTATAAATCGGTTTTTGAGGACGGCTGATTATTCCAAGAAATCGTCAATTTGTGTGCAATTGCGTCGTACCCTTATAAACTGGCATTTAGAGATATTTTTTAACCATGTCGGATGATGGCCGCTATGAATTGATAAATAACTATTGCGGTCACTGGGTTTAAAAAAACATTTGGTAGTCACTTGTTGATTAATAAGCATTACAGTTACATCTAAATAATTTATTGTTTCGCGACTCCATTGGCATTCAAGCTTGATGTTATTAGTGTTCATATTAAGGCCGGAAATGAACGTTTTAAGAGACTGTTCCGTGCCTACCCATATAAAAAACAGGTCATCTATAAATCTTTTATAAAAAATGAGTTTCTTCTTCTGTTGTTTGTATATGGTTTTGTCTTCCCAGGCGCTCATAAAAAGGTTTGCTAATGACGGTGCAAATTTAGCGCACATAGCAACACCTTTTATTTGCATATAATATTTCCCGGCATACCAAAAATAATTATGGCTTAAACAATAATCCAAAACACATCCTAAAAACTTTTTTTGAGAAAACGGTAAATCATCTCTCTTACTAATAGCCCAATTCAAAGCCAATAAAGCATCGCCGTGGTTTATTATTGTATATAATGACGCTAGATCTGCTGTAACTAAAAAGACATCATCAGACTTTGGGATATTTAAATCGTTCAAGAGCTGTAGAAATTGCTGTGTATCTTTTAAATAAGCTTTAGTCTCAACTACACTCTGTTGCAAAAAATTATCCAGGTATTGACCCACCCGTGCCGATACAGAATTAATACTGTTCACTATCGGTCTCCCGGGTGGGTCACAGGGATTTTTATGTACTTTAGGTAAGGTGTATATTGTTGGTACTCGACTGAAGCTAGGCACCAAATACCTTTTTTCTTTTATGGTTAGTATTTTAATATTGTATCCATACTCGACCAAATTGGTCAGATCCCTCCGATAGTCGCTAGTAGGATCCTTTGTTATTTGTGTGTATGTGTTTGTATCAGATAACATATCTGCCAGCTGAGAGTGGTAATACACACTGTCCAAAATCACCACTCCCCCTCCCTTATCAGCGGGTCTGATAATCACTTCTTTTCTAGCTTCTAATGATTTTAAACCATCCTCAATGTATTTTGGATTTATTTGTCTTTTGGGCATCAGTTTCTCCACATCTTTTAAAACCATTTTCTGCATTTTCAACATGTTTGCTTGAGGGTTGAGGTGGATTGAATAGAGATTTATTCTTTAGGCCACTGTCTACACCCAAAGTGGTACTGTCTTTTTTGTACTTGTGTACATCAATATAAATATTATTGAATTTATATAAATATTATATAAATATTGAATTTGTTAATAGAAGTTTTAGCTGCACACTTAAGTTCAGCATTTAGTATGTTTATTTCTTTATTGTTTAATTGTATTTGCGCTAGATTGTAGATTCCTGCTAATCTATCTCCAGCCTTCTTTTTTTGGGTTCTAGACCCGCCTCTCCGGCCTCTATGTCCTGTGTTCTTCTTACTAGTGGTGGTTGGTCCCTTGGCAGAGGGTTCCACCACCCATGTTCCTTGGGATATGATTTGTCCCCTGGGGGTTTGTTGGGACCTCGATTCCCTATTTTTCCCCTCTGTGCGCCCCTCCCTCCTCGTCCTAAAAAAGACTTACTATAATTCGGAGTCTCACTATTATAGTGGTTAAATGCTTCATACCTATTATACACAGGTATCGGGTATGGGCTCCAATGTTCTCTGTCGCCATGTTGTCGGTATTGGTTAGGGCCAGGGCTAGCATAATTATACTCTCTATTTTGTTGATGCTGATCTTTCGGCCTCATATCATACCAATATTTTTCATTAGTGGGGTAAGGCACCTCTAGGTGGGGCTATGTGTATTTGGTCTGTATTTAATCTTCAATGCTGCGCTGCGTAGCTATGCCCTCTGATGAAAGTAAAGATGGAAACGCGTCAGGGCGTCGCTACGCAGCAACCCCCAGTGCCACTCGTCTCGTATCTCTCCTACCCGGGAACACCGCAGGAGCGGTGAGAGGTTAGAACGGGATTGCAGTGGCAAATTTTATTGATTATGAATACGCTCTTGTTTTATGGATATATAGTGAGTATTTTATCTTGAGATGTGCTTTTAAAAATAAAATAGTGTGATACAGGATTACGCTATGTGGCCTTCTTTTATTAATTTCTTGTAATGAGAATAACACAGATTGGATGTGCCCAAAGAATTGGAGACTATTTATCAGCCTGATAAGTGCATAAACCAGCTGGGTCTGGTAAGTAGATGTCTTGCAGTGGTGTGGTGAAGGAGTACTTTTTTTCTACACAGGAATTGCTGACAGCTTGGTCTCTGGATATTCCACATGACACTAATACATTTTGCACTTTATGGACTTGAATTGATTATTGTATTATCATTATATTGACTTACAGTGGATTTAATCTTATTATTCATTGTTATACCAAATAATTTTGATGGTATTTTAAATATCTGCAATTTTATAGCGCTGCTAATGTTTTTGGAATTTTATTTCTCTGACCTATTTATTTGATTATATATATATATATATATAAACCAAAAAGGAGGGGACATATATATAAAATCCAACATCCAATCAGATTGGACCAGGTGTAGACAGGCTAATGTTGAAAAATAAGTAAAAAGAAAAAATAAAATAAAATAAAAAAAAGTTTATGATAGGCACCCCCCAGCAGCAAAGAAATGTGCTGTGTTGCCACAATAATATGTTCATCTAGTACAGAGAGCAGTAAAGAGGATAGAAAGCATGAGTAAAAGGACAAAAAGCTAGTTGTCTTAAATGCATCTCCTACCTTAAACCACAGAACCTCTTCAAATGTCTGGGATAGAACTGATATCCTGGCTGTGCAGCAATTGATTTGCTGCAACATACCAGGTATATATGGTTGAAGGAGTGGGGGTGGCTAGGTTGATTAGCCTATCAAAAGCATAAATGTGAGTTATACACCTGCGTTAGAGGGCTGACAGGTGAACCGAGCAAGCCAAGCCTGAATGGCACGCTCAGACACCTGCAGCTTAATTTCCCAGCAATCAGAGTCCAAGATAGGCGATCCCTCAGCTGAAGAGGCGCCTGGCATCACCACGTGAAAAACACAGCGATGTCGGGCGTCAACAAGGCTGCCGACACACAAAAAGGGCAGCAGCTATTAGCAGAATGAGAGAAAGCTAGTGCGCAAGTGTAGGGCAACCAAATTCCCCAGCAGATGCGCAAGGTGCTACGGCCCAAGGGGGATACTGCCTCCAGACTAAAGGAAAAGATCTGGAGGCCCCTGTGTGCCGGGGTGCTCCGATGAGCCACAACTCAGTGGGGCATGACCGTTTTTGAATCCAGCCAACACTGATGTGTTTAAAGGGACACAATAAATATTGAGAGTAAGCGATGAAGCAGAAAAATTAAGACATGAGGTTATCATCTTTACATCTTGGTATACTTCAATAACAGAGAACTGGAAAAATAAAAAGGAAAAAGAACACAGAGACATGATTAAAAACAAAAGAACTGTGCCTATACAAATGAATGAACAATACAAACGATATGAGTTAATGCACAGATTAAATATATATCACACACAATGGTCTTAATAGGTAAAACAGCAAAACAGTGGTCAGTGCAAAACGATTGAAAAAGTAACATAAATAAGGCTACTTTCACATTGGGGCGTTGAGCGCGTTGGCGGTAAAGCGGCGCTATATTTAGCACTTTACCGCTGTTTTAGTGGCGCTTTTCGACCGCTAGCGGGGCAGTTTTAACCCCCGATAGCATCCGAAAAAGGGTTAAAACCGCCCGCAGAGCTATTTTTAGCACTTTATCGCCTGCAAAGTGCCTCAGTGTGAAAGGGGCCTAACAGTGATAAAGTAGTCAATAATATGCACAGACCATCAATAGCCAACAAGACTGTGTGAAAACACATCATGGATCCTTAAAAAAGTGCAGATCAGAACGATGGTATTGATTAATGCATAAGATGGCAAAGAATTCCTAAAGATCTTTATCAAAGCCTCCAGTGGCATAACCTGGTAAAAAGGGCTTTAAGTTAAAAGCTTCATTTAAGTCAGGTGGGTGGGTGGCATTGAGATTACATATCCATTTTAGAAAACGAAATATACAAAGGCTGCGCTAGCGGATACAAATCACCACTGTGACAATAAAAATAACACAAACCTTAGGTGTACCAAGTATATGCTATAAATGTTACTGCGCGGACCACGCAATAAGATTAATGCATAAATGAGAAATACGTGATAATAATCACTAAAATACAAATGTTAGTGCAAATAATATAAAAACAGACTCAATAACCAATGGTGGTTCTGATACAAGCTCTGAAAGTGCTAATCAAAAATAATAGACAATAATAAATTGTACAAAATAGTGTAAAAAAATGCAAAACACATATACAGACTGTCAAGTTCTGCTAGTTAAGCGTTTGCTTGACAAATTCTTCAGGCGACACTCCCCTCCAAGAGCCCTACTCACCCTAAAGAGGGGATTTTCAGAAAAGGGGCTATGGAGACCCGCCCTGGAGAGCCAGAGGTGGTTCCAACCCGAGAGGCCGAGGGAGGGGCAACTATCCCCAAGACCAGAAGGAGGAGGAGTGGAGACCGTGGTACCCCTTGGTCCCACCCCCCTTCTTTCAGGATACAAGAAACGGAGAACCAGAGGCTGCCGAGGAGGGAAACGGAAAGAGAAAACGAGAGACTTAGCAGCTGGTATATTCAACCTTAGTGACGCCACATTTTCAGATGACGAAAATAGAGTCCTTCAATTAGGACTCAAATTTGCTGTAGACAAGGATTTTAATAAATTCAACGTTTTCATTGATTTCCAAAAGTTCATTAGAAAGATTAACATTAAAAAATTTTACGTTAAAAATTGTTTGGAACTCAGAGAAAAGACGGAGGAATTTATTCATACCCAATTAAGGAATAATTCCGTCTTTAACCCTAGAGTGTCCAACAACCATTTCGTTGAGGTCTTCAAATCAATAGTAGAACAAGATTTAACTAAATTAAATATTTGCCCGAGTAGAAAGAAAAAAGACATTGAAAGGGGTCTTAAGTTATTAGAGAAAAAGAAAGATATTGTCATTAGACAGGCTGACAGGGGGGGGGGGGGGGTAGTTATTTTAAACAAAAGTGATTACATGTTCGAACTTAATCGGTTAGTCTCAGACACTGCAACTTATGAGGAGCTGAGAGGAAATCCCACTAATAAATATAAGGCCAAACTTAAATTGTTGATCAAAGCTGCCAACCAGGTAGGGATAATTAATAAAAAGGAAACCAGATACCTGATTCCTGATGCACCACGGGTACCCGTCATATATCAATTACCCAAGGCGCACAAGGATCCTTCCAAACCCCCGGGTAGACCCATAGTAAGTGGGGTTGACTCACTATTTGCAAGGCTAGGTGAATATTTGGATCATTTTTTGCAGCCCTTGGTGCAGAAATGTCCAGCCTACTTGAAGGACAGTAAAGATCTTATCTCTCTGATCGACCCTTTAGTAATTGGCGATACCCATATTCTGGCGAGTGTGGACGTCAACTCGCTTTATACTAATATCAAGCAAAAACATGCGTTGCAGGCTGTTAAGTGGGCTTTGGAGGACACTGGAATTAAGTCCAAACAGAAGGACTTTCTTTTAGAGTCTCTCGAATTGGCAATGAGCCACAACTTTTTTTGGCACGAACAGAAATATTTTAGACAAAAAAGGGGCGTGGCGATGGGCGCCAAATACGCCCCTTCAGTTGCCAATCTGTTTATGAGCTGGTGGGAGTCACAAGCTATTTATGGCCAGAATATACCTTATTAAAGGTTCTATAAGCGCTATATTGATGATATTTTCATCATATGGGCAGGATCAAAGGAAACTTTTTGTGACTTTTTGCAAATGATTGGCACTAATCCCTATGGAATTTCTTTCTCTGAGGTTTCTAGTCAGGAATCGGTTAATTTTCTTGACTTAGTTATTTTCAAGGATAAGGGCAAACTCTCTACTCGCACCTTCTTTAAAGAGGTTGATCGCAACGGCTATATACCTCTAGGGAGCTGCCATCACCCCAGATGGTTAAAAGGAGTGACCAAAAGTCAACTATTGAGGGTTCGTAGAAATTGCAAAAACATCGAGGACTATGAGATACAGTCAAAAATTATATGTGATAGGTTTAAAGAAAAGGGTTATAATTCTGCCGAATTGTCCAAAACCAGAGATGACATCAGAAATTTAAACAGGGAAGCCCTTTTGGGAGGTAATAAGAGGACCAAGAAAGAATATGGGACCGCCTTTATGACAGGTTTTTCCAGACAGTACAAGCAATTTGAAAAAATTGGGAGGGAACATTGGCCATTGTTGCTTAAAGATCGTGACCTAGTAAAGGTCTTACCCCCTGTACCTCAATTAATTTACACTATACCACCCACTTTAAGATTACAGCTTGCACATAATGTTGTCAATCCCCCAGAGAAACTATGCACCTTTCTTGATCAAACTGGCTTTTATAGCTGTGGAAGGTGCGTCGTTTGTTGTACCTCTAAGCATAGAGTGAGAAAGACGACAGAATTCACCTCTTTCACTCATGGTAAAACATATGAAATTAAAAAATTTATCACTTGTGGGACTACCCACGTGACTTACCTTCTTATTTGTCCATGTGGTCTTCAGTACGTGGGAAGGACCACCAGAAACTTAGGCATTAGATTGAGGGAACATGTTAACAGGATAAAGAAAGGCTTCAAACACCACAGAGGTTTGAGATTCTGTGGTATCGATAAAGTGGAACAACACTGGCGGGGTTCAAATCTAAAACAATCGATATCACGGAACGAAACTCAGTGGATACACAGATTAGGTACACTCCATCCACAAGGCTTAAACACTTAAACATTGAGCTTGACCTCAATTGTTTTTTATCAAATTGGTGATTTAATTTTTTATCAAATATTTTATTTTAATTTTTTATTTAATTTTTATTTTTCTTATTTTCCAATTCTATTTAATATTTCTAGTTTTATTTCTTTATCTTTATTTTATTATCTTTTATTATTTAATATTTTATTTTATTTTATTTTTATTTTTTTTATTATTTTTTTTATTTTTATTTTATATGTTCAACTCTATTGAAAATTTATTTGGGAATCATTTTTAAAATAACACAAATTTTTTGGACTAATGTACCAAATTAGTTTTATATATGTCTACCGCTATATTTTGCATGTCATTATCATGTTTTGGATATTTTTTAAATCAGTTTTATACTTTGTATTCCATCATCATGTTCCGTCTTTTGTTCACAATTGTATTAAAGTTTCAATGATCAAATGATGACAGGAAGTGATGTAAGCTGGAAGCTAAACCAAAGCAATAGAGTTTAAATGGTATAGTCCGCTGATTGGTTGGCTAGCTGGGTGGCGCCATCCATTCAGTGTATTTAATGCTGTTGAGACAATGCCGGAAGTGATGTCCTTGATGACGCCCTGGGGGAGGGGCGAAACACGTCGACGTAATTTCCGGTGTTGAAAACCAGTGACGCTGCTTCCTGTTCTGGTGGAACGCACGCCATCTTTGTGCACCCGGAACACGCTGATATCTGTCTTCATTGTAGTGAGTTGCTATTATACAGCGGTATTTTGGCTTATGCTTACATTACTACACATGATATTCTCTCCTTTTCTTTTTGTGGCATTCTAAACCCTTGGAGGCTTTTGTGATCGTTTGGAGCATTTTAATTTTGAAATTACAAAGAAATTCCTGCATCTACATCCAATTCCCCTACAAAAGCGTTCTCTGACCCTAGGACTGCAAAGCCGTGGGTCAAGGATTTCTGGTGAGTAGGGCTCTTGGAGGGGAGTGTCGCCTGAAGAATTTGTCAAGCAAACGCTTAACTAACAGAACTTGATAGTCTGTATATGTGTTTTGCATTTTTTTACACTTTTTTCATTGCACAATTTATTATTGTCTATTATTTTTGATTAGCACTTTCAGAGCTTGTATCAGAACCACCATTGGTTATTGAGTCTGTTATTATATTATTTGCACTAACATTTGTATTTTAGTGATTATTATCACGTATTTCTCATTTATGCATTAATCTTATTGCGTGGTCCGCGCAGTAACATTTATAGCATATACTTGGTACCCATAAGGTTTGTGTTATTTTTATTGTCACAGTGGTGATTTGTATCCGCTAGCGCAGCCTTTGTATATTTCGTTTTCTATTATTAAGGTTTTTTAACCTTTGTAGGCAGCAGCAGCGGTTCTTCTTTTTTCTGTCGTTCAAATTTTATTATCTCCTTTTGGCGCAAGTTATTAAGTTTGTTTGTCACATATCCATTTTAGCTCACGTTGCAAAAGATATTTATTAAAGTCTCCCCCTCGGGGCTGGGATGTAAACGATCCAAAACTAGAACCGATATCTTGGGGCAATTTCCACTGTGTCGATACAATCTTTGCCATAACTTTTTGAAAGTCTTTTCTACATGAAAGCAGTTGCAACTGCACAATATAAGATGGACTACCCCTGCAGTTTACAGTTAGAGTAGTGTGTGTTTGGGAAAAAAACGTATACCACTGGGTAGATATATGGTCTTTCTAGAATCCATATACTTACAATAAGTACAGGATTCACATGGGAAAGTCCACAATGTTTTACAGGGATCACCTCTATTAGAACCTCGGAATTCACTTTAGGTCACCTTATTCATATTGTTTTTGAATATCTCGACATCCAGGAAAGTAATCCTGAAAATGTTGTGGCACATTGTGAATCTGAGATTGAATTCATTCACGTTTAGTGCCATCAAACATTCGTCCAGAAGATGTTGGGGTCCATCACAGACGACGAAGTTGTCATCTATGTATCTGTGCCACATAACGACGTGGCACAGGTACTTAGAGAGACACCCTCGTTGCTGAAGATGGCCCGTTCCCATTCCCCCAGGTACAGGTTAGCGTAGCCAGGGGCACAACAAGTGCCCATGGCTACTCCCTGTACCTGGAGGAAAAAACGGCCATCGAATGAAAAAATATTATGATTCAATATAAAATCCAGTGACATTAATACGAAGTCATTAAATGAAGCTTCATGATGGCTAATTTGGGATAGCACCCTGCGAATACAGGAAAGCCCTCCAGAGTGTGGAATTGAGCTGTAGAGTGCTCCTACATCAATACTCGCAAGGACTTGAACCCAATCAATGATTTGGAGAAGGTAGATGGTATAACAAATGTATGATGGTATTGCAAGAACAAAGGGTCTTATGTGTTCATCTATCAATCGTGATAGATTTTCGGTAATAGCACCGTTGCCGGAAAGTATCAGTCTACCAGGGGGATTCAATGCATTTCTGTGTATTTTTGACAATGCGTAGAAGGTTGCCACTCTGGGGTAAGGGACATGAATAAAGTCCCAAGTTTGTTTAGCAATAACTATTTTCAGCATCTACAAAAGAATAGAATTGTTTGTTCAAGGCCCCCACAATGTCAGACCAAACAGGGCGAAACCATTCACGATTGCTTAGAATATTGATGCACATTTGGCTATAGTGCTTATTGTCCATAAGGACAATGTTGCCCCCATTGTCACTGGATTTAATAGTGATCACATAATTATTTGACACATTTTGTAAAGCTATTTTTTCATTTTTGGTAAGGATTCCTAGATGAGATGGTGTGGGGGGAATTTCCTGACATGCCATTTAAAAAAAAGTAGCTACGCAATGGTTAGAACTGGAAGCAGGATATAAAGAGGAGGTTTTCTTTAAAGAGAACTTAATGGTTGGTACATCCCTAAGAGGATTCTTGATTGTATTGAGAAGGGATTCTAGATCAATTGTATTGATAAGGTCTAATGGTTAATTTTCCTTCAATAAGGAGTTTAACCACTTCAATACCAGTCACTTATGCACCTTCCCGCCCAGACCAATTTTTAGCTTTCAGCGCTCTCACACTTTGAATGACAATTACTCAGTCATGCTACACTGTATCCAAACAAAATGTTTATCATTTTCTTCTCACAAATAGAGCTTTATTTTGGTGGTATTTAATCACCACTGGGTTTTTTATTTTTTGCGCTATAAGCGAAAAAACAGCGAAAATTTTTTAAAAAAAACACACTTTTTTTTTGTTTCTAGAGTAAAATTTTGCAAATAAGTCATTTTTCTTCATAAATTTGTGCCAGAATTTATACTGCTACATATATTTGGTAAAAAATAACCAAAATTAGTGTATATTATTTGATCTTTGTGAAAGTTATAGAGTCTACAAACTATGGTGCCAATCACTGAAAATTGATCACATCTGATCACACCTGATGCACTGAAGGCCTATCTCATTTCTTGAGACACTAACAAGCCAGGAAACTACAAATACCCCCCAAATGACCCCTTTTTGGAAAGTAGACCGTCCAAGGTATTTACTAAGAGGCATGATGAGTTTTTTTAAGTTGTAATTTTTTCCCACAATTCTTGGGAAAATTAAGATATTTTTTTTTTTTTACACCAACTGGTCATATTAACAGGTTATTTCTCTCACACAGCATATGCATAATTGCAACTACACCCCAAAATACATTCCTCCTGAGTATGGCGATACCACATGTGTGAGACTTTTACACAGCCTGGCCACATACAAAGGCCCAACATTGAAGTAGCACTTTCAGGCGTTCTACAAGAATATAGAAGGGTGTGGGTAGATAGCTGCGCCTCTAATGTATCGAGCTGCTGACACGACAATATGACCAATTGTGTGATAAAATTTAAAAGAAAATAGTGTGGCGCTAAACAAACATGTTTGAACAATCGTCGTAAGCGAGAATGGAGAAATCTCGACCACAAAGGCAAGTGTTCAAATTTAATGTGAGAGTAAAGCGGACATCAATCCGCTAGCGTAACCTGAATGGTCTGCTATTAAAAAAAAAATTTGCGCCACTCCAATACCTCCCCTTCTTCCTGTTCCTCCCCTGTGTGTTTTGAAATCCGGACTGGAACCAGCATGGCGAAAAGAGGACGAAAAGCGTCACCAAAGGCGAAAGAATCTGTGGATTGTGAGGAGTTGATCAGACTTGTGAGGGAGAAACCCATGATTTAGGACACCCGGCATCCTAAATATAAGGACAACGTTGTCAAAAAACGTGCATGGCAGGACATTGCCAGGGACCTCTTGCCAGAGTGGAGCAGGTGCTCTTCCCAAGTTCAGGCTGACAAATGTAAGTTTTTTTATTACCTTTCACTACCTGTAGATGTTGTCCTGTAGTTTTTATAGGGTGTACATTAATTTAATTTATTAGATTTGAACAAACAGCATCTGGTCACCCCCAAATCTGTACCATGCCACATGCTGTAAACATTGTGCACATACCAGCTTTATCTAGCGATGGAGGGGTCCCTAAATAAATGCATATTCTTATCATTTCTAAGGTTAGTAATATGACATACACCACAAATGTGAGATAAAAAAGTTTTATTTGTCAAGGCCAAAATTACAGCAAACATTTTTCATACAGCACACTTAGCATTATATTATCATGCCTTTACATCAAGAAAACAAATACATATTTTTTTTTAGTCAATAGAATTCATCTGCCAAGGCACCTCCCCAGCTGGTGACAATTTTTTTTTTTTTTAATTCTTCTCGAATAAGTGTACCAGTAGTGCTGCCCCTAGGAATATTGAAATTTGCTGCCTCCATGTTATGGGTCAGGGAATCCTCAAAAAGAAAGCCATCTCGTTCACGCACATAGTTGTGCAGTGCACAGGCTGCTTTGTAAATACACTAGAATCTGAGCTGCTGCCATAAGAACCTACATCAATATAAATAAATTTATAATTTGCGTCTGCCACTGCCATTAATACCAACAAAAAATATTTTTTATAATTAAAATATTGGCTCCCACTAGCTGGAGGCTTGAGGATGCGTACATGTTTGCCATCAATGGCTCCAAGACAGTTGGGGAAGTTGCATCGCTCCCAGAATAGGCCTGCTACCATCAGCCATTCTTATTGTTTGGGCTTCTTCATAACAATATCCTTCAATTCTTCCCATATGACTAGGCAGGTAGCATGAACAATGCCACTAATCGTTGATTTTCCAACCTTGAATTCATAGTGCAAACTTCCAAAGGAATTTCCTGTTGCTAAGTACCTAGAAAAAAAAAATTAAAATGATGTTCTTATATATTTTTCAGTGCACTACTTACAGACAAGATGGCGTAGCATGCGTGATGCTTACAGAAAATATATGCGGCACCTCAAAGAAACACGAAGTGGCTCGGTTGCAGCGCCTAGGGTACCCTATATGTTTGCCAGGGACTTGGATTTTCTCCAACCCATTGTGGAGATGAGGGAGTAAGTTTTCATGTACATCATCTATGTATCGCACAATCTGTTAATAATTAATATGCCTAGTTAATTTTTTACATTTTTACAATATAAAACAGGACAGAATCTAGTTGGGAGGAGCAAGATGTTTTGGATGAAGAACCAGAACAACAAACAGAGGAGAAAGCACCCATTGCTATTCCAGAAGACACAGAGGATTTATCACTAATCCAAACATCTTCCAGTCTCTGGGAAACTAACCCAGATGAACAATGTTCAGGGGCAGAGGAGGCTGTCCCTGGGACATCCTCTGCTCCTGCACACATTGGTCAGCCTGGCAAAGTGCCACGGAGGCGCCCAGCAATATTCCAACCTGACCTAAGTGAGCGCTTATTAGACATGTTAAAAAACATGACCTCAAAGGTGGATGCATTTTTATGTCCCGATACAATCCTGGCTCTCAGTTTTGTACCACTAATTAAAAAGGTACCCCCAGAGGGTTACTATGAAATGCGAAAAAATATAGAAAAAATTATGCACTCCTTCTCCCAGCCACAGCAGGAAGCTGCATTTAACTACCCAAATGTGCCCCAACCAAGACCTCCCCTTAACTACCCAAGATACATGCACTACCCTGAGCAGCAACACCATCCTTACCCCTATAATCCACCATCATATCCCTCAAGTTATGACAAGCCAATCTCCAGATATGAAGTGCCCCACAGTAACCTTCCCTATCCCATCCCCACTTCCTTCAATTAGGGACCCCCCCACAAACTCAGGGTATGTATGTGCCAAGTCAACATGGAGAGGCTAGGCCTGCTCCCCACACTGCCAGTGATGACCCAGCTTCCGCAACACAATACTCCTATGAGGCCCCTTTTCCAAAAACATATCAGAATCTGTGATGAGGTCTGTTCAAGGTTAAGGACCAACATGACACATTTTGATAAAACAACAGGGAAGAGGCCTACTTGACAGGCAAGTTTCTATTTTTGTAAGTTATTTCAGAGTTAATTTATGTTTTATACATTTTTTATATTTTTATCATATTTTATGATACGTGAATAAATAATTATTCCACCATTTTTTGTGCCGTCATATTTTTACAAATACCCAGGTAAAAAAAACATAAAAAAACAAAAAAAAAACATGGTCAATAAATCACATGACAAATGACATGAGTGCTGAAAATTACCTTAATGTGATCAATAATCTTTCAGCAGGCTGGATACTTGTTCTGAAGCTCGTGTTCTGACGCTCCAAGCGAGGGGAGATCAAGCAATTCATCAAAACTGAGTAAAAAAAAATTTAATTCATAAATACATGTGGGAAAAACATTTGGGCATACTGTCTAAAAAAGAGTAAGGTAAGTGGTTAAGGACATTATTTATGGTATATGGCATGCATCCTTAGTTACAATATAATTATGGCTAAATAAGTGGCAGGAAAAAAAAAATGCATGTGGGTCCTCATTTCAACAGAGAAGAAGCCACTGGCCTTTTAATTTAAGGTTGAATATATATTTTATTAACAATATACACATGTACAAATTCAATAAATTCAGTAAATTCTGTCTATTTAACATAGTTTACACAACATAAACAGTATAACATATGATGGGGGGTGAGGGGAAAGCTTGGGAGGGTAGGGAAGGGTGAGTGGTATTGGTATCCTGGGTAGGAATCGGTTATAGGTTGCTCTCGCGGAGGTGCCTATGCAACTTGGTGTTGCGTTAGTCTACCCTGTTGTCTATGAGCGAGGTTCGTCTGGTAAGAGGCCTGGTTGTCCCTGTGCGGTGTCATCTATCATTGGACACCGCCCAGGGTCCATATATTACAGTTTTTCACAAACCTTTCTGGTAAGTATTGTTTATGGTGGGGGAAAGGAGTGGCTAAAAGCCGGGGGGGGGGGGGAACAAGGGAGGGGGGAGGGGGGTGAGGGTGTTGGTTTAGTACCCTTTTCTTCTAGACGAGCAGATTTGGGGTGTTCTATAGTTATAACCCGTTTCTAGTGTTCATTCTAACTCTATATAGTGTTTAGTAGTCCAACTGAAGTGGAGTGGTGGCGCCATATTGACCATAAAGTGTTGAAATGATCGTATTTATCATTTATTTTTGCTTGCATTTCTTCCATTAGCATAGTATCATTAAGGATATTCACCCATCCTGATAGGGGGGGGGGTGATGTCTTTCTTCCAATATAGAGTTATGTTATGTCTCGCTGCTGAGAGGATAAACCTTAATAGGCATTGTTTTTGCGATTTGATGGGCCCTGGAATAATAGACAGGAGGGCGATCAGGGGGGAAGGGGTTAATGTAGTTTGGTACATATCATTGTAGATCGTAAATATATTGTCCCAGAAGGGGCGTACCTTAATGCAGTCCCACCAGACATGAACGTATGATCCCTGTCCTCCGTGACATCTCCAGCAGGTGTCTGTGGTGTCGGGGAACATCCTGTGTACCGAGGTTGGGACCCTGTACCACCGTGATAGCAATTTAAAGTTCTTTTCCTGTGTGAACCCCGATCTGGAGGCTTGGTGTGTGTGGATAAAAGACGTTCTCCATTGAGAGGGGGATATATCTACCTCCAGATCACGGGCCCATTTGTGGGTGTACGCAGGAAGAGTTTTGCATTGATGAGATTGTATGTCTTTATATAAAAGAGATACGGTGTGTCTAGGAACCTGAGAGAGACTACACATAGTTTCGAAGTCGGTGAGTTGTCTGTGGATTTGGCCCGAGAGGTGTAGGGATCTGCTGAGGTGGTTCAGGGAGAGAGTTGATAGCCAATCCGCTGCTGTGTCTGTAGATGGCTCTGACGTGGGTCGGAATTGACCTGTGGAGGGGTGGACGAATCGATTGGCCGTTGGCCATTGCTCTCGGTTATATGTCCCTAAGTTTTCCCTGGATAGGGAGGTGGAAAGGTCCGCGCTGTCAAACAAAGGGGAGAGAGGGCCTGGGTCTGTGGTGAGTGCGAGTTTACTGGCCTTATCATACCATATGGTCAGTGCTGCAGTTGTCAATGGGGATAACCCTGGGTGCGAGCGAAATTTGGTGTTATAACCCCACAATAGGGCCCTTAGATCGATTTGCGCCATGTCCTGTTCGACAGAGATCGATGGTTTAAGCAGGGGTCTTGGGAACCATTCAAGGAGTCTGGAGAATAACGTGGCGTTGTGGTAGGTTTGGAAGTCCGGTAGTCCCATGCCCCCTTTGTCTTTAGGGGCGCATAGTATTTTATGTTTGAGTCTGGGTGGGTGGTGCTGCCATACGAATTTGGTCACTATGGTGCGGAGGGAGAGAAAGAACGCTTTTGGTAGAAGGATTGGCAATGTTTGAAATAAGTAGAGTGTTTTAGGTAAGATATCCATTTTTATAACGTTCATTCTCCCCCACCAGGTCAGTTTGAGATTGTGCCAGGATTCTAAGGAGCGTCTGATTGTAGTTAGGAGCGGGCTGTAGTTCAGGGAGTAGATGTCTTGTATGTCAGTAGGGATCTCGGTGCCTAGGTATTTAACTGATTTTGCTTGCCAACGAAAGGGAAATCGTGTTTTGAGGGTCTGTAGCTCTGAGGGTGTCAGGGATATATTCAGTGCCTCTGTTTTAGTGATGTTCAGTTTAAAGTTACTGTGTGCCCCAAACCTATCGAGTTCGGATAAGATGGCTGGTATACTGCTTCGGGGTTGGGTGACATACAGTAACAGGTCATCGGCATATAGCGACAGTTTGCGTGTGGCGGATGGGGTAGGGATCCCTTGTATGTTTCCGTTTTTGCGAATGGCTTGCGCCAGGTGTTCTATTGTGATGGCGAATAATAATGGTGACAGGGGGCATCCCTGTCGCGTGCCGTTAGCAATATTGAATGCTTCCGAGGACTCCCCATTTGCCGATACTTTTGCCGATGGGCTCGAATACAGGGACATAATTTTGGAGATCATCTTTGGTCCTATGCCTATCTGCTGTAGTGACGCGTGTAAGAATGGCCAGCTGACCCTATCGAACGCTTTTTCGGCGTCACACGCCAGTAAGCAGGTCGGGATGTTATGTGTTTTCGCGTATGCTATGAGATGAAGCGTTTTCGTGGTGTTGTCCCTGGCTTCGCGTCCCGGTATGAAACCAACCTGATCACTGTGGATCAAGTCGGGTAGCAGGGGGGCTAGGCGAGTGGCTAAAATTTTGGAGTAGAGTTTCAGGTCAATGTTCAGTAAGGAGATGGGGCGGTAGTTACTGCATAAAGAGGGGTCTTTTCCTGGTTTTGGGATCACCACTATTTGGGCCTGTAGAAGTTGTGGGGAAAGGGGATGTGTCTCGTCTATTTCATCGAAGGCTTTCATCAAAATTGGGGCTAGTTGTTGGGCAAATGTCTTGTAAAATTGGGGGGTATACCCGTCGGGGCCAGGGCTCTTGCCATTTTTAAGGCCTTTGATTACTGTTATGAATTCAGATGTAGTTATAGGTAATTCTAAAGCTTCCACTTCTGGTTGTGGTATCACTGGTAAGGCTGTCTCCTGAACGTATTGATGTAGGGTCCGTGTGGTAGTGGAGGAAGAGTCAGCAGAGGATGGGAGATTGTAGAGGGAGGAATAGTATTCCTTGAATTCCGCAATGATTTCGGAGTTTTTTGATTTTTTCTGATGTGCCGGGGATATGATATGGTTTATATTCTGTCTCTTATGTCTTGGGTGTAGGACCCGTGCAAGGTGTTTCCCGCATTTGTTCGCCTGTGCATAGTGGGTGTGTCGGCCTTTGGTAAAGGCGATTAGTGCTCTGTCTGAGAAGATCTGTAGCAGGTCTCTACGGGCATTGGATAGTTCCGTCAAGGTTTTTGTGTCTAACGTGCGTTTATGCTGGGCTTCAAGAGAGGTTATTTGGGAGAATAGGCGTTTTATATCGTCGGTGCGTGCTTTTTTCAATCTGGACCCGTGTTTTATAAAAACTCCACGTAAGACGCATTTAAGGGTTTCCCATTTATTCAGGTTGGAAGTCTCGTCGTGTACATGTGTTTGTATGAAATCTGCAATTGTTTTAGTCACATCAGCATGGCATACTGTATCGTTAAGTAAGTTGTCGTTGAGTCTCCATGAGGAGCGACGGTTGGTGTATGGTAGTTTCCCTAATGTCATGTGTACTGGGGCATGGTCCGACCATAGTTTCAGGCCAATCTCGCAGGTAGGGTCAAAGTCAAGGAGTGTTTGTGTTAGAAGGAAGTAGTCAATTCTGCTGTATGACTTGTGGGCTGGGGAATAGTATGTGTAATCTCTCTCAGTAGGATGGGTAAATCGCCAGATATCCACTAAGGACATATCTTTCAAGGTGGTACGTATGGTGTTTAGCGCGGATGGTGGTATGTGTGACTTACCAGTGGAAGAGTCCATCCTCGGTACAAGTGGAGCGTTCAGGTCCCCTGCCAGGATCAGGTTGGTTGTCCCGAAGTTTTGTAGGCGGGTAGTCACGGAGGACAGGAATCTTTGTTGGTTCTGATTGGGAAGATAGACATTAGCTAAGGTTAATACAGTTTGTGAGTATTGCAGTTTTAGGAACAAATATCTGCCACATGGATCAATGTAAGTGTCTAAGACCACTGGGGTGAAGGTGTTGTGGAATGCTATAGACACCCCTTTCGTTTTAGCTAAGGGGTTGGTGCTATGGAACCATGTGGTAAAGTGTTTATCGGGGAGTGGTGGTATCTTGTCAGTCTTAAAGTGGGTTTCTTGAAGTAGTAGAATGTGAGTTTTGGCTTTATGAAAGTGGTGGAGAATCTGTCTTCGCTTTTCGGGGGTATTGAATCCTCTACAGTTGAGAGAGGATATCTTGATGCCTAAGGGAGCTGTCATGGTCTCCGTAGTGTAGGTAGGTTAATGTGTGTTCTTTATGCTCTGGTACGCTTGTGGCAAGAATATGTAGTTCTTGTTGAGCTGTGTTCGAAAAATAGGTAAGGGAGGTGGGGTGGGAGGTCAGGTTGTAGGGGAGGAAAGAGGGGGAAGGGGGGATGTAGGGAAGGTATCGGTATTGACACAGGAGATAAGTGTTTCTACGATTGATGGTGGGGACAGTAGTACCACTGCCGTCCCTGGTGTTGTGTGTTCTGTGTCTGTATGTCTATTCACCTAGTGAATTATGAGAAGCTGTGAACTTATAGGGAAATAGTTCCCTCTAGTGTCCAAAGTGTAAAAAAAACCTTGGACACTACCTAGTCAACCTAGGAAAAAAAGATAAAATTCACCACAGAGGCAGTTAAGACTCTGTAAACCCTAACGTGGGGAACGTGTTTGGTCCATGAACAGGAGCTCCGCTCCAACCTAAAACATAACTTGTCTAAGTGCATAAAATCAAGGCACACAGCAATAAAGAGCAGTACATTCAAAGTGCATTATAAACCGCAAGTTTCCCTGCTAACAGGGGGATCTTCGGCTGCCTCCCATAACATCTTGTATAGGCACGTCGTCCCCACATGAGTAGTTATATGTGATCACCTGACAGTTAGTTAGGGGGGTGTTATATCAGATAAGATGTTTCAACCGCTATGAGAGGCAGCAGAAGTAACAGTGAGCAATCAAAAAAGAGACAAGGCGGCATATGTAGGCATATAAAAGAGAGAGGAGAGAAAAAAAAAAGGGGGGGGGAAGAAAAAGAGGGGAGGAAGAAAAAAGAGGAAAAGGTGGAGAGTGTAGCAATGAACTCAGATAGAGTGAGAGTCAATGCAGCTGCTGGGTGCAAGCTGGTTTCTCCTGTACAGTTCCAAAGAACATATGTAGGGCAGCCACCGGCCAGTGGTGGTAGAGGGGATCATCCTGGGGGTGAGGAGGTAGCATCGGGTCGGAGTCTTTTCTTCTTAGTGTGTCTTTCCCCTCCTGGTCTTCTGGGGAGGCCTGGGGTTGCTGGGTGCAGAGGCCAATCTGGAATTTTGATTTGGGGTAGTTCAAAAGTGCCCAAAAAATTTGGTAGATCTCCAAGAGTGCGGAAGGTTGCTGATTTGCCATTATGGGAGGCAAAGAGGTGAAAGGGAAATCCCCATCTGTATTTGATTTGTTGTGCGTGCAGGGCGTCCGTTACTGGCTTCAGAGATTTCCGCATGGTTAGTGTTTGCTTTGATAGATCAGTCAGCAGCATAACTGGGGATCCGTTAAATAAAATGGATTCTTGGTTGCGTGCTGCTTGCATTATCTCATTTCTGACATTAAAGAAGTGTATGCGACATATTATGTCCCTGGGGTATGCTGGGTTGGGGTTGCGGGGTCCCAGAGATCTGTGGATCCTGTCGATTTCCAGGGGGTCATCTATGGGTTTGTTTAGCAGGTTGTTGAACATGGTGATGGCCGCTGCATGTAGATCTTTGTTTTCTAGCGACTCTGGAGCTCCGTGTATGCGGATATTGTTGCGGCGACTTCTGTTCTCTTGGTCGTCTAAACCGTAGAACAATTGTTGTATCTGGATTGTGTGTTGCTGCAGAATGTCATCATGTTCTATAATTCTGGATACATTCTCCTCTACAGCTATTTCAACATCTTCAAAACACTGTCCAATATCATGGCGTAGCTCTGTAATCTCCCTCTTGTGAGACCTCTCTAGTCTGCTTATGTAGGCCTCAATGTCCCCTTTGGTGGGGAGAGCTTTAATGTAGCTTTCCATGTCCCATTGGGCCTTCTGGCTATAGGCATCTGGCGAGGGGCTTCTCGAGTGGGGTGATGCTCTGTGAGCGGCCTGATTTGTGCCCGGGGATCGGGGTGAGGAGGGAGATAGTGGGGGTTGTGAGGCCTGTGAGGCCTGTACCTTAGAGGCAGCGTGGGCTGCCTGCGCCGCCGCCGCGCGGGTCGCCGCCATCTTGGAAGCCGTTGGGGTCTTGCTGTTTGGTCCCTTCAGCGGGAAATAGTCGCCGATTTCGGCCGGTTTTTGCGGACCCGCCGTGCGGGGAGTGTTACATCCACCTCTCCTGCTCATGTGGAGGTTGTGTAGCGCTGATTGCGGCTGTGCTGTGTGCCGTTGTGGACGCTGGAGCGGGAGCTGATCTCTCACGCGTCTGTCCTCTCCATGCGCCAAGCCACGCCCCTGGCCTTTTAATTTAACAGTAACAATTGTCTGATCCAAAAATGCTAAACAAAGCTGCGTGGCAACACCACCACCCATAAAGCACCTTGTCACCAGCAAATTTGAGCCAAGGTATTTGGGGGGTAAAATATCCACACAAAAAAATTAAGGGCATATGACCTGGTTTACACCAGGAGGGGGGTGCTAGCTGACGCTCATTTTGTGCCCTTTAGGCTGCATGCTCAAATAATCTACAGTTTGTATTTTGGGGGGGGGGGGGGGGACAACGCTTATTAGTTACAATAATCTTAGAATGACATAATTACACATAAGTTAGACTGGATGGACTTGTGTCTTGAAAATATAAAACACACTATACATTAATGGCTACAAATAAAGTATGGTTTGGCAGAAAAATTACTCACCTACTTATTGACATGCGTGTGAAATTGAAATTTTTTTTTTTTCATGCCCACGGAGGTGCCCATACAAGATCATGAACTGGCCTCTTTCTTCACGATTTGCAATGATGGGATGAACCCAGTATCTTCTTCTCCTCATCCTTCTAGTCTCTTCTTCAAGCAAGATTGCTGCTGTTGCAGCAACAACTGTTGGCATTATCATAGGCAGAGCAGCACACATTTTGCAAAGTAACACACAAAACACTACAGACTGCTGGACAGCCAGGAAGTGTACACAAACCTCCCAGGTTTTATAAGCAGCCAGACAATCAGCAAAAGTGCTTTGTAAGCTCAAAATTAGCAAGTCAAATTAGACAGGAAGGGTTACTAATGAATTTGCTGCTGATTCGCACCTAAAACGCGTACAATCTGTAGAACAGCCGACGTTTCACTGCGCAGTCACGCAGGGCCTTCAATTCGCACCGCACTAGTCTGAACCCAGGCTCAAGGAATGAGGTGGCAACTCTACATGCATGTGTTTTGGCAGCCCATTCATTTGAATGGGCTGCCATGCCTGCGTTTCCTGCAGAAGAAAATTGCAGTGGCCTAGAAATCCATTCTGCTTTTGCACAATGCGACTTACCTGCAGTTCCTGCGCACACAAACGCACTGTGTTTTTAAAAGAGTGGCCTAAACATCTAAAAATGCAGCAAGTTTGCAGGGGCAGGAACTGCAGGTAAGTCACATGGTGCAAAAGCAGAATGGACAGACAGTGCTGTATTTCATTGCTTGATGGGCATAGGTGTGCGCAGCCTATTACATGATGCATGCACCTTTTTTGCAGGAAATGCAGGCATGGCAGCCGATTCAAATGAATGGGCTGCTGTGCCTGCGCAAATGGACCACCAAAACACATACATGTGAACCAGCCAGGCCCAAAATAAACCCATCAAGCAGTGAAATACAGACAGTAATGCCATGTGCTGTAAATTATGCGGTGTGCTCTGTAAAAAAAACACAGCCACAGACTCACTCAGCCTGGACTGCAGGTCAGCGTTTTTAAGCTTTCTACTATTTTACACATGGCATGGGGAGCGGGAGCCAGGGGAGGAGAAAGAAGACCTACCTTGTCCTGGCAAGCTCAGCTCCGATCAATTTTCCACAAACACTGCTAGTTTCACTTGACCAGGCACCAAGCAGCAATCCACTCCGCGCTGCGGTCTGACTCCTCCTACCGAGGCCTCCGCTCCTCCGATCAGGTACACTGTGCACGCATAGCAAGGGGCGGGGCCAGAGCATCAGTGGAGCTCAAACCCCCCACCCATGGCGCGCTCCGCGATCGAGAAAATGCAGCACTGACACTGCTGCACTGTTAACACGGCGCTGATGACATTGTTAGACTGCAGGGCTGCCCCCCTCCATTAGACAGGACAAACCACCCCCCTCCATTAGTACAGATCCCCCCCAGGACAAACTGCCCCCCTCCTTTAGTACAGACCCCCAGGACAAAACGCCCCCCTCCATTAGTAAAGATCCCCCCCAGGACAAAACGCCCCCCTCCATTAGTACAGATCCCCCCCAGGACAAACCGCCCCCCTCCATTAGTACAGATTCCCCCCAGGACAAACCACCCCCCTCCTTTAGTACAGACCCCCCAGGACAAACCGCCCCCCTCCATTAGTACAGCCCCCCCAGGACAAACTGCCCCCCTCCATTAATACAGATCCCCCAGGACAACCCCCCCTCCATTAGTACAGATCCCCCCCAGGACAATCCACCCCCCTCCTCCTCCATTAGGGTACATAGAAACACCTGGCGGCAGCTGGAGAGGACAGTGTGCAGCCGCGCCGCCCAGGTGGAGAACAGATCGCAACAGGCAGGAGTTAGATTGAGAGGAGGAGAACACATGTCAGGCACGGACCGCCCCCCCCCCCCCCCAGCGACGTCACTGCGCAGTTGGTCTTCGGAATGCTTGGCTCTCTTCTCTGACAGGAGGGAGGGGGCATGGGCTTGTGCAGAAAACCAGGCGGCAAGGAAAAAAGGAGGGAGGGGAGCACTCTGGTGCTGCAGCGCCCCCACCTCTGTGGCGCCCGGGTACACTGCACCCACCTAGGATCGCAGACTGTCAGCGCTGATTTGCGGGCAGCACGCGGGCTTAACGGGCAGCTCTGCTTTGGGCCCCAAACAGTGACAGGCCCTGGCCAGCTGCCCCGTTTGCCCTGCTGTAAAGACGGCCCTGATTATACCTCACTAAAACTGATTAGTAAACTTGGTATCGTAGCGATTAGTAATTTGTACCACTGTGAAAAGAGTTCAGTTATTTTTAAAGCGCAAATTTCAGTAGCTTGCAGTAGTATGAACTACAGAGCTTAGTTGTTTTAACTGCAGACTTTAATAGTTTGAATATTTTGTATCGTACAGATCAGTAATTTGTACAGCAGAAATTACAGTTCAGTATTATTTAGTAGCTTGTAATGGAGAAATAAGCGTTCAGTCTCAGGCTTGCAAAACAGATGAAATATCTTCAAACTGTGGGATAAAAAGTATTCTATTTTTGGTTTCAGTGAGAGGAATAGTACCCCATTGTTGGTGTCTGGCAGATGGACTTTGGTGTCAGTGGCCCATGATTGTCTTTCCTTCAATGGAAGGAAAAGTGACCCATCGTTGGTTTTAGTTGGAGAATTAGTGACCCATTGTTGGTGTCAATGGAAGGAGTGTTGATGCAGTCGCCATGAGGTGGCCAGTCTCTTGGTGAGCCATCTCTAAAACAGCCATCTCAAAAACGGCAAACAGATTTCCACGTCCATTGAAAGGTTTCTGCAACCAACGATTTTCTCTGGTGTCTGTATGTGCGTTTCCGCAACCAACAATTTTCACAGGTGTCTGTATATGCGGACAAGCTCGCATGAGCATATTGTAGCAAAACTGACACTGGTAGACATCTGACAATATACATTAATACAAATTTACACAACAGCCCCTCCTCTTTGTCATATGCTACTGCGTACGTGGGCGTCCCATCTCAGCGAGGAAGATGTGATCTTCTTTACCGGCTCTGTATACTCGACCGATGCATTATTTAGATCAATGACAATGTGGTTGGCGGAACTGGCAGAAAATCCACATCATACCTGTCAATCGTTCAAAGTTTAGGATACACTTCCCCCAGCACATCCAACCCCTGAAAACAACCAGGTTCTATCATGTATAGTAGGGATGCCATAGCGCATAGATGCTAATCTGACAATGCAGTACTAACAACAATACCTGTACCGCCTGTATTTCTGACAACCAGCTTCCAATAAATTGATGGGAACATAATCCGTTACCAGTACATACTTAATGGCCTCTGTGTGTTGTCCCAACCTTCAATAGAGAGGTTTTGTTGTTTGTAAGGACACCGTCTGATCTGTGAGATGTATGGTTGGGGTGGTTTCTTCCGAAAAGGGAACTTTGCCTCTCTATAATCCATGAGCCATGGTAGAGGACATTTAAGTTCTTCGACATACAGATTGATATGGGCAGATATGAGTTTTCCTATGATAAATCTTAGTAGTTTCCTGCTATCTTATGTGGTTGGGTGGTTGGATCCTCTGGGATAAACTGTCACTGACCCCAAGAATAATATTGCAAAATTTTTTATATGGTCTTACTTTCCACAATTAAAACAAACTACATGTCTCTTGCGATGTATCGCATTTTTTATTTTTTTAATCTTTATTTATACATAATTTTTCACATTTTATCTACATCATCATTTCCATTTCTTATCATTTCAGTATTGTATAAAACTATATTTTACATACATGTTTATTGCATATCCATTGCTTTTGTTATTGTATTGTATCATTAATTATTATCTTTATGTTATATTGTATCCCTTTCCATTTAACATTCGTTCTCATTCTCCCATCCGCATGTCATTCATCCCTCATACTTCTTAAGACACAACAAACAAAAAAAAAAAAACACCCCTCAAACCCCTCTCCTCTCCCCTGTTCCTCCCTCTTCTGCTAAATTCTTAGGTGTTCTTCTTATATTGTTAATAATAGAGACGATGATGTCCTGTATTCTCCCCATTTTTGCCATATTGCTCTTATTTGGCCTTTTAGGCTTTTTTCAATCGTGATCCTCTCCTCAAGGGAACGCATTTCACAAATTTCCGCTATCCATTCATCTATTGAAGGTGGTGCACTATTTTTCCACTTTCTCGCTATAACCGTTCTCGCGGCCGTTAAACAGTATTTTAATATCCCTTTTTATATATTTTTTATCGATCCCGGTATCATTGACAGTATGGATATCAATACATCCGGTTGTATATTCATACCTGTCATCTCTTGATATATTTTACAAATTTTATTCCAAAATATATGGACTTCTGGGCAGAAGTACCAGATATGTGACATTGTACCAACTGCCCTCTGACATCTCCAACAAGTGTCGACATTCTCTGGATTAATTTTGTGCATGTCGTTCGGACATTTATACCATCTAACTAATAACTTATAATTCCTTTCTTGGTGCCTATTGGAGATCGACATCTTATGTGTTAATGTCATTTCTTTGTCCCATTTATCTCTAGGTATGACCATGCCCAGCTCTTTTTCCCATTTTTTTTATATAGCTTAATTCTTGTATGTTATTATTTGAAATTAAATATTTATATATGTTCGATAAATTGTGTATGGGTTTTTGCTCTTGTAGGAATAATAGTTCTAGTGCAGTTGGTGTTCTATCTAGTGTCCCTTCTTTCTTAAGGGCAATTATATATTCTTGAAGTTGCCTATATTGCATCCACTTGTTTGCATGTTCCCTACCTATGTCTTCCAGTCTAGGAAGTCTATTATTCTTCAATATCTGTATAATTCTAGTATCTTCCCTTCTGTGCCATTTTGGAAAGGTCGTAGTTTCTCTTGCTGGTGGGAATTCTGGATTGCAGAAGAGGGGTGTCATTGGGCCCACATATGTGGATCCTATTCCCCTCTTCATCAATCCATCCCAGACTTTCAATGTTGCTCCGACTAGAAGTGGCATCTCCTCCTTGGAAGGTCTCTTTTCTTTCTTTATCCAAGGTAAAGATTTTAGTTTTGTATTCATAATCTCTTCCTCGAGTTTCACCCACTGTTTACTTTCTGCATTGTGGAACCAGTCAACAATCCTGGTCACCAGTACTGCTCTAAGGTAAACTGATAGGTCAGGGAGGGCTAAGCCCCCATCTCTTTTCGACCTAGTTAGCACCTCTCTACTTATTCTAGCGGGTTTACCTGCCCATATGAAACTACCAATAGAGTTGTAAACATGTAAGCTCACATTGTGCCCATCACCGTTCTTGTTTTGTATTATTTTGTTGATGTGAATCTTTAATAAAAACCTTTGTACAAGAAACTACCAATAGCTTTCCGTAGAGTTCAAAATGTTTTTAAGGGGAAATACTGGGATTGTCTGAAAGACAAAGTATTTTTTGGAGTATATTCATTTTTATAATATTTATACGGCCTGTCCATGAAAAAATCCCCTTGTTGTATTTTTGGAGTAATTTAATTGTTTTTTTGCAATAATGGCAGATAATTATATTCCTGGAGTTTTTCTGTTTCTCTAGGTATAGATATTCCAAGATATTTGATAGCATTGTTTTGCCATTTGAAAGAAAAATTCTTTCTAAGTATATCAATAATATTCGTAGGGAGTGTAATATTTAAGGCTTCAGATTTATTATAGTTAACCTTAAAATTACTTACTTCAGCAAAACGCTTAACCTCATTAATTAAATTGGGTAATGTTACTATAGGGTTTGTGATGTATAATAATAAATCATCAGCATAGACTGACATTTTGTATTCATGGTTCTTTATTTTAATTCCCTGGATATCTTTATTATTCCAAATCGCTGTCATCATATGTTCCATGGTTAGAACATATAACAGTGGGGATAGGGGGCAGCCCTGTCGGGTTCCATTCGCTATTCCCACTGTATCAGATACCTCCCTGTTTGCCCGTATTTTGGCCGTTGGATTTTGGTATAAAACCATAATTTTTTTAAGAAGCCTTGGGCCCAGTCCCCATTGTCTCAGTGTCTCCTTGATAAATCGCCATCCCACCCTGTCAAAGGCCTTCTCGGCATCCACTGCCAAGAGACAGGATGGGATGGCTTATTTCCAGGCATATTCGACCAGTGTCAGAGTCTTCAGGGTATTGTCCCTCGCTTCTCGCCCCTCTATAAATCCTACCTGGTCTAGATGTATGGATTTTGATATTTTAGGTGTAAGTCTGTTGGCTATAGTTTTAGAATATATTCGGAGATCGATGTTTGTCAGGGAAATTGGTCTATAGTTTCCACAGAGTGTGTGGTCTTTTTCAGGTTTTGGTATAAGTGAAATATACGCCTGCATACTCTGTGGTACGAATGGTTGGGAAATAGAGACTGAGTTAAAGGTCCGTTTCATAATTGGAGTGAGCAAGTCTTTGTATATTTTATAGAACCGTGGGGTAAATCCGTCCGGGCCTGGACTTTTGCCTATTGTCAATGAGTCAATTACCTTCTGGATTTCGATCTCTGAAAATTCATTTTCTAGTTGTTCAGTCTCTATATCAGTTAAGGTTGGTATAGCAGTTTCTTCTATATATTGTCTTATGCTTTGTTGAAAGGTTTCGAGATCATGTTCTGCCAATTGGTTGGGTATATTATACAGGCTGGAGTAGAATGTGAGAACATTTTTCAGGATCGCTTTTGGATCGTATACCATATCTCCTGTTTCTGTTTTGACCTTAACGATTGATGTGATTTTTGTTTGTTGGCTTAGGGCCCTAGCAAGTAATTTACCAGGTTTATTTCCTTGTTGATAATATAGGGTGCTATTTTTATACCTAATCTGTAGTGTTTGCTCGTTTAGTAGGGTGCAGAGTTCTAATCTTTTGTCCAAAAGGACCATTAATGTCTCCCGTGTTGCGTTTTGTTTATGTTGTTTTTCTAATTCAGCAATTTCCTGTAACAGCTCTGTTGATCTATTCCCTTTTGCTTTTTTTAATCTAGCCCCATGCTTTATAAATAGACCCCTCACTATACATTTTAGTGTTTCCCATTGATTTGGAAGTGACGTATTATCATTAATATGATCTTTCGTGAAGTTCGATATTGCTAAACCAATCTCCGAACTACATGCTTCATCATATAATAGATTATCATTTAATTTCCATGTACCTCTTGGTACATTGTTACTTGCTGAATCTATAGTCAAAAAAATTGGGGCATGGTCCAACCATATGAGGCTACCTATGTCTGAAGAGGAGACTGTTGTTATTGCCTGGGAATTTATCAAAAAATAATCCAATCTATGATATGTGTTATGTACTTTGGAATGAAAGGTATAATCTTTTTCCATTGGGTGTTACCCTCCAAATATCTACTAGTTGGTTTCTATCGAGCATTTCTTTAAATATTTTTTTATCCATGTTCATCTGGGGCCCTGGTGGTGCTGTAGTATCCATATTTCGGTCGAGCGCAAAAATAAAATCGCCCCCTATTATAATCACCCCCTCAGCTCTTTCCATAAGTTTCTCCACTAGTTGCGTTCCCGTTTTAACTTGATCTTCATTGGGTAAGTATATGTTAATGAATGTATATTTTTTACCATATATATTAAGTTTTAAAAATATTGCCCTACCGTCACAGTTTATCCATTTTTCTATAACCTGATAGGGTATCGATTTATGAATTACTATAGAAACTCCTCTAGATTTTGAGTAGGCATATGTATCATGAAACCAGCTAGGGTAGCATCTATTTTGTATATTTGGTATATGGTCCGAGCTAAAATGCGTCTCCTGGAAGAGAATAACACCCACGCCCTGCTTATGGAGAGAGTACAGGATTTGTGATCTTTTGGCTATTATATTTAACCCTCTTACATTAAATGAGCAAACCTTAAGGAGAGAAAGAGAGAGAGAAAAGAAAAAAAAAAAAAAAACCCAACACTCTTATTCACTCCCTCTTGTATCACAAGTCACTCGTTGCATATAGCTTTCATTATACACTCATTCAATATATGACTCTTTTGAGTCTAACCTTACTATGCAAGTTCCCTACTTAGGGGATGTCTAAAGACCTCTTGGGAATGGAACGTGTCCCTGATCCGGGTAAAATATTTCATATAGAAAGAGATTTCTTCCATTTTCTTAAAAAAAAAAAAAAAAAACACATTTAGAAAGAAAAGGAAGAAATGTAAATTACACGTATCTGCCGATATGATCCCACCTATATCAATGAGAAACTTATTGTACATCGGTATTTCCCCTTCGTGTACTAAACCTTATCACGAATTCTAAACTGTTTAATCATTGCTATTAAATGACATTATATCCCTTATGACTTTATGTTACCATTTTTCAAAATGGGTCTGAGAAAACCTTAAGCAGTAAATCCCTGCCCCATATCCAGTTAATTATAAGTATAACCTTCTTGAAACAATGTTACATATCCCTTATTCTTTTACCACCCTATGTACCTACGACTTCTTTCAATTGCTCGTTTATTGTAAATATCTATTTCCGTTAGGCCCCGTTTGAAAGGGAAGAAAAAAAAAATAATAATTTGGAAAAAAAAAAATTCCCCCATGTCCCAACTTTCTGCTATTTTCACTAAATCGCAATATATAGAAGTCGCATGAACACAAGGTTATAAAAGGACAAAGAGAGAGAAAAAAAAAAAAAAAAGGGCCCCAGAATCCCCAACTGAATTTATAAAGTGCTTTATTCATGTCTATGTTTGTGAAAAACATTTGATAAAAAAAAAAGAGGGGGGGGGGGGGGGCAAAAACCTCCACCACCCCCAGCATATGATATCCATAGCACTCCAAGATGTACAAGTTTATGCAATGCAGTATTTATATCCCGTTCCCCTTCCTTTCCCTTCTCCCCTTCCCCCCTACACAACCCTGTCGTATATATATATATATATATATATATATATATATATATATATATATATATATATATATATATATATATATATATATATGTAAACATATATACTCGTGAACACATATGGAGAAGATTAGAAAAAAAGGGAAAAAAAAAAAAGGGGGGGGGAAGGGGGCCTGCGAGCAAAACTGAAAAAAATAACACAATGCCTAATTATCCTCTCTTGTATTGCGTTCCTGGGAAATCTCGATAGAACTGCCATTATGGTTACAAACCTATCGGGGGCAATCTGAGATGACTAAGAAATTCATGGAGATCCCCAATGTCCCAAAACACATTCTTCTGTCCATTTTGGTATATTATTATCTGGAAGGGGGATCCCCATTTGTAGAAGATCCCTTTCTCTCTTAGTAGCTCCAATAGGGGTTTAACCGCTCTCCTCTTAGTTAATGTGTATCTAGACAAGTCCTGCAAAAATATAAGCTGAGCTCCGTCAAACTCAAACTCCCTCTGTAATCGTGCTGCTGCCGTAATGCTTTCCTTAATATGAAAAAATGTATTCTGCATATTATATCTCTCAGTTTCCCTTGATCTCGATCTTTAGGACCTTGTGTTCTATGCGCCTGATCAATCTCTATTTCTGATGTATCCGGTTGTTTTAATAAGATATTAAATATGCTTTGAAGTATCTGCCTCAGATTTTCAGTGCCCGTTGTTTCTGGCAGACCTCTTATTTTTATATTATTACGTCTGTTTCTATTTTCGAGCTCATCTGTTGCCTCCACTACATATTTTAAGTATCGATCATGTTCCAGGGTTTTTTCTTCCAGTATTAGCAATTTCTGATCAATGGTCAGCATTTTAGCATCTATAACATAAATTTTTTCTTGAGTGTCCACTAGGGATGTTTTCAGTGCGGTTATTTCCTCCTTATATGTAGTTTCAAGTCTATAAACATATTTGTCCATATCTTCTCTTGTCGGTAATGCTTTTATATATGCCTGCATATCCCAGTTAGGGCTATTTGTTGCTCCTGCCATGTCCACTGTGGGGTGTTGTGTATTCCCTAAGGGACTGTTGTTTAATATAGGCTCCAAGTCTCTACTGGGTGAGGCAAAATTCAGTTCAACGGACGTCTCCCCGTCATGTTGGGGTGATGATTGTGGTTGTTTAAAAAAGCCTTTAATATCATTTTTTTGTGCAGATTGTGGTTTAGAAGGGTTTTTTACTATGCCGCCAGTTGATCCCCTTTTATTTTTTTGCGTATGGGTACTTTTTGGTGGCATCTTATATTGTAGAAATATTGCGGAATAAAAAGGGTATCAAGGAAAACCAAAAAGAAAAGGGGTAATAGGGGGAACAAACTGCTTGGCTCTTTCCCCTTATCTTAGCTGGTATTTTATTTTTGAAGGTATGTGTTTTATATTACAATGTTGTAATATGGATTAACCAATGCAGCATGCTAAGACCCATCCAAAGCGTCCGACTCTGCTATCTTTTTGCTCTTTGATCAACCACTGACTTTTCCCCTGTATCTTTAAGAGTCTAATATCCTCAGTTTGTTTCTTTAATTCCTAGGCCTTTGCCTTTTCCTTTAATAGATTGTCCAGTTGCTATAATCTGTTTATCTTTAACAAGAGACTTTCTTCATCTTATCAGGTATTCAGAAAAAACGGGGTTTTAACGGTCCCCTAACTGATTACTTTCTGCCTCCCGGGCTCTCTGAGGATCCTACTGCCAAGGTCTGTCTTATAATGCCCAGCGCGTGGCTGGGATCGGCGGTCTTCAAGTGTGCAATAGCCGCACTCCGCGAATTCGGAGTTGTCCCGCGGCTCTGGTAACTTTTGGCTTGCCTTGCATGTATTTTGTCTCGGACTGCTTCGGAAGACTTCGGAGTGATCTGGAGCCCTGTAGGTGGCTACAGCTCTAGCGGAGTACAGCGTAGATCTCCGACCACTTCAGAAGCCAACGGATTACCTCGGGACCCCGCGGACGGTTGCGTTCTCTATCAGGGCTCAAAGCATATTTCAGTGGAATGCACCTCTGTTGCTGGGTCTGTAGGATCGCCCCGTCTCTCCCCCCAAGGTTCACCAGAAGCTGACTGAGGGTCCCCAAGCCGTTGTCTCCGTATATGTTATCGCTGTAAGTATATTTAGCCAGACGTTTTTGAACGGGTCAGTCTTGATCGGTCAGCGTGTTGTCCATTGCAGAGAAAGGGGAAGTCAGTAAGGGGTCATTTTTGGATCATTGAAGTCAGCTGCAGATGATCTCCCGGACCTAGGAGGAGCTCACTCACACCACGTCCATCCCGTTCAGTCTCCTTCCCCCTATTGATGTCATTATTTTTATTTTTGCAAATCTGTATCGCATTTTTTGACCTGTTTGTTTGCCAGTTCAGTAAAGGGGGTTTGTGCTACAAAGACTTTAGATGACTTCTCCTGGTAGAGAGTGGAGGTTTCAGAGAGAGAGATAGTGGGGGGTGAAGAGGTATGAGAGAGGTTAGATTTGGCTCTCCAGGAGAAAGATTATAGGAGGAGGAGATGCAGAGGTAGCAACAGTAGGAGGTTCAGAAGTATCAGCAGCCACAGAGCTGATTTGGCTTTGTCTACCCCCTCAGACAAAGTATACATTTTTAGATTTTACCAAACTGAAATTGGCTTCTGTATACTGTTGTGGAAATAATTTACGCTATGCGCCCAATAACTCCACTGGCTTTTTAGTCTGGAGTCTTGTTTTGAACTCAGTGATGAGTTTTTCGCACTTCTAGAATTTAAAGTACTTTGCAAAGGAATACACCAAGCCCTCTGATATGTATGCAACTTCTAAGGCCCCATACCCATATTCCATGTACTCTGCAGCTGTTAGCCTGGGAGGCCCATGACCATTCAAATCGCCTTTGGCGGATCCGGCGTCCAGAAACCCCTTCCTTTTACCTTCATCCCGCCAAGTCAGTCTCAGTGGAAGGAATAGTGACCCATCGTCTGTTGTACATACTTATAATCATTGCAGTGACAGCTACTAAAGTCTACAATACAAATTGCTCAACTCTACAAAGTACTGAGTGTTGTACAAATTATGACCGTGAACAGAATGGTACTAAGTATTGAACCCTTAGTAATAATAATAATAAACTTGATCGTAACATAATCAACTGATCTCAACTGTACTGAACTCTGATAACTGCTTAACAAACTATTGATCTATACAGCCCAGGATACTTAATTTTGCTTCAAAAACTACTAAATTATATTCTACAAACTACACTCAGCCTTAAGACTACAGATTCGTAATGTATAAAGCTATGAACTTTGCTGATCAAATAAACACAGGGTTACGTTTTTCAGCAAACCTGAGATTTCAGTAGTTTGTTGTGAACATAGTCCAGCAATTAGTTTGTAAAGCACAGTTTAATAAACCACAGTTCAAATACTGAATACTGATTACTGTAGGTATCAGTGGCGTAACTAGAACCCTCAGGGTCCCGATGCAAGAAACCACGGAGGGCCCCCCTGACCCCCGGACAGGGCTCTTTTCTCCGAGCCCGATGGTGGAATACCAGGACCTGGTCGCAAGTGGGTGGCTGCATTTAAAGGAACCGATTTCCCCTGCTTCTCCTCCTCTCCTTCCCACAGGTATTCAGCGGCTGCAGGAGGAAAATGGAGAGATGGGTTCCTCTATGTCGGTGTTTCTCAATCTTTTTCCAGTCAGGGCACCCTTGAAGTATACCCCTAGGTGAATGGGGCTGCACTGCAACCACCCTGCAACTGTGCGCATTGCATGATGCATTTAAGGGGTTAAAACAGGCAGTCAGTAGGCAACATATTGCCTCTTTACCAGCTGTAAAATGCCTCTGAAAAGCGATCTGAGCATGGATCGCTTTTCGGAGGAACAGCATTTATTTTGCTGGTACTATGAACAAGCAAAAAAATAAATAAAATCGGTTCTGATTGTACACATATAGAGGGTCAGGATTAAAAGCGCATACATAAAATTTGCATACATACATGTAAACACACACACACACATATACTGTATATATATATATATATATATATATATATATATATATATATATATATATATATATATACACAGTGGTGTGAAATAGTGTTTGCCCCCTTCCTCATTTCCTGTTCCTTTGCATGTTTGTCACACTTAAGTGTTTCGGAACATCAAACCAATTTAAACAATAGTCAAGGACAACACAAGTAAACACAAAATGCAATTTGTAAATGAAGGTGTTTATTATTTAAGGTGAAAAAAAATCCAAACCATCATGGCCCTGTGTGAAAAAGTGATTGCCCCCTAAACCTAATAACTGGTTGGGCCACCCTTAGCAGCAACAACTGCAACCAAGCGTTTGCGATAACGTGCAATGAGGCTTTTACAGCGTCCTGGAGGAATTTTGGCCCACTCATCTTTGCAGAATTGTCCTAATTCAGTTACATTAGAGGGTTTTCGAGCATGAACGGCCTTTTTAAGGTCATACCACAACATCTCAATAGGATTCAGGTCTGGACTTTGGCTAGGCCACTCCAAAGTCTTAATTTTGTTTTTCTTCAGCCATTCGGTGGTGGACTTGCTGGTGTGTTTAGGATCATTGTCCTGCTGCAGAACCCAAGTTCGTTTCAGCTTGAGTACACGAACAGATGGTCGGACATTCTCCTTCAGGATCTCTTGGTAGACAGCAGAATTCATAGTTCCTTTTATCACGGCAAGTCTTCCAGGTCCTGAAGCAGCAAAACAGCCCCAGACCATCACACTACCACCACCATATTTTACTGTTGGTATAATGTTCTTTTTCTGAAATGCAGTGTTCCTTCTACGCCAGATATACTTGGACACACACCTTCCAAAGAGTTCCACTTTTGTCTCATAGGTCCACAGAATGTTGTCCCAAAAGTCTTGGGGATCATCAAGATGTGTTGTGGAGAAATTGAGACGAGCTTTGATGTTCTTTTTGCTCAGCAGTGGTTTTCTCCTTGGAACTCTGCCATGCAGGCCATTTTTGCCCAGTCTTTTCCTGATGGTGGAGGCATGAACGCTGACCTTAACTGAGGCAAGTGAGGCCTGCAGTTCCTTGGACGTTGTTGTGGGGTCTTTTGTGACCTCTTGGATGAGTCGTCGCTGCGCTCTTGGGGTAATTTTGGGCGGCCGGCCACTCCTGGGAAGGTTCACCACTGTTCCATGTCTTCGCCATTTGTGGATAATGGCTCTCACTGTGGTTCGCTGGATTCCCAAAGCTTTGGAAATGGCTTTATAACCCTTTCCAGACTGATAGATCTCAATTACTTTATTTCTCAATTGTTCCTGAATTTCTTTGGGTCTCGGCATGATGTGTAGCTTTTAAGGATCTTCTGGTGGACCTTACTGTGTCAAGCAGCTCCTATTTAAGTGATGCCTTGATTGTGAACAGGTGTGGCAATAATCAGGCCTGGGTGTGGCTAGAGAAATTGAACTCAGGTGTGGACAACCACAGTTATAGTATGTTTTAACAAGGGGGGCAATCACTTTTTCACACAGGGCCATGATGGTTTGGATTTTTTTTCACCTTTAATAAAAACACCTTCATTTACAAATTGCATTTTGTGTTTACTTGTGTTGTCCTTGACTATTGTTTAAATTGGTTTGATGTTCCGAAACACTTAAGTGTGACAAACATGCAAAGGAACAGGAAATGAGGAAGGGGGCAAACACTTTTTCACACCACTGTATATATATACACACACATACATATACATATATTTATGGGCGAAGCCCTATGGCCGATACAGATATGAAACAATAGACTTACCATAAGACTTACCACATGAAATAGACCTGAAGTGTGCCCTGGTCTGATGGTCGGTATACCAAAATAAGGGGGCATACCCTAGATTAGAAATTAGTATTTGTGAAGAGAAATTAATCTGAGAAATGCCCTGAAAAGGGGGATGGGAGGGTGGGTACCGACGAAGACCACAGGCGAGCGGGCTGGTTAAATACCCCCCGGGCTCCTCCCATAAATTCAGGCCACCATACTGGACTTCCTACTTATGGGCGAAGCCCTATGGCCGATACGGATATGGTTAAATAGACCTGAAGTGTGCCCTGGTCTGATGGTCAGTATACCAAAATAAGGGGGCATACCCTAGATTAGAAATTAGTATTTGTGAAGAGAAATTAATCTGAGAAATGCCCTGAAAAGGGGGATGGGAGGGTGGGTACCGCGCACAGGAAACCGACGAAGACCACAGGCGAGCGGGCTGGTTAAATACCCCCCGGGCTCCTCCCATAAATTCAGGCCACCATACTGGCCTTCCTACTTATGGGCGAAGCCCTATGGCCGATACGGATATGAACAAATAGACTTACCATAAGACTTACCACATGAAATAGACCTGAAGTGTGCCCTGGTCTGATAATCGGTATACCAAAATAAGGGGGCAAAAACATTCAGGTAGGGGTGTAGTTTTATTGGTTTCAGCTTTATTAATTGAGCAAGTTTGGTGAATGCTTGTGCCATTTCCACCCGAGGATTGAGGATCTACCGAGCGCGGTAGGCAGAGTTCCACCTGCCTAGCCTCTTGATGATGTGATCTGGGACCCATGCCGAGATGCTGCAGAGGCTGCTCCAATACTAAAGAGTGACCGTGGTACTGACTGGGGTCGAGGTGTAGGCTGCGAAGAAGAACCCCCATGTGTTTGACAAACTGGCAGGCACTCGAGGGTTTGCATGGAAAAGGTAATAGGGGACTAGAGTTTGAGCGTTCCGGTAGGAGTAACCGTAGGTGGTCAAGTTTGGTTACTGGACACCAGACATTGTTTGTTTATAGAGATGGATGTCTATCTTGGAGCTTGATTGCTGGGCTTTAGACACTGCTAGGTGGAAGATGAAATGGTGTTGGTAGCGAGCCAAGTGACGACTATGCAGAAGCTGGCCTGCGGGATTGCTGCAGGTGAACTAGCTAGGCCATCAGAACCCGTAGTAGGCTGTGTAAATGGCAGTTTTGTATAAGCAGGCTGGGGAAAAGGCCAAATGGCAAACTGGTAAAGATAGTAAATACGTCCCGGAAGATGGCAGCCTGGAATGAACGTACAGTGGACATTTAAACTGGTGCTGCCAAGATAATTGCTGCAGCCTGCGCAGAAAGGACATCACTGAGAGCGATCCATACCTAGCTTCATCAACAGGATCGGCCTCGGCCCGGCTGTCAGTGGTGAAAGCCATGGCCTGTCCTGTCCTGATACGACCCCAGAGTCGAGCGGCTGTCATGACCTGGTATAGCTTGAAGAGGGAGGAAGTCCGGGTAAACCCGGGGTTTAGGAGTATCTCTGAAGCCATGGTCCTGTAACCAATGGTGGCCAAAAATTGCAGCAAAGCCTGTGGAGGCTGTGGAATCTGCCACTACCAGGGGTGATAGGGGCGATATAGATGGTATAAACATTGCTATATCAATCCACGTAGTACGGAACCTTCCGACATTGATAGGTCTGCTATTGCCACGGTATCTAAATTAAGAGTGTGAAAGGAGGGCTGTGTCTGGGAGAGAAATATCAGGAAGCGTGACATTAATGCCGCGTACACACTTTCGGACTTTGTCCGCCGGACCTAGTCCAGCGGACAAACCGCCGGACTTTCCAGCCGGGCTTCGCCGGACTTTCCGAGTGTGTGACTTGCCCACACACGCCCGGACTTCTCCGGCGGACAATCCGCGGGAAAAAGTCCACGGGACTTTTGAAAATGAACGGACTTGCCCACACATGGAGCAGTCCGTTCATTTAGAACGTAACTGCAGGTAGACGGGGCTAGCGAAGGCAGTGAATGCCGCCGCGCTAGCCCCGTCACCTGGCATGGATTTAAAGGGAATCCCCACACCGAAAACGCAGCCCGGCAGGCCAGGAAAGGGGTGGGGACGAGCGAGCGTCCCCCCCCTCCTGAACCATACCAGGCTGCGTGCCCTCAACATGGGGGGTGCCCTGGGGAAGGGGGGGCCGTGCGCCCCCCCCACCCCAAAGCACCTTGTCCCCATTTTGATGAGGACAAGGGCCTCTTCCCGACAACCCTGGCCGTTGGTTGTCGGGGTCTGCGGGCGGGGGCTTATCGGAATCCCCCCCGGATCCCGGCCCCCCACCCTATGTGAATGAGTATGGGGTACGATGTACCCCTACCCATTCACCTAAGGTGTAAAATGTAAATAAAAAAAAACACACAATTTTTAAAAAAAATTTTATTGCACTGCTCCGGGGGTCTTCTTCCGTCTTGGTGGTCTTCTCGCCGGACTCCTCCGCTATTTACCTAGCTCTTTTACCGAGCAGAGGAGGCCGGCTACCTTCTTCGTCGTCTACGCCGTCGTCTGGGGGTCTCGATCCGCCTTCGGGGGTCTTCCAGGGTCTCTTCTGTTCTTGCTGCGGTCGTCGTTTTCTGTGCCGCCGGCGCCGCCTTCTTCTTCTTCTTCTTCCTCTCTTCTTCTTCTTCCGATGTTGACCCGTCGCATCCCGGAGGATGCTGGGACTGTGACATCACAGGGGGGCGGGGTCACCATGTGACATGAGCATGTGATCCTGTCCCCTTGTCCCTATATAAGTCCCAGCACAGCGCGGCTCTGGCATTCCGGCCAGAGAGAGCGACGGGTCAACATCGGAAGAAGATAGGTGTATATATAAATGCAGCGCTAGGAATAATAGCCCTTACATTTTTTAGGGCATTTTATTCAGATTTTTATATAATATTATGTAATTTAATTATTATAAATCTCTGGCTATTTTATACATTTTTACATAATATATTATATATCTTTATATAATTTAATTTATGAATCTCCAAATATTTATTTTTTCAAGTGCCCTATGTAACAAAGAATAATTTTTTTGTATACATCGTATTTACATGTAAATTTAATGGATGTCGGAATCAGTGTCACCCCATTGTGATATTCGCCCGTTTAATATTTACATCTACTTCAAATTACCAACAATACATATTGTGGAGATATTGGGATTTATTTATAATTCCCCAATTATGCAGTTTCCGTGATGATGGGTTTAGAGACTTCCTGTTTATGGCTTTGGTGTCAGCAGAGAATGTCTATGAGTGAACCACGTGACCCGGAAATGAGTCATAAGCCTCTAACCACTTGGGAACGAAAACGAGGCTTGGTCCCACTCTAGCTTCCCTGATATGACGCAATGACGTTAAGCTGGCCCCGCACCAGAACGAGGCTTGACTCAGATCAACAAAGCGTTCATGCACTGCCGCCCATCTGATCCATAGTGAGGCCTGGTTTCAAGAGGCCGTCACGTGGACGGCGGCAGCGGCGTGATGACGCTGTACAACAGGGTCATTCCTTTCCTCCCTTTTACACTCATCCCTGAACTAAATAAACTGCAATATACAAATACATTCTACCTAATCATCATCAATATTGATTACCAGTACAATCACAAGCATTAATATGTGAAACTATTATCATTTTCTCGCCAGGCCGGAAGTGATGTCACTTCCGGTCTGCACATCTCAATTTTCTCTTTGGGGTCACACTCCCTATAAAAGCGTGCTGCTGGTGCATGTAGTCCACACCCCAGACGACGTCTATGCGGACGAAACGCGTCGGGTGGACTACAACGACAGCACCACGCCATCTTTAACCCACAAACAGGCCTGTTTTAAATCTTCTAAATGTGAGTGTTTTTAATCTGTTTTTACACAATTAAAAAACCTTTCCAAACGGTATTACGCTATGCAAAGCTTTTCTTTTATTATGATCTTATAATACGTATGAAAAACGCGGATCATTGATGCCCACTTCCCACCTGCTGACCACCTCCCTGCTGACCACTTATCCATGCGGCATCTGAAACGAGCCTTGGAGCCAACGTGCGGAACAGAGACCCGCCAGCCCCTTAACGTTAAGCTTTTGTGACTTGTGAGGCATATGCCCCTTCAAGTCCATTACTTCCGGTAAGCCTCATTCCTATAGGCTTGTGAGACACCAGACAACAATCACCCTACTTTGCACACTGAACAAGAGTCACCTATTGGAACAGTGTCAGCCACTTAAACACCAGCCACTTTTATGGACTTCACTACTATGCACTTAAGTGTATAAGTTTGTCACTCAGCACCAATTACCTCAGCAGTTTTATATTGTCACTAATATTTATTCATATTTTACTTGTATACCTGTCACGATATATTCACTACGTAAGCAAACCAATCACTTGGTATCAATTCACCATCTTTTCACAAGAGTGTTTTTACCTTACATTTGTTTTTATTGCATAATAATTTTATACAGTTTTAATTAGGTTTTCAACTCCTATCATTTTATGTCAATAAGGTTTTTATGCTTCTTATTTTTATAACCTATAGACAGATATAGGCTGGTATCACGTCACACCTGAAACCACCCTTCCCCCTTTTTTCGCATATACCTCATATATGACATTATACCTAATCATCTAACAATAGTACTTTTTCTTTAAGGGCTATTATTCCTAGCACTGCATTTATATATACACCTATCCTGTTTCACCGTTAATCTTTCGGCAATGCCAGCAGCTTCATTTGTTTAAATTTAACAGCGCAGTATTCCCCCCTTTTTTTTTTAACATCGGAAGAAGTAGAAGAAGGGGGCGCCGGTGGCGCGGAAAACGACGACCGCGGCAAGAACAGAAGAGACCCCGGAAGACCCCCGAAGGCGGATCGAGACCCCCAGACGACGGCGTCGACGACGAAGAAGGTAGCCGGCCTCCTCTGCTCGGTAAAAGAGCTAGGTAAATAGCGGAGGAGTCTGGCGAGAAGACCCCCAAGACGGAAGAAGACCCCCGGAGCAGTGCAATAAAATATTTTTTTTAAATTGTGTTTTTTTTATTTACACTTTACACCTTAGGTGAATGGGTAGGGGTACATCGTACCCCATACTCATTCACATAGGGTAGGGGGCCGGGATCTGGGGGCCCCCTTATTAAAGGGGGCTCCCGTATTCCGATAAGCCCCCACCCGCAGACCCCTACAACCAACGGCCAGGGTTGTCGGGAAGAGGCCCTTGTCCTCATCAACATGGGGACAAGGTGCTTTGGGGTGGGGGGGCCGCACAGCCCCCCTTTCCCCAGGGCACCCCAAATGTTGAGGGCACGCGGCCTGGTATGGTTCAGGAGGGGGGCGCTCGCTCGTCCCCACCCCTTTCCTGGCCTGCCGGGCTGCGTGCTCGGATAAGGGTCTGAGATGGATTTGGGGGGGACTCCCACGCCGTTATGGGGATTCCCTTTAAATCCATGCCAGGTGACGGGGCTAGCGCGGCGGCATTCACTGCCTTCGCTAGCTCCGTCTACCTGAAGTCACGTGCTAAATGAACGGACTTTCCGTTGAGCGGCAAGTCCGTTCATTTCCAAAAGTCCGGCGGACTAGCATACTAACGGCCAAGTCCAGCGGATAATTTTAAAACAAAACTTAAAACCTAGTCCGCCAGACTTTTGGCACCAAAAAGTCCACCGGCGCCCACACACAGGGGGATTGTCCGGCGGACTCGAGTCCAGCGGACAATCCCGCTGGAAAGTCCCTTCGTGTGTACGAGGCATAAGACCGACCCTGGGGAATGACCCGTATTTGCAGATTGAGGATTCTCAAGAGAGACTGCAGCCGCTTCTTGGTACGTCCCCGTGTATGGGTGAAGTCTTGGAGTTGGAGACCGTAAGCTCATGCACATAACGCTCTTTAAAAGTCAGGTGGGGTCTGTACAGTACCTGGCTGCCAGTGCCACTAATGATAAATTGGCTAGGCCGTAGAAACCATAAAGGGCCAGGTAGATGGCCGTTTTTATTTATTTATTTTTTATTTATTTTTTTCCTTGGATGACTAGACTGGGGAACGTCCCTAAAGATGGCAGTTGTGATGGGCGAGCGTTTGCCGTTGGCTATGGGCTGAAGCTTCTGGAAGCCATGTAGAGGGGATCTTACTGTATGGGCCGTAAAGACAGATGTCTCTCCGGGTCCTTTAAGGATAGGAAATGCTGGCTAGGTATAGCCTGACAGTGTTACAAGAAGAAGCCCACTACGTGTGGCAACACGATACCTGGTGCAGGACGGAAGCTGAACTCAACTGTCTTGAGGGAGAGATGACAGACAGGAAACGATGAGCGGCTCGTACGGAAAAAATGCCACCGGAGACAAGTGGCCAATTAAGTGCCGCTGGAAACGATGTGTAGTCAGTCTGTGTGCCACTGGGAATGTGCTTGCAAGGAGAGCGATTGCAAGAAGTTATGCTAAGTTGCGTGCCTTGCCGCAATTGCAACAGACGTGCGTTAAATGTGTGTTTGCAACGATTGCAAGGGAGTTTGTCACTGGAGATGTGCACATAGTGACTGTGAGAAGTTTGTATTACTGCATGTGCTTGCGAAGACTGCCGGAGTAGTGCTTGAACGTGTGTTTGCAATGATTGCCAGAAGTTATGTTTTGGATGCGTGCTTGCAACAATTGCAAGACGTTATGCCAGGACGTGTACTTGCAACGATTGCAAGACGCTATGCCAGGACGTGTGCTTGCAATGATTGCAAGACGTTTATGCCAGGACGTGTGCTTGCAATGATTGCAAGACGTTATGCCAGGACGTGTGCTTGCAACGATTGCAAGACGCTATGCCAGGACGTGTGCTTGCAACGATTGCAAGACGTTATGCCAGGACGTGTGCTTGCAAAAATTGCAAGACGTTGCCAGGACGTGTGCTTGCAACAATTGCAAGACGTGCCAGGACGTGTGCTTGCAACGATTGCAAGACGTGCCAGGACGTGTGCTCGCAACGATTGCAAGACGTTATGCCAGGACGTGTGCTCACAACAATTGCAAGACGTTATGCCAGGACGTGTGCTTGCAACGATTGCAAGACGTTATGCCAGGACGTGTGCTTGCAACGATTGCAAGATGTTATGCCAGGACGTGTGCTTGCAACGATTGCAAGACGTTTATGCCAGGACGTGTGCTTGCAACAATTGCAAGAAGTTACGTCCGAATGCATGCTTGCAACAATTGCAAGGAGTTATGCTAGGATGCGTGCTTGCCACTATTGCAAGAAGTTATGGTAGGATCCATGGTCAGCTAGGTCGGAAAAAACACAAGTCCATCCAGTCCAACCATGAAATTAAATAAATATTGTCACCCTGTTATATTATGTACATTTAGGAAAGTATCCAGGCCTTTTCCTAAGCAATCTACTGGGCTAGCCAGAACTGCGTGCTGGTAATGATTGCAATAAGTTTCTGCCTGCGTCGATTGCAAGAAGTTTATGCTTGGATGTGCTTGCACTTGTTGCAAGAAGCCTGTGCTTGAATGCGTGCTTGCGGCAATTGCAAGAAGTTTGTGCTTGGATATGTGTTTGCAACAATTGCAGGGAGTTTATGCTTGGGTGTGTGCTTGCAGTAATTGCAAGAAGTTTGTGAATTGGATGTGTGTTTGCAATAACTGCAAGAAGTTGTATGTTGGATGTGTATGAAACGAATCCGATATGAATCGGTCGTACGTATGGAATGAATCCTATACGACTCGATTGCATGAAACAAATCTGATACGATCCGGTTGTGGGATGTGTGAAATTAATCTGATATAAATCAGACCGTGGAGAGCACGAAATGAACCCGGTACGAATCGCTATGCCGCTAACGCGACTGGCTTTAATCGGGCTGTAGCGTGTATGAAATTTAAACCAATACGAATCTTTGTAACTGTATGTAACGAATCCCGATACGAAGCGGTTGTCAAACGTATGAAACGAAACCAACATGCATCGGATTACGTGACTATGAGGGGAAGTAGCAGCGAGACGAAGGTTTTTTAACAAATGAGTCGAGACCATAGCTGAATTCGCATTTTTATTTTTTTTGAATCATAGAGGCGTCAGAGGTCGAACAATCGTGGAGCTGTGTTTAAGAAAACAGAAAATGCACAAAGGATTCGACATGAAGTGAATGCCGGACCTGAGGGTAATGACAGCCAACATGCGAACGATACCTGTAAAGCTGAAATGATGGGTGCGGATCACTGGGTTGTTGGTTTGAGTGGAGTGACTGACTGGTGTAACTCCGTAATGGGTTTCGGGTGACTTTGTTGGTTTTGAAGTGTTTTTTTTTTTTGGGTGACTTGCTGCGGCAGTTGCGTGGAAAGAAATGTGAGAAATGTTTTGTGCCACAACGTAGGCACGAATCGGTATTGCGACTGCGACTATCAATCGAGAAAAACTGTAGAACATCAACGAAATGAGGCCAAGTCAACTGGGGCACACCGAAACGAATCGATGCATCGCGGATGCCACTGGATTCGAATCGGAGCGTGGTACATGATAATGAAATGAAACAGGATAAAAATTGCCATGACAGAGGCACAAAATGGTCGTGTCACAACTGCGACCGACAACGAACCGGACTCCGGAGCATGTACTGAAATGAGGCCAACAAAATACCTGGGGTACATCGGAAATGAATCGGCACACGAGAGTGCGACCGGGTTCGAATTGGAACGTGATACGTGACAGTGAAATGTCTTCCCATGACAGAGGCGCCGGTCGGTGAGCCATAATTTACGACTGGTAGCGACCGGACTCTGGAGCATGTACTGAAATGAGGCCAAGAAACAGCTGGGGCAGCCGGAATGAATCGGAGCACTGGGGTGCGACCGGATTTGAATCGGAACGTGATGCGTGACAGTGAAATGATTGCCATGACAGAGGTGCTAATTGGTGAGTCGCAAACTGCGACTTGCAACGACCGCACTCTGGAGCATGGGGCACGATGGCTGAAGCCCACCGGGACGAATCGGAGCATCTGGGATGCGGCTAGATTTGAATCGGAGTGCGGTACATGACAGTGAAATGAGTGAAATGGCTGAAATGATTTGAACGCTTCTGCTATGCTGGGGACACGAATCGCTGTGCCGTGAGTTTGCGACTGGCAACGAGCTGTCTGTAGAGCATGACACCGAGGTGAGGATACGACACTGACATGCCTGAACGGAAACAGTGAAATGCTAATGCGACTAAGTTCTAATCTGTAGTGATGCGTAAACGATCGGCTATCGTGCAGACCGCGGTGCGAGTGAGTGGTTTGAGATGCCGCTACATGTAGGTTCTAACGAATGACTCGTACGTATTCGATATCGAGATTCGTGACAAGATATCTAACAGTCATATATGAAATGAAGGTCAAACGAGACCCCTACCTGCGGCAGCCAAGCCAGATACGTTGTACCAAAAACACGAACGAGAACGAAAAACCACGAGACGCTTGGAGTCGGAACTCACGAACGCTAACGAATCTCGAGTAGTCGGCTTAGTGACGTAGTACCGCGCACAGGAAACCGACGAAGACCACAGGCGAGCGGGCTGGTTAAATACCCCCCGGGCTTCTCCCATAAATTCAGGGCACCATACTGGCCTTCCTACATACATACATACATATATATATATATATATATATATATATATATATATATATATATATATATATATATATATATATATATATATATATATATATATATATATATATATACATACACATATACATACACATATATATATATATATAAAAAACACACACGCACATATATATATAAATGCACATATGCACACACATATAAACCAGTGGTGGCTGGTGATCAAAATTTTTAGGGGGGCGCAAGCCACTGTGCCCAATTGCAGCCACTGTGCCCATCAAATGTTGCCAGTGTGCCATCAAATGTTGCTAGTGTGCCATCAAATGTTGCCAGAGTGCCATCAAGTGCTGTCACTGTGCCCATCAAATGCTGCCACTGTGCCCATCAAACTCTGCCTTTAAATGGCGCCACTGTGCCCATTAAATGCCGCCAGTGTGCCGTCAAATGCTGCCAGTGTGCCCATTAAATGCTGCTGCCAGTGTGCCATCAAATGTTGCCAGTGTGCCATTGAATGCTCGCCGTCTGCCCGGCACTTACCCTGTCTCAGTGGGGCAGCGGGTGACGGCCACGAGCAGGGTCCTCCATGCGTCTCCTGCTGTCCTCATCTCCCATCCTCTCCTCATGATAGGCGTCCAATAGCTGTGCCTATCGTTTCAGCCAATCAGGTGACATGTATCAGACCCGCACACCTAATAGATGGAGAGGTGGTTCAGTGTTAGGAAATTGAGGAAAGTGAATATTAATTTGCTTCTCTAACACACCTGGGTCGATTGTGAGCGTCAAGCATGGCACTCACAGTTCACCTATTTTGAAGCCTATGTCTCTAATCAGGTGCTTCAAAAACATGCTATGCATGAATCTATCCATTGGTCATAGAGGGGTTGGCTGGAGAGAGGGGGCAGCGTCTGTGCGCCCTTATGAACACACCGCCACTGATAAACACATGCACACTCACATACATACATACATGCGTACACACACACATGCATACATACACATACATGCACACACACACGCATGCACGCACACATACACACCCACACATACATGCATGCACACACACATGCATGCACACACACACATACAGTAGATAGATAGTCTTATAAAAAAAATGGCAGACATTTACCTTGGCTCTTCCTGCTGGGTACTGCACTGTAGGGGGAGACAAAGAGCACACACTGTGCTTTCAAGTTAGGTTAATGTGAGGTACCATTAGTTATTTAGGGATCACCAGAGATTATTTTGTACTGCTCAGTATTTTGAATTACAGAGTTCAATCGTTTTTATCTCGAAGCTCAGTACTTTGTACCGCACAGTACTCGGTCTGTATAGCAGAGATCAGTTGTTTGTACCGCAGAGATGAGAGAAGCGAGATTGTACTTCAATAGTTTATTTTGAAATGATCAGTATCTTGTATCGCAAAACTAAGATTTTAGTACCGTTTATAGTTTGTGTAGCAGAGTTTAAAGATCAGTAGTTTCTATCGTTTAGTTGCTAGTTTGTAAAAAGTTCCATTGCTTGCATGGCACATGCATGCTATGTATGTAAGCATGCTACATGCTGTAAGCATTATACCAATACATGGGTTTTAGCTCAGTTTAGCTTAATCCTCACTAAACCCGATTATGATGTTTACTATCAATTTGAGTTAATTTGCCAAAATTGTTTACCTATTCTAAAGTAGCTGTAGAGTCAAGCTGTGACCTACATTTGAGCCAGTTTGATTAACCACTTCAATACCAGACACTTAGACACCTTCCTGCCCAAGCCAATTTTCAGCTTTCAGCACTGATGGGCACTCATAGGCGGCACTGACGGGTACTTATGGGTGGCACTGATGCACACATATAGGTGGCACTGATAGGTGGCATGGATGGGCACTGATAGGTGGCATGCATGGGCACTGATAGGTGGCATGGATGGGCACTGATAGGTGGGCATGGGTGGGCACGGATGGGCACTGATAGGTGGCACTGATGGACGCTGATGAGTGGCACTGATAACACTTATGGGTGGCATTGCTGGGAATCCTTTTTTTTTTTTTTTACTTTTTTTTTATTAATATGATGTGCCAATCAGTGCCCATCTGTGGGCACTGATTGGCATATTTTTGATTTTTTTTTTAACATGTGGATGGCCATGGGGGATGTACCTGGCCATCCACATGCTGGGGGCTTCCCTGGTGGTCCTGGGGGCTTCCCTGGTGGTCCTGGGGGCTTCCCTAGTGGTCTAGTGTGGGCATCTGAGGGGGGGCTGCGCTGATAAACAATGATAGCTTATCATGAAGAACCGCTTTAAACGTGATTACTTTTCACAGGGGCGTTCCTAGTGCATTTGGCACCTGGGGCGGATCCTATATCTGGCACCCTCCACCTTAAAACGTAAAAACACCCCACTGTGCCCCCTGCATCCTTAAATATCTCTTTGTCACTACTATGTAAATTACACATCACCTCTGGACCTCTTTACATTACACAGCACCCTGCACCTCTGGACCCCTTTACATTACACAGCCCTTGCACCTCTGGACCCCTTTACATTACACAGCCTTTGCACCTCTGGACCCCTTTACATTACACAGCACCCTGCACCTCTGGGCCCCTTTACATTAAACAGCCCTTGCACCTCTGGACCCCTTTACATTATACAGCCCTTGCACCTCTGGACCCCTTTACATTACACAGCCTTTGCACCTCTGGACCCCTTTACATTACACAGCCCTTGCACCTCTGGACCCCTTTACATTACACAGCCCTTGCACCTCTGGACCCCTTTACATTACACAGCACCATGCACCTCTAGACCCCTTTATATTACACGCCCCCCCCCCACATCTCTGTACACCTGTATGTTACACAGACACCCCCCCTAACCGCTCTGGACCCCCTGCATGTTACACAGACCCGCCTACAGTGCAGACCCCCCTGCAACACAGCCCCCCTGCAACACAGCCCCCCTACAATACAGACCCCCCCTTCAGTACAGACCCCCTACAGTGGAGACCCCCCCTCCTTCAGTACAGACCCCCTACAGTGGAGACCCCCCTCCTTCAGTACAGACCCCCCTACAGTGGAGACCCCCCAACAGTGGAGACCCCCTCCTACAGTGGAGACCCCCCTACAGTGGAGACCCCCTACAATGCAGACCCCCCCTTCAGACCCATAATGTACCTCGAGCCTCTGCTCAGATGGCGGGACATGTGATGATGCACAGCAGCACACTGTAGACTACAAGGAGGAGGGGGTGGCGGCGCCAGCGGCTTCACTCTGCTCGGCTGTATGACACAGCCGAGACAGATCAGAGCCGCGGAGAGAAGGGGATCTTACAGCGAACACCCCCCCTCCCCTCACCTCACCTGCCGCTCCGCTGCTCCGCGCTGTCTCCGCTTCAATCGCGGAGGGGGGGCGCCGGCCTGACACCCCCCCCAGTGTGTGGCACCCGGTGCGGCCCACCCCCCGCTTAGTACGCCTCTGACTTTTTATTCATTAGGAAAAGTATTCCATGTGGTGAGTGTTAGTCAATGTACTTAATATAAACTAACACTCACCACATAAAAGATTTTTTCTAAATTGAACAGTATTGATCACTAAGATTATTTACAAGTGCTGCCGTAAAGCTGCTTTATTGTGTTCTGCAACAGTTTCTTTTTATAGCAAACCACTTAAACTCTAGGACGTCTTTTTATACACGTCCAGCAATGACTGGAAGGTTGGATCTAATCAAACATGTGACATGGTTTTTATCATCTATTAGCCTGCATAATAACGACGAGTATGAACTCTGTGTTATCACTGCTTTAAAACTTTACATATCTCTTTGTATGCAAGTACATATAAGATAATTGCTTGGGGAAAACATGAAGAAAGTGGTTTTCCGTGATAAGCTTTATAACCTTAAAAATAGTCAGTCTTTGGTGTCAGTGGAAGAAATAGTGAGCAATCATTGGTGTCAGTGAGAGGAATAGTACCCCATTATTGGTGTCTGTGGGCGGAAGAGTATCATATATTTTGAGTCTAGCAGGAAGAGTACCCCATCATTTGTCTCAGTCCAAATAATGGGAGGAATAGTACCCAATATTTGTATCAGTTGAAAGAATAGTGACCAATCATTGGTGTCAGTGTGAGGAATAGTGACCTATCATGGGTATCAGTGGAAGGACTTGGTGACCCTTTATTGGTGTCAGTGGGAGGAATAGTAACCCATTGCTGGTGTCAGTGGAAGAAATATTCCCCATTATTGGTGTCAGTGGAAAGAATACTGACATATCATTGTTGTCACCAGAAGAAATGGTGACCCATCATTGGTGTCAGGGGGAGAAATAGTACCCAATTGTTGGTGCCAGTGGATGGAATAGTCCCCGTTATTGATGTCAGTTGAAAGAATAGCGACCCATCACTGGTATCAGTGAGAGGATTATTGACCCATCATTGGTGTCAGTGTGAGGAATAGTACCCCATTGCTGGTGTCAGTGGAAAAAATAGTGACCCATCATTGGTGTCAGTGGACACATTGTAGGTGTCAGTGGAAGGATAGTACCCAATATTTGTATTAGTGGAAAGAATAGTGAACCATCTTTGGTGTCACTGGAAGGAATAGTGACCCATCATGGGTGTCAGTGGAAGGACTTGGTGACCCATCATTGGTGTCATTGGGAGAAATAATACCCCATTGCTGGTGTCAGTGGAAGGAATAGTACCCAATATTTGTATTAGTGGAAAGAATAGTGACCCATCATTGGTGTCCGTGTGAGGAATAGTGATCCATCATGGGTGTCAGTGGAAGGACGTGGTGACCCATCATTGGAAGGAATAGTACCCCATTGCTGGTGTCGGTGGAAGGAATAGTGTCCCATCATTGGTGTCAGTGGACACATTGTCAGTGTCAGTGAAAGGAATAGTCACTATTATTGGTGTCAGTGGAAGGAATGGTGACACATCATTGGTGTCAGTCGAATAAATAGTACCCCATTGTTGGTTTGGTGTCTGTGGGATTAGGAGTATTCCGTCATTAGTGTCAGTGGGAGGAATAGTACCCCATTATTGGTGTCTGTGGGAGGAAGAGTATCCTGTTTTTGGTGTTAGTATAAGGGATAGTACCCAATTGTTGGTGTTTGGCAGGAAGAGTGCCCCGTCATTAGTTTCAGTGTGAGGAATAGTGACCCATCATGGGTGTCAGTGGAAGGACTTGGTGACCCATCATTGGTGTCATTGGGAGGAATAGTACCACATTGCTGGTGTCAGTGGAAGGAATAGTGACCCATCATTGGTGTCAGTGGACACATTGTCGGTGTCAGTGGAAGGAATAGTTCCTATTATTGGTGTCAGTGGAAAGAATAGTGACCCATCATTGGTGTCACTGGAAGGAATGGTGACCAATTATTGGTGTTAGTGGGAGAAATAATACCCCATTGTTGGTGCCAGTGGATGGAATAGTCTCCATTATTGATGTCAGTTGAAAGAATAGCGACCCATCTCTGGTATCAATGAGAGGGATATTGACCCATCTATGGTGTAAGTGGAGCTAAAAGTGACCCATCATTGGTGTCAGTGGAACCCCATTATTGGTGTCAGTGGACACATTGACGGTCAGTGGAAGGAATAGTGACCCATCCCACAGACATTGGTGTCAGTGGAAAGATATATTGGTGTCAGTGAAAAGAATAGTGACCCATCCCAGGGGCGGCACAGTGGTGTAGTGGTTAGCACTCTCACCTAGCAGTAAGAAGGGTCGCTGGTTCGAATCCCAACCACGACACTACCTGCCTGGAGTTTGCATGTTCTCCCTGTGCGTGCGTGGGTTTCCTCCGGGTACTCCGGTTTCCTCCCACACTCCAAAGACATGCAGGTAGGTTAATTGGCTTCTGTCCAAAAAAAAATTGGCCCTAGTATATGAATGGGGACCTTGGATTGTGGGCTCCTTGAGGGTAGGGACCGATGTTAGTGTGCACTGTACAGGGATAGGGAGAATTGTAGACACTTACTCAGGTTGAACCAGATGGACTGATGTCTTTATTCAACCTTACTAACTGAAACTATGAAACTATGAAAATATCCCACAGACACCAACAAACGGGTACTATTTATTTGACTGACACCAATGATGGGTCATTATTTCTTCCACTGACACCAATCATAAGGACTATTCCTTCCACTGACACCGACAATGTGTCCACTGACACCAATGATAGGTCACTATTCCTTCAACTGACACCAGCATCATTGGTGTCAGTGGAAGAAATAGTACCCCATTGTTGGTGTCTGTGGGCTGAAGAGTATCCCGTCGTTGGTGTCAGTATGAGGAATAATACCCCATTATTGTTGTCTGGGAGGAAGAGTACCCAGTCTTTGGTGTCAGTGGAAGGAATGGTGACCCATCATTGGTGTCAGTGGTAAGAATAGTGACCCAGCATTGGTGTCACTGGAAGGAATAGTGACCCATCATTGGTGTTAGTGGAAGGAAAAATAACCCATCATTTGTGTCAGTGTGAGGAATAGTTCCCCAATAATGGTGTCAGTGAAACTATCATTAATGAAAGTGGGAGGAATTGTGAATCATTTGTGTAAGTGGGAGTAATAGTGACCCATCATTGGTGTCAGTGGAAGGAAAAGTGACCCATCATTGGTGTCAATGAAAAGAATAGTGACCAATCATTGGTGTCAATGGAAGGAATAGTGACCCATCATTGGTGTCAGTGGGAGAAATAGTAGCCAATTGTTGGTGCCAGTGGATGGAATAGTCCCCATTATTGATGTCAGTTGAAAGAATAGTGACCCATCACTGGTATCAGTGAGGGTTATTGACCCATCATTGGTGTCAGCGGAAGAAATAGCACCCCACTGTTGGTGTCTGTGGGCTGAAGAGTATCCCGTCGTTGGTGTCAGTATGCGGAATAATACCCCATTATTGTTGTCTGGGAGAAGGAGAACCCAGTCTTTGGTGTCAGTGGAAGGAATGGTGACCCATTATTGGTGTCAGTGGTAAGAATAGTGACCCAGCATTGGTGTCACTGGAAGGAAAAGTGACCCATAATTGGTGTTAGTGGAAGGAAAAATTACCCATCATTTGTGTCAGTGTGAGGAATAGTTCCCCAATAATGGTGTCAGTGGAAGGAATACTATCATTAATGAAATTGGGAGGAACTGTGAATAATTTGTGTAAGTGGGAGTAATAGTGACCCATTATTGGTGTCAGTGGGAGGAATAGTGACCCAATCATTGGTGTCAGTGGGAGAATAGTACCCCATTGTTGCTTACTGTGAGAGGAAGAGTATACTGTTTTTGGTGTATGTATGAGGAATATTAAACGCACTGTTGGTGTCTGGCAGGTGCCCCGTCATTAGTGTCAGACCACATAATGGGAGGAAAAGTACACAATATTTTTGTCAGTGGAAAGAATAGTGACCCATCATCGGTGTCAGTGGGAGGAAAAATGCCCAATTTTGGGCATCAGTGGAAGGAATAATGCCCCAAGGGCATGACAAGGGTAAGCAAGGGGCCACATCTGGCCAGCGGGTCACAGTTTTGAGACTCCTGGTTTACGAGTTGAATTAGCCTAAAAATTTCAGTTTTTCAGTATAGAAGTGTTTTTTTGTTTTTTTTTATTGGTTGAGAGATAGTTGCATAACCCTTAATAGAGCAGAGTGATAAGATAACAGTGAGACTGTTTACATTGGTTGAGATATACCCTAAATATTGTTAGTGTCTGTGGGAAGAAGAGTATCCCGTCTTTGGTATCAGTGGGAAAAATAGTTCCCCATTGTTGGTGAATGAATGAATTAATAATTTGTATAGCGCTACAAATGCGAACTGAATCGCCTCAAGGTGCTGGATTCGACCTGTGTTGTCAAGCTTCTAGAAGAGGTAGGTCTTGAGTTTTTCCTGAAGGCCTGATGGTTTTCTTCCATGCAGATGTAAGTTGGTAGAGCATTCCATAGCCGTGGTCCTTGGACTGCGAATCTCCGTTCTCCCTTTGATTTGTAAGGGGATTTGTAAGTAGGAGGTTTTGGTTAGATGATCGAAGGCTGCGATTCGGTGTATAGTGTTTTATTTTCTCGAGTAGGTATTGTGGAGCGTTTCCTTGTGTGCATTTGTGGGTGAGGCAGAGGGTCTTGAATGTGATCTGATTCTTTACAGTAAGCCAATGTAGGCTCCTCAGGGAAGGGGAGATGGATTCCCAGTTTTTTTTCCTGTTATCAGTCTTGCTGCCGTGTTTTGGATGAGTTGCAAGCGTGCCAGTTGTAGAGGGAGTTTGTGTAGTCAAGTCGTGTATTAACGACTGTTCTAACTACCGCTGCTTTGTCCTCCATTGGAATGGGGATGAGTCTACGTAGCAGGCAGAGGAGATGGTGAGATCCGCTGACTACTGATCCTATTTGTGCATCCATTGACATTTCTGAGTCAAAGATGACTCTGAAATTCTTGGTCTTGGTCCTTGGAGCGATGGTCTGTCCCAAGATGGTGGGTGGTGACCAAGGGGTCTTGGTTTAGGAATTTTGGTTTACATGTAGGATAAGAAGCTCTGTTTTCGATTCATTGAGTTTGAGGGAGCTAGCGGTCATCCAGTCGTCTATCAAAGTGAGGCATTTTTCTAGTTGCTGATGATGGTCTTTTTGTCCAGTGATGCGGAAGTAGAGTTGAGTATCATCAGCGTATGAGTGGAAGCAGAGGTCTGATATTCTGATGATTTTGAGGAGTGGGCAGATGTATATCTTGAAGAGCACTGGCGACAAGGGTGATCCTTGATGGACTCCGCAAGAGATTGCCCAGGTTTCAGAGGTGAATGCTCCTAGTTTCACTGTCTGAGAACGATTTCCTAAGAAAGATGCAAACCATTGTAGATCTGAATCTGTTACTCCTGCTACTTCTGTGAGACCGATGAGTAAAGTATTGTGGTCCACTGTATCAAATGCTGCACTGAGGTCCAACAGTACCAGGAGACATGATTCTCCATCATTTGCTGCTTCGAGGGCGTCGTCCTAAATCTTGAGAAGTGCCGTTTCTGTGCCATGGCCTGGGCGGAAGCCTGATTGCAGAGGGTCCAGGAGTTTATGTGTATCCAGGTCGCGTTGTAGCTGTTTTACTACCGCTTTCTCCATAATCTTGGAGATGGTGTTAAGGCTTGTTATCGGTCTGCAGTGATTAGGGTCCTGAGGGTCGAGGTTGGGTTTCTTTATCAGGGGTTTGACGATGCCTTGTTTGAGGGCACCCGGAACAATCCCTGCTTTAAACAACTCATTTATGAGGTAAGTTATGGTGGGAGTCAAGATGTCGGAACATTCTTTCAGGAGTTTTGTGGGGATGATGTCAATTGGTGATGTGCTGTCTCAGAGGCTTTTGATGATGTTTTTGGTGGTGTCGGTAGTGATTGGGGTCAGAGAAAACTTTGGTGATTGTGGGATGTTCATGTCGATATCTTCTTTTTGCTTTGGTTGAATGAGATTGGTTATTTTTTTTTTGGTGAATTGTTTTTCAGATGTTGTCTATTTTGTCGATGAAAAAATCTGATAACTCATTACAGAAATCTTGGGTTTCGTTTGCTGGGGGCTCTAAGCATGTAGGGTTCATCGAATGAGCGACTATTTTGAAAAGTTCCCGAGGGTGGTTTAAGGCCGATGAGATGACATTCGAGAAATTATCTTTTTTAGCTTTAAAGATTGCTTTGATATATTTCTCCAAAAGTCCTTTGTAGTTTATGTGGTTTTCCTTGGTAGGATTTCTTCTCCATGTCTTTCAGCTCTTATGCGTTCTTGCTTGAGTAGAGTGAGAGTGCCATTAAACCATCCAAGTTTTTTTTTCCAGATGAGTGTTCTGCGTTTTGGAGCCACTGAGTGTGCTGTTTGTAGCTTGTTTAGGGAGTTGAGTGTATGTTCCGTTGAGTGGCTTAAATTCAATGTTGCTATTTTGTTTGATAATGTGGTTTTGAAGATTTCGGAGTGTAGTTTCTTCTGCGATTTGGTCCAGTGTGGTGTTGTTGTTGCGTGTTTCAGTTTTTGGAGGGTGGTGTTAGTGGTGATTTTAAATTTGATAGCGTGGTGGTCCGTCCATGGTAGTGGTACGTTGTTGAGTACGTTGATGTCCATGTTTTGCTTGAAGATGAGGTCCAGCGTGTGTCCTGAACCATGTGTGGGAGCCTTTATCAGTTGCTGGAGACCTAGTTCTTCCAGTTGGTTGATGCAGGTGATCGTAATAGGGTCTTGGGTAGAGTTTGCCCAGAGGTTAAAGTCCCCCAGCATCAGAAAGTTTTTGGTTTTTAGTGTGTGTATTGAAAAGATCTCAGTGAGGGGTGTAAGGAGATTCGTCTTTGGTCCTGGTGGTCTGTAGCATAGTAGTATGTGAATGGTGTCTTGGGGTTGATTGAAGATGTAGAGTAAGTGTCTCCATGAAAGGCACTGAGTTCTGTAAAGTTGGTTTGGTGAGCACAAGGTGAGACTTAAAAATTACTGCTAGGCTTCCTCCTTTTTTTATTTTCCTATGCTCAGTTAGGATCCTGTAGTTCTCAGGCACCAATTGGCTTAGGATGGTGTTGCAGTCGGTGTTAGCCAGCTTTCCGTGATGAAGAGGCAATCTATGTTATTTTGGGTGATGAAGTCGTGTACTTCTAGTCTGTGTTTGACTGCAGACCTGGTGTTGATCATGGCGCATGCTAATTGTTGTGGTTGGGTTGGTATCTTCCTGTGTTTGATGGTTGATTGTAGGTTGGTCTTTAGTAGTTGTTCTTTTCGTAGGATTTTTTAAATGGAGGCTGGTAATGTTGAGGTGGTGTTTCTAAACCTGTGGAGAACTTCCGCTGAGTATTTGAAGTTGCACATGGTGAGAGGATGAAGTTGGTGGTACTAGGATGACTGTGATTATGATCCTGATGCAGGTTTTTTTCTGTTACGAGTCTTGCCGCCGTGTTTTGGCTATTTGTAAGCGCGCAAGTTGATCTTACTAATGTGGGTTTTTTCCTGTTATCAGTCTTGCAGCCGTGTTTTGGCTATTTGTAAGCGCGCAAGTTGATCTTGGGGTAATCCTATGTGGAGGGAGTTTGCGTAGTCGAGTTGTGAATTAATGACTGTTCCAACTACCACTGCTTGTAGTGAAGTTCCTGGTCCTGAAGAATACTGCTGGTGACAGCTATGGTGTGTTAAGGTGCTGATGACGGTGCAAATGGTTCCGGTTGCGATGATGGGGGGCCCGCTGACCTGCCGCCCTCCCATTGATCCAGAGGAAGGCAAAAAAAAACTAACTGTGCTGGCCAATTGCTACAGTAGGGGGAAAAACTTCCTTCCTGACCCCCGGAGGTGGTCGGACCAGAGGACCCTGGATCAACTGCTTGGGGGGTCCCGAGAGCTTACCTGCTAGGAGATAGTCCAGAAAAGAAGGGAGGCAAGGAGGTGGGGGCTAATGAAAGGAGAACAGGGCGCTAGGGGCCTAAGCCACTACTTACCAGTGATGCAGCTGCGTCTGGTGGATCGAGAAGGATGTCAGGGGTGGGCCTGAGCTGTGATAGTCCTGGCTTGCTGTGTCACCCCACTGGATCTCACCACTGCGGTGAGGTCCGGTTGCGAGGGAGGCGGTGTTCTAGGATGGGAAAGGCACGCCGGCCTGCTGCATTAGAAGTTGGGGTGAGCTGGGAGGTGGGCTGGGGCTCAGCCACAGCCACGGTCTTCCTCGCCTAGCTAGCTAGAGCAGAGGCGCCCAATGGTGGCTGTGGATGGTGCCCAGGACGATGGGGCTAGTAGGGGTCGGGAGAGGGACCAGGTCCCAGTAGAATCTGCTGGGGGGGTCCGGGGGATATGCTCCGGATGGCCGGAGAAGTCCTGTGGCCGTGCATGGGTGGACCAAGATGGCCAGCCGCTCGTTCATGGATGGTGGGTAGGGTCCGGGGGGGAATCCCATTCCTGTTCCTCATATCTGGGGGGAAGGTCCCGGTTCAATGCTGCTGCTGCTGCTACTGCTTGGGGTCCGGGATGCCTGGATGGCTGGATTGCCTGGTGCTTCTGACAACACGTCTGTGTTGCCTCTGGTACTGAAACTGCAGAATGTTATGAGAATAATGGGTATGGGAGGAAGAATGCCCCGTCTTTGATGTCAGTGGAAAGAAAAGAGACCCATCATTGGTGTCAGTTGGAGGAATAGTGACCCATTGCTGGTGTCAGTGGAAAAAATAGTCCCCATTTTTGGTGTCAGTGGAAAGAATAGTGACCCATCATTGGTGTAAGTGGGATTAATAGTGATCCATCATTGGTGTCAGTGGAAGGAATAGTGACCCATCATTAATTTAAGTGGGAGGATAAATGACCCATCATTCGTTACAGAGAGAGGAATAGTACCCTATTGCTGGTGTCAGTGGAAGGAATAGTCCACATTATAAGGGGCAGTGGAGAGAATAGTAACTCATCAATGGTGTCAGTGGGAGCAATAGTGACCGATGGAAGGAATAGTACCCCATTGTTCCTGACTGTGGGCGGAAGAGTATCCTGTTTTTGGTGTCAGTATGAGAAATAGTACCCCCATTGCTAGTGTCTGGTAAGAAGAGTGCCCCGTCATTAGTGTCAGTCCAAATAATGGGAGAAATAGTACACAATATTTGTGTTAGTGGAAAGAATAGTGACCCATCATTGTCAGTTGGAGGAATAGTGCCCCATTTTTGGCGTCAGTGGAAGGAATAGTGCTCCAAGGGCTTGACAAGGGCAAGCAAGAAGGCCACATCTGGCCAGCAGATCACAGTTTTGAGACCACAGGTTTACGAGATAGTTGACTTATCTTAAAAAAAAAAAGTTTTTCAGTAAAGAAGTGGGTATTTTTCATTGGTTGAGAGATAGTTGCATAACCCTTAATAGAGAAGAGTGATAAGATAACAGTGTGACTGTTTACATTGGTTGAGAGATAGTTGCAATACCCTAAATATTGTTGGTGTCTAAGGGATGAAGAGTATCCCATCTTTGGTGTCAGTGGGAAAAATAGTTCCCCATTATTGGCGTCTGGGAGGAAAAGTGGTGTCATTGGAAAGAAAAGACACACATAATTGGTGTCAGAGCAAGGAATATAGTGACCTATTGCTGGTGTCAGTGGAAGGAATAGTCCCCATTATTGGTGTCAGTGGAAAGAATAGTGACCCATCATTCGTGTAAGTGGGAGTAATAGTGACCAATCATTGGTGTCAGTGGAAGGAATAGTGACCCATGATTAATGTAAGTGCGAGGATAAGTGACCCATCATTCGTGACAGTGGGAGGAATCGTACCCCATTATTGGTGTCAGTGGAGAGAATAGTGACCCATCAATGGTGTCAGTGGAAGGAATAGTGACCCATCATTGGTCTAAGTGGGATTAATAGTGACCCATCATGGGAGTCAGTGGAAGGAATAGTGACCCATCATTTGTGACAGTGGGAGGAATCGTACCTTATTGTTGGTGTCAGTGGAAGGAATAGTCCCCATTATAAGTGTGAGTGGAGAGAATAGTGACCCATCAATGGTGTCAGTGGGATGAATAGTGACCCATCATTGGTGTCAGTGGAAGGAAAAGTGACCCATCATTTATGTCAGTGAGAGGAATAGTGAGCCATCATTTGTATCAGTGTGAGGAATAGTACCTCATTATTGGTGTCAGTGGACAGAATAGTGATCCATCATTGGTGTCAGTGGAAGGAATACTATCATAAATGTAAGTGGGAGGAATTGTGACCGATCATTTGTGTCAGTGGGAGGAATAGTACCCATTATTGGTATCAGTGGAAAGAATAGTGACCCATCAATGGTGTCAATGGGAGTAATGGTTACCCATCATGGGTGTCAGTGGAAGGAACAATGACCCATTATTGGTGTCAGTGGAAGGAATAGTGACCCATCATTATTGTAAGTGGGAGGATAAGTGACCCATCATTGGTGACAGTGGGAGCAATACTATCATTAATATAAGTGGGAGGAATAGTACCAATTATTGGTATCAGTGGAAAGAATAGTGACCCATCAATGGTGTCAGTGGGAGTAATAGTTACCCATTATGGGTGTCAGTGGAAGGAATAGTGACCCATCATTGGTGTCAGTGGAAGGAATACTATCATTAGTCTAAGTGGGAGGAATAATGACGCATTATTCGTGACAGTGGGAGGAATAGTACCCTATTGTTGGTGTCAGTGGAAGGAATAGTCCCCATTATTAGTGTCAGTGGAAGAAAAAGTGACCCATCATTTGTGTCAGTGTGAGGAATAGTACCCCATTGTTTGTGCCATTGGATGGAATAGTCCCCATAATTGAGGTCAATTGAAATAATAGTAACCCATCACTGGTATCAGTGAGAGGGATAGTGACTCATCATTGTGTCAGTGGAAGGAATAGTGACCCATCATTGGTGTCAGTGGAAGGAATAGTGACCCATCATGGATTTCAGTGGAAGTTATAGTACCCCATTGTTGGTGTCTGTGGGATGAGGAGTATCCCATCCTTGGTGTAAGTATTAGGAATTGTACCCCATTGCTGGTGTCAGTGGAAGGAGTAGTCCTCATTATTGGTGTCAGTCGAAAGAAAAGTGACCTATTATGGGTGTCAGTGGGAGGAATAGTACCCCACCCATCATTGGAGCACAGGTGTGTCAGGAGGAAGGTGTCTCTGGAGCTCCTCCAGGTGATCTGTGTGTAGTTCCGATTCTGATATGGAGTTTGAGGCGGCCTCTAGAAAAAGAGAGGCTTCTGGTGATGAGCAGCAGAGGGGAGGTAAGAAGCAATCCACCCAATAACCCAAATGGCGGTTCCCTTTCCGTTAAAAGTGGTGACAATAAATGTCGCCAGCATTAAGTCAGTAAGAGCTCGTTCTATGGCCTTCTTTTTGTTCAGCCAATTAGATGCTGAAATTTTATTTTTGCAGGAGACTAGGCTCGCCTCCTTGGCAGATATTCATTTAGCCAAGAGAGAGTGGAGGTATGGTCCATCCTACTGGTCTCTTGCGGCCAAACCTTACGGCGGTTTGGCGGTGTTGTTTAAAACCGGCATGGTAACTGTCAGGCGGGTTATGGAGGTGGAGATTGAGAGATGTATGGTCTTAGACGTCCTTGTGGGGGGGCAGGACCTGCGCCTAATTAATGTTTATGGGCCGCACACAAAGTGGGGCAAGAAATGCCTTTTTACAAGGATCAAGACATTTCTTTTTACATCCCGGCAAGTGGTCTTTGGAGGTGACTTTAATACAATAACTAGGCCCAAGGACAGGAATGACTTCAAGGACAGGCTGGGATATTATAGCTTTTTTTTAATAGTATGGTTAGGGATGCTGGTCTTGTGGATGTGCACATTAAGCACCTCCCGGATGACACGGGGTTCACCTTTCATCGAGGTAGTATTTAGAGTAGGATAGATAGTTTTTTTTTTTTTTTTAAGGAGACCTCTGCTTTCTCGCACCCAGTGGTGCAGGCAGTAGAGTTCTCTGATCACTGTATGCTATGTGTGGTCCTGAATGCTTCAGACACCCCTCAGAGGGGCAAGGGCATCTGGAGATTGAATTTGACTCTACTCAAGAAAGAACAATGTTAGACAATCCTTTGAGGAATTCTTTCAGGCTCAGGTGACCATTCTGGACTTTTGTAGCAGCAAGGCTGAGTGGTGGGAGCTGACCAAAAAGAGGATCGCTGGATTCTTCAGGGGCCTAGCCAATAGAAAACAGTTTAATAAATACATGACCTACCAACGTTTACGGAGGAAGCTGGATATTCTTGTCTTGAGAGGAGGAGATCCTGGGGCAATCTCCGAAGTGAAACTCCTTCTCAGGAAGTGTCAATATGACCGGCATGCCTCTTTGGTTCTAGAGAGGGACTATGGGAAGTACCACTCGCCTGACCCTTACCAGAACTGCAAACAAGGTGTAGCTGTTAAAACGGTTGTTGGCCTTAAGGACAGTACAGGTTCCTTGACAAAGTCCAGGTCAAGGATCCTGGAGGTCATGAGGTCCTTTTATGCTGACCTTCTTGGGAGGAAAGAGCTTGACCGTGACAAGATGGACAGCTTTTTGGACTCTACTCCAGGTCTAAATGGTGGAGATGTTCCATTGATGAACTTGAGAGTGGAGATCACAGTTGATGAGGTGATGAGGGCAATTGAACAGCTTGCCATCAAAAAGTCACCTGGACCGGATGGCTTGACGGCTGAGTTTTACAAAGCCTTTAAGTCTATTCTGGCTCCACATTTGGTAGAGGTTTTTAACAGTTGCCTTGCTGAGGGGGTGCTTCCCCCTTCCATGAGGCACTCGGCTGTGATTTTTCTTTCAAAGGGTAAAGATCCTTCGATGATTGAGAATTGACGCCCCATCAGCCTTCTTAATGTAGATAGAAAGATACTGGCAAAGATTATTTTCTGGCGCCTGTCGTCAGTAGCAGAGTCTTTGCTTTCTTGCCATCAGCACTGTTTGGTCCAGGGTAGGTGCACCTTCACAGCGGTTTTAGCTGTCCGGGAGGCCTTGGAACGGTGCAGGGCTGCAGGCTGGGGAAAGTATTTGCTGACATTGGATCAGGCAAAGGCTTTTGATCGTGTTAACCATGAGTACCTGTGGTTGCTCCTTAGTAAGTACGGTCTGCCGGGTGGTTTTGTTGATTGGTTAAAAGTCTTGTATAAGGGGGCAGAAAGCTTTCCTCTTGTTAATGGTTGGGTTGGGCAGTCCTTTAAAGTTGGTTCCGGGGTGCGCCAGGGTTGTCCCCTGAGTCCCCTGCTCTATGTGTTTGCAATCGACCCCTTCATCAGGAGGCTAGAGAGCGGCATGTTGTGTGGGGTGCCAGTGGGGCTCCCGGGTGAGCCGCCTTTGAGGGTTGTTGCCTATGCGGACGATGTGTCGGTGATTGTTACTGGGGCAGATGAAGCAGAGGAGGTGGTCTCTCTGACATCACGGTATTCTGAAGCATCAGGCTCCAAGATCAATCAGGAAAAGAGTGAAGTTTTCTGAATGGGAAAGGAAGGTGAGGGGTTTGATCTCCCGGACACCTTTCCAGTGCCCCAGGAAAGAATTAGGATTCTGGGCATTGAATTTGGACCCGGCGATTATGGCCTCAAAAACTGGGAAGGCAGACTGGAAATTGCCAATACTAAGGTGGTCAGCTGGAAGAGATGGAAGTTATCTATGAGGGAAAGGGTTGATCTGATTAAGACTTACCTGATTCCGATCTTCTTGTATGTTAGCTTTGTCTGCATCTTGCCAGTGTCTCTCTATGCTAGGGTCAGTAGTGTGTTCTTCCAGATGCTGTGGGGGAACAGACTGAACCCCATCAAGAGGAATGTCACCTATCTATCCAGGAGGGAGGGTGGCTTAGGTATGGTCAACCCAGTTCTTTTCTTTTCACTGCTATTTCTCAAGTTTAACATTGGTAATATGCTTGCAGTGGAACCTCGTGGATGGGTAGGCATATTTAGATCTTGGTTTAGGCCTTTTCTACGACTTTGGGAAGAAGGTGGCCAAGTGAAGAATCGCAGGGGTCATCGTGGTCAGCTACCAGCCTATGTCGCTCCGTGCCTGAAGTTACTGCGGCAGTGGCGATTGTCGGCTGAAGATCTCAGATCGGTTCCAAGGAAAGTCCTTATGAGTCGAGTCTTAAACGAAGTCTTTCATGACCCACTGGCCTTAAGGGATTGTCCAGGCCCAGTTTTGAGGGCAGGGTTAAGACTGATTAATTTGGACAGAGTACCCCCTAAATTTAGGGATCTGGCCTGGTTGTGCTTCCATGGGAGGCTCTATGTTCGGGGCAATTTGAAATTCCGCAGTGGGATGGATCGTAGCTGTCCTCGGGAGGAGTGTGCAGGTGAGGAGGAGACTATGGACCATTTTCTGCTTCGTTGCCCTTTTAACATAGAGGTGTACAAACAGGTGGGGCGGGCTCTTGGTGTTCCTTTCCTCTCCAGGCTGGGTTATGCTGAGTGGGTGTACGGAGCATTCAATACTGGTGGGGTTTTTTTGTTTGGATACACTTTTTTTAGTTAGCCTAGTAATCCGTTATTTCACCTGGAACGCACGGTGTCAGGTCTGCATTCGGCATAAAATCCTTCCTGTTGAGGTGGTGGTGTATGACATTCTGCATGAGGTGGGGAAGATTCAGGTGCTTGAGAGGGACAAGCGGAGTCAGGGGGCTTGGTTGAAGGCGTGGAGGGGTTTCAAGCCTCCCTGACTGCCAGGAGTCTCTTTCCCGGGTGTGGCTGTCTGTCTCTTATCACCCTAGATTATTATTTTTATTAATTTTTGATAAATGGCTGCGTACATAGGTGACGGGTTGTGCCTCTTAGACCCTCTCTGCTGCTTTATGTAAATAGTTTTCTAAAAATGTTTTGGTAGTGGACTATGTATATATTGTATATATTCTGAACATGGATGTGTATTCATTTGATTTCTGTTGAAGTTTTGTACTATGGTTTTGTTTTTTACTTTTGTATAAAATTGGTTGCTTGATTCTTTTCAATAAAATATCAATAGTACCCCATTGTTTGTGTCCGTGGGAGGAAGAGTATTCTGTTTTTTGTGTCAGTATTAGGAATAGTCCCCCATTGTTGGTGTCTGGCAGGAAGTGGGCAGAATAGTCAGTGGGAGGAATAGTACCCAATATTTGTATCAGTGGAAAGAATAGTGACCGATCATTCGTGTCAGTGGGAGGAAAAGTACCTCATTGCAGGTGTCAATGGAAGGAATAGTCCCCATTATTGGTGTCAGTGGAAAGAGTAGTGACCCATCATTGGTGTCAGCTGAAGGAATAGTGACCAATCATTGATGTCAGTGGAAAGTATAGTACCCAATTGTCTGTGGAATGAGGAGTATCCCATCCTTGGTGTCAGTATGAGGAATTGTACCCCATTATTGTTGTCTAGGAGGAAGAGTGCCCAGTCTTTGGTGTCAGTGGGAGAAATAGTACCCAATATTTGTATCAGTGGAAAGAAAAGTGACCCATCATTGGTGTTAAGCCGCGTACACGCGATCGGATTTTCCGACGGGAAATGTGTGATAACAGGCTGTTGGTGGAAAATCCAACCGTGTGTATGCTCTATCGGACAATTGTTGTTGGTTTTTCCGTGGACAAATGTTGGCTACCAGGTTTTAAAAGCTTCCACGTACAAAATGTACGTTGTCGGATTTTCTGAGCATGTATACACAAGTCCGTCATACAAAAATCAAACACGCATGCTCGGAAGCAAGGACCAACCTGGAAGCGGTCGGTCTTGTAAAACTAGCGGAGATATCACATTCGTGACTCAGCAAATTATGAAATCCCTCAATGCAGCGCACATTCTCTTCTTCTTTATAATGGGATAATAATGAAGCTGCTTTGCTGGTGATATTGACAGATTGACAAATGTATTTCAAATGGCTTATTTTTTTTCTAGTGATATCCAGTATAATATATATATATATATATATATATATATATTTTTTTTTATATATATATATATATATATATATATATATTATATATATATATATTTTTTTTTTTTTTTTGGTCAAGTTACCACAACCCCATTATTATCTCGTAGTTTTTAAGCTCAAAGATACAACTATGTTGGTGTCCGTTGTTAATTTGACATTGTATTTTTGAAATATACCTGCCTACTCACAAACAAACTGTAATTTTTTAGGTAAAACACATAGCCAAGTATTTTTCAAACTAAATATTTTTTATTGAATAGGGAGTACAAGGTCATATAAAAATCAAGAGGAAGGCAGTGATGGAGAAACAGTTGGAATTGGTGAAGCCTTTGTACCCCAGGGCAGACATCAATTATGTGAAGTGCAAAATTGGGAACCTGAGGAGTCCATTTAATAGGGAACACAATACGGTCCTGGACTCTGAGAGATCGGGAGCAGCATTAGATAACATATATGTTGCCAGGCTGTGGTCTTACAACAGCCTGCATTTTTTGCCAGACCAGACCGAACCCAGGCCATCGCTCTCAATGCTTCCTTCCACACAAATAAACTAAATTAAGTAAAAAATGCAGTCTCTGCACTAAAAAAAGTAGAACAACTCAAATCATAATTAAAAAAATAAACAAAAAGAAAATTAGAAATTGTAGGGGTGAAAATCCCCAGCCCAGTGGGCTTATTGGGGGTGTCGGGGCTGCATTTGCCACGGTCTGCCATGCTGCTGTGGTGGGTGGGGTGGCTGCCAGGGCCGGATTTCCCACAAGGCCACCGAGGCCAGGCCTCGGGCGGCAGTGGTGCAGGGTGCGGCACCGATAGGGTTGCCACCTGTCCAGTTTTGGACACATGTGCCCGGTTTTCAAGCCACCTGAAACATGGGCACATTGCACATATAGCAGCAGTTCAGCATCCTGATTCCCGAATCCCACGCCCGCCATCACTGTTACACATATATTACTGCCTGGGCGCTCCGCCTCCGAGCCGAGCTCATCGGTGGGCAGCAGGCGTACCTATTCAGCCTGTGATTGGCTGAATAGGTCATGTGCCGGCGGTGGACACGAGAGTCTGTGATTGGTCATATGTGGCTGGACTGTGGGTGATCGCGGCCGCCCGGAGTCCCACCTCCTTGCCTGTCGTGTGCTCTGCTGTGTCTTCTGGAGTCCTCACTGAGGTATCTTTCTCCTCTACACTCTCAACCCCCTCTGTCAGCCAGTGCCCCCTCCCCTGTCAGCTACCCCCTGTCAGTTACCCCCCCCTCTGTCAGTTCCCCCCTTCTGTCAGTTACCCAGTCTGTCAGTTACCCCCCTCTGTCAGTTACTTCCCCCTCTGTCAGCTACTTCCCCCTCTGTCAGCTACTTCCCCCTCTGTCAATCTACGCCCCCTCTGTCAATCTACGCCCCCTCTGTCAATCTACGCCCCCTCTGTCAATCTACGCCCCCTCTGTCAGCTCCCCTCCCCTGTCAGCTACTTCCCCCTCTGTCAGGCCACCCCTTCTCTTACCACCTTTCTCTCTCACCCCTCCTCCCTCTCAGACCCCTTCTTTCTCCCCCCTCTGTCAGCTACACCTCTTCTGTCAGCTACTCCCCCCTCTGTCAGCTTCTCCCCCCCTCTGTCAGCTCCCCTCCCCTGTCAGCTACTTCCCCCTCTGTCAGCTTCTCCCCCTCTGTCAATTTACGCCCCCTCTGTCAGCTCCCCTCCCCTGTCAGCTACTCCCCCCTCTGTCAGGCCACCCCTTCTCTTACCACCTTTCTCTCTCACCCCTCCTCCCTCTCAGCCTCCTTCTTTCTCCCCCCTCTGTCAGCTACTCCCCCCTCTGTCAGCTACTCCCCCCTCTGTCAGCTTCTCCCCCCCCTCTGTCAGCTTCTCCCCCCTCTGTCAGCTTCTCCCCCCTCTGTCAGCTTCTCCCCCCTCTGTCAGCTCCCCTCCCCTGTCAGCCACTCCCCCCTCTGTCAGCTACTCCCCCTCCTCTGTCAGGTCACCCCCTCTCTTACCATCTTTCTCTCTTACCTCTCCTCCCTCTCAGTCCCCCTTCTCTCTCCCCCTCTGTCAGCTCCCCTCCCCTGTCAGCTACACCCCCCTCTGTCAGCTACACCCCCCTCTGTCAGCTACACCCCCCTCTGTCAGCTACACCCCCCTCTGTCAGCTACACCCCCCTCTCTCTGTCAGGCCACCCCCTCTCACCACCTTTCTCTCTCACGCCTCCTCCAGCTCAGCCTCCTTCTCTCTGCCACCCCTCCTCGCTCACCCCACCCCCCTCACAGCCCCAATCCCCTCCCCCTCTATATTTCCCCCCCCCTCTCTCTTCTGCTTTCTCACCCTCTTACCTCCTCCTCTTACCCTTTCTCACCTTCCTTCCCCACCTCCTCTCCCCCTCAGGGGCGAGGGCCCCATGATTCCTAACAGGGGCCCTGTGAGTGAGTTTGGATGTGTTTTGATTCCTGTTTCCTGCCGACACACTGGGCACAGCAATGCAGCACCTGCCTCTACTTTGCCTTCTCTCCAAGCCCCCCCACACAAGGGAAGGAAAGAAGGAAAATAGCACTGCAGTAGAGCAGCTTCGCTCCGCCCCAAACTCCGGCTTACACATTTCCTGGCTCAAGACGGCTCTCGGTAAGGCAGTCTTATGTGGGTCTTTAGGGGCAGGGGAAACTGATTTGGGGGGGGGGGGGGCATTATTGAAGGACCCGGCCTTGGGGTGGCAAAGGGAGTAAATCCAGGCCTGGTGGCTGTGGTGGAGGATTGTCATCTAAATCACAGACGTGGGTTTTCGGTGTAATTTGGCCCTTCCTCCCCATGTTGAGGAGCTTCAGGATCAGCTCCTCACACATACTCCATTGGTCCTACTCCATATCTCTCAGCTTATTGCCTGTCATGCAGCCAAATGCCTCCTGTGCATCCGGGGCCATGCTAATGGCAGTTGTTGCATGCCTGAGGAAGGCAGCCGTGGCGTCATCCAGGTTTCTGGTCTTGCTGGCCCTTTTAATAGAAGGGCGTATTGGGAGGAATCTGTGACACTGTCTGGCTACTGGGCACGGGCTCGTCCTGACTGAGACTTTCCTGTATATGAAAATGGGACATATTTGTGTTTTTTTGGTCATCAATCACACACAATTTTGAGCCCATGACTGTTACAAATTGAATGTTGACAAATAGAAAAGACTATCATTCTGACCCCAACATTTTACATTCTTGTCCCAAACATTTTTGGCCACTACTGTCTATTGATATGTAAACCACTTTGTTAAGGCAGAAATTTGGGATCAATAACGTCTAGTTAACATCATTCTATTTTTTCCTACAAATATGTTCAACAATGCTATACCTGGGTCATGTAAGACAGAGAACAGAAGCGCCACCAGATTAAAAAGTTAGCATTTATTAGACAAAAAAGAAATGCAAATATCCACTCACATAGGGTAAGAGTAATTCAGCACATGGATCCTCTGGGACGTCTTGGCTGCGCTTGTAATGTCCTGTTATTATCCAGTATGATGTCCCGTCCAGCAGGATATTCTGGTTGTTTGTAAATCCAGACTGGGACAGAGGCTTGGCTCAGGTCCACACAGTCTAACAAGTGTCGAGCGCAATGACGTCACGGCTATATAGTAAAAAAAGAGAGGGAGAAGGAAAAAAAAAAATCCCTTCCCCTTCTCTTTTCCATGCACTAAGTGTTTTTTTCCCTCCCCCTTCTCCCTCTCTTTTTTTACTATATTGTTGTTTTTTTTATAATTATAATAATTTTTTCTATGCAGCCGTGACACTTTATTATAGAACAACAAGTTGGCCTTGCGCATTTATATGATCGCAATGCTCAACATATATGATCAGTCTGAGCGTGTAGGTGGGTGTGTGCATGTATGTTTATGTACACACACACACACACACACATGCATTCTTTTAATATAGCAATAGTTCTGATGTGCAATATTAATTAATTCCATGGTACATATATGTTGTTTACATACATGCCCATAAGTATAATACATTTTAATAGTTCCTTCTTCCCTATTATTTTTCCCCATTTCCTTTCCCTATTTTTCTTTTATTTATCATTATTATTAGCCGTTCCCCATCTAACCCATTCCTATTCCATTCCGATAGTATTTTTGGAATATCTATTTCCACACATTTGCAGAGCACTCCCACCATATGTGGATCATGGATCCTACATCATTATTGCACCTCCAGCATGTGTTTGGGATTGTAGGTGAAAATTTGTGTAGGCGAGATGGTGTTCTCTACCATTTTGTAACCATTTTCCTGTATTGCTACATTCATTGATCCCTTATGTGTATTTGTGAGAATGGTTTCCCAGTCTTCGTCAGAAAATGTCATCTGTAGGTCTTTGCCCCAGGCTATACACACGTTGTCTGTCTGTGAGGTGTGAGTATTGTCTTGGAGTAGAGGGTAAATTGATGATATTAGATGTCGTTGTGGTTCAGTATGGGAGTATAAGGTTTCGAACGGTGTGAGATTTCTGGACCACATATCCGGGGAGCCATTGGAGGTGAAAAAGTGTCTAAATTGTCTGTAAGACCAAAAGGGGAAGTTTTTCGTGCAGGAATTTGATGCCAAGTTTTCGTAAGATTGTAATTGACCTCTGTTGTAAAAGTGTTGTGCCAGAACTTCCTAATGGGGCCATTCCCGTATTAGAAAAGTGTTCATGTCACTCGGGGGGAAGTCTGGGTTTCCTCTTAATGAGGTCATTGGTCCTGGTCGTGAGGATAGTTTGTGATGCTTCATCGCAGTATCAAAGGCAGATAGTGAAGGATAGTGAAGAGTGAGTGATTTTTGACTGGCAGGGACCAATGTTTTGGAGAGAGCCATGGGAGGAGATGTAGGGGGTTTGTTCAGAAAGGAGTTTTCCAGGTTGACCCAGCATTTCCCTTGTGTGTGGGTTTTCCAATCAATCACCCTGGTGAGGTGGCAGGCCATGTAATAGTTATATATATTTGGTAGGGCAACCCCCCCAGTTTTAGCGTTGGTTAGGCGTGCATATTTAATTCGTGGGGGACTGCCCTTCCAAGTGAATGTTGAGCAAGCTGTTTTGTAAGACGCAAAAAAGTATATTGGGATTGTCTGCATGAGGTATAGAAGGTAGGGGACAATTATCATTTTTATCAAAGCCGAGCGACCGAACCAGGATACATTAAGGTTGGCCCAGTCTTTTAATTCTATTTGAATTTTGGTCAGGGATTGCAAGAAATTTTGTTTATATAGGTTTGCTAGGCGTCTGGTAATTTGGATGCCAAGGTAGGTAATGGCCTCCTATTTCCACTAAAAGGGAAAAGAGTCTTGGCAATGAGCTACTTCTTGTGAGGGAAGGGATATGTTCAGTGAATGAGACTTGGAAAAGTTAATTTTGAGATTTGAGAATAAACCAAAATGATTAATATCTTGCAGGAGGTTTAGTAGGGACGTTCGTGGCGCTTGCAGTGTCAATAAGATGTCGTCCGCGAACGCTGCTACCTTGTAATCTTTGTTATTGATAGATATCCCGCGGATATCGGTGTTAGCTCTTAGTCTGTTTAGCAGTGGTTCCAACGTGAGGACAAAAATTAGAGGGGACAATGGGCAGCCCTGGCGTGTTCCATTGCTTATTGGGAAGGCGTTTGACAGGAGGCCATTTGCTTTAACCTTCGCTGAAGGATTAGTGTAGAGAGCGTTAATGTGCGCAAACATGCGTGGTAGGAGACCAATGCCTTTCAGTACCTCTCGCATATAGTCCCAGGCCACCCTGTCGAACGCCTTCTCAGCATCAAGGGATAAGAGGAAACCCTAAATCTCTGTCGAGGTAAGCCAGTGGTGAAGGTTTAGAGTGCGGACAGTGTTATCCCTGGCCTCCCTGCCAGATGAAGCCTACTTGGTCAGATGATATAAGGCCAGGGATAAGGGGCAGTAATCTATTTGCGATGATTTTAGCGTATAATGTTAGTGGATTTGTGCTACTTGATAGTTCCCGATAGTGCCGTGGAACCCATACCCTTTTTCCTAAATCTACTTTACTTTGGACTTTCACAATATCTACCCACCCTTTACTACCCTTATCGTGTATCCAACCTGTTATTCGTGATATAATAATTGCCTGATAGTATCTTTTAAAATCTGGTGCAGCTAACCCCCCTAATTATTTCGTTTTTACCAATGTTGCATATTCTAGGATGTCTACACCTCCAAATAAATTTTATTACTAAAGATCTTAATTTTGTAAAAAAAACTCTTGTGGGACTTTTATTGGGATCATTTGAAATACATATGTTAATTTTGGGAGTATAAACATTTTCAGAGCGTTGATCCTCCCCATCAACGAAAGGGGCCTATGTCTCAGCTGTGTTAAATGAGCCTTCACCTTATTCAGGATAGGGATATAGTTAACCGCACATACAGTCGACAATGATGCCGTAAGTTTTATGCCAAGGTACCCAAGCTCCCCCCCACATCAAACAAAAGGAAATGATGGCTGGAGTGCCTGTTATTCTTTTTTAGTCATGGTTATATTCAAGATTTCTGTTTTAGATATGGTAAGATAACCAATTTTAAGGTTAACCTATCTATTCAATTCCTTTATTATATACGGTATGGTTGTCCTAGGCTCAGAGACATAAAATAATATGTCATCAGGGCGTGGCCTGGAGTTGCATGGAGTAGGGTGTGCAGAGTGAGAGCTCCGTCCGAGTAATCATCCTATTCAACCATCCTGCGTGGATATCCTCAACAAGACACCAGGCTACCTCGAGCAGCTGCCCACACTCCTGCACTCATGTCTCCGCAAAAACGGGCTTCGGAAGCCATAAACAAGCTGGCAAGGTACCGCCACGAGGGCCGGTAGAGTGGAGATGAAGATGGAGCCAACAATGCTCAGGCCCCTGACGAACCAGCCACAGGCGACACAGCTAAAATCCTCGAGGCAGTATCATTATGCCAATCCACACTTACCTCGAAGATAGAGGAGGTTAAAATCGATGTCGATGTCATCAGACAAGACATCCAGAAGCTGAGGGATAGGGCCACCGAAACAGAGCGCAGAGTGAGCCACGTGGAGGCGGACATTGCTCCCCTGCAGGTGACTACAGAGTAGCTTCAACACCAGCTTAGTGTCGTCCTGGACAGGACGACATGGAGAACAGACTCCGGAGGTTTAACCTCCGGTTCGGCGGCCTGCCGGATCGAGCCAAGGGCTCCGACCCCCACATACCTGGAAAATCTCCTCATCAAGACATATGGGAGAGAGGCCTTCTCGTCCACATTTGTAATCGAATGAGCCCACCGCCTTGCTGCTCGCTCCCCGCCAGCTGCAGCGCCGACGAGGACCTTCATAGCCAAGCTCCTCAACCACAGGGACCGGGACACCGTCTTATGCCTTACCCACGAGCGTGGTAATATACCCGTTGGCAACCTTACCGTTGCGGTGTTCCCAGACTTCTCCGCAGAAGTACAGAAGAGGGCGTAGTTCACAAAAGCCAAGCGTCAGCTCCGTGTTAAGCATCTGCCCTACGCCATGCTATTCCTGGCAAGACTGCGGGTTGTATGCGACGGGAAGGCTCAGTTCTTCGAGGACCCTGCTGCTGTGCTTGCGTGGCTTGAGAACCGAGAGCCGGCTGGCCCTGCACACCGGTGACTTGCCTGCCTGTCATCTGAGTCCAAGCGGCATTCACCCAAACATGGGCACTGTCCCCCTGCACGACCCGAGAGCCAGCATCAACCCCTCTCTCATCATCCTCTCCTACCTACCAACCCTGCCGTCACCCTCATGTAACCTCCACTGCAGCGGACGAGGAACCAAGACTTGCCGCTAACAACACCGCAACATGTCATCCATTCGTCCTGCATGTGGGAATCTTGCCTCCATCAGAACCGTGAGTTGGTCGCGACCCTCTCCCTTCCCTCCCCCCCTCCCCATGGTACTTTTACCCTCATGAGGAGACCCCCACCCCTGGATGGCCTGGCCACAGAATTGATCTCCAGAGGCGCATCTTTGTTTCCCCCTCACCCATTGACCCCCGGTTTATTTGCGCTACTCGGACACTCCATCTGCTCTCACTTGACTGGTACGCACACCACCACCCCTACCTAACTGTGTGCTCTACAGTTTACATTTTTGTTCGCCCCCCCTCACCCCGACATGACTGCATGTGGATCGGGTGAGTTAATCTCCCAGCGGTCAGCAGCACCAAAGTTCTGTTTCCCTGCCAGCTATCACCCCCACGGCTGTGGAGGGTGGTTGTTCTTTAGTTATGCCATGCTGGTCCAGTGCTGGCAAATTATTGTTCTTCACCTTCTTACACTTGACATATGCTTTATGCTTGTAAATTATCCTGTGTACTTTTAATGTTGCCTTAGTGGTTCTGTGTTCTTGTGGGTGCTGGTCCGGGCGATCGGGTTCCCTCACTCTGTGATAGCTTGTGCCCGATCGCGCGGATCAGGTCCCTGCGGGAGCGCGGCGCCTCATGCCTGCAAATATGTAGTGTTATGCAATGTATGTAAGCCGTTGTGGTTATGTGCTGTAGGTCTCCCCTTGTGGATCCGACTGCCTCCTGTACCCCCCTGACCCCTCATGGCATCGCTTAAACTAGTTACCTGGAATGTGCGGGGGCTTGGCGCCAAACCTAAATGAGTGGCCGTCCTCTCCTACCTCAAGGCTGCACGAGCAGACATATCTATTCTCGTTGAAACCCACATAGTGGGCCAAACCCAAATGGCACTTAAAAAACCCTGGGTGGGTTGGTTATACCATGCCCCCCACACCTCCAATTCCCAGTGGATTGCCACCCTAATAGCCTAATCGGTACAATTCCAACTTCACGGTTTGCAGTCGGATCCCCAGGGCAGATTACTATTCCTTCGAGACCACCATCGGTGGGCTTGAACTGCTCCTTATGGCATTTTATATCCCGCCGCCATTCCAGTTCGGTGCCCTCCAGGAGGGCCTCACCTTCATGGCCAAGCACCCCACAGTGCCTGCAATGTGGCTGGGCGATTTCAACATGACCATTAACCCCAGTCTTGACAGGCTCAGCACATCCACCCAAGCGCCCCCCCTTTCATCCACCACTAGATTCGGTAGGCTCCTCGCAGAGTTCGCTATGACAGACTCCTGGAGGCACAAATACCCAGACAAGAGGAAATCGGAAGTTTCCCCCATGGGGGTTTTTAGGCAGCTAGGTGTAGGTAATGATAAAAGTAAACGTTTGGTAAAAAGTAAAACATTTTTTCTCTTTATTGAAAAAATGAGTTGTTACATGAGTGTTAGTATGTGAGCTCGAAAAGGAATATATTCATGCCAAATACATAAAATAGCAAACATAAGGGTCATATACAGCATATGATAATGACTGTTACAAGACTGTTACAAGACGTTTCCTGACGCGTTTCGACCCATAGTATTTGGGGTCTCTTCAGAGGATGAGTTTGCTAGAAAAGAAAAATTTGTAATAGTATATATATCTCAAATTAGTTAAAAAACAAGATATAAGATAAAAAAAATGTAAAACAGATGTTTAGTAACTTATAGTGCATAGTTACCAATGTATTTGGAGATGCCTCTCAGTCATGGAGTCCCCCACATAGCTATCAGACCATTCTGTGCGCCTCCATGTCACAACGAAATACCAACAGGGGCATGAGGGTCCACTCAATGCGGCTTTCAAGGAGTCACACATGAAAGGTTGTCCCCCCCATCGCAGCGTTCCAGAGGAGGAGAGGCCAGGACCTATGGCAGTTACCAGAGCGTTAGCTCATGGAGAACCCATATACAAGTTAAAAGTTTTATTATATTGTCTATGTTTGACATTGACTGTTGGACAGTCAGAAAGTATTATTTAATATTGACATGATCCATCAAGAGTTTTAAGTAGTTATGAATTTAAGTAGTTAGATGTATAGAGGGAAAAGTGTAAATGATATTGAATTGTTAGTGATATTCAAAAGAGGGGGGAGGTGATGGTAAGGTCAAAGGTTTAATCAATGATGTGAATAGGCCAAAATTGGCCTCATCTGTGTACTCAAGAAATGATGTGGTGAGTGATGTCGTGTAAAGTGTGAAAGGAAAAAAAAAAAAAAAAAAAAAAAGGTGAAGAAAGGGGGTGTAAAAAGTGGTTGGAAATAGTGTAAAAGGGGTTGTGTAAGAACTAAATGGTTGAGAGAGGGGGATGAATTAGTGTGAATGTGGTGTGCGGATGGGGTAACAGACGTGGTCATGGAAGGAATAATGAACAGTGAAAAATGTATATAAAAAGAAAAGATTATCATAGGGGGTATGGGACTAATAAAGCTGATAATTAAAAGTAAATGAATGTAGAGGATTGAGAGCTACTACAATCTGATATATTGTCTAGAGAATTAATGATGGATAGTTGTAACTTACTCTTAAGGTTCAAGAGGAGACGTCTGACCGTCCAAGAAGAGTGTGAGGGGATCACCTTTTGATCGACCCTCATCACCGGAATTAAATAATATCCTTAATTACAGGGATATTGGAAAATGGGTGACAGGTGCCGCAGGTTCCGCCCCCCACCCCTGGCGTGCAGAGGGGGGCAGTGGCCGCCGATGGCGTGCCTCGTGTGGCTCCCCCAGCGTCCCTGAAGGCATAGCCCTGGCCGCTGTTATCACCTCCGTCGTAAACTACGTGACGGCATGACGTCATACATGCGTGCGGAGGGGCCCATCCGCGCGCACGATGACACCAGGACGTCTGGAGGTGATCAGGGACGCCGCCGGCAGGGTGATCACTCCCAACTGTGGCCGAGACCAGCTCAGCCACCCAGTGGGACGAAATAGGAGCGCAGTTGTAAAAGCTCCTTACCCTGCCGGGAAGACGCATTTAATAGTAGGACCCCCGACCCAAGGCAACGTGCAACCATGAGGGCGTCACAGGGATCCAATGGTCCGAAATGCCAGTGGGGAAGTGGTAGACAAGAGGAATATAAAAATGGGCTCACTGAACACTAACAATGAATAGAAAACCAAAACTAGTACTCTTTAGTCGTATAGCATGGGTATATGAGCCTGTACAGAGTGAATTCTAGTGGTGTATTTCAAAGTGAATAGTTGCTCAATTCACCCCATAGTGGCCATATTGTTTGATCACTAGGGGGGTTTTTTGGAAAGATGGTACTTCACCAAATGCAAAAAGCAAAAGGAAAGTACAAGCATTTGGACAAAAGGTAAAGGATAATGTGGGGTCCCTAGTGTTCCTCTTTGCGCATAGTGGGAGTAGGGTCTTTAGTCCAATCTCCACCATGGTCGAGGATATGAGCTCGATCAAGAATGGCAAGAGATACATATTTTAAAGAAGAGCATAACTAATTTAGCGAACTCTAAGAAAGGAAGAAACATAGCTAGAGTGTATTCCCCGCATTGGAGGTCTACTAGGTATCCTAATATACAATTTGGCACATGTGCTATCCTATAAGAGAAAAAAAGCAAATAATGATGTAATATGATATGATATTCACAGTTTGTACAAAGGAATATACACAGAGGAACGCACAGTGCACGGCTCATATCGTAGTTCTCATGTGTCAAAGGGGGAAGGGGTGTTTAGCCACCCAAAATTGTATAGCAAGGGAAAGACACATTGGAAGGAGATGCTGGTGCTGCTCACCCTGATAAGAAAAAGGAAATCGGAAGTTTCCCCCATGGGGGTTTTTAGGCAGCTAGGTGTAGGTAATGATAAAAGTAAGGAAATGTCAGGAAATGTCTTGTAACAGTCATTATCATATGCTGTATATGACCCTTATGTTTGCTATTTTATGTATTTGGCATGAATATATTCCTGTTCGAGCTCACATCCTAACACTCATGTAACAACTAATTTTTTCAATAAAGAGAAAAAATGTTTTACTTTTTACCAAACGTTTACTTTTATCATTACCTACACCTAGCTGCCTAAAAACCCCCATGGGGGAAACTTCCGATTTCCTTTTTCTTATCAGGGTAAGCAGCACCAGCATCTCCTTCCAATGTGTCTTTCCCTTGCAAATACCCAGACAAGATAGCCTTTTCATGTTTTACCCCCTCACAACCAGCCATGTCCCGTATTGACCTAATGCCGCGTACACACGAAGGGACTATCCCGCGGGATTATCCGCTGGACCGAAGTCCAACGGATAATCCCCTCGTGTGTGGGCGCCGGCGGACTTTTTGGCGCCAAAGTCCGGCGGACTTTTTGGCGCCAAAGTTTTAAGTTTGGTTTTAAAATTATCCGCTGGACTTGGCAGTCCGGCGGACAATCCCGCCGTTAGTAGGCAAGTCCGCGGGACTTTTGAAAATGAACGGACTTGCCCACACACGGAGCAGCCCGTTCATTTCGAACGTAACTTCAGGTACGTAGCTAGCGTAGGCAGTAAATGCCGGCGCGCTAGCTCCGTCACCTGTCATGGATTTAAAGGGAATCCCCACGCCGAAAAACGGCGTGGGGGTCCCCCCAAATCCATGTCAGACCCTTATCCAAGCACGCAGCCTGGCAGGCCAGGAAAGGGGTGGGGACGAACGAGCGCCCCCCCCCTCCTGAGCCGTACCAGGCCGCGTGCCCTCAACATGGGGGGTGCCCTGGGGAAAGGGGGGCCGTGCGGCCCCCCCACCCCAAAGCACCTTGTCCCCATGTTGATGAGGACAAGGGTCTCTTCCCGACAACCCTGGCCGTTGGTTGTCGGGGTCTGCGGGCGGGGGCTTATCGGAATCTGAGAGACCCCTTTTATAAGGGGGCCCTCAGATCCCGGCCCCCCACCCTATGTGAATGAGTATGGGGTACGGTGTACCCCTACCCATTCACCTAAGGTGTAAAATGTAAAGTAAGAAAAACACCCACACTTTTGAAAAAATAGTTTATTGCACTGCTCCGGGGGTCTTCTTCCGTCTTGGGGGTCTTCTCGCCGGACTCCCCCGCCATTTACCAAGCTCTTTTACCGAGCGGGGGAAGTCCGGCTACCTTCTTCGTCGTCGCCGCCGTCTGGGGTTCTCGATCCGCCTTCGGGGGTCTTCCGGGGGTCTCTTCTGTTCTTGCGGCGGTCGTCGTCTTCCGCGCCGCCGGCGCCTTCTCCTCCTTCTTCTTGTCCTTCTTCCGATGTTGACCCGACGCTCTCTCTGCCCGGAATGCCTGTGCCGCTCTGCGCTGGGACTTATATAGGGGCATGGGGACAGGGTCACATGTTCATGTCACATGGTGACCCCGCCCCCTTGCGATGTCACAGTCCCAGCATCCTCCGGAACTGTGACAACACAAGGGGGCGGGGTCACCATGTGACATGAACATGTGACCCTGTCCCCATGCCCCTATATAAGTCCCAGCGCAGAGCGGCACAGGCATTCCGGGCAGAGAGAGCGTCGGGTCAACATCGGAAGAAGAAGAAGAAGAAGAAGAAGGACAAGAAGAAGGAGAAGGCGCCGCGGAAGACGACGACCGCCGCAAGAACAGAAGAGACCCCCGGAAGACCCCCGAAGGCGGATCGAGAACCCCAGACGACGGCGGCGACGACGAAGAAGGTAGCCGGACTTCCCCCGCTCGGTAAAAGAGCTTGGTAAATGGCGGGGGAGTCTGGCGAGAAGACCCCCAAGACGGAAGAAGACCCCCGGAGCAGTGCAATAAACAATTTTTTCAAAAGTGTGGGTGTTTTTTTTACTTTACATTTTACACCTTAGGTGAATGGGTAGGGGTACACCGTACCCCATACTCATTCACATAGGGTGGGGGGCCGGGATCTGAGGGCCCCCTTATAAAAGGGGTCTCTCAGATTCCGATAAGCCCCCGCCCGCAGACCCCGACAACCAACGGCCAGGGTTGACGGGAAGAGGCCCTTGTCCTCATCAACATGGGGACAAGGTGCTTTGGGGTGGGGGGCCTCACGGCCCCCCTTTCCCCAGGGCACCCCCCATGTTGAGGGCACGCGGCCTGGTACGGCTCAGGAGGGGGGGCGCTCGTTCGTCCCCACCCCTTTCCTGGCCTGCCAGGCTGCGTGCTCGGATAAGGGTCTGACATGGATTTGGGGGGGACCCCCACGCCGTTTTTCGGCGTGGGGATTCCCTTTAAATCCATGACAGGTGACGGAGCTAGCGCACCGGCATTTACTGCCTACGCTAGCTACGTACCTGAAGTCACGTGCTAAATGAACGGACTTGCCGATGAGCGGCAAGTCCGTTCATTTTCAAAAGTCCCGTGGACTTTAGCCGGCGGATTATCCGTCCATGCGTGTGTGGGCAAGTCCGCACGTGTGTGGGCAAGTCCACACGCTCGGAAAGTCCAGCGGACCCAGCTGGAAAGTCCGGCGGGATTGTCCGCTGGACTAGGTCCGCCGGCAAAAGTCCGCACGTGTGTACGCGGCATAATTCTGCTCTCCCCCATACTGCTGCCTAACCTCATAGATGTGGGGTTCGGCAGTAGAGTGCTCTCGGACCACTCCCCCTACTGGGCGACATTGCGGCTCCCCCCACCTCCTGCAAGTGGCGGCTGAACCCCTTTTGGCTCTCCGTATTGCCGGACCTGGAGGCCGTCGAACGCAAGTGGATGCACTTCTTCAGCACCAACCTTGAGTCGGCACCCATGGGCCTGCTGTGGGAGGCCTTTAAATCTCACGCTGTTTAATTCTCTCCACTCGCATTAATAGACACAAAGCCACGTCTAAGATCATTTTGCAACAGTCTGAAGAGAGACTCAGCTCCCTGGAACAAGTGTTCCTTGCCAATCCCTCTCCAGACAATGCTTCCCTCCCCTGTTTGCAAACTAGATTGACTGACCCTTTACACTTTGAAAAGGCGAAGCAGAACATCTTTTTCAGCAAACAGCGTATCTTCGAGCACGGTGAACGCGCGGGTAAACTTCTCGCCTACATGGCTCACCTTGATCATTCTCCCCCTGTGGTGGTCCAGCTCCGGACCACATCCGGGGATGTGATCTCAGACCCCAGCCAAGTGGCAGTGGAATTTAAACAATTCTACTCAGACCTCTACACATCTACAGCACGTCACACTCCAACCAAATTATCCCAGTTCCTCCAGACAGTAGACTTCCCCTCTCTCACCCCTCTCCAAATGACCCAACTTGAAGCACCTATAACCCTGGAAGGCATCGCTGAGGCGATATCGCTCCTCCCAACCTCCAAGGCACCTGGATCTGATGGCCTCCCATTGGAATTTTACACACATTTTCAAGAGACCCTCGTCCCCAAATTGCAAACGCTGTACACCCATATTTTCGACTCTAAGAGCCTCCCACCGTCTATGGGAGAGGCTCTCATTGTCTTCATCCCCAAACCCGGGAAAGATCCCCTTCTACCCGAGTCCTATCGCCCCATATCCCTCCTACAACTAGTTAAAATCCTAGCCAAGATCCTCACCCTCCGCCTAAACAAAGTTATCCAAATGCCGCGTACACACGTGCGGACTTTTGCCGGCGGACTTAGTCCAGCGGACAATCCCGCCGGACTTTCCAGCTGGGTCCGCTGGACTTTCCGAGCGTGTGGACTTGCCCACACACGCACGGACTTCTCCGGCGGATAATCCGCCGGCCAAAAGTCCGCGGGACTTTTGAAAATGAACGGACTTGCCCACACACGGAGCAGTCCGTTCATTCAGAGCGTAACTTCAGGTTACGTAGCTAGCGTAGGCAGTAAATGCCGCCGCGCTAGCTCCGTAAGCTGGCATGGATTTAAAGGGACTCCCCACGCCGAAAAAACTGCGTGGGGGTTCCCCCCAAATCCATGTCAGACCCTCATCCGAGCACGCAGCCTGGCAGGCCAGGAAAGGGGTGGGGACGAACGAGCGCCCCCCCCTCCTGAGCCGTACCAGGCCGCGTGCCCTCAACATGGGGGGTGCCCTGGGGAAAGGGGGGCCGTGCGGCCCCCCCACCCCAAAGCACCTTGTCCCCATGTTGATGAGGACAAGGGTCTCTTCCCGACAACCCTGGCCGTTGGTTGTCGGGGTCTGCGGGCGGGGGCTTATCGGAATCTGAGAGACCCCTTTTATAAGGGGGCCCTCAGATCCCGGCCCCCCACCCTATGTGAATGAGTATGGGGTACGGTGTACCCCTACCCATTCACCTAAGGTGTAAAATGTAAAGTAAGAAAAACACCCACACTTTTGAAAAAATAGTTTATTGCACTGCTCCGGGGGTCTTCTTCCGCCTGGGGGGTCTTCTCGCCGGACTCCCCCGCCATTTACCAAGCTCTTTTACCGAGCGGGGGAAGTCCGGCTACCTTCTTCGTCGTCGCCGCCGTCGTCTGGGGTTCTCGATCCGCCTTCGGGGGTCTCTTCTGTTCTTGCGGCGGTCGTCGTCTTCCGCGCCGCCGGCGCCTTCTCCTTCTTCTTGTCCTTCTTGTTCTTCTTCCGATGTTGACCCGACGCTCTCTCTGCCCGGAATGCCTGTGCCGCTCTGCGCTGGGACTTATATAGGGGCATGGGGACAGGGTCACATGTTCATGTCACATGGTGACCCCGCCCCCTTGCGATGTCACAGTCCCAGCATCCTCCGGAACTGTGACAACACAAGGGGGCGGGGTCACCATGTGACATGAACATGTGACCCTGTCCCCATGCCCCTATATAAGTCCCAGCGCAGAGCGGCACAGGCATTCCGGGCAGAGAGAGCGTCGGGTCAACATCGGAAGAAGAAGAAGAAGAAGAAGAAGGACAAGAAGAAGGAGAAGGCGCCGCGGAAGACGACGACCGCCGCAAGAACAGAAGAGACCCCCGGAAGACCCCCGAAGGCGGATCGAGAACCCCAGACGACGGCGGCGACGACGAAGAAGGTAGCCGGACTTCCCCCGCTCGGTAAAAGAGCTTGGTAAATGGCGGGGGAGTCCGGCGAGAAGACCCCCAAGACGGAAGAAGACCCCCGGAGCAGTGCAATAAACAATTTTTTCAAAAGTGTGGGTGTTTTTTTTACTTTACATTTTACACCTTAGGTGAATGGGTAGGGGTACACCGTACCCCATACTCATTCACATAGGGTGGGGGGCCGGGATCTGAGGGCCCCCTTATAAAAGGGGTCTCTCAGATTCCGATAAGCCCCCGCCCGCAGACCCCGACAACCAACGGCCAGGGTTGACGGGAAGAGGCCCTTGTCCTCATCAACATGGGGACAAGGTGCTTTGGGGTGGGGGGGCCTCACGGCCCCCCTTTCCCCAGGGCACCCCCCATGTTGAGGGCACGCGGCCTGGTACGGCTCAGGAGGGGGGGCGCTCGTTCGTCCCCACCCCTTTCCTGGCCTGCCAGGCTGCGTGCTCGGATAAGGGTCTGACATGGATTTGGGGGGGACCCCCACGCCGTTTTTCGGCGTGGGGATTCCCTTTAAATCCATGACAGGTGACGGAGCTAGCGAACCGGCATTTACTGCCTACGCTAGCTACGTACCTGAAGTCACGTGCTAAATGAACGGACTTGCCGATGAGCGGCAAGTCCGTTCATTTTCAAAAGTCCCGTGGACTTTAGCCGGCGGATTATCCGTCCATGCGTGTGTGGGCAAGTCCGCACGTGTGTGGGCAAGTCCACACGCTCGGAAAGTCCAGCGGACCCAGCTGGAAAGTCCGGCGGGATTGTCCGCTGGACTAGGTCCGCCGGCAAAAGTCCGCACGTGTGTACGCGGCATAATTCTGCTCTCCCCCATACTGCTGCCTAACCTCATAGATGTGGGGTTCGGCAGTAGAGTGCTCTCGGACCACTCCCCCTACTGGGCGACATTGCGGCTCCCCCCACCTCCTGCAAGTGGCGGCTGAACCCCTTTTGGCTCTCCGTATTGCCGGACCTGGAGGCCGTCGAACGCAAGTGGATGCACTTCTTCAGCACCAACCTTGAGTCGGCACCCATGGGCCTGCTGTGGGAGGCCTTTAAATCTCACGCTGTTTAATTCTCTCCACTCGCATTAATAGACACAAAGCCACGTCTAAGATCATTTTGCAACAGTCTGAAGAGAGACTCAGCTCCCTGGAACAAGTGTTCCTTGCCAATCCCTCTCCAGACAATGCTTCCCTCCCCTGTTTGCAAACTAGATTGACTGACCCTTTACACTTTGAAAAGGCGAAGCAGAACATCTTTTTCAGCAAACAGCGTATCTTCGAGCACGGTGAACGCGCGGGTAAACTTCTCGCCTACATGGCTCACCTTGATCATTCTCCCCCTGTGGTGGTCCAGCTCCGGACCACATCCGGGGATGTGATCTCAGACCCCAGCCAAGTGGCAGTGGAATTTAAACAATTCTACTCAGACCTCTACACATCTACAGCACGTCACACTCCAACCAAATTATCCCAGTTCCTCCAGACAGTAGACTTCCCCTCTCTCACCCCTCTCCAAATGACCCAACTTGAAGCACCTATAACCCTGGAAGGCATCGCTGAGGCGATATCGCTCCTCCCAACCTCCAAGGCACCTGGATCTGATGGCCTCCCATTGGAATTTTACACACATTTTCAAGAGACCCTCGTCCCCAAATTGCAAACGCTGTACACCCATATTTTCGACTCTAAGAGCCTCCCACCGTCTATGGGAGAGGCTCTCATTGTCTTCATCCCCAAACCCGGGAAAGATCCCCTTCTACCCGAGTCCTATCGCCCCATATCCCTCCTACAACTAGTTAAAATCCTAGCCAAGATCCTCACCCTCCGCCTAAACAAAGTTATCCAAATGCCGCGTACACACGTGCGGACTTTTGCCGGCGGACTTAGTCCAGCGGACAATCCCGCCGGACTTTCCAGCTGGGTCCGCTGGACTTTCCGAGCGTGTGGACTTGCCCACACACGCACGGACTTCTCCGGCGGATAATCCGCCGGCCAAAAGTCCGCGGGACTTTTGAAAATGAACGGACTTGCCCACACACGGAGCAGTCCGTTCATTCAGAACGTAACTTCAGGTTACGTAGCTAGCGTAGGCAGTAAATGCCGCCGCGCTAGCTCCGTAAGCTGGCATGGATTTAAAGGGACTCCCCACGCCGAAAAAACGGCGTGGGGGTTCCCCCCAAATCCATGTCAGACCCTCATCCGAGCACGCAGCCTGGCAGGCCAGGAAAGGGGTGGGGACGAACGAGCGCCCCCCCCCCTCCTGAGCCGTACCAGGCCGTGTGCCCTCAACATGGGGGGTGCCCTGGGGAAAGGGGGGCCGTGCGGCCCCCCCACCCCAAAGCACCTTGTCCCCATGTTGATGAGGACAAGGGCCTCTTCCCGACAACCCTAGCCGTTGGTTGTCGGGGTCTGCGGGCGGGGGCTTATCGGAATCTGGGAGCCCCCTTTAATAAGGGGGCCCCCAGATACCGGCCCCCCACCCTATGTGAATGAGTATGGGGTACGATGTACCCCTACCCATTCACCTAAGGTGTAAAATGTAAAGTACAAAAACACACACATTTTTGAAAAAATATTTTATTGCACTGCTCCGGGGGTCTTCTTCCGTCTTGGGGGTCTTATCGCCGGACTCCTCCGCTCTCTTCTGCTCTTTTACCTAGCTCTTTCACGAGCGGGGAGTCCGGCTACCTTCTTCGTCGTCGTCGCCGCCGTCATCTGGGGGGTCTCGATCTGCCTTCGGGGGTCTTCCGGGGGTCTCTTCTGTTCTTGCGGCGGTCGTCGTCTTCCGCGCCGCCGGCGCCGCCTTCTTCTTCTTGTCCTTCTTCTTGTCCTTCTTCTTCCGATGTTGACCCGATGCTCTCTCTGCCCGGAATGCCTGTGCCGCGCTGCGCTGGGACTTATATAGGGGACAGGGTCACATGCTCATGTCACATGGTGACCCCGCCCCCTTGTGATGTCACAGTCCCGGAGGATGCTGGGACTGTGACATCACAAGGGGGCGGGGTCACCATGTGACATGAGCATGTGACCCTGTCCCCATGACCCTATATAAGTCCCAGCGCAGCGCGGCACAGGCATTCCGGGCAGAGAGAGCGTCGGGTCAACATCGGAAGAAGAACAACAAGAAGAAGGACAAGAAGAAGAAGGCGGCGCCGGCGGCGCGGAAGACGACGACCGCCGCAAGAACAGAAGAGACCCCGGAAGACCCCCGAAGCGGATCGAGACCCCCAGACGACGGCGGTGACGACGAAGAAGGTAGCCGGACTTCTCCGCTCGTGAAAGAGCTAGGTAAAAGAGCAGAAGAGAGCGGAGGAGTCCGGCGAGAAGACCCCCAAGACAGAAGAAGACCCCCGGAGCAGTGCAATAAAATATTTTTTCAAAAGTGTGTGTGTTTTTGTACTTTACATTTTACACCTTAGGTGAATGGGTAGGGGTACATCGTACCCCATACTCATTCACATAGGGTGGGGGCCGGTATCTGGGGGCCCCCTTATTAATGAGCGGCAAGTCCGTTCATTTCAAAAGTCCCGCGGACTTGCCTACTAACGGCGGGATTGTCCGCCGGACTGCCAAGTCCAGCGGATAATTTTAAAACCAAACTTAAAACTTTGGTCCGCCGGACTTTGGCGCCAAAAAGTCCGCCGACGCCCACACACGAGGGGATTATCCGCTGGACTTCAGTCCAGAGGATAATCCCGCGGGATAGTCCCTTTGTGTGTACGCGGCCTTAGTCTAATTCACCCCGACCAAACAGGCTTTATGCCCAATAAGAACACAGCATTCAACCTCTGTAGACTGTATATGAACTTACAGGCCATGCACGACAACACTGGATCCAAGGTGGTGGTGAGTCTGGACGCCGCAAAGGCGTTCGATTCTGTGGAATGGAGCTACCTTTGGGAATGCCTCCGCAGGTTCGGCTTCAGCCCTAAATTCATTAAATGGCTACAACTCCTCTACCAGGCTCCCACCGCCCGGATCAAGGTTAACGGCAGGATATCTGATTCCTTTACACTGTCCAGGGGCAGAGGCGGCTCTCTAATTAGGCAAATTAGGCGGTCGCCTAAGGCCTCGCACTCACAGGGGCCTCGCGGACTCCTAATTTGCCTGTGCTCAATCACTGATTCTCTCTCACCCCCCTCTTTATCTCACTCTATTTTTTTTCCTATTATGGGCGTGAGTGGGGCCTCATGTGTTAGTTTCGCCTAAGGCCTCACAAAGCCTAGAGCTGCCTCTGTCCAGGGGTACCTGTCAAGGTTGCCCCATATCACCACTCTTTTATGCCCTCGCAGTAGAACCCCTGGCCATTGCCATCAGAGCCCATCCCCACATTAAAGGCCTCCGAGCGGGTCATATCACCAAGCTCATCAGCTTATATGCTGATGACATGCTCCTATACTTGGAGGACTCTGGCCCCCCTCTAGAAGCCGGGCTTCAGCTAATCAAACAATTTGGCAAATATTCAGGCCTACAAATGAATTGGTCCAAGACCCAAATCCTTCCACTAGACCTGGGGGCCTCAACGGCGTCCCAGGCGGCACTCCCATTGGTCAGAGCAAGCCAAATTAAATACCTTGGAGTGCAATGCACCAGAGCCCCAGCGGAATACATCAGCCTTAACATTGAACCACTATTCGCTCTCCTCAAATCCAACACCCAAATTTGGTCCAGGCTCCCCCTAGAGGTTATGGGACGCATTAACTTAATCAAGATGATCCTCCTCCCCAAGCTGCTCTACCTATTTTGGCACGCTCCCCTATACATCCCCCTGCAAATCTTTAAGTCCATGGAAGCCATCCTCAACACATTCGTCTGGGGACCCTCACGCCACAAACTCTCCTGGAAGACCTTAAAATGCCCTGTACACTTAGGCGGCACCCCTCTTCCCGACCTCTCCCTCTATTAGATTGCCTCCCAACTCTCTCACTTCTGCTATTATGATAAGACAGACAAAGACCGACACCTAGTGCTAGTCTGCTCGTCTCGCACTAGAACAGTTTCTCACCCATTGCAGATTCTCCTTTGCGGCACCCATGGCCCCTCCACCTCCCATAAAACCTTGCTAGCCCACCATTGTAAGATATGGCAGCTTGCCATCAACAAAACCAAAGCCCCAAACTTGCATGCCCACACACCTCTGTGGGATAACTCCCAACTACCCAAGCTACTCACTGTACCCGACCAAGCCCTTTGGATCGCCAAGGGAATTTTATTTCTCTCACAGGTGCTGAGGGGCGGCTCGGTCAGACAATTTCAGGCCCTTAAAGACGACTTTGACCTCCCCAACTGAATGTTATTCCGCTACTTCCAGCTCCAGCATGCTCTCAACTCCCAATTTACTGGATCCGTCCCCAGGTTGGAGTCACTGCCCCCTGTGGACCTGATCCAAGGTCAGGACCCCAAGGGACTGATCTCCTTTTTCTACAACCATCTCATACTGCCCGAGGCCACCTCGCTAGCACACAGGCTGAAATCCAAATGGGAGGTGGACCTGGGAGCTGTGGAGCATGAGGACTGGGAGGACGCATTGGCCGTCTCCAAGATAGTATCCCCCAAACTGTCAGACAGCCTCAACCACTTACACATTCTGCACAGGTCACATCTCACCTCAACTCGCCTATCTAGGTTCAAGCCTGACCACGACCCCTCTTGCCCCAAGTGCGGGGAACCTGGTGGCACATTCTATCACCTGATATGGGCCTGCCCACGTCTTCAAGAGTACTTGTCACAAGTGATCAAATTTCTTCACGACCGCATGGGCTCCCCCCTGTCCTTATGCCCCCCAACAATGCCTACTGGGGATCCTCCCAATCCCTGAGGAAGAAAAATACCTCAACATATTTCTGCAGGAATCTCTATTCCTGGTCAGAATGCAAATTGCCTGCACCTGGATCAAAGTGAATCCCCCAACTCTCCCTTATAGAAAGGTGCTGTATCTCCACCGAGGCTGCCCAGCCAAATATAACAAAGTTTAGGACAGGTGGATAGATGACCCAGACACCTGCCCAACTTAGGACTAGCCTCCTATGTTTGGGTCACTTACGGCCCCCCCAGCAATCCCCCAACACGCACAGCCCAAAATGCTCCATCATGTGCTGAGTCTGTGCGGACCACCCTCCACATTCCATCTGGCTCCATGGCCATCAGGGCCCTCTACCCCCAAAAGGAGACACAGTAGAATCCTTAGATGCACTACCGGAACCATTCTGTATTGCATTGCTATGCTTTATGTATTTTTCACCCTTAAGACATGTCAATTCTGTTACCCGTTGTTATAGTGCCTGTTGCACTTAAGATGCGAGTATGTATCCTGTTTTTGTTTATACTCAATAAACTTGGTTTTGATTAAAAAATAATAATAATATGTCGTCTGCATATGCGGCCACCTTATAGTCCTCTTTACCTATTCTCACACCTCTTATATCAGTGTTTTTCCTTGTTGCAGCTAATAGGGGTTCCAATGACAATACGAATAGCATTGGTGATAGAGGACACCCCTGTCTTGTGCCATTATGTAATTCTAGGGGGGGTGATAGAATTCCATTTATTCTTATTTTAGCTGTTGAATGATGATAAAATGCAGTTATCCATCGTATCATTCTTTCTTTTATTCCCAGTTGTCTCAGTGTTTCCACCATGAAGCCCCAGCCCCTTTTCGGCATCAACTGACAGCAGTACGACCGGGGCTTCATTCTCTCTGGCCTCATGTATCAGGAGTAAAGTTTTAAGACAGTTATCCTTTCCCTCTCTCCCTCTCACGAATCCCACCTGATCTTTGTGCACCCAGCAAGGCAGTAGTAGTTTTAATCTTCCCCCTATTATTTTTGCGAAAATGTTTATATCAGTATTCAATAGCGATATTGGTCTATAGCTCTCTGGTATCATTGGATCTTTACCTTCCTTCAATAGCAAAATGATATAGGCCGTCAACGCTTCTTCCCTAAGTTTTTCCCCCTCTGCCAGGGCATTCAAATAATCACATAATTTAGGTACCAATATTTTTTCAAACTTCTTATAGTACAGAATAGAGTACCTGTCGGGGCCAGCACTTTTTCCAGTTGCCATTTCCTTTATTGCTCTTACTAATTCTTCCTGCGTTATCGGGGCTTCTAGAAGCTCCAATTCTTCCTCTGGGACCCCTGGAAAGTCAAGCCCCTGCAGGTACTCCATAATTTCTTCCTTCCTCTTTCTATTTTCCCTGCCCTGCCTCACGTTATACAGCTGACTATAAAAACTATGGAAAACTCCTGCTATTTCAGGGGATGAGTGCATAGTTTTTCCTTTCGTGTTTTGGATTTTATATATGAATGATGCATTTTGCTTTTCCTTTACAGCCCTCGCTAACCATTTCCTGGGTTTGTTTCCCTCCTGGTATCTCTTTTTATCTACTATGTGAAAAGCTTGTTTCCGCTCCTGCGCTATTAATTCTGTCAGTTCTTTTTTATTTTTTAAATCTACTCTCTCTGGGATCCCCCTTGGTCTTGTCTGTTGCTCCAATTCATCTATTTCCCTACCCAAATTTTTAATTTTTTCCCTTTTTTTCCCTGCCCCGATACTTATTAGGATACCTCTTATATATACTTTATGGGTTTCCCAAAGCATGCCCCTAGTTATATCTAATGTATCATTTGTAAGAAAGAATTCCTTGAGCTCCTGCTCTATTTTTCTGTTCACCTCTGGGTCCTGAATCAGGGAATCATTAAATTTCCACAGTCTGCCCAAGGGGGGACCTGATGTTATTTCTAATTGGGCTATCACTGGAGCTTGGTCAGATAGGGAGATAGCTTTTATTTACATTTCTTTAAGTAGCGGGAGTAATTGATGTTCTATCAGTACATAGTCTATTCTAGAATATGTCCCATGCACCGCTGAATAGAACGTATAGTCTCGAATTCCTGGATGTCTAGTTCTCCAGGCATCCACCATTTGAAGTTCTAACAAAAAGGGACTTTATCCTATTCTGCCTTAAAACTGACCACCGGGGGGATCCTCCTGTAGAATCCACTCGTGGGTCAATACACATATTCTGATCGCCCGCTACTATTAGTTTTTCCTTTTTGAATTCCGACAGCTTTCCTAGCATTCTCCTCAGGAACCTATCTGGGTCTCTATTTGGGGAGTAGATATTCGCAATGGTATATTCTGCATTATACAATGTCCCCCTTATAAAGAAGAATCTCCCGTCTGGGTCAGCTAATTGCTCCTTTATTTCAAACGTTGTATTTCTATCGAATCCTATTGCCACTCCCCTTGAATAGTTTGATGTAGAATCCCCATAGAACCACCAAGGAAACTGCCACGTAGATAATCTGCCTCCTGAAGCATGTGAGATATGCATCTCCTGAAGACAAACCAGGCTCGCCCCATAATGCTGCAATTCCTTGTTTACTATAAACCTTTTCTTTGGAGTGTTTATACCCCTTACATTATATGATACTAGATTCAGTGTGGCCATATCTCACTTAATCAGCATCTGTCCCTTTTCCTTCCCCCTCCTCCTCCAGTGGGGGTTTGAATGCCCCCATCGGAGAAAGAGGCAGCGTAGAAAAGGGGAAAAGAAAAGGGGAGAGAGACCCCCAAGAAAAAAGGCATTACAGGTTTGCAGATAATTCCCCCTTCAGTTAATTAAGCCTGCTCAAATTCTCATCTGTATTGCGGGATCCAGCAACAAAATCATTATTAAATGAAGCCCAGATTACTCATGATAGTCACAAGCAAAAGTAATATTTAAGATAGTGCATATAGATCAATCTGGTTTTATTCCAAATAGATCTATTGCAGTGAATATAAGACGCCCATTTCTTAACTTGCACGTCCCTTCTGAAAATCTGAAGTCCCGGGGCATGCTGGGACTGTGACGTCATAAGGGGTGGGGTCACCATGTGACATCACCCGATGACTCCGCCCCATGCCTATATAAGTCGCCGCGCACCAAGAACCGGAGAGCGCAAAGGAGTCAGAAGAGAGAATAGGGAAGGACGGAGGAGACCGGGTTCCTCCGCTAGTGGAGAGAGCGCACCAAGAACCGGAGAGCGCAAAGGAGTCAGAGGAGACCCCCGAGGTCGGAAGAAGACCACTGGAGCTGTCTAATAAATTACTTTAAAAACCTGTGTAGTGTATTTTTTTTATTGACTTTTCCCCAGGTGAATGGGAAGGGGTATGATGTACCCCATACTCATTCACATAGGGTAGGGGGCCGAGATCTGGGGGCCCCCTTATTAAAGGGGGGCTCCCGGATTCCGATAAGTCCCCCGCCCGTAGACCCTGACAAACAACGGCCAGGGTTGTCGGGAAGAGGCCCTTGTCCTCATCAACATGGGGACAAGGTGCTTTGGGGTATGGCTCAGGAGGGGGGGCGCTCGCTCATCCCCACCCCCTTTCCTGACCGGCCGGGCTGCGTGCTCGGATAAGGGTCTGGTCTGGATTTTGGGGGGACCCCCACACCGTTTTTTTCATCGTAGGAGGGTTCCCCTTAAAATCCCTACCAGACCTAAGGGCCTGGTATGCCCCTGAAGGCATGCAGGTCTTATTAGAGAGGTGACATTGTCGCTTATTTCTCGCGCTCGCTGCTATAGGAAAATATGACATTTTCCTATTGCAGCCAGCACGGGAACCAGCGCGATGGGATCACGCTGGTTCGAGAAGCCTGTCGCCGAGAACCAGCGCAATGGGATTGCGCTGGAAACACAATATCGGCGAGACCTACTGTATATTGCCGCTTGATGCGGAAAACGTTTTTTAACCACTTAATAACCGGCCCATAGCCGAAAAACGGCTACAGGGCGGTTTGTTAACTCTGGGAGGCCGTTAATTAACGGCCTTCCAGAGAATCGTTCCCGCGCGCCCCCTGGGGCGCGCACACGGGAACATCCATGCTCAATCCGTGCAACACGGATCGCGGTAAAGGGCCAATGACAGCAGCCCTTTACCACGTGATCGCTCCGTCCAATGACGGAGCGATCATAAATGTCAACAGAGAAAGGTCACTGAAAGTTCATCTCTCTCCTCTCCTCACACCGATCCAGCGTGAGAGGAGAGGAGAGCGATCTTGTACCATACAGTGAGCATTTGTATCTTAGCAGTGCCCAGTAGTGCCCAACAGTGCCCAAAATCAGTGTCACAACAGTGCCATCTGTCATCCGTGCCACCTGTGTCACCTCTGCCACACCAGTGCCACCTCTGTGCCATACCAGTGCCACCTCTGTGCCACAAGAGCCATCAAGGCCACACCAGTGCCCATCAGTGCCACCAGTGCCACCTGTGCCCATCAGTGCTCATCTGCGCCACTGCAGTGCCAAACCGGTGCTGCCTGTGCCCACCAGTGCCACCTGTGCCCACCAGTGCCACCTGTGTGCCCACCAGTGCCACCTGTGTGCCCACCAGTGCCACCAGAACCACACCAGTGCCACCAGAACCACACCAGTGCCCACCAGAGCCACTACAGTGCCCACCAGTGCCACCTGTGCCCATCAGTGCCACCTGTGCTACTGCAGTGCCATATCAGTGCCGCCTGTGCCTACCAGTGCCGCCTGTGCCCACCAGTGCAGTCTCACCAGCCACCAGTATGGCAAAAAAAATTACTAGTGAGGAGGCCTACCAGCTTCTATGTATGACCGATGAGAGCAGCGGGGAGCTCTCTGAGTCTCAGTCCGATAGGGAGTCGGCCTATGAACCCGTTACAAGCAGCGGGTCCGATACCGAATCGGAAGAGGAATGTGTGCCCGTGAAAAGAAGGCGTTGTGGCGGGGAGCAGCAGCCTACTACCTCGAGAGCACAGCCGTCCACCTCGAGAGCACAGCCGTCCACCTCGAGAGCACAGCCGTCCACCTCGAGAGCACAGCCGTCCACCTCGAGAGCACAGCCACTACAACAAAGGTCAGTCACCAGTAGGGTACCATCTCAGCCCCAAAGGGATTCCCTATGCCCTTCAAAACCCCCTGTGGCTTCCCCCTAATTCCGGAGCAGCAAATATCCCCCCTTTCACCGCCCAGCCAGGTGTCCAGGTGAACACTGATGATTTTGAAAGGATTGATTTTTTTCACTTAGTTTTCACCGATGACTTATCATTCATTGTGGCCCAGTGCAACCTCTACGCAAAGCAGCACATAGCAAGTAACCCTGGCTCTAGTTACGCCCGTCCCTTTCATTGGAGAGAACTAACTGTAGAGGAATTCCGAATTTTCTTAGGCCTAACTTTTACAATGGGACTCTCAAAAAAAAAAACAATTTATCTCCTATTGGTCTACCAAACCCTACCACCACATGCCAGTCTTCTCATCCCTTATGCCAAGATCCAGATATCTAATAATTATGCGGTTCCTCCACTACAATTACAACACCCAGTGCCCTCCCCGAAATGACCCAGCTTATGACAAACTTTTTAAAATTTGGCCACTCCTAAATTATTTCTCTGAAATATTTCCCCAACCCCCGAACAGAATATTTGCGTGGATGAGTCCCTTGTGAAATTCTCAGGCAGGCTTGGCATCAAACAGTTTATCCCCAGCAAAAGGGCCCGATATGGGGTAAAACTGTACAAACTGTGTGACAGAGCCACGGGGTACATGTACTCTTTCCGGGTGTATGAAGGGAAGGACTCCCAACTGAATCCCCCTGAATGCCCAGAGTACATCAGAGCCAGCGGAAGAGTGGTCTGGGAGCTTGTCTATCCACTGCTTGGAAAGGGGTACCATCTTTATGTGGATAATTTCTACACTAGCTTGCCCGTCTTCCGCAATCTTCACCGGAGAGACACCCCAGCATGTGGTACAGTAAGAGCCAATAGAAAGGGCTTCCCGCAAAAACTCGTTAATGAAAGGCTACGACGAAGGGAGACGGCATCTTTGCGGAACCAGGAGCTATTGGCTGTAAAGTGGAGGGACAAACGAAACGTCCACATGCTTACTACAATCCATAATGATACCTACGTGGAAGTCTCCAGAAGAAATGGCCCAGCCCAGAAACCAGCGTGCATATACGATTACAACTTGTTTATGGGGGGAGTGGACTTTAACGATCAGATGATTGAACCCTACCTTCCCACAAGAAAATCCCGCCACTGGTATAAAAAAGTTGTCCATTTATTTTTTCAGTTTGGCCATGTATAACACTTATGTTATTTACCAAAAATCGACAGAGAACCCCGTACCCTATCTGCACTACCAAGAAGAAATTATTTCTGCCCTCTTGTACCCTGAAAGCACCCCACTAGCACCCATTCGCTCTGATTCTGTGAGCAGACTCCACGAGCGCCACTTTCCTGAGAAAGTCCCCCACCAAGAAAGAGGCCACAGACGCCAGAAGAAATGCCGGGTGTGCTCCAGAGAAGGAATTCGAAGAGACACCACGTATTATTGTCCCGATTGTCCTTCCCAACCAGGCCTCTGTATAGGTCAATGTTTCCGCCGTTACCATACATTTGTAAATTATTAGGGAAGTATGGTAAACATTATTCTCATTTCCTATAATTTTCCTCCACAACCCTTATGCCACTGCACTGAACTGTACATACCTCTGCCTTCTCCGGAACTGACCCTGGCCTGTTATACGACCACGCTTCTGCCTAACGCTAAACTGTACCTACCTCTACCTGCTCTGGAACTGACCCTGGCCTGTTATACGACCACGCTTCTGCCTAACGCTAAACTGTACCTACCTCTACCTGCTCTGGAACTGACCCTGGACTGTTTGACCACGTTTTTGCCTGCCTCTTGGATTGATCTTTTACCCTGCTATGCTAGTGGGAACACAGGGGTCTCACATATGTGAGGGGCTCCAGAATAGTTTTTCTGGATGAAGAAAACTAATTTTTTAGTTTTCTCATTCCCGGATTAGGGTCTGGAGGCTCAAAGAGATTTGGGTGGGAGAAGCCTCTACCCCTGTCCCCATGCTTTCCTGGCCGTGTTCCTGCTTACTACCAGGACCAATATTTTGGCACTGCTGGCAACGTCTCTACTTGCACTGACCCTGGGCTGTATATGGACAGTATCCCTGCCTGTACTGACTATGGACAATATTCCTGCCTGCTGCCTGGACAATTCCATTCACTGTTGCTGACCACGTCCCTGCTTGCTGCCTGGATCAGGGCTCTCCTCCTGTGGACAATTGCACTACGAAAACCACAGGTACTGTAATCTTTTGTTTACCCTTTACTCAGCAGAATGTATTTTAGGGTGTAATTCTTGGTATGTACATGCTGTGAAATATACAGGGCCTTCAAAAATGTGATTGTAAGGAAATTGGATGCGTAATTTATGTCCCTAGAACACCTGATAGTGCTTCTTGGATGTTGGGCCTCTATGTGGTAAGGCTGTGTAAAAGTCTCACACATGTGGTATCGCCGTACTCAGGAGGAGTAGCAGAATATATTTTGGGGTGTCATCTTTGCTATGTACATGCTATGTGTTGAAAATATCTTGTAAATGCACAACTTTGTGTAAAAAAAAATGCGTTTTAATTTTTTTCCACATTTTCCCAAAACTTCTGGAAAAAAATTAACCGTTCAAAAGACTCATTATGCCTCATAGATTATACGTTGGGGTGTTAGCTTTCCAAAATGGGGTCACTTTGTGGGCGTTTCCATTGTCCTGGTGCTCCAGGGCCTTCAAAAGTGTAATAGGTGGTTGAGAGATTAGATTGTAATTGTAATAGAGTGTAATTTATGCTCCTAAAACGCCTGAAGTTGCTACTTCAATGTTGGGCCTGTGTATGTGGCCAGGCTGTGTAAAAGTCTCACACATGTGGTATCGCCGTACTCAGGAGGAGTAGCAGAATATATTTTGGGGTGTCATTTTTGCTATGTGTTGGAAATATCTTGTAAATGCACAACTTTGTGTAAAAAAAATGGAGTTACTTACCGGTAACATCCTTTTCCAGGAGTCTTTCAGGACAGCACCATAGAGAGACCTTGGCTCCTCCCATCTCAGGAAACACCGCCTTGCATACCAAGATTTAAACCTCACTGTCCTGCTGGCCCCTCAGTTCTTCACGAGCCAGCTGGGCAGACACAAGAACACGTCATACTAACCTTTATCTTACCTGATGGTCTCATGCGATGAGTTCTTCAGTAGTATCCAACAATTTGGGTGGGTATCTGTGCTGTCCTGAAAGACTCCTGGAAAAGGATGTTACCGGTAAGTAACTCCATTTTTCCCCTACCGTCTTTCAGGACAGCACCATAGAGAGGATAAGCGAGCACCTTACCTTAGGGGGGGGACTACTGCCTGCAGAACTTTGCGCCCAAAGGCTTGATCTTTTGCAGACAGCAGGTCCAATCTGTAATGCCTTACAAACGTTTCAAAACTTGACCACGTCGCAGCTTTACAGATCTGCTCTGGAGAAGCACCAGCCCACTCTGCTTGGGAAGTCGCCATTGCCCTGGTGGAATGTGCCCTAATACCCTCCGGGGGCTCTGATCCCCTGACAACATAAGCCTGGATAATGGCTAACCTAATCCATCTGGCTATTGTACGCCTAGAGGCTTTGGATCCCTTCCTAGCCCCTGAAAATAACACAAAAAAGGAATCTGACTTCCTAAACTGTTCTGTACTACTTAAGTACTGAAGAACGCACTTTCTAACATCTAAATTATGAAATTTATATTCCTGCTCCCTCACAGGATCTGAACAGAAAGTGGGCAAAACTATTTCTTGGCCTCTATGAAAATTAGAAGAAACCTTTGGCAAAAACGCTGGATCCGTTTTAAAAATCACACGATCCGGGAAAACCTGAAAAAAAGGTGCCCTGATTGAGAGGGCTTCGAGTTCGCTCACTCTCCTTGCTGTCGTGATCGCCACCAAAAACACAGTTTTGAGGGTGATCCTTTTTAACGTACAGGTCTCCAATGGTTTAAATGGTTCACCCGTAAGAGCCTGTAAAACTAACGAAAGGTCCCATACTGGGAAGGAGGAGACCCTTACTGGTCTCTGCCTGTTTAAGGCTTTGAAAAACCTAGCTAGCCACCGATCTATCGCTAGCTGTCTTTCCAAAAAGACGCTCAAAGCCGATACTTGCCCTTTCAGTGTACTAAGCGATAACCCCTTATCTGCCCCTGACTGTAGAAACTCCAATATCGCTACAGAGCTGTGCACCTCAAAGGAACTCTCTTTGCACCAGCTATTAAACCGTTTCCACACCTTTAGGTATATAGCCTGCGTTTCCTTCTTTCTACAACTTAGCAGGGTTTTCACTAAACGATCCGAAAAACCCTTGCACCTCAGCAGTTCCTCCTCAGTAGCCAGGCTGCAAGGTTCCACCGCTCCACCTGAGGACAACCGATTGGCCCCTGAGACAGAAGATCCTCCCGCACTGGTAGAATCCAAGGAGGTTCTACCGCTAGACCCTTTAAAATGGAAAACCAGGGCCTCCTGGGCCAATGGGGTGCAATCAGAATAAGAGTAGTGCTCTCCGCCTGGAACTTCCTCAGTACTGCTGGAATTAACACAGGAGGGGGGAAGGCATAGCACCTGGAGAACGCCCAGCTCTGAGCCAGAGCGTCCACTCCCAGTGCCCCGTCCCATTTGCTCAGGGAGAAGAACCGATGGGTCTTTCTGTTTTCTCTCGAAGCGAAGAGGTCTACACATGGCATCCCCCACTTCCGAGTAATTGCCATGAAGACCTCCTGGTTCAAAACCCAGTCGCCTTCCCTCAGCGTTCTCCTGCTGAGAAAATCCGCCACCTGGTTTTGATCCCCTTTCAAATGTACTGCTGAAAGGGACAGAATGTTCGCTTCGGCCCACTTGAGAATAGTTTCTGCCAGGACCCACAGGGATCTGCTCCTGGTACCCCCTTGCCTGTTTATATAGGCTACTGCTGAGGAGTTGTCGGACCTGACTCTCGCATGCTGCCCCTGGAGTTCTTTCTGAAAGGCTCTGAGTGCCAAAGCTATCGCCCTCAGTTCCCTCCAGTTCGAGGACCTTTTTGCGTCCCTCCTCAACCAAACACCCTGGACCATTCTGGACTCTAGATACGCCCCCCAACCTGTGCCGCTCGCATCGGTTGTGACCGTTTTGGCTACTGGTAGGACCCAGTTCAGACCCTGTGACAGATTGGCCCCCTTTCTCCACCACCAGAGAGACCTCTTGACCTGCCCTGGTACCGTTATCAGGCAGTCCAAAGACCCCTGACTGTGGTCCCAAATCCCCAGAATGAAAAGTTGTAAGGGACGAAAGTGAAGCCCTGCCCACTGTACTGCTGGGAGAGAGGATGTCAACAGGCCTAGAGCTGACATGGCCTTCCTTACAGTGATCTGCTGATTGCTTTGTAGAAACAGCATAGCCCTGTCTACCTTCTGGATTTTTTCTACTGGCAGGAAGACTTTGACTTCTTGAATCCAACCTGTAGCCCAGAAAGACGATCTCCTGCGACGGGACCAAGCTGGATTTCTCCAGGTTCAAGAGCCATCCTAGATTCTCCAGGATATCTCTTGTTACCTGTAGATCCCAAGCCAACTGTTCCGGGGAAGAGGCAAACAGGAGCAGATCGTCCAAATATGCGATTACTGCGATGCCTCTGAGTCGCAGGAAGGCCAAAACCTCCACCATGACCTTGGTGAAGATACGGGGGGAAGAGGATAGCCCGAAGGGGAGGGCCCTGAACTGTAGGTGAAATATCCCTTCCGTGGTATTTACCGCCAACTTGAGGAACTTCTGGTACCCCTCTGCAATGGGAATGTGCAGATAGGCATCTTTCAAATCCACCGATGCCATGAAGCAGTTCGGGGGAAGAAGTGCTTTCACCGAGTAGATTGAGTCCATACGGAACCTCTTGTAGGTGATCGAGACATTCAGGGGCTTCAAGTTCAGGATTAGCCTGAACTTTCCCGATGGCTTGCGGATCAAAAAAACGTGTGAATAGAAGCCCCTGCCTGTCTCTTCCGTAGGTACTCGTACCACCACCTCCTGTTCCTCCAACTCCTGTAGGGAGGAAAGAAGGGGTGAGGCCTTTTCTGCACATTTTGGCAGCTCGGTTACCAGAAACCTGAGTGGGGGAGGGGTTGAGAACTCCAACCTGTATCCTCTTCTTATGATTCCCAAAACAAACTGGTTGGAAGTTATCATCTCCCACTGTGGGAGGAAGGACCCCAATCTTCCTCCCACTGTGGTTCCGTCATTAATCCTTTTTGGGCTGTTCAGGAGGGCAAAAAATAGTCCCCCCACACCCTTTGCCCTTCTGTCCCCAAACTTTCTTTGGCTGCTCAGTTTTTGAGGGTTCAGGCTTCCTTCTAGGATGAGACTTTCTTCTAGTCTCTGTAAACTTCCTCTTAATAGGAAAAGCCTTCTTCTTGTCAGCCGTCCGATCTAAGACGGCTTCCAAGCCAGGACCAAAAAGCAAATCCTCCGTGAGAGGAATCCCGCAGAGCTTAACTTTAGACGCGCTATCTCCCTGCCACGTCTTAAGCCATAAGGCCCTCCTAGCTGAATTTGACAGGGCTGCAGACCTCGCAGACATACGTACTGATTCTGCAGAGGCATCCGCCAGGTAAGCCACCCCTTTCAAGAGCATGGGAAAAGAAGCTAGAATCGTTTCTTTTGATGTTCCTGCTTCTATGTGCGCTTTGATTTGTGTCAGCCAATACTCCATGTTCCGTGCCACCACTGTGGACGCCATGGCGGGCTTGAGGTTACCCAAGGATGAATCCCAAGATTTTTTCGAGAGAGAGTCCATCCTCTTGTCCATAGGGTCTGGGAGCGCACCCATGTCCTCAAAGGCCAGGTCAGTGTGCCTGGAGACCTGAGAAAAAGCTGCGTCAAGTTGAGGAGTTTTATTCCATACCAACGCTTCTTCCTCTGCAAAGGGAAACCTTCTTTTCAAAGTTTTTGAAAATAAAGGTTTCCTTTCCGGGTCTTGCCACTCTTTATTAATGGCATTGACCAAGACGTCATGGTCCTACAGCATCCACCCCCCCCTACCACCACCAGGGGAGGAAAAACACCCGTGGAGCTTACGGGAAATAGGTAAGGGAACACCACCCCAGGGTTCCACTTACCTTTGAGTGGCCCACCATGGCATGTGGGAACTAGTATAACTTTACCCACAAAAAACAACAGCGTGTGGGAACCAAAACACTTTGTTACCCACGAAAAAAACAAACAGAGTGCTCCTTAACTGGGAGTCACTACCTTCAAACCGCCTCAGAACCGCGGTAACAAATGCAACAGTGCATTTACTTACCAAAAAAACAGGAAAAAATGTAAGTGTAATTGCAATTATACGGCCGCCTGCAAAACTTTTCTGCCAAAACAGGCATCAGCCGATGCACTGACATCTACCTTGTAGAATTTTGTAAAGGTGTGAACAGACGACCAAGTCGCCGCTTTACACACTTGAGCGACAGACACTTGATGTCGGAAGGCCCAAACGTTCCGATTGCCCTTGTGGAGTGGGCTGTGAAACGGAAAGGGGGGCACCTTCCCCTTCAAGGCGTAGGCCTGTACTACAATCTGTCTGATCCACCTGGAAATGGTGGCCGACGAGACCGCCATGCCTTTTTTCGGACCAGCCACCAAAACAAACAAGGAGTCTGACTTCCGAAAAAGGACTAGTAGCAGACAAATACACCATCAGAGCCCGAACCACGTCCAGGGAATGGAGGGCCACCTCTTTAGGATGTGTCGGTTTAGGACACAAAGATGGTAACACAATGTCTTCATTGATGTGGAACGCCAAAACCACCTTCGGCAGAAAAGCAGGTTGCGGACGCAACACCACCTTATCCTTGTGGATAACCAGATAGGGCGACTTGCAAGACAAGGCCGCCAGCTCCAAAACCCTCCTAGCCGGAGTAATGGCCACTAAAAAAAACACTTTCTGGGAAAGAGTCAACAGAGGGATCTCCCTGATCTCTTCAAATGACGTTTTTTGAAGTGCCGATAACACCAGGTTCAAAAGCCAAAGCTGATATGTGTCCCTTAAATGGTGCTTAAAGCCAGTTTCTGGTCTACTCCTTGCTGTAGAAACAACATGATCCTGGATATAGAAAAGGCGCACGGACGCCAACCTTTCTCCTCATACATGGAGACGTAGGCCTTCCAGGTACGATGATATATCTTCCGAGAAGAAGATTTCCGTGCTCTCAACATAGTTGGAATCACCGAGTCCGAAAGACCCCGGTTCCTCAACACCTGGCTCTCAATAGCTATGCCGTTAAAACCAGCGATGGTAAAGCAGGATGGAGGTTTGGACCTTGAGACAAAAAGGTCCTCTCGTAACGGCAGTCGCCATGGGGCATCCGCCACCAGGCGCACTAGGTCTGCGTACCAGGGACGCTGGGGCCAATCTGGGGCAATCAGTATTACTGGAATCCCCCCGGCCTTCACTCTGCGGAGCAGACGTGATAACAGTTTCAGTGAAGGAAAGGCATAGATCAGCTGGTACTGATCCCACGGAGCCACCGTCTGACGCATCTGCCCAAGGATCTCTTGTCCTGGACACAAATCTCAGCACCTTTCGATTGAGACAGGAGGCCAAAAGATCCACGTCTGGTGTGCCCCATCACAGGCACAGTAGCCTGAACACCTCCGGATGCAACTCCCATTCTCCTGGATCCAGCATCTGGCGACTTAGATAGTCCGCCTGCCAGTTCGCCACTGCCGGGATGTAAATGGCCGACAGGGCCGGTACATGTCGCTCTGCCCACTGAAGGATGTGAGCGACCTCCCATGCGGCGGCTGAGCTTCTTGTTCCTCCTTGGTGATTGACGTATGCCACCGCCATGGCGTTGTCTGACTGGATCCTGATCGGACGCTCTTGAAGTCTTATCAACCATGTGAAGAGGCATAGCCTGATCGCTCTCAGCTTGAGCAGATTGATCGGCAACTTGGATTCCTCCACCGACCAGAGGCCCTGGGTCGACTGAACTCCCATTACTCCACCCCAGCCGGTTAGGCTGGCATCCGTTGTGATCACCGTCCAATTCAGAGGTAGGAACGACTTCCCGGACCGAAGTGTCGGGGACCTCAGCCACCAGAGCAGGGAATCCCTGACTAACTGGCTCACCTGAATCTGCCGATCCAGAGACAACGGAGATTTGTCCTACTTTGTCAAGATCTCCTTCTGCAAGACTCTGGTGTGAAACTGGGCATACAGTACTGCCTCGAAGAAGGCCACCATGAGTCCCAGGACTCGCATGCAGAAGCGTAGCGACGACCACTTGTGGTTCATCAGCAGTTTTACCGCGGCTCTGAGAGTCTGCAGCTTGTCTGAAGGGAGAAACACTCTCGCTTCCATGGAGTCCAGCAGTAAGCCTAGGTACTCCAAACGCTGAGTCGGTACAATCACCGACTTTTTTAGGTTCAACAGCCACCCAAATTCCTGCAGGATCTGTATGGTGATCGCCACATCCTCCTCTAACTCTGAGGCGGAAGATGCTCTCAGGAGGAGATCGTCTAGGTAACCCACGATCGCGATCCCATATTGTCGCAGCAACGCCAAAACAGGAGCCAATACCTTGGTAAAGACTCGGGGGGCTGATGCCAAACCAATGGGGAAAGCCAAACTGGTAGTGTGTTTCCCCAACTGCAAACCGCAGAATCCTCTGATGCCGAAGGCATATGGGTATGTGCAGGTACGCATCCTGGATGTCCAAAGACACCAGGGGGTCCCCTTGATGGAGTGCAGCGACTACTGAGCGAACTGATTCCATTCTTAACCTCTGTACTTTTACAAAGTAATTGAGGGCTTTTAGGTCCAAGATTGGACGTACCCCTTCCTTTTTGGGGACTACAAACAGGTTTGAGTAGAACCCCTGGAAATGTTCTGATTCTAGGACAGGTACTATCACCCCGCGACTCAGCAGGTCCCTTGCCGCCCCAATAGGGCCTCCCGGCGAGCCGGGAGTACGGGTATGCTGGAGGGAAGAATCTGTTTTGCGGCCAAGAGAGGAACTTATCTTGTAGCCTGAGGAAATCAGATCGCAGACCCATTGGTCAGACAGCCGAGAGACCCACCGGGCTGCAACTCCCGAAGGCGACCTCCCACCCGCGTTGCAGGCAGGGGCAAACCTTCATGCGGTAGCGCTTTTGCTCGCAGGCTTGTTAGGCTTGCGGTTCCAGGGACGATTTTGTCCTTCAGAGGTCGTCCTGTCGGGCTGGGGATGCTTAGCCGAAGCCCCGGGCGGACGAAAAAGACGGTTGTGAGCGGAAAATGAGGGCCCTTGCCTACGGCGTGGCTCCTTAGCCTTCCTGGCCTGTGGGAGTAGTGTACTCTTACCACCTGTGGCATTTTCAATAATGTCATCTAATGAGGGTCCAAAGAGCTGGTCGCCAAGGAATGGAAGATCCGTCAGGGCTTTCTTGGATGCCTGGTCAGCAGACCAGCATTTTAGCCAAATCAGGCACCTCAGCACCACTGCTGACACTAAAGCCCTGGATAACAGAGGGAGAGTATCCAGGGCCGGGTCACAAATGTACTTAAGGCCTTGCACTAATTGGTCTGCTAGTTCCACGCAGACAGGAGAAGCCTGTTGCTCTCCCAATTTGCGGTGCAAAAGTTTTGCCCACTCAGTGAGTGTCTGAGACACAAGTGCGGATGCCAGTACTGGTCGCATTGCTGACCCCACAGCCGTAAACAAGGAACGAGCCACTGCCTCGGCCTTCCTGTCTGTGGGATCCTTAAAAAGGCAGGAGTCCCCTCTACTGGGATTGTGGTTACTTTGTTTAAAACGGAAACTGGGGGGTCCACGACCGGAGGAGCCGACCATTTACCAAGGGGTAACACGCCACCATGTATTGGGGGACCGAAAAGGTCCGCTGCGGTTGCCCCCATTCCTTGTAAATGAACTCATCAAAATAAGTCAGATACGGGAACACCCTAGGTGAATGGGCTAGCTTATGGGACCCAAAAGGGACCGCTACATCAGCAGAGGGATCTGCTGGCTCCTGAATCTTCAGGGTATCATGCACAGCTGTGATAAGTGCTCCAACAAGCGCTTTGTCGCGCACGGACCCGGACAGGGACTCATCCTCACTGTCCGATCGGTCCTGGTCAGCGTCATCTGAAACGACAGAACAGGGGTCACCAGCCTCAGCAGGGCCAGAGTCTACGTCAGAGCTCTCCCCGGAGGACGGGGGGCAGGGGCCGTTTACCACCTTTGCGCCCACGCACCGCCTCCATCTTAGCAACGAACGAATTGAGGACCGCCGACAAGGCGTCCAGAGGCACTGCACTGTCTGCAGGTGACCCGGTTGCAATTGCCTGGATTTCGGGGGAAGAAACACCAGTTTCTGAAGCCAAGCTGACCCTACCCTGTCTGCCACCTGTTGGGGACTTAGGACAGTGATGGTCCCACCCTCCTAACTGCTGCTGGCTGAGGGGCTCTTTCCTGCAGGACTCACCACCCTGACTGGTTCTGCAACGTCCAGCTAATAGTGCCTGTATCCTGTGTCAGCTCCCAGATGCATAGGAGACCACACCGCGCTGTGCAGAGCTGCTCTGAATGGCACTGACACTGACCAAAAACGTGTTCAGGCTTCAAGAAAATGGCCGCCGAGCGTCCAGTTTAAAGGACACAATCACAGGGAAAATGGCCACCGGACTACAGTAAAATGGAGACAGAGCATGCTGCTCCCTGGTCACACCAAAAATGGCCGCCGAACACTGTATGCAATGAAGGACAGTGAAACAACAAGCAGAGAAATGGCGGCAAACAGCGCTACAGCGATCTGCAGACACAGCCTCCAGACACCCAGGGGAGAGACCTACAGACAACCAAGGCACAGCTACCCAGCGCAGTCCCCACCCCAGCTGAGAGCCCCCTGGGGAGCCCCTGTCTATGGCGCACACACCGCTCAGCAGCCCATGCAGCATCCCCCACAGGGAAGGGGGGAGAGGAAGGATAGGGAGAGAAGAGAGGGAGGTGAGGGACCCCCGAATCGACCTCCCAGGGAATGCCCAGCTGCTCAGCCCCACCGAGGCAGGGAGAGCTGTACTTACCAGTCCTGAAGAGCTGGGAGACATTCCATTGCAGAACTACTCACTAATCAGTATAGGGTAGCTGCTGGCCCGGCATACTGTGACGCAGACATCAGTAGCCCGGTCATATGTATGCCCCGGAGCATAAAAGCTCACCTAACACCTCTGGAGCTGAGGTTTCGTCGTGGCCTGCCGAGCCATAGCTGCGACCTGCACACGCTCGATGGCCAGACTGGGGAGACTACAAGGATAAGGGTATCCAGCCTGTCACCCAGCCGGCTGTTGATAGCAGATCACAGGATCTATCATCTTGCGCAAAAACCAAGCTTCTGCAGAAACAGACAGACCGATGGGCCCATCAGGGTTCCTAGGTCTTTCTCCTTCACTAGGCAAAATAAAACTGAGGCTGCAGTAGCATGCTGTGGGGTTGTTACCTAAGGGACCGCCCCTTGGGCGGAACTAGAAAGTTCTATTTTTATTTTCACATGTTAACATGTAATGCCTAGTCTTCTCCTGAAGGTGGCATAACAACCCAATGGTCTAAGAGAGGAGCTGTGTCAGTCGGTGAATGTAAGAGAAAAAGGACGAAAATTTCATATGGGTACAGTGTTGCATGACTGAGTAACTGTCATTCAAAATGTGAGAGCACCGAAAGCTGAAAATTGGTCTGGTTATTAAGGGTGTTTAAGTGCCCAGTGGTCAAGTGGTTAAAAGCATAGACCGTCTCACGGGAAGGCTGAACGGGGAGATGCGGAAATAAACAGCATCTCCCCATTCTGCCTAGCAACTAGTGACGCCGATCTCTGCTCCCTGTGATTGGAGCAGAGATCAGCATTCACTAGCTGACAGTTAGAAACACGCCTCTAGGAACATGTAACCCCTACACTGCCACCTAGTGGTTAACCCCTTCACTGCCAGTGTCATTTACACAGGAATCAATGCATTTAAATAGCACTGATTGCTGTATAAATGACAATTGTCCCAAAAATGTGTCAAAAATGTCCAATGTGTCTGCCATAATGTCGCAGTCACAATAAAAATCGCTGATCGCCGCCCTTACTAGTAAAAAAAATAATCAATAATCGCTTATTGCAATTTTTTTACCAAAAATATGTAGAAGAATACGTATCGGCCTAAACTGAGGAAAAAATGTTTTTATATATATTTTTGGGGGATATTTATTATAGCAAAAAGTAAAAAAATAATGTGTTTTTTTAAAAATTGACGCTCTTTGTTTATAGCGCAAAATAAAAACCGCAGGGGCGATCAAATACCACCAAAAGAAATCTCTATTTGTGGGGAAAAAAGGACGTCAATTTTGTTTGAGAGCAACATCGCACGACCACGCAATTGTCAGTTAAAGCAACGCAGTGCCGAATCGCAAAAAGTGGTCTGGTCTTAAGCCAGCAAAATGATCCGGTCTGAAAGTGGTTAAGGGCAGTGATGTCTTTAATTAATATATATATATGGCTCCTTCTCAGGATTTACAATTAATTGGGATGAATCAGTTCTTCTACCTGTGGACCCCCTGGTGACCAATCTGTCAAATTCTGCTTCCCAAATAGTTGTAGTTTCTACATTTAAATATGTGGAGAGAAATTTTGTCCCAATTTTGTAAGCGGTTTTAGCAAGTCAGCAAAATCTGGAATAAATTGCCTTTTAACGATAATAGGTAGAGCTAATTTGATAAAGATGATATGGATTCCACAATTACTATATTTATCTGTTACATAATTGTCCTGTATGGCTTCCCCAGAATTGTTTTAAAAACAAATAGATATTCTGTTTAGAGAACTTATTTGGAGATATAAATACCCCCGGATTAGATTGGAAATTCTGCAGTTGCCCAAAGATGGAGGCTTGGCTGCCCCGAATGCCAGATTGTATTATCTGGCATCCCAATTTAAGCAATTAAATGGATGGAATATTATAGATTATGAGGATTCCATACAGAAAATGTATATTCTCTCAATTGCGCATAAATCCACCGGTGCAGTTAATAGTAGCTTATCATTTTCATAGTAAACGTAGTTATCCTACATTTAATTTAATACATAAGATTTGGGATACTATTCAACAAGATACCCAATACAAGGAATATACTCAATATATATCCATATGGAATGATTTGCAATTGCCTGAGGTTGCGAGGCTTGAAAATTTTGATTCATGGAAGAAGGCTGGCATTTTGCTTCTTTGTCAACTTTTTGACAATGAGGTTCTGCAACCATTTGATAAACTGGTAGAGAGATATAATTTGCCTAATAAATAATTTTTCAGTACTTACAACTATGGAATGCTTTACAGTGTCAAGCAAAGTACTTTTTTTATTAAAATATAATTCTTAATCAATTTTAACCTTGGTAGTAACTGTAAACCGCTCTAAAAGGGGACTTATAGGGAGTATATATTCTTCTTTAAAAATGACAGCTAGAACAAATCCACAAGAGGGTAGTTGTGGACGGTGGTGTAGAGATCTAAAAACACTTTGTGATGAAGAGTGGGAACAAGCTTTGAAGCATTTATCCTCCTCACAGTGCCTAACTCAGCTATTTATCATTCATAGGGCCCATTATACTCCTTTAAAACTGTACTCTTGGGGTAAAGCAGTTACATCAAATTTCCCAAGGTGCACTACTGATGCGGGTACACTTATACATATGCTGTGGCGATGCCCCAAATGACATCGCTACTGGGAATGTGTATTTGATACGTTAAATTCCTTAAGCTCTACACAGGTGCAATTGTGATCCAAAAATAGCACTGATAGGGATTATACCAGAATACACCATCCAGATGGAATGCATGTTATGTGGGTGAGAACTATGTATATGGCTCGTAAACTTAAATTACAAAAATGGATATCAAAATACCCGTCAACGATATATCAATGGATTAAAGCAATTAATCTTAATCTAAGGCGAGAGGAACTGACATATAAACATAGGAGGTGCCCTAAAAACTTTGTGAAAATGTGGCATTGGTGGCTAGTTTCCAACTTGTTTGAACAATCAACTGATCCAATTAAGGATACTGAGAAAAAACAGTAATGATATAGAAGGGGGATAATTATACATGCTCCATTAAGGAGTAAGGCTGCATGCACACTGAAGCTCATAAACTGCAGTTTATTGGAGTTTGGGCGTTTTTTTTAAAGCCCATAAACTCCACTCTATGTTAGCCTATGTGACCATGCACACATTGACGTTTTTTAGCTTTAATGAGCAGTGGAGTTTATAGAAGTATATGGATAAGCTATCCTAAGAATATGTATAAAGAAGGAACAAGAGGGGGTTTAGCCAACCTGACGGACTATCACTGTACCTGAACAGACGTATGTCTAAATACAAAAAAGTTCTAGTAAAGAAACTGCATTCAAATTTAATATGTGCCAGAAAGATACTAATCATAGTGGCAGCAGGTACAGCAGGAATGACAGACTAAAAATTAGAGGCTATTGTATAAATTACCTTGGATTAGAAAGACATGCTACCATCTACTTGCTGCCACTATGATTAGTATCTTTCTGGCACATATTAAATTGGAATGCGGTTTCGTTACTAGATACACTTTCTTTTCTATCTGTATAGAACATATGTTTGACGGCTTGTTCTACTGGCACTATTGCCACGGACCATTGGCGGTTCATCTCAGGTGGGGGTATTCATTCACACATTCTGCCAGGTATTTTCTGGTCTTGTGCTAGGCTGCACTAATGTGAGCCTATATATATATATATATATATATATATATATATATATATATATATATATATATATATATATATATATATATATATATATATATATATAGGAGAATACTTTGGAACACATTAAATATTAGATTTACCTTTTCCTCCATAGAATATTTGTCTGATGTTCCCGTTCTGTTGGTGATTTTGCCACAGATTTGAGGCCACCGACCCCTTAGTGGGGAAATTTTTGTATGCTCCATCAGGTACTTGTCGGCTTTTTAAGAATTAATAGAAATCTAAATGCATCCGGACTTGCTTGTGATGTTGGTACTACTAATTATAGGGTTAAAGTCACTCCTCCAGCTTCGCCCTTCTACATCACCACCTAAGAGGCTAGTCTTGGTGACTCCATCTTTCAGCTGCGTTCCTTTTTCTGATGTAAGTATATCTTACATATACACTTATAGGACTCAATATTTTCCTATTGGACTAGTCATTAGAATTTGACTATATTAAAAACGAATAGTTGGTCTCCTTTTTTTTTTCCCAGTTTATGCCTTTTTTGTTGTATTCGGATTCCAAATAGGCGAGTCTTGGTTGCTAATCTCAAAAGATTCCACTCTAGTTAATTGATGATGTATGGTCTACATATTATGTAACCACCTCATGGGTGGACCTCTGCAAAGAAATGTAAATTTAAAGGTAGGCACAAGTAAACAAAGGACATAAATAATTGTTTTCCTTTCGAATTATTGTTGCATGGCAAATTAAACAAATTTGATGGTTTACTTATAAACAACTCTCATGTCTCTCTATGATGTACTACAGATATCACAAATTGCTGTTTTCTGGTTCTGAAGAAGCTACAAGTGAAACGCGTCAACCAGTATTGATCAGCAAGTTTGGTTCAATAATCTGACTTTTTGTGTCTGTATGCATATTTTGGATTAGAATGACTCTTTTAATGTTAGCTATATTACATGTATATTATGTGTTAATAACAATTATTTAGAAAAAAACTTTTTTGTATTTAGCCATACGTCTGTTCAGGTACCGTGATAGTCCGTCAGGTTGGCTAAACCCCCTCTTGTTCCTTCTTTGAGCAGTGGAGTTTATGGGCTTTTTCTGAACGCCAGAAATTTGCGTTCAAAGTGTCGTTTTTCACCGCCAAAAAAGCCAAACGCTGATAAACGCGTGTTAATTAGCGTTCAGCGTTCTATTTTTTCAATGCATTGTGGGAGTTTGGAATACATTGTGGGATTTTTGGAGTTTCCTCTGTGTATTTTTATTAAAAACGCCCATAAACGCTAACGCTATAAAACGCACATAAACGCTCATAAACACTAGTACAAAATGCTGTTAAAAGCACATTTTTCAACCAACGTTTTCTGCCAGCAATCTGGCGTCCAGAAAAAGCTTTTTTGAGCTTCAGTGTGCATGGAGCCTAATAATGTGATGGAGGGTCTTGAGTAAAGATTGAAGTGTAGACTGGTGAGCGCAAATAGGAAAAAGTTTTTTTTTTTCGTTTTTTTTCTTCTTGGGAGGTGCACCTGGTTGGGGCTATTTGTGGGAAATGTGTGTTTTTGAACTTTTGTTGTACATTGAAAAATGTCATAAAAATGACTTGATTGAAAAAAAAAAAAGAGACCGTGTGTGCATAATTAGGCATGAGCTTGAGCAGGGCTGCTGTGAAATCACGGGGCCATGGTCTGCTTTGCAGCTGTGGCAGAAATTATTACCAAGTATTTGGCTTCAAGGTGCAGAGCGGCCCCATTGAACTCAAGAGAAGTTTGACAGGTGGTGCTGACTATCAAACTCTGCAGCCTGCGGAAAAAAATACCGCAGCTGTGAAGTAAGGCAATTAGCAGACCTGTTTTTTGTCGTGTAGTAAAGCTGAATGCCTTAAAAGGTTCTAGAACCTCTATGATGCGTTTGTCACACATATGGCAACCCATTCAAGTAAATAGGTTACCCTATGTGCAAAAAACAAGCAAAGAAAAAAAATGCAAGCAGGAACATGTGTTCCCACTATGCAAAGTATAAAAGGGGGCCTTAGGGTAGGTATATAGAAATGGCTGTGTCTGTCAGCTGAAGAGAGATGGACTGTATTTTCTGGCATATAATACTACCTTTTACACCAAAATTACACAGCCAAAAAGCTGGGGTCGTCTTATACGCCGGGTGAAGAAGCTGCCAGATGGATATTAGTCCGCCAGGCACTCTGTAAAAATTGTAATATGTATACAGTATGCGCCGCTCAGCCAATCCCGGCGGGCGATGCCCTCTGATGAATACAGAGCCTGCTAAGCCTGCTTGGATTGGGTAACAACCTCTGCCAATCCGAGCAGGCTACATGAGTCAGAGCGGCGCGGGCTGATGTCACAGCCTCTGCCAATCTGAGCAGGCTTTGTATCCATCAACAGATTAGTAAAATACAATGCCTGCCGTGATTGGCTCAGCGGTGCACACTGTCTGCACACTGTATTCTGAAGTGTACCTGGCGCTTCTGTACTAACACAGTATCATATACTGAGTGTACTTGGTGCTCTACATATTAACAAAGCATCCTGTACTGCACATCCAGATCATTCCCACTTACTTTTATTTCATTTTTAATGTGTTGTATTGAACTTATTCAGGTGGTTATTGTTCAGCAGTATCCTTAAAGTGGGGTTGCGGGCAAAAAAAAAAAAAAAAAAGTGGCTTAAAAATCATAAAAACATTTTTTTACTCACCTCTAAATGCCTGTTGCTAGGGGGTATCTCGTAGTCTGCCACCTTCATTGCCCGGGCTAAACGTCACTTCCAGTAGGCGCCGCACAGTCATCTGGGACCTGTCATGTGTCCCAGATGAGTGAGCGTTGAATTACGGCAAACAGCTCCGCTCGCGCATTCGCAATGGGTGCCTGGCTGTGAAGCCACAGCCAGGTTCCCACATTAAGAATGCCGGCGCCGCGAGCGGAGCGGGGAACGAGGGGGGTCTCCTTCCCCCACATCGCTGGACCCCGGGACAGGTAAGTGTCCGATTATTAAAAGTCAGCAGCTGCAGTATTTGTAGCTGCTGACTTTTATTTTTTTGGCACTCCTCTTTAACATACTTATGCAACTACAATTTGTTTTCTATGTGATTTTGGTCTCTCCCTCTGTCCTCTCATCTTTCAGTGCTGGTTAGTTTAGTCCTAGCTAGACCCTACCCATTTATTTTTGTCAGGTAGCCACTTTTAGATAGGCTGTTAGTAAACACAGGGCTCTTATTTGTGATTCACTAAGCCGATCAGCAGGTCCCGGCCAAAAATCATTGGCAGGGACCTGCTGACCGGCTTGTGCTATACCACTATAAAGCACAGATGCGGCGGTGAGCACGCATGTCCCCTACCCGGAAATGCAAGATCACGTACATGATACTGTGCAGAGCAGCCAACCCATCACCATATATGTGCACAAGGCGGTCTGCAAGTAGTTACAGCAAGTTGACATACTCCAAAATATTTGACAAGTTATTGAATTACTTTGTATATTCAAGTTGAATTGACCTATTTTTTTGATGCTGAGCTCAGTATTTAATCCAAACACAGCATTAAAGGCCGAAGTTGTGCCAGTACTACAGTACTCCTCAAGTGGCTAAGCACATTAATGTACTACCATATATCAAAAGAAAGAGACATTTTAAGGAACAGCTCACACATATAGGAGAGAACAGTGTTTATTAAAATACATTGTTAATATGTGAATATTGAAATTGAAAATAAATATTAAGTCGGAGCACATGTCCTTTGAGGGAAAAGTCAACAAAGCATTATCTGACATAACAGACAAATGTACCAAATGTTGAATTCACACTAAGAATAAAAGTAGAAAGGGTAACACCATTAATAGAATCAAAAGATGAAATAAAGACATAACTGTCAAATATTGCACAGTTCACTTGTTCCCAATTTAAAAGAATTGCAGAATCCACTGAAGTTTTAGCCATCTATCAGAAATCAATGGAATGTTTGCCTTATTTCTTCTCTAGGTAATATATTTGCTGCACAAGAACACTGTACCTTTTGTGTTTTTCATAAAATTATTATAAACTTCAACATTCCACATATTCTTGTACAGCACTCTTAATACTATATGATTTAGCAAAATGATCATACCATGGCCCATTAATTAAGTTAATGAGACCTTAACAAAGTTTCTATAGGTTTAAGTCCCCAGAAATAGATGACAGCATATAATCACATATCCAGTGGCCATTTTCTCAAACTCAAGCCTCTTAGGCATTCAATAATTCTGAGTATCGGATGGCATGTGTCCCCCATGTACTAGTTTGTTATGTCACTACAGGACATAACATATGTATAAATGCTAAGAAGCTGTAGTGAAGTTAGGAGAAACTGGTCATTAGTGAGGCGAGTATATATGCTGCCTTTTAATGCTGGATTTAAACTTTAGGTGACCTGACAGGGTCTTCTTTTAGTAAGAGGACATCAAATACTCGGGACCTGGTCCAGAAGGTGAGTAGTAAGGGTGCACATGAAGCAGATTAAAGCTGGCCATACACCTATAGATTATCTGCAGATTTTCTATGGTTAGATGGAAAAAGTGCAACAGATTTCTCCATGTTCGCCAAACGTGTGGATGGAGGAATCTCCCACTTTTTCCATCTAACCATAGAAAATCTGCAGATAATCTACAGGTGTATGGCCAGCTTTAATCTTCTCAACTAATCGTATGCAAATCATTATTAGATGCAAAAATGGCTACGTAAGATCTGTTTTGAGCTTATTCAACTCATCCCCAATAAATATTTGCCTAAATAAAACTTATTTGTGTGCTATGACAATTAATATGTTCAAAAAACATATTACACAAAGTCATATGGACTGGATTCTTAAATGCTAAAAAAAAAAAAACCACAATGAAAAATTGAGTGAACATTAATATTTTAATGGCAAAAAGGATTATAATCACACGTGTAAGTGACAAATGAGTATGTGAAAATATAATCCAGCAGCGCTAAGATGAACATGTGCTAAAATAAACAAATGACATACAATCGTGTAAACACAGAATGAAAATGAATAACACCATGTGAAATGATATTATATAGAAAACAAAAATAGTGTCCATATATAATAGTGCTGAAAAATCCAAACAATCTTCAAAGGAAATAAGTCCACCACAGTACATCCAAAAAATATTGTTAAATCTTCCACCACACCGACGTGATTACTGAACCCTCTCCCAGTGAGACCGCACTCACCAGATGGTGTTGCCTTACACTCTCGTGTTTGGCAAATGATCAATTTAACCACCCCTGGGTTACTGGTACGATCACTCCAAGATATATCTTGCCATATGTGAAAATATAAAATAAACAGTGCTGCACATAGCGTAACTCTGTGAAAACAATTTATTCTAAAATCTCCGCACTCACACTTCAAAAATTACACTCACATGTTGACAAATCAAATTCGGCAAAACCACAGCAGAAATCCACAGCAAACTGGAGTAGAAAGATGTGCTGGCAAAATATAGGTAGGGTCACAAAGGATGCCCAATTGTAAATGCAATGTCTCTCACCACCATCCCACGAGCTGTTCCTGGTGTAGATGTTCCTCTCACATAGATCGCCAACAACCCCAAAAGAAACAGCAGTGAGCCAAGATGGAAAGATATTGCATGCCGGCCAGGTATAAAATGGAACTTTTAATGTCCGTGTAGCCACACGGACATTAAAAGTTCCATTTTATTTGTCAACATGTGAGTGTAATTTTTGAAGGGTGAGTGCGGAGATTTTAGAATAAATTGTTTTCACAGAGTTACGCTATGTGCAGCACTGTTTATTTTATATTTTCACTTTCACATATGGCAAGATATATCTTGGAGTGATCGTACCAGTAACCCAGGGGTGGTTAAATTGATCATTTGCCAAACACGAGAGTGTAAGGCAACACCATCTGGTGAGTGCGGTCTCACTGGGAGAGGGTTCAGTAATCACGTCGGTGTGATGGAAGATTTAACAATATTTTTTGGATGTACTGTGGTGGACTTATTTCCTTTGAAGATTGTTTGGATTTTTCAGCACTATTATATATGGACACTATTTTTGTTTTCTATATAATATCATTTCACGTGGTGTTATTCATTTTCATTCTGTGTTTACACGATTGTAGGTCATTTGTTTATTTTAGCACATGTTCATCTTAGCGCTGCTGGATTATATTTTCACATACTCATTTGTCACTTACACGTGTGATTATAATCCTTTTTGTCATTTACACATATTGTTTAGAGTGGCTGCTGTTAGTTCTTCATTAGTTTAAATTTGGATATAGGGGTGTGCTACACAGACACATTCACTCATTGTTGGAGCGATTGGCGCGGTGGGGTTTGATATTTTTTTAGGAGAATTAGGAATTAGAGAATATCAACCAACCAGATATATTAATATTTTAATAATTATCCCATAGTTTGTAGATGCTATAACTTTTGCACAAACCAATTAATATACGCTTATTGGGCTTACATACAGTGTCGCACGACCGTACAATTTTCAGTTAAAATAACGCAGTGCCGTATCACAATAAAATGGCGAGGTCATGAAGGGGGGTAAATCTTCCGGAGGTCAAGTGGTTAAAGCTACATATAATTTTGGATCTACAAATTCTTTTTTCAAACATTCTTCATATTTTTTTTAGCTCATATCTACTTGTGTCTAGATGCAATTACACATAAAGTACTGCATTCAAGTGCAACATTTTCTATTTTTTATGGCTCTGAATGCATTAAAGATCTAAAAGCTGTATGCATTGTGTGTTTGCATTTGTATAGTGACTTTATTGCAATAATATAGTTAGATTTAGTAAGAGCATATGTTTACAAGAGGCCCTTCCCCCTCCATTGATATGTAAATAAACCAGATAGCTAGGTTTTGGAAGTTGGTGTATGCAGGAAATGGGTGGGAGGGGCATGGAGAGGGTTGGAAAGAAAGATGTGTTCGGACAAGGGAGTTTTGTTTGGAAGGACAAAGAGGAAAGACATGGCTTCCAGGAGCGGGATAACTTTGAAGACGCTTTTGTGAGTTGGACTCTGAGAAAGGAACTATGAAGGACATAATGACCCCTAAGTTGAGTAATTGTTTAGTTTACATAATGTGTACATGCTTATATGTGTAGGCATATATTTTGTAAGCTATAAGTTGTATTGTTCATCCTACAGTTTGTATGTGCAAATTTTTCCGTGTTTAGTAAAGCATTGATATACTTCAGAAGTCTAGGCTTCCTTGGTTTTACCACAAGAACTTAATAGATAGACGCAAAGCATTACATTGTGCCACAGACAACAATACACCTTTGTTCAGATCCTTAAAAAAAAAAAACTAGATGTGCTGTTTTTTTTTTCTTTACCCACGTGCAAGAGGCCTTTAATTTTTTAATACTTTAATAGGTGAATTGCCAGGCTTTGCAAAAAATTACTTTCAAGAGTATCCCTAGGCAAAGCACGTGTTTATAGATTTGGATACACTTGGAAAAACCCTCTGTCGAGTTTTTATTACTGTCCACTCCTTTTTTTGTTCTGGTGATCACTGGGACAGAAAGCGAGGGTAAATACAAAATTTTGGAACTGTCACCATAATAAGAAGTGAGGAGAAATTTTGTAATGGGAGCACCTGTTCTGTTGACACCTGTCAAAGAGGCAAATGTTACTCTCTTTGGGAGATATTCTGTAAATTCCTATTGTATCTCTGGTACAGAAAGTGAAGGCATACTTCCTCAATGGGGACACAGAAAGCAAATGTAATAAAAAATGATGTTTTAAACCCTTCCATACTCTATCCAAAGCAAAAACACAAACTACACATCATCAAGATTTTGTTTCAAAATGTGTATTGGTTGAACATGGTGGACTTCCAATGTGACTATGTAACATACACTTTAGCGCAAAAGTCTTTGTAGTAGATAGAGTGGGATGGGTTAGAACATCTGCCAGGTTCTATTAGCATTTTATATATATATATATATATATATATATATATATTTTTTTTTTTTTTTAAATGAATGTCAAGTTGTTCATGGATTTATACATACACATAACAAGTGAATCCAGCAACAAGTAGGTAATAGAAAGATATACAATATGTCTAATCCAATTATACAAATTCAGTATACAAACTTCACATACAAATCTTAAAAGGAGCATACCAAAGAAATAGAAAATAAAAACAAACTGTCTACGTCAAATCAGAAGGAAGAAATGAAGATCCCAAACATACATTTTGAGTAGAAGATACCTCTTTCTCGAACATACAGATACCCAAAACCTCAGGATATCTGCATGCTTGGATTAGACATATTGTAGATATTTTAGACATATAATGGAAAATTCTTATCAGAATACTTACCGTAATTTTCCTTTTCTGATGGACTCCATGGCAGCAACGTGTGGGTTTAGTCCCGCCTCCATTACCCTATAGGACACTACTCCCATAAATCTTTGCTCCCTACCCACGGCCGTGTTCGGTAACTAGCCTACTCCAGCCATTTGGGAGGAAACTCCTGCTGCCATGAAGTCCATCAGGAAAGGAAAATTATGGTAAGTATTCTGATAGGAATTTTCAATTTTCCTGACAGACTCCATGGCAGCAACGTGTGGGAAATAACTCGCTAAACACACCCGGGTGGGCAAAATGCTGAACAAAAGATTTATGCTGTCAACCGACAGAACTTTCAAACCAAAATCAACCGAAGATAAGGATGCTGGTTCAACACAATGTGTCATGAAAGTATGGATTGAAGACCAAGAAGCTGCTCTGCAGATTACTTCAGGCGCCACATGATGAGAGGCTGCCCATGATGTGGAAAGACTCCTAGTAGAGAGTGCCGTCACCGCCTCAGGAGGAGCCAAGCCCTTCTCTCTGTAAGCCCATTGGATGGCCTGGACCACCCACGCAGCTATGGATCTAACTGAAGCTTAAGAGCCTTTATTCTTCCCGTGAAACAAAACTAAGAGAGTCAGTCTGACGAAAGGAAGCTGTAACATCCAAATATTGTTTTAGAGTAACTCCCATATCAAGAGGATGTGGATCCGAACTCCCAGCAGACATGAAGGTAGGCAAAGTGATCTCCTGGTTTTCATGGAAAACAGTGGTAACTTTGGGATTTGTTTCCAGCATTGGAATAAGGACCACTCTATCTGAGAAAGAGGTAAGGAAAGGTTCCTTTGATGTAATATAAATTGAGAATTGCGCCAATCACACTGTTGCATTATTGTCACCTGAACCCTGGTTATAACGGGTTGATTTTATTACTACTGCTATCAATTTCCGGTTCCTTGGAGGGTTCGGCTGATTTTAAATTATGTCAGATGAACAAGAGAAGGTCCTGTTATTAGCTAGTGAAATAAAGTAAATTATGATAAAATATGCAATCCTAAAATTCCCAATCCTAAATAAAATAAAATAAAATAAAATAAGCAATCCTAAAGCTCCCAATCTTATATATCACACAGCCTGTACTTTTGTGTTAGTAGTCCTGTAAAAAAACTTTTATCTGTGAAAAGAAAACTTAAAATCCCCCTTCACCACAATTTGCTGTTGAAGAAAAAACACAATCCCACAATATTACAGTTCTGTGGATAAAATGCATAAATACGCATGTATCATAATTCTGTGAAGAGAAGTATACATATATATACACGTGTATCACATTTCTGTGAAAAAAAATGGAAAACTAAACCAAACTAAATCAGAGCCCCCCCAAAAAAGACCCCAAAGCCAATACCCTTTTAGTCCAAATCCTGCAAAAGAAATTTCAAACAATCTGGGTATAATCCCCAACAATGTGTCCGCATAAATTATGTGACAAAAAAGTTCATATGTTGCCACCACCAATGTTCCAGCCGCTCCAAAAACAGGTGAATTCCAATGAATACAGTGACTGCTAGTTAGTGCTTTCAAAATATATATCTTTATCACCCTGTGAATCCACCACCATAGAGAATGGCCACTCACCAGATATAGGTGAGTAATGAGCCTTTGGTTTATTTAGCTGGATAACCACTCCTTCTCCTTGTTAAATCTCCACTTTATAAGATCCGGATCGATTTAATACAGAAAGCGTCCTTCTTTCTCAAGGAAAATAAAAAGATGCTCCCATAGCATAATATGTTTCAACAATTTATTAAAATAAACAAATAAAAACAAGAGGACTATTGCACTCACATGCGATAGTGCCCTCAAAGCCGGCACTGAGCCTCTCCAGCCATGTATATAAGGACCTCAAATCCCAGGCGGGACAGCTTATGCTGTAGACCGGTTTAGCGTCTTCAATTGTTACCCAGCAGCCTCTACGCGTTTCGCATGTGTGTCTGCGTCATCAGGAAGCTTCCCGATCTTCCCGATCTCTTCACAGAATTATGATACATGCGTATTTATGCATTTTATCCACAGAACTGTAATATTGTGGGATTGTGTTTTTTCTTCAACAGCAAATTGTGGTGAAGGGGGATTTTAAGTTTTCTTTTCACAGATAAAAGTTTTTTTACAGGACTACTAACACAAAAGTACAGGCTGTGTGATATATAGGATTGGGAGCTTTAGGATTGCTTATTTTATTTTATTTTATTTAGGATTGGGAATTTTAGGATTGCATATTTTATCATAATTTACTTTATTTCACTAGCTGATAACAGGACCTTCTCTTGTTCATCTGACATAATTTAAAATCAGCCGAACCCTCCAAGGAACCGGAAATTGATAGCAGTAGTAATTAAATCAACCCGTTATAACCAGGGTTCAGGTGACAATAATGTAACAGTGTGATTGGCGCAATTCTCAATTTATATTACATCTTAACTAGTAATCGTACAACCAGTATCTTTTACTTTTCAGATCGCAGCCTTCACTAATATAGTCACTATAGGAGTTGGCGCCGGTACACCCCCTTGCAATTTTATAAAGGTTCCTTTGAACCTAGAGATTGAATCTCTGAAATTCTCTTCGCCGACGTTATGGCCACCAGGAAAGAGGTTTTAAGAGTTAATTCTTTGACTGATAGTGATTTGTTGAGTTGTGCAAATAAATCCAGAACCAATGGAAGATCCCATTTGGGAAATCTAAGTTTCCTCTGTGGCCTAAGCCTGACTGCTCCTTTGAAAAACTGTTGGACCAAAGGATGACTGGCCCATGTGATTCCAGAGAATGCTGAAACTGCAGATACTTGAACATGCAGGGAACTGATGGAAAGGGAGATATCCAGTCCTGACTGTAAGAAACTTAAAACGTCTTGAACTGCCAAGGTATTGCAGGAACTAGACCTGGAAGCCATGTGACTAGTAAACTTCGCCCAGATCCTCTCATACACCTGATTGGTACTACCTCTTCTTCCATTAAGGAGAGTGGGAATAACCTCTTTGGGACAGCCTAACGCCTCCAACCTTCCCCTCTCAAAAACAAGACCCTTAGGCGCAGGTGATCCGGGCAGGGATGCAACCTCGATCCTTGAGACAGAAGGTCTGGATGGTAACGGAATCGGATCCTTGACACTGAGGAACGTCAGAAGCAGAAACCAAGGCCTGTTGGGCCAATAGGGAATTATTGCAATCACCTCTGCTGTCTCTGATCTGAGTCTCCTCAGGAACTGGAGGATGATAGGGGTTGGAGGAAATGCATAAGCCTTGTGGAACCACCATTTCTCCGTCAGGGCGTCCACTCCGTAGGCTTGAGGATCTCTGTACCTCAAATAGTACCTTGCTAGTTTTTTGTTGCAAGGGGAGGCAAACAAGTTGACCTCCGGGGAGAGCCCTAACGTTAGGATCCAACCGAATACCTCCTCGTGGAGAGACCACTCGTTATCTAGGCATATTCGGGAAACGAAGTCTGCCTGGATGTTCTGAACCCCTGGAACATATGTCACTGTCAGACCCATCAGATTCCTCTGGGCCCAAGACATGATCGGTTCCACCTCCTGGAGAATAGAAAGACTTTGGGTACCCCCCTGCCTTCTGATGTATGCCACTGCTGTAGTATTGTCTTATCTGAGTTGGACCGAGGCTCCTGGGATCAGGTGACAGAAAGCCAGAAGAGCCTGGAAGGCTGCTCTCAACTCCAGGATGTTTGACACTGTCCTTCTGGAAGGAAGATCCCAGGTGCCCTGAGCCACTTCCGTCAGGCAGTGGGTGCCCCATCCCCTGTTGCTGGCATGTGACGTTATAGTTACCCATGAGATGGGAAGGATGGAGTGGCAGTTGCAAGGATTCTCCCGTTGAAGCCACCACTGAAGGGAATTCTTCATGGATGAAGTAATCCGAATCATCTGAGCCTTGTTGCCTGTCCACTGCTGAAGGAAACCCTTCTGGAAGGGCCTCATCCTCCATTGTGCCTATATCACCATCGGAATAGTTGCGACCATAGTGCCTATAATTCTCAGGCATTGGAGAGCATGAAGATAGGAAGCTGCTAGAGCCGGACGGATTCTGTCTCTTACCACTGATATTTTTTCCTCTGGTAACGAGATGGTGCCTCTGACTGTATCGAACAGATTCCCTAAGAACACTAGGGACTGGGACGGGTCCAACTAGCTCTTCTCCAAATTCAGGATCCACCGAACTCCTGTAGAGTGGAGATAACTTGCCTTCTGTGAATTAGAAGTTGTTCCTTATCTTGTGCCAATAGTAGGAGGTCGTCTAAATAATGATGTAAACAAACCCCCTTGGTTCTCAGGAGAGCCACCACTGCCAACAGAACCTTTGAAAATACACACAGAGAAGTTAATAGCCCGAAGGGAAGGCTCGTGAATTGAAAATGGAGCTTGCCTACTGAGAAGCGGAGGAATTGTTGGAAGTTTTCTGCAATGGGAACGTGAAAATAGGCGTCCTTGAGATCTATGGAGATCATCCAATCTCCTGATTGGACGGACTGTTGAATTGTAGATAACGTTTCCATTTTGAACCTTTCTTTTTTGATAAAGGTGTTTAGGTGCGTCAGATCTATGACCGGCCTCCAGGCCCCACTCTTTTTCTGGACCATAAAGAGGGGAGAGTAGATTCCCTTGCCTCGCTGGTCGACCGGAACATGGATAACAGCACCTTGAACCAATAAAGATTCTATGTACGTAAGAAGATAGTCTTTTTTCTTCTGTAGCCGGAAGAGAAGTAGGAACCCACCTGAGCCTGGGGTTTTCCCGCGTTGATGGTCCAAAAATCTTGGATCGAGGCCGCCCACACATGACGAAAGTGGAAAAGACGAGCCCCCACCTGACCTGTCTAAGCGGGTCCAATCTCAAAAAGATTTGGTCGGCTCCCTCTCTCCTTTTGAATCACTTTTAGCTGATTTCTTAAAAGACTATTGTCTTGATTTCCAGGACCTGGAAAATTCACGGCCAGGTCTGTAACTGCAAGCTTCCCTAGCTCGTTCCTGGTACTGTCTTCTTGGGAAAGATCTTCTTTGACCTTGTGGATGTTGGTCTTGGGGAAGGAACCCCGACCCCATGGCCCGGGTAATTGCTTCATCCAACTTGTTGCAGAAAAGAGAAAACCCTTGTTTTGAGGCTGGGTCAGCCAACCTGGGCGAAGCCACAGAGCCCGCTTGGCAGTGACGGAAGAAAGCATTACCCGAGCCGCCAGGCGTATGATGTCAATAGAGGCTTCCCCAAGTAAAGCCGACGCAAGCCTCAATTCCTGAATAGGCGAGCTTCTGGCTGTATCTTCCGAGATGCTTCTTAGTGTCTCGTCTACGTTATCTGTCCATACTTCCATTGCTTTGGACATAGCGGCCAAGGCTAGAGCTGGTTTACAGGCCATGCCTGCTGTAAGGTACACCCTCTTCAGGTCGGCATCAATCTGTCGGTCCAGCATGTCCTTAAAGGATACCGTGTCCTCTAAGGGAAGCGTCACATGTTTCATGCCGGCTGCATCCACTAACAGAGCAGACTCCAAGTGTTTCACTTCTTCCTCCTTGAAAGGATAGAGTTTCAAGATCTTAGACAGCATGGAGTTTTTCTTCTCCACCTTGCCCCATTCGACTGTGACGATCTCGCCAAGCTTAGCGATAAATGGGAAATTGATCTGCTCCTTCTTTAATTGTTTAAAGAATTTTCTTTGTTTGAAAGGGGCAGCCACTGGGTCTTCCCAATTCAGTGTTTCTCTAATGGCCCTAACCAAGGGCAGAAGCAGAGCAAAATCAAATCCCATAGGAAGGCTATCTTCAGAGTCACTGTTGGATATGGCAACCGAAGGGTGGCTATGCACAGAGGATTCCCAAGTATCCTGCAACTGAGTCTCCCTCCATGGAGAACAAGAAGGCTCTGCCGGAGGCACATAGGAATGGTCATCCATATTTCTGAGCGACTCCTTAACAACCCTTTCCAGCAGGGAATTAAGTTGTTGGTCTGTATCTCCTCTTTCTTTAGAAGCCTTGGAAAAGCAGAGATCCCAAAGATTTTCCTGCAGGAACTTGACTTCTACACCCCCAGCAGGAACTAGCAGAGCGACTTGAGTGCGAACGTTCCTCACTACGGTGTTCTGATTTTGAGGAAGAACCGTAATGTTTGGATTTGGAAGAGGATTGCCGGTGATGCGACTTACAGGAGTCGCTTCCTCTGTGTGAGCTGCGATGTTGATCTGACCTGGAAGGGCTGAAGAAAACAAAAAACAGAGACCACAAGAAACAAGACATCAGGCAAATAGAAATAAACCAGGCACACACCCCCCTAATTACTAGTCTACCAGGTGGAAAAAACACATTCCCAATACCTTTTATGAGAGGGCTGGCCACAGACAGGCAGTGGGGAATCCATGTTCTCAGCAATATCCATCTGCGCTGAGAATAACAAAGGATCAATGCCGGGGACAGGGAAGACACATCTAACCTGTCCCAGAATGCCACTTACCAGTAGCTGCAACACAGGGGCCTGGGGAAGTCACTATAATAGCCTGCAAGCATTCCCAAGGCGTGCAGGATAATTCCCCAGTTTAAATAGCGCGGCCCCATCTCCGTACGCATGCGCAAATAGCAGCAATTTGCCGCTATCGCGCATGCGCGAAACAAGCCTCGATCTCGTACCGCACTCGCGCATGCGCAGTATGGCCGAAAACCAAAACCGAAAGCAATACGGCGGCTGGAATGCCAGAGGAACCAGCCGCCATGCCTGTAAAAATGGACACACATACAAACAACACTACACCAACGGACACAGCCCAGGAGATGATACACAAACTGCTGTCATGATAAATAGATACTCTCACCACTCCACCACGATCGTCACCAGGCCGAAGGTAAGCTGAAAACCGGACTTATCCAGGGCAAAACAGGTCACCTGCTAGTAGCTGGCTATCCGACCAGTGCGCAGCCTGCCTGCCAGTGGCAAGGACACGGGCTTCTTCATAGCGCCTCTTCCACTGCCCACTCCATACCCTGCTAATAGCTAGGGCTTAGCGGAGTAATGCGACTATCCAGACCCGGAGTTGCAGATCGGCCAAACAAGATCGTGGGAAAAAACGTATTCAGGTAGAAAGACCACCACTAGGTCCTTCGGAGGAGGACAAACAAAGAACACGGCCGTGGGTAGGGAGCAAAGATTTACGGGGGTAGTGTCCTATAGGGTAATGGAGGCGGGACTAAACCCACACGTTGCTGCCATGGAGTCTGTCAGGAAAGACATTTAGTAGCACCTACTTATTTAGTATTACCTACTTTAACTTTATTAGACAATTTTTAGGATGCAATCTCTAGCTTTCTAAAGAAAAAAGTCTGAAAAAGAAAATAAAGCTGCAATATATTTCATTTTTGTATTTTAGTTTAAGGTACCCTTTAACACACAATCAAAACTTTAAAAAACATTTAATGTAACAAAGAATGGGTTGAAGCTTAAAGTGATTGTAAAGTGTGTTTTTTTTTTTTTTCTTAAAAAATTACAAACATGTTATACTTACCTGCTCTGTGCAAAACCACTCCATAGAGCAGGTAAGCCCAGATCCTCCTCTTCTCGGGTCCCTCTTCGGCTCTCCTGGCCCCTGCTTCCTTTTGAGTGTCCCCACAGCAGGCAACTTGCTATAGGGGCACCAGAGCCGAGTCACAGCTCCGTTTCCATTCAGACACAGAGCCTGGCTAGGCCCCACCCCCTCTCTCTCCTGGTTGGCTAACTGACTTTGATTGACAGCAGCAGGATGGCGCCTCTGCTGTGTCTCAGCCAATCAGGAGGAGCGTCCCGGATGGCCGAGGAACTCATGGACATCGCTGGAGAGAGATGGGTTTCAGGTAAGTATTAGGGGGTGCTGAAGGGGGGCTGCTGCACTTTTTTTTATCTTAATGCATATGTATTAAGACAAAAAAACCTTCTAACTTTACAAGCCCTTTAAGACTAATATTATTTTGCTGTCCTAATTTTTATCTTTTTTTTTGCTGTCTACAGATATTGTAGTATGATTTTTTTGCTTAAAGTGTTTCTAAAGACTGAAAGTTTTTTTACCTTCATGCATTCTACGCATGAAGGTAAAAAACCTTCTGTGTGCAGCTTGCTCCCCAGACTCCCGCTAATACCTTCAGCAATGTGCATGTGAGCTGCTGCTCTCCCAGTTCTCTACCTCCTCACTGGCTGAGACACAGCAGTTGGAGTCATTGGCTCCCGTCCTGTTGCTACAGTGTGTAGGCCTAATTAAAAAATCTAAGAGGGACCCTAATGTAAGGAGGAACTTTGATGTAAGGGGGGGGCTCTGATGGGGACCTTAATGTAAGGAGGGACTTTGATGGGGACCCCAATGTAAAAGAAGACTTGGATAGGACCCTAATGTAAAGGGGATCCTGTTGTAAGGGGGAATCTGATCTAAGGGGGGCTCTTATTTTTTCTACTGATCTACTTTTCTATGATTATTGTAGTGGTACAATTCTGGCAGTATGATTTCTTTAAGTAAAATCACAGACAAACTAAACAACATCAAAAAGGTCTTATTAGAGATTTGTTCTATTAGATCAGGGGTCTCAAAACTGTAGAAACTAAGAAGCAATCTGATGGGGACCATGATGTAAGGCCTGGTTCACTTTCTTGCAGGTTTGTGGCCCGAGTTTGCATGGGCATGGAAGCCGTATTCATTTGAATCGGCTGCTGTTTCTGCGTTCCCTGCAGGTGCTTGCACATCTTAAAAAATGTGGCCACAAAAGCACAAAAGCAAAATGCGGTTCCCACATCTGCAAACGCGCTGTGGGTTGAGATACGTGGGGGTGCCATTAAGAATGAATGTCAGCCCTGCGTGCCTCTACAGAGCAGCACATTTTGTCTGTGGAAACAAATGCGATTCCCGCACCCACAACCACCTGCCACAGTGTGAACCATGCATAATGCAAGGGATGTAAGGGAGTACTCTTATGGGAACCCCCGATGTAGGTGGAGACTCTGATGGAAAACCTGAGGCAAGTTGTCAGGGGGAGTTCTGATGGGGAGGCTGCTGTAAAGGGGAATGTTTTACCTTTTTTTGCTCATCTACAAATGTTTTACTACTTTTTTCTCTTGTTTAAGGTGATTGTAGATGTAATATTGTAGCAGCACGATTTCTTCAAATAAAATCACCAACAATGAAAGAAGAAGGCAGAGCTGAAAGAAGAGGGCATAGCCCTTGAAACGCATAAGGTGCGTCCCTATGAATGGACAAGGTCCCAGCGGTGCACTGGAATTTGTCTACTTTTGTGAGTACATTGATTGTTGTTTTTATCTAATAAAAAGTATGTGCGGTATTACACTGGGCCAGTGCACCTTCTTCTGTTTGCAGTTGGGTTTTCCCTGAATTGAAGTGGGCAGCAAGGCTGATGTGGTGTGTGCTTTAGAGAACCTCAGTGGTGGCTAATCTGTCCTCATAGACTACATTCAAAATGAGCCTGCTCTGAGTGTACATTGACTTTCTTGAGGGCCTTTCCTATTTGAAAGCTGGCAAGATTTTTTTTTTTTCTGTATAAAACCACCAAACTTAACAACACTAAAAAAGTGTTCTATTAGATAAAATCTTGTAGTGTCCTGAAGTATGAAGATTCCTAATCTATCTGGCAGCTAATGTGCAGTCTACACTCGCGCCCCCCCCACCCAACAACTGATGTGCACAGTCCTTGCCTCCCCCCCAAAAGCACCCTGATTTCCCCCCCACCAATGTAACCAGCATAGATTTCTCCTACTTGCTATGCACTATAATCCGAATTACAGAGCTAAGGGGGACCCTGATGTAAGGGCAGACTTGGATGTACGGAGGCCTCTGATGGGGATACTGATGTAAGTGAGGACGCTGAAGATTCTCTCCTCCAACTTCACCCCCATCATTCAGAATGACGACATCCGATCCTATCCACTAAAATCAGACAGATCCGTCTGGCAGATCTGATGGCAGTCAGATGGAAACGGACAGGAGGTCCATTTCCCTCCGACTGCCCACAGAGGAAAGCGGGCTGAGGAGTGGAGCAGACACGGACCTGTCATCCACCTGCTCAGCAGGGATCTGCAGACAGATTCCCCACTGAGTGGACAGCGTTTGTCCAGCTGGAAGGAGCCTTATTTATTCATTTAAATATTATTCAAACCTTTGTAAAATATATGATGTGACCCTTGTACTAAAAAGTTTGGAGATCCCTGTATTGATCATGTGTATATTTCACTCTTCCTCATTCTTGCAAGAATAGAAAATGCAAATCTTCAGCATATGAGAGTTCATAAAAATGTGAGTCTGAGTGTTTTAAGATACTTAACTTTTCCAGTTATGAATACTATAACTATGGTTTGTTTCAGGACCCTCAAGGTTATTTGCTGAATAACACTAGGACATCTCATACCCTAACAATGGAGTGGAAAACACATATGCTACTACCAGAGTCTAAAGAAGGTGGATTATCTCAGGGCATTAATATTCCTTAAACCTAAGTTTTTTCTTACTACCATACATTACGTTGTTGAAATTAGGTCAATCTTCTAACATTAGTGCCTGGCTACATTATTTCCTATACCCTGTGTAACCGCTCTCCTCCTTTCTCCGGGATGAGTGGTTTCACTTCTGATTCTTTCCATATAGCTAAGGATTTCCTGAGGTTCCCTCATACCCATGTCTTTGCATACCCACATGATATCTTCCTCACTGGCTACCAAAATGGAGCGCACAGAGGGATCATCAGGTCCTCTTTCTATTTTTCTATCTCCTTGTGGGATTATCGATCTTAAAGAAGGCAATCCTGGCTTTTTAGCTTCCAAGCAGGCTCTAGAGTGGCTTGCAGGTGTAGATAATGAGCCAACATGAGAGTTATGACCACTAGTAGTCTCAGGCCCTTCTGAATTTCTCACTGGATGGAATGTACTGGTGAGGCTTTGTTGTCCTGTCTCTCTTCCTTCCCACTGTTCTCTTTCTTCCTCTTCTTCACTTACTGCTCCCTGGGATCTTGGTCCATTAGCTTCAGGCCCTTCCAGCCATACCCAGTTTGGTGCCTCAGGATTCCCAGGACCCTCTGGTGCTGATTTTTTTCTGTGTCTCCTTATAAAAGTTAGACAACTAATAAAAAATAGGAGGGTTAGCAAAGAGAAAAGGGCAAGAAGCCCATAGAGTCCTTCTTCTAAGCCAGGTATTCCCCAACGGGTTGTGACAATATCATCAACGCCAGAAAGAGATTTTTCATCTTCAGCGACTGTGTTATCACCTCTTAGTATTATGTCACTTGTGCCAGGAATAACATTGTTAACAGCTAAGACTGTATCACTATCCTTAGAAGTCAGATCACTGTCACTCTGTAAAATGTCATTTCCAGGATATTCACCATGTGTTACATTTCTTGGGAATATAATCCGGACATAGCCAGCACTGAGCAGTCCTGAAGAATCTCTTCTGCATCGCTCTGGCAAGTAAAGAGAAGTACGCAGCAGCGGCCCTTCACCTGGACTCTCAAAAATTAATATAGGCAAGGACCAAGAGTTTGTAGACACCACCGGTTGATGAACTGATAAAATATGGTCATCTGATGATACAACCGATAATGATAATTCCAGAGGATCATAGAGGGTTAATGGTGCAGCTGACATGTCACTGAATATCAACCATACAGACATAACAGATTCCTGTGTGAAAAAAAAAAAAAAACAGAATTACATAAAATGACATTTATCATGATTTTCTGGTAACAATAAGGATACAAACTTAGTTAAAGTATAAGTATTGAACTAAAAGCAAAACTTTTTTTGGGGATAGAGTAAGGGGGGGTCATCTTTTTCCCATTGGGGAGATTTGCCTTCACTTCCTGACCCAAGCCCAAAACAGGAAATAAGGGGAAATCCATGCAAATTAAGGAAATCCCTTGGTCCCCAGAACTAGTGTTCACATTGGAAGATCTCTCCTCTATTACTTTTCTGGGGATAACCCCAAATTTTGGGCAGGACCTGGATCACCTGCTGGTGGCACTGTGGTTCCCAGAGCTGATGGGTGCAGTTCCAGTGGTCACCAGCAGTGGAGGTCAAATGCTCACTTGTGCTGATTTTGGTTAGAGGAGAGCCAAAGGCGGAGGATACACACGCATATCCAATTTCTGCTACTTGTGTCTGATAGACAAGCATATTTTACATTGTTTTTATGTGAGTAGATCTGATTTTTAATAAATGTGTAGTACCTACTGTATATGGTATTACATTATGTGTTTTTTATGAGATACTGGCTGTTGTTCATCTGAAGCTGACAGAAGGCACACAGAGAAGCTGGCAGCCAGGATGCTGCAGTTTGCAAATGAGATAATGTATGCCTGAATGCCTTGCTTGGAAAAGTTGGGCAGATTATTATTTTTTCAAATTTTTTATTTTAAGAAAAGGCAGTTTCCAAGTGAACATACATAACAGATTGCTCAAAGGAACCATTAGTAGCTGATCATCAAAACAATGGACTCATACTAAAATAAGGAATGGACCAATTCGGTCCTTTAAGTAGACAAAAATGTATCCATTAAACAAAAAAGTTACCCTGTCCCAACAAAGTGAATTGCGGGGCAGACCCCAGAGGGCAATGACCTGGCACATCATGAAGAGGCCCCAGTCAGGGATCCTAAAGTGGAGCGACCCCGGGAGGTTCCCTCATGGTTCCCTCATGTATCAGAAAACTGCAAAATTTTACATATACATTTTGTAAGCAAAGACAGGAAACGCAAGAAAAGTAAAGTTGGAAAAAAAAGCAGAAATGAAGAGAAAAAAAAGAAGGAGGGGGGGCGTTGTGCTAGTCAAGGTATGCGATACGTGGACTCAACCAACTATTGGGACCTGCATCGATGAGAGCCCTTCCTTCTTCTGAATAGATAAACATGTTCCAAAAGGACCAGGTTTTCGTATAAGTCTCTCATTTCTGCCAGGCTGTCAAGACCAGATCTTCCATCCAGTTCAGCTCCTCTACCTTCCTGAGCCACAGCCCAACTGACACACAGATGACACTGAGCAGGTTCACTTTGAGTAAAATCCTGCAGGCAATACATAAATGCATGGCCTCGGTTGACAACGTTAACTACCTTAATACTGGGCATTTTCACCCCTTCCTTCCCAGACCAATTTTCAGCTTTCCGTGCTCTCGCACTTTGAATGACAATTACTAGTCATGCTACACTGTACCCAAATTATTTTTTTTATCATTTTGTTCACACAAATAGAGCTTTCTTTTGGGGGTATTAATTCACCACTAGGTTTTTTATTTTCTGCGATATAAGCGGAAAAAGAGCGAACATTTAAAATATATATATATTTTCTCCTTTCTCTTTTAAAAGAAATCCAATAAAAAAATCGAATTTCCTCATAAATTTAGGCCAGCATGTATTCTGCTACATGTCTTTGGTAAAAAAAAATCCTGATAAGTGTATGATAATTGGTTTGTGTGAAAGTTATAGTGTCTACAAGCTATGCTACGTATCACTGACAATGGATCAATCGTGATGTACTGACTGCCTATCATTTCTTGAGGCCCTGAAATGTCAGGACAGTACAAATGGCAGTCCAAGGTATTTAGCAAGAGGCATAGACAGTTTTTTGAAGTTGCAATTTTTTGCCCACAATTGCTTGGAAAATTAAGAATTTTCTTTTTCCTCCACAAGTTATTTCTCACACATGGCATAGATAAACTTGCAATTATACCCCAAAATATATTCTGCTACTCCTCCTGAGTATACCACATACCACAGCCTGGCCACATAGAGAGGCCCAATAATGCAGGGAGCACCCCGTCATGTGTTCTAGGAGCATAAATTACACATATAGTTTCCCGAGTACCTATCATATTTTTTAAGGCCCTGATGCATCAGGACAGTGGAAATACCCACAAAATTACACCATTTTGGAAAGCAAACACCGCAATATATTTTCTATGAGGCATAATGAGTCGTTTGAACATTTCATTTTTTTCCACTAGTTTTTGGAAAATGTGGAAAGAAAATTAAATTTTTTTTTTTTTTTTTACACAAAGTTGTCAATTTATAAGATATTTTTTAACACATAGCATGTACATAGCAAAAATGAAGCCCCAAAATACATTCTGATACTCCCGAGTATGGCAATACCACATGTGTGAGACTAATGTGGGAGACTTGTGTGAGACATGTGTGAGACTTTTCCACAGCCTGGCCACATACAAAGGCTCAACATTCAAGTAGCACCGTCAAGCATTCTAAAAGGCATAAATTACACATTTTATTTCCTGAGGACCTATCACATTTTTGAAGGCTCCTGAGCCCGTTAGGATTCTGTCCTCCTCAGTTTCCATTTCAGAGCCAATGCTTTCTACTGGCTCATACTCGCTATCCGAGTCTGATGGAGAGAGTTCCCCAATACTCTCATCTGACATACTCTAGAGTATATGGAAGGCCTCCTCGCTGCTAAATATTTTTTTAGTCATGTTGACAGATTACTGGGACAGATGTGACAGATGTATGACAGATGTTGATCACTGGGACAGATGTGGCAGATGAACATGGACAGATGTGTGAAGCTGTGCACTAGGACAGATGTGGCAAAAGATCAAGGACAAATGTGTGCAGATGTGCACTGGGACAGATGTGTCAGAAGATCATGGACAGCTGTGTGCAGATGTGCACTGGGACAGATGTGTCAGATGATCATGGACAGATGTGTGCAGATGTGCACTGGGACCGATGTGGCAGATGATCACGTACAAATGTGCGCAGATGTTTACTGGGACAGATGTGGTAGATGATCACGGACAGATATGGCAGATGTTCACTGGTGCAGATGTGGCAGATGATTATGGACAGATGTGTGCCAGATGTGTGCAGATGATCACGGACAGATGTGGCAGATGATCATGGACAGATGTGCGCAAGATGTGCGCAGATGATCACAGACTGATGTGCGCAGATGATCACAGACAGATGTGGGCAGATGATCACGGACAGATTATTTTACTGGGACAGATGTGTGACAGTTTTTTTTACTGTGTGGGGACACTGACAGGACACTATTTTGGGGACACTAGCTGTGTGATCAGTGTGTAAAAAGCTAAAAAAAACAGCTCCTAAACACAGATGCCTGGCTCGCAGCACAGATCCGCTCTGTGTGAGGAGAAGGCGAGCCCACCTGGCCACTGCATATAAACGAGGAGGTTACAGAACATTTTGGCAGTTTGATGGAGGAGGCTTCCCTGTTGGGCCTGGTTACCACCGCAGAATTTTGCATTAGTGACACAGAGGATCAACTCCCATCTTTAACCACTTCAATATCGGATACATTCACCCTTTCCGCCCAGGCCAGTTTTCAGATTTCCAAGCCGTCACACTTTGAATGACAATTACTCAGGCATGCAACATAATTTGTTTTGAGACAGATAGAGAGGGCGCACGATTAATATTGGGCTTTCTATTTTTTAGTAAATACATTTTGGAAAAAAAGTTTTTCTTAGTTTCCGTTAAAGAATTTTGCAGATAAGTAAATTTTCTTCATGAGTTTAGGCCAACATTTATACTGCTACATTTCTTTAAAAAATAACCCAAATGAGTGTATGATGTGCCTGTATGAAAGGTATTAAGCCTACAAGCTATGGTACATATAATTGAAAATTGATCAGTCCTTATGTACTCACTGTATATCTCATTTCTTGAGGCCAGGACAGTACAAATACCCCCCAAATTACCCCTTTTTGGAAAGTAGACTCCTCAAGGTATTTAGCAAGGGACATGGTGAACTTTTTAAGGTTGTACATTTTTTCCTCACAGTTCTTTGGAAAATGAAAAAATAAATAGAGGGGCCCAAAATCCAAAAAAACAGCCTTGGGCTTTCAAGGAGCATAAATTACACATCTAATTTCCTGACTACCTATCACATTTTTGAAAGCCATAGAGCGTGTAAACACCCACAAAATGACCATATTTTGGAAAGCAAATACACCAACATATATTCTTTGAGGCATACTGAGTCTTTTGAATGTGTCATTTTTGCCACATGTTTTTGAAAATTGTATAAAGAAAATGAAAACGTTTTTTTTTACACAAAGTTGTCAACTTATAATATATTTCTAACACACAGCATGGACATACCAAGAATACATTTTGATACTCCTCCCAAGTATGGCGATACCACGTGTGCAAGACCTTTTCAACATCTGGACCCAACATTGCAACCTGTGTAACACAAAAATTAACCAACATTGTACTGTAATGGTTGAGTAAGAGTGGTCAGTGAATATAGCATAGTGTAGCTTCACCTATAACAGTGCCTGTTCCTAAAAGCCAAGCAGGCCTAACCTACTGGCACGTAGCTGCACCCATAGCACAATGCCTTCCTGACAGATCCATGTAAGCACAGCTGGGTATAAGCTCTGCCCCCCATGCTTCCAGGACTTAACGCATATAACTTTGAGCCCACCTGCAGCCTTTACGTTCTTTTTCTTCCTGTGCCGGTCTAAAGGGCTTGCTGTCCATCCATGCGTGTGGGTTTTAGCTGGACGTGGTCCCCGGTGTACCGGCTAAATAACCCATAATCCAAGGAACCCCACTGCTGGTCCTCACGCGGCTTTTATCACGGCTTACTGCCTTGTCTGGGGTCTGCTGAGTCCATGTGAAGTGGGCAGAATTGTCAGCAGAGTCTCCGCTAAGCACGTGTCTCCCCATTTATAGTTGGCCGGTGGAGGTTGGGTGATCTAAATTTAAAAATGCTTTGTATCCAAATGTATGCTGCATTGCTGGGTATCGTTGTGCCTTGCTCCCTCCAGCCACTGTGCATACGCTGAGCTCCTCCACAGAGAGTACTCTGCTATACAGCTTTACAAACTAATATTTTGTCTGTTTACACATGACATTAACCCATTGGTGGCTTCTTATGTTTGCGTTACTATTTTGCCATTATGCCAACCCCCTCAAAAGACCAGCATTCCCAGAGAAGGTAGAGGAGTCGCCAGCTATTGCCAGACAAAAAGTGAGAAGCATGCGTTGTCTACATTTCCCTTGCTGGGTTTATTTGTGAACATTGCAGAATATTATTGTAATTCTGTTGCAAATGTCTACCTTTTGTCGCTGTCCTGAACAAAACTTTTTCATTATATCTTGATTCCCGGCAGGGAAAAGTTTAGTTCATTAACCCCCTGGTGAATCAGGGCTGCAGATGGAAGTGTCGTCCTCCTCATAGCAGGAGTTAACCCTTTAGGGTGTGTTACTAAGCAAACAATTTTTTACTGCTTAGAATTCTTTTTGAGAGCTGCTTTGTTAAGCAGCAGGCAAAATCCTGTAAGGGGTTACATATTCTGGCAATGAGCAGTCTCAGAGCTTTCCCAACCTAAAAAAACCTCTTCCGGCTCTTCAAAAGAGAAAATGCTGATGAGCATGACTGTACGAATCTTGCTTTGTTCAAGCAACCAGAGATGAGGGTGATGACACCCAACAGGTTGTCACATTCATTAAACAAGTGGCCAATACACTCAAAAGGAGTTATTTCCACATACCTTGTGAAGGGGTTATATGTTCTGGCAATGAGCAGTCGTATAGCCTTTCAGAAAACCAGCCCTCTTCAGACTCTATAAAGAGGGTTCAAGCAGCTAGGGATAGAGATGATGGTACCTAACAGGATGTCACATTCAATAAGCAGGTTGTCAACGCGCTCTAAAGAAGTGGTTTACGCTCACCCTGTAAAAGGGTTTTATATTCTATCAGTCAGCAGTCTCCTAGCCTTCCAGGCAAACAATCTTCTTCAGACTTTTCCAAAAAGATGATATAGATGAACATGGCTGTATAAGCCCTGCTGGTTCAAGCAGCCAGTTATAAAGATGTCAACACCTACAGTAACAGGTAGTCACATTCTTTGAACATGTGGTCAATACATTCTTTTTTTTTCAAATATTTTATTTCATCCAAAGAAGGTGAGTTCAGGGTCACACATGTACCCATTAACATTACAGATACAATAAGATGATAGACAGTTATCCGGCTATTAGGTAAGGTCACCGATATACACAATGTATATTCAGTGAGTGTTATACCCGTAATATAACTACTGAGGAGTAACCCTCTGCAATAACATCCTGAGTTGCCTTTACCATTTTCAGAGTTGTGAAAGAGATAGCATTAGAAAGAAGGTAGGTAGAACCGAGTATAGAAATTAGAAAAGAAGAAAAAAAGGAGGGGGGAGAGGAGGGGGGGATGGTCCAGGTAAAACAATGGACAAGTGGACAACTAATGTCCTGTTATGATGTTTCTGTTCGTCTATCAGAGTTAAGTAGTGTCAAGCCTTCTTCAGAGAAGATAAACATATTTCACAACCTCCATAAGTCAGAGTATACTTCGTGTTTATTTTGTGTGGACAGCACAAAAAATTAAATTTTCCTGATCTCTTCCACTTTATGAAGCCAACTTCCAACAGTGGGGGGTGATGCGCTCTTCCATTTAAGAGGGATGCAAATTTTAGCTGCATTTACCAGGTGTCGTAAGATGGATTTTTTATACTTTCTAGCCAAGGTAGTTGTAACATGAAGTAGAAAGAAGGCTGGATCCTCAGGTATTTTATGGCCAGTGAATTTTTGCATAATATTCCGTACTTCCCACCAATATGGTATGATCTTTGAACAGAACCAGAAAATGTGTAGCATTGTACCTCCTTCCTCCTGGCATTACCAGCAGCGGTCCGGCACGTCAGGATAAAATTTGTGTAGCATCTAAGGGGTATGATACCATCGTGTCAGTATATTATAATTAGTCTCTTGGATCTTAGTGCAGATAGAGGATTTTAATGAGAATCTAATCATACTTTGTTTTTGACTCTGTGAACTTACAGTTTATCTCCCTTTCCCATTTCTCTATCCAGGGAAGGTGCAGTATCTCTGGGGGGGGGGGGGGTATTTAGTAGACTGTACATCTTTGAGAGTACTTGTGGTGACGTCTCTTCTCCTAAACAGTACCTTTAAATGTGGACGGTTGTCTGCTGAACCTGTCTGTGGGCTGTAGTGAGTGAAGAAAGTGATGTAGTTGTAGAGCACTCCAAAATGACAGTTGGAAGGAGCCTGTGGTCTCCATTAATATTGAAATAGACGGCCAGCCATCTGGTAATAAGAAATCTGTTGCCCGAAAGTGGTTGGTTTGTCTTAAGGCGGAAAAGTGACTATCTCTTAGGCCTGGTGGAAATCTTGGGTTCCCTAGTATAGGCTTAGGGGAAAATCTATTGATGAGAGAGGGGTTTTGTCAAACACTTGTGCGCAAATACTTACTGTGGGGCCTGTCAGTGGGTGTTTCTTTAGGTGGGATGGGAGGTTATCGTAACACCACAGTGCCCCCCTCAGTATGATGCTGGTTTGGGCTTGTTCTATTTGTACCCAGAGTTTGCCGACTGAATGGCGACACCAATCTATCAGTCTCCTCAGGTGTGTAGCTTGGTAGTATTTAAGGATGTCAGAGAGCAATAGCACCACTGTGTTTGGGTAGGGAGAGTTGGGAACGGGGAGTGTGTGGTCTTTTGTTCGTCCAGATAAATTTTATGAATAAAGAGTGAACTTGTTTAAAGTACTGGGATGGTATCTTGATTGGTAAAGTTTGGAAAAGATAGAGATATTTAGGTAGGATACACATCTTTATGGGATTACATCTGCCAAACCACGAATGCAGTCCCAGGTTCCAAGTCTCCAAAAAAATATGTGTTCTGGTTAGAAGGGGGGGAAAGTTGAATTCGAAGACCCATAATAAATTAGAAATTATATATGTACCCAGGTACTTCAGGGCCTTATCCGTGCACTTAAACTTGAAGTTAGACTGCAGTGTTCTAAGCAGCTCAGGAGAAACACCCACCCCCATCGTTTCCGATTTACTGAAGTTGATTCGCAGGTTAGACAGCCTACCGTAGTGTTCGAATTTGCGTATTAGGTTGGGAAGTGACACTGTTGGGTTGGTGAGGGAGAAGAGCAGGTCGTCCGCATACGCAGATGATATTTTATGTTGTTTGTCTATCACCACACCAGAGATGTCTGGGTTTAAACTAATCTTACAAAGAAAGGGTTCCAGGGACAGAGCAAACAGCAACGGAGACAACGGGCAGCCCTGTCTCGTCCCATTGCTGATAGGAAAGGGATCTGACAGAACTCTGTTTGCTTTTACTTGGGCCGTCGGATGAGAGCAGATCTTAGAGATCCACTGCAACATCCGTTCTCCCAGGCCTATGTGGTGTAGAATCGCAAACATGAAGCTCCAGTTTACCCAATCATACGCCTTTTTGGTGTCCGTGAATATGAAAACGCGCAGGGTACGATTTTCCTGAGTGGAATGGATCAGAATTAATATTTTAATTGTATTATCGCAAGCTTCCCTGGATGGGATGAAGCCCACTTGGTTGAGGTGAATCAGTTGTTTTAAGTGTTGCGCAACACGGGTGGCGGTGATCTTCGTGAACAATTTAAGGTCGCAGTTTAGTAACGAAATAGGCCTGTAATTGCCACAGGAGAGGGAGTCCTTCCCCCTCTTTATGGATAAGCGCAACGTGTGCCTTCAAGGTGTCTCTAGGGAAGAGTGTTTCCTCTCCTACTTTGTTAAATACTTCTACCATGTGTGGGCCTAGGAGAGGGAAGAATTGCTTATAGTATTGCGATGTGAAGCCGTTGGGGATTGGGGCTTTGCCTAGCTTAAAAGTATTGAGGACGAGGGCCAGAGTTGGAGAAGCGGGGATGATGGGAGGACGTGAGAGCACGTAGTGTCTCAGAGAGGGAGGAGCCTGATCGGAACATCTGACGGACCAAGCCGAGGGTGAGAGCGCGGTATGAGAGACCGCGAGATCCCTCACTGATGACCCCCTGCGCTATAGAGATATCAGCCAGCGTCATCGGCGCGCCGCTCAGTATATCGGCGCGAAATGTGGAGGACGCCGCTCTCTTAAACAACACCTGGCTGCTCTTCCCCAACGCCTCCACGACCTGGAAACCCGCTTCCCCATGGACCCGACCCCCCGCTCTCGCTCCCACGCTGGGTAAAGGGCTGCAGTAACCAAAGAACCCCCTCCCCTCAACACCGGTAAGAAACGAACCTCACAGATCCCTGGATGGACAGAAAGCAGCAAGGGTAAGACCCCGCATTAAGGGGAACGAAACAGTGAATCATAATGGAGATGGTGAGTGTGTGGATTCTATGTTCTCTATACAAAGGAAGCGCAAATAGCTATATCTAGGATATCCCAAATAAAACACCAATATTACAATTGCTACTTAAATGTAAATCTCAGATGCATTGCAAAGATATGAAATACGAGAGATAAAAGGAATAGCAAAGACTAGCGTGTTAAACAAACGTGTAAACAACATGAATGTAATATAGAGGCATAGAAGTCGCATCTATGAGAGATACCTTTTTTTTTTTTTTTTCTTCTCTCTTTCCCTATATCATTGAAATAAATAAGTGCAATTACGTACATAATAGGATCTAAACGGAATAAGAAATAAACCCGACATAATAAACTGTGCAATAAAAAGTAAAAACGCCAAGGATACCTGAATCCGGGAAATAATCGGAGCGAGGGGTTTTATTTTACATCTAGTAGAGATCCATAATTCAGAGAAGGGGAAAAGGAGGTGGAAGAGGGGAGGAAAGGAAGAGGAGGAAAGAGGACAAGCAACCCAATAATATTGATGGGGTAAAACCCCCTTTTGCTCTTCCATGTCGATATTAGTTGTATCTCCTTACTAAAAGCGGCACTAACTTATTATTAAAGCGGTTCTGCACTCTGAAATTTTTTTTTTTTTTTTTGGGCTATATGCCTAGGGCATATAGCTCAATTGGGGGACTTACCTGTTCCATGTTCCATCTCGATCGCCGCCGGTTTTCGTCTTCATCTTCTTCTTGTCTTCTTCTTGTCTGCTGGGGTCCATCTTGCCTGTGGGCATGTGAAACCCCACAGGCAGTGTTGATGGCCCAGCATGCACCGCCGTTACTCGCGCGTGCGCAGTAACGGCACATCTGCCGACATCTCACGAGATTTCGGCAGATGCGGCCGAAATCTCGGGAGATTTCGGAAGATGTGGCCGAAATCTCGCGAGATTTCGGAAGATGCCCGCACTGACTCCTGGGATCAATGACACCAGATCCCAGGAGACAGTGCGGCGTGACGACGATCGACGCAGAGACCCCGCCCGCCGCCGCAGAGGGAGAAGACCGGAAGTCTTCAATTACAAGGTAAGTAAAAAAAAAAAAAAAAAAAAACATTTCATTTAGTACTCTTTGCCTGATTTGGAAGGCAAAGAGATTTACTAAATGAAATGAGTGCCAAACCGCTTTAACGTTAAGGACTTACAGTGAACTAAACAGGATATAGCACACAGAGACAAAACTCACAAAACTTATTGGTATGACCCTGGTTCCGTTTTTCTTTTTTGCTCTGTTTCTCTGTCCCGCCCTTTGTTTTTTTTTGTTTTTTTCTCCTCTCTTTTTCCCATTCCCCCCTGTTTGCAAATGCGAAAGCTATTTCCCGGAAACCCCTAAGTATCTGCCTTTTTTAGGCCCCACATAATAGTTGGGTATATATAGTAAAGCACCGCTGAGAAGAAAAGGAAAGGGGAAAGAAAGATACATAAAGGACCGGGATAGGAATAAAAGACTAATTAGAAAATACATCCTCAGATGAAAGGGTAAAAACTTAAAAAACTGCCCTCTTTATCAAAAGTCTGATAAATCCATTCGATTTACATCGACTCTCTGAGGGGTCTCCACTACCCTTTCAATCCAAGACAGCTAGATCGACACTCTGGGGAAAAGGAAAATTAAAAAAAAAAGGATTTGCTAGTATGAAAGGAAAAACATCGAAAGCAAGTGAAGCTAAAACACCAAAAAATAAAGCAAATACGAGCACAATCAAACAATACTTGGTAAAAGGTTCGAGCCCCAAAAGCCCAGGCCCAGAAGAGCAGCAAATGATTAAACAAGTGAGGAAAAAGGAAACAAACAAAAAGAAGGATGACCTGGTCGGAGCCTCTGGCAGCGAAACGACTATAGAAAGCGAGCAGGATAGGAGTGCCAGTGAAGACACAGTTAACACCGTACAGATAGCTACAAAATCAGAAATCTCTGAGATGTTAACCCGAATGGAGAACTCAATTAAAACAGAGATAACGGCACTCCGAACAGATTTAAGCTACGTGCTTACCCGAGTGGAGGAAAATGAAAACAAAATCGATAATCACATATTGGAACTAAACGTAGTAAAAGACCAGCTTAAAGAAACAAGGATAACTCAGAGGAGAATCAGATACAAGTTAGAAGAACAGGAAAACCAAAGTAGGCGACAGAACCTAAGGATTCGCGCTCTTACAGAGGAAAATACCAAAGACCTTAGGGTAGTAATTAAGGAGATTCTTGGCCCAGTATGGAACAAGGGCCCTGAAATGGAACTTAAAATAGATAGGGTACACAGACTAAGGAGGCCTCAACATATATCACCAGACAGCCAAGGGATATTTTGGTTAGATTCCAGAATTTTGAAGATAAGATGGCAATCTGGAATAACCTAAGAGGCAAACCCCCACTAAAAATCAATGGGACTGAAATACAAATCTTTATAGATCTGGCCCCAGAGACGTTGGCCAGAAGGCGATTCCTGAGACCCTTACTAGCACAAATGAAAACAGAGAATATAAAATACAGTTGGGGGTTCCCAGCTTGGTTAATAGGATACAGGGAGGGCAAATTGGCAAAACTGAGATTTCCAGAAGAGCTCCCAGAATTTTGCAATGTTCTTGGACTACAAGCAATTGAAATCCCAGAGTGGAAAGAAAGAGGGGGTGTAGGGCCGCACCCACCTGTTGGGGGAGGAGGCGGGGGGTGGGTTAAAACAGGGAGGAGAGAAAGCTTGGTCCAGTACACCCACCCTACTCCCCTCCTGGGAATATCCCGTGGGAGGGGCGCAGAATGTGGGTGGAGATCAGAGCAACACCTTGAGGCTTGAAGACCAAATGCTGAAACCGGAAAAGATGTTCGGATCAGCCAACGGTCTAGAGACCAGAATTGGTCAGAAAGAGGGGAGAAGGGGGGAGAGAGAGGGAGGGGGGAGAGGAAGGGGGGGGGTGGATTGGGTGGGGAACAATACCTCTCGTCTTTTTGGGTAAGGAAAGGAAAAAAAGAAAAATTTAACGCAAGATTACGTTTCTGACATATAATGTTCGAGGACTGAACATACCTGCCAAAAGACACAAGGTCCTAAAAGAGCTCAAATACCATCATGCGGATATAATCTTCCTCCAAGAGACTGATCTTTTTTTAGGGGCTAATGTAAAATTATATTCCAACGAACACCCCACTTGGTTTTATGCGGACTCAACGACTAACAGAGCAAAGGGAGTTGCAATCGGGTTCTCAAGAGAAACTAGGTTCAAACTAGAGGAAAGATTCACAGATCCAGAGGGGAGATCCCTTTTTTTAAGAGGGTTTATAGGGGAAACAGAATGTACTCTGGGTAACATATATGCCCCAAATAAAAATCCAGCAAAGTTCCTAAAAAGAATGATAGGGACCCTTGCGCAGTTTAGGAGAGGGATTGTAATAATGGCCGGAGATTTCAATTTACCCTTAAACCCTCATGAGGACGTACGTCACATGTACAGGGGGTGGGACAGGCGTCCCTTAAAATATTGAAACAAAAAATGTACCAAAACCAACTGGTGGATGTGTGGAGAGCCTTCCACCCTAAAGCACGAGGTTATACCTTCTTCTCCCCTGTACATGGAACGTATACACGCATCGACTATTTTATAACTGATCATAATATACTCACTAGAGTGACAGACGTCGAGATAGGGATATCTACACTATCCAATCACTCCCCAGTAATGATGACCATAGAAGAAATGAAAACACAGAGACCAGTTTCCAATTGGATATTAAATGATGCACTTCTAAGTGAAAACCAAGATATAGAAAGAAAAAGGGAGGAATTGACGCATTTTTTCAAAATTAACGACACACAAGATATCTCATATTCGACTCTTTGGGAGACACACAAGGCATATATAAGAGGTATCTTTATATCCATGGGGGCTGGAAAAAAAAAGGCGAGAGAAAAGGAAACTAAAATCTTAACAGAGGAAATACACGAATTAGAACAGCTACATAAAAAACCAGAAGGGAGACACCAAGAAATCTACCATCAACTTATATCCAAAAGGGAAGAATTGAAAGACTTATTAACCCAGGATACAAAAAGGGTCTTTAATAGAATTCTGAAGGGGAAATATTTAGGAGGCAATAAAATCGGGAAACATTTGGCAAAGACCCTGAGGAAGGAAAAGACAAGAAACTACATTAAAAAAATCCAAAATAAACAAGGAGAAGTAGTCTCTAAAACAAAAGAAATAGCTGATGTTTTCCGAAACTATTATAGTGCACTCTATGACATTAAAAAAGGCAACGTAGAAAAAGAAAAAACAAACAAAATAAAAAACAGTTTTTGGATAAATCAGGAATCTCTCAATTAAACCCGAACGATACTGAACATCTAGAAAGCCCCATTACGTAACAGGAAATTAAAAAATCTATCCTAGAAACACCAACAGGGAAAAGTCCAGGTCCGGACGGATTCTCCATAAATTACCTTAAGAAATTCCAGAAAATTCTGATACCCCGACTTTGTAATTATATGAACGACTTGGCACAGATTACGGATTAAGCTCTGAAGCACAGAAAGCAATGATTACTATAATTTTAAAAGAAGGAAAAGATGAAATGCTATGTCCAAGCTACAGACCAATCTCTCTCCTGAATTTTGATACAAAACTATATGCAAAAGTACTAGCAAACAGACTTAGAGATAAAATGAAAGAACTAGTCCATATGGACCAGGTAGGGTTTGTTTCAGGAAGAGAGGGGCGCGACAACGGAGTTAGAACACTCCTCCTGTTGCAAAAAATGAAAACACAGGGGCCCCCAGGACTATTTCTGTCAATTGATGCTGAAAAAGCATTTGACAGAGTAGACTGGGGTTCATGATGGAGACATTGAGGCATATAGGTCTGGGTGCCAGGATGGTACAAAGAATTGCGGTATTGTATGAAGCACCGACCGCAGCAATAAAAATTAATGGGGATTTATCAACCCCCTTTATCATGAGAAATGGGACGAGACAGGGTTGCCCCCTGTCCCCATTGCTTTTTGTGCTCTCGCTCAAACCATTATTGGCAACAGTCAGGGCAAATAGAGATATTAAGGGAATAAAAATGGGCGACGTTGAGCATAAGGTCGCGGCTTTCGCAGATGACCTGCTGTTCTATGTCTCCAAACCTAAACATACAATGCCACAATTAATCAAAACGCTAAAAAAATATGGATAAATAGCAAATTTCAAAATCAACTTAAACAAATCAGAAATTTTAAACATAAATGTTGAACTAAAAGAGATACATGAGCTGCAAAAAGAATATCCTTTTCCCTGGAAGAAGAAAGGTTTAAAATACCTGGGGATTAAATTAGCAAATTCAGTAGAACAACTATTCAGCGAGAATTATATTGCACTATTGGATGAAATTAAAAATGAGACCAAAAAACTATCTTTAAAGCCTCTATCATGGTTTGGCCGAATCAATACAGCCAAAATGGTGTTACTCCCCAAAGTTACATATACATTTTCAATGTTACCAATCCCCCTCCCAGACTATTATTTTCAAACCTTAAAATCGATAATAAACAGATTCATCTGGCAAAACAAAAAACCTAGGATCTCTAGCAATATTTTGAAGCAGGATAAGGATCAAGGAGGATTGGGGATCCCGGACCTTAAAAAATATTATTACGCGATCATAGCATCACGAGCAATAGAGTGGGCACGGGAAACAGAAGATAAACACTGGGTTAAAATGGAGAATATAATAAGTGGAGTAAGTTTAAGAAAGGTAATATGGATTCCCCCACATTTAAGGGGTTTGGGCACAAACACACAAAAAATAACTAAAAATGTATTAAAAATATGGGATTTGCTACATAAGCAATATAAGTGGGAGTATAACTCACCGTTAATGTTTTTGAGTGATAATGAGTATTTCCCACCAGGAAAAAGACACATAGGGGGCCAATTGTTAGGAGAAAACACGCAATTGAAAGATATAATGGATAAAGGAAAAATAAAAACACTAGTAGAACTACAACACAATGGGGCACAAATAAGAATCAATGAGTGGCGTTATCTGCAGCTGATCCATTTCGTAAGAAGCCTCCCCCAACCGATTAGAACAAAAGAAAATATACAGCATTAGAAAAAATCTGTGTGGATTCGGGGACAAAAAAACAAACAATATCCCGATTATATAGAGCTATTCTTGCAGAGGACCAACTGGAGATACCGCCTTTCCTTTTCAAATGGGGCACGGAATTGGGTTCACATGATTATATGCACAAAATAAAAAAAATATTGAAACTCACCCACAAATCAGCTATTGATACTATGACGACGGAGATGAATTATAAATGCCTCTCTAGATGGTATATGACACCTGATAAACTAAATAAAATTCATTCAGACAATTCACAGAACTGTTGGAGGGGCTGTAATAAGCCGGGCACAATGGCCCATATTTGGTGGGAGTGCCCAAAAATAAAAAAATTTTGGACAGCGATTCGGAGCCTTATAAAAGTAATCACTAACGTGAATATAAAAGAGGATCCCTGGATATGCCTATTCCACGGGACCGATGACCCAATAAAGCAATATACAAAAACATTAATACCCCAGATGTTAAATGCAGCCAAGGGCCTTATCCCGAAAAAATGGCAGCAGGAAGAAGCACCCACTAAAAGAGAGTGGGTCTTAAAAGTGGAAGAAATGTATCATCTGGAAAAATTGAGGTATAATGGAGAAGAGGGAGAAGAAGAGGATCTGAAAAAATGGAAAAGATGGCAGACTTTCAAGCAGACATGGAAATATGCGGAAACGATTATATAAATAGAATGATATAGCGAAATGGTGTCCGCAACAAGAAGACGAGAGGTATTGGGAAATAGGGTGGGCGGGATTGGAAGGGGGGAGGGAAAGAACGGGAATAGGAAGATAAAAAGAAAATCCAACACATTATAAAAGTGAAATAAAAATTTAAAAGAGATAATATATAGTATGCAAAATGGTAAACTAAACTGTATGGTTTAATTCTTTTCATAATAAAATTCCACAATGATGTGAAATATAACGAGAGATACAAATGAACGCGAAGTTGAATAATAATCTCTTGAATATTGCTGAAGTGGAAAAAAAAAAAAAAAAGTATTGAGGACGTCTTGAAGTTTGCCTAAGGTTATTGGCATCTCCAGCTCTTCACCAATCTCGGGGGTTAGCTGGGGGAGAGCCGAGGAGGCGATGTATTCTTCCATTTGAGTCTGGAATGTGGACTGATCTGGCAGATTATATAAGGAAGAAAAAAAGTCCCTGAATCCCTGTGCAATTTGTTTAGGGAGTGTTGCTCTTTGGCCTTGATGTGTAGTGATTTGGGGGATATAGGAAGCTAGTTTTTGTTCTTTAATCGATCGCACTAACATCTTCCCAGATTTATCTCCGGACTCATAGGACTCATAGCTGTTTTCTGCATCTTTGTATGGCCGCTTTAGCTTGATATCTCAGTAGCTCCGTGACCTGCTTATGTAAGGAAAAGAGGGTTTGTTCAAGCGTAGCGCTCGGGCGTGTTTGTGTTGGGTCTCTGTTTGGTGAATGTTGTGGAGAAGGGATGCGAGTTTCTCTGTTCATTGTCGCTTTAAAAGTGCACCATGTTTGATGAGAACCCCTCTTATGACCGTTTTGTGGGCTTCCCATATGATCCTGATGTCGCAGTCAGTTTGTTTGTTAGTCTGGAAGTAATGACCCAACTCTCGTTGAACATCTTCCGCTATCTCAGGGGTTTGTAGGAGGCTGTCATTCAGTCTCCAGAATCTAGTTCTGGAGGTTGAGAATTCAGTGAGTTTGTATGTTAACTCGATCGGTGCATGGTCTGACCATGTAATCATACCTATTTTTGTACTGTGGACAGCGTGCAGCTGTGTGTGTGGGGTCAAGAAATAGTCTATGTGCGAATAGGGTTTGTGGGGGAAGGAGTAAAATGTGTAGTCTCTCACCTGAGTGTAGTAGGCGCCAGAATTAATTTAGCTGGGCGTTGTGGAGGGATCGCGCCACTCGCTTACGGACTCCAGGAGCCACAGAGGACAAGCCAGAGTGTCCACATTGGGAAGCAGCGGAACATTAAAGTCACCCCCTAGGATCAGCTGACCTTCTGAGAATTCCAGGAGTAGATCTATGGTGCGGCTAAGAAAAGTGTCTTGACTTGCGTTAGGGGCATATACAGCAGCAAAAGTCATTCTTACTTCACCTATGGTACCTTTGATAAACATATAGCGACCTGTCGGGTCTGCCATGGTATCTTGGCAGGACCACGGAAGTCAGACAGAAAGTAGTATAGACACGCCCTTGGATTTGGCTAGAGTATTAGTAGAGTGGTAGGCAGCTGGGTAGAACCTGTTTTTTAAAATGGGGAGTTAATCATCTCTGAAGTGTGTTTCTTGAATAAAAGCTAAATCTGCATGTGGAGCGTTTCAGCGTCTTTTTTCGGGGGTGTTCAGCCCCTTGACATTAAGCAAAAGTATCTTAATTGTATCCATTTCATGACTAAGGATGGGGGGGGGGGGGGGGGGAGTAGGTAAGGGAGGAAAGTAAGGGGTAGAAAGGAAAGGACTTAAAAAGATAGAGTCAAGAGGAAAAGACAAGAAGAAAGTCCTATAACACAATAGTGTAGTAATTAGGTTCAGAGGGTCCCGTAAACCAAGTCACGACCTCCGAATCTAATATGGCAAAATAATGCCAATGGCACACTATAACCAGCATATTGCTGGAGGAGTGCACCAGCCTAAGTGGGGGAGGGGGTAGACAGTGACCAACAGGGTTTGCCTCCACCCAGCCCACCCAATCTGGCATATGAAAACATTATTTTACCGGCATGTATCAAAGTGTACTTGCAAATTCTAAACAAATAATAAATGTTCTCACAGTACTGACACTTTTGGTTTATGAGGTCAACCTTTGAATCCTGGAGACATCTTCCTGTTTTCTTAACAGGCAGGAGTTGCTCCATTTCATCAGAGGGCCTCTCTGCATTCTTGAAGAATCGTCAACTGAGCACCCTAGGGGATGCAAAGAATTTCTCTCTCCCCCCTTACTCCCCTCCTCCCCTCCTATGTGTGTTTCTCCCACAATCACTAGAAGATTATGTCCGAAGGTTGCTCTGCTAACTCATTATTAACTGCTTCTGCAGAAGAACCCACTCATTCCATCTGGTCCATATTTTGTGCGTCTCACTCTTCAATTGTCTGCAAGGATGTTCCCCCAGTATCCGTAAGAACTCCTCTTTGTACAGAACAAATATCATATAGCAAAATATTAGGTATTATTAGTTACACTATATACCAAATAATATGATAGTTATTTCTGAATTGCGCATTTTTCCTCTATGAGAGGGAGAGAGTAAATGACCAGCGTGGTACATATGCTATATAAGACAATATTGGGAGAGAAGCCATACAGTACTGTATCCAACATGGCTGCCCAATAAGTCAGTAGAACCTGTAATTCCCCTTTTTACAGCCCAGCCAGGCCCTCATATACAGTCAGAAAATGTAACCCCCTAAATGTATTATTTTCACTTATTTTTTACTGATGATCTTCTAAATTTCATCGTGGAGCAGTGTAATCTATACGCCAGCCAACAAGCCAAATTCTTCATATGCCCGTCCTTTTGTTTGGAAACCCCTCACCGTGGAAGAATTAAAAATTTTCCTTGGCCTAACTTTCAACATGGGGCTGACAAAAAAAAAAATTAACTCCATGCCTACTGGTCTACCCAACCTATCCACCACGTGCCAGTCTATTTGTCTGATGCCCAGAACTGTTATAATTAGGTTTTTACATTTCAACAACAATGCCTCCCTCAAAATCATCCTGATTATGATAAATTATTCAAAATTCAGCCCCAAATCAATATTCTTTTGCTCCAGCTTCAGGCAGATGTTTACCCCTGATATAAATATTTGTGTAGATGAATCCCTAGTACACTTCACTGGAAGACTTGGCATAAAGCAATACCTCCCCAGTAAAAGAGCCAGACGTGGGTTAAACTTTTATAAGGCATGTGACAGGGCCACAGGTTACACATATGATTTTATAATTTATGAGGGAAAAGACAGACAGCTAAACCCCCCTGGATGCCCTACCTACATGGGAACAAGTGGCACAATTGTCTGGCAGCAGATTGAACCATTGCTTGGGAAAGGTTACCACCTATATGTAGACAATTTCTACGAAGAGGCCCGGTCCAGAAGCCAAAATGTGTGCATGAATATAACCTTTACATGGGGGGGGGGGGGGATATGAATGACCAGCTGATGCAGCCTTACTTGGCCACCAGGAGATCACTGTTTTGGTACAGGAAAGTCGTCATTTATTTGATGCAACTAGCCTTGTTCAATTCGTATTACATTTTTTCTAAGTGCACCCAAAGTTCCCTAACCTATCTAGAATTTTAAGAAGACGTCATCACAGCCCTTCTCTATCCCCATGGCCAACCCCCTCAACTAATTTGCTCCAATACATTAGCCAGACTCCATAAAAACCACTTTCCCAAAATCCTCCCTCTTACCCAAACAGGTCGCAAATCCCCCAAAAAACTTTGTGTGTGTTCAAGTAGAGGAATTCACCGTGACACCCGATACTACTGCCCCCAGTGTCCCTCCCAGGCAGGCCTCTGTATTGGAGAGAGCTATCGGAGCTATCACACGTCACTATACTATTAGTAAAGTGAAGATGATTTTTTTCCAGTTTCCACTATCTGGTATTTCTGTGAATGACCCAGACTGTTAACCCGACTATGCCTCTTACCAACCATGTTTCTGCCTTCCACGTGAATTGACCTTGGCCTGTTAAATGACCATGCTTTTTGCCTGCCTCCTGAACTGATCATTTGCCCTGTCACTGTACAGCACAGGGGTCTCACATATGTGAGGGCTCCAGAAAATATTTTCAGAGTGGAGAAAATGTTTTTCTCTGGGTTTTTGTTTTTTATCAGACTAGGGTCTGGGGACTCCGAGACTTCGTAGAGATTTGGGTGGGAAGAACCCTCTAACCCCTGTCCTTAGGTCTTACCTGACCAAGGTCTTAACGTTATAGTGCTGCCCGCTGCCACCTGAACTGGCCATGCCTCTGCCTGCCACCTGAACTGGCCATGCCTCTGCCTGCCACCTGAACTGGCAATGCCTCTGCCTGCCACCTGAACTGGCAATGCCTCTGCCTGCCACCTGAACTGGCCATGCCTCTGCCTGCCACCTGAACTGGCCATGCCTCTGCCTGCCACCTGAACTGGCCATGCCTCTGCCTGCCACCTGAACTGGCCATGCCTCTGCCTGCCACCTGAACTGGCCATGCCTCTGCCTGCCACCTGAACTGGCCATGCCTCTGCTTGCCACCTGAACTGGCCATGCCTCTGCCTTCCACCTGAACTGCCTGCTAAACCACGGACCATGTTCATACTTTGCAATAACTCTGTCTGCTGCCTGGACAATTCCTGGACATTTCCTTTGGCTGTCTGGACCAATGCTTTGACTGCTCTGGGATGGTATTCCTGCCTGCTAAAACCACAGGCAATCTTTTTTTACCCTTTGCTCAGCAAAATATATTTTGGGGTGTAATTCTTGGTGTGTACATGCTATGTTTTAGAAGCCTGAAGGTGCTACTTGCATGTTGGGCCTATGTATGTAGCCAGGCTGTGGAAAAGTCTCACACATGGGGTATCGCCATACTCAGGATGAGTAGCAGAATGTATTTTGGGGTGTCATTTTTGCTATGTCGTATAAATTGACAACTTTGTGAAAAAAAAATATGTTTTTATTTTCTTTCGACATTTTACAAAGACTTGTGGAAAGAAATGACATGTTCAAAAGACTCATTATGCCTCATAGAATATACATTGGGGTGTTTTCTTTCCAAAATAGGGTCATTTTGTGGGCAATTCCATTGTCCTGGTGTTCCTTTTAAACATGTGATAGGTACTCAGGAAATAAAATGTGTAATTTATGCCTTTAGAATGCCTGATGGTGCTACTTAAATGTTGGGCCTCTGTATGTGGCCAGGCTGGGGAAGTCTCACACATGGGGTATCACCATACTCAGGATGAGTAGCAGAATGTATTTTGGGGTGTAATTGCCTGCACTGTGTGTGAGAAATAACTACATTTTCAACAGAATTTGATTTATTGTATTTCTTTTAAAATAGAAAGTAGAAAATGCTGTTATTTCGCTCTTTTTTTGCTTATATCAAAAAAAATAAAAAACCCAGTGGAGAATAAATACCACCAAAAGAAAGCACTATTTGTGTGAACAAAATGATAAAAATTTAATTTAGGTACAGTGTAGCATGACTGAGTAATTGTCATTTTAAATGCGAGAGCACAGAAAGCTGAAGAATTGTAGGAAGGGGGTGAAAGTGTCCAGTATTGAGGTGGTTAAACATAATCCAATGGTTTTGCTTTACTAACACTGAAGAGTGCAAAACCTGGCACAGATCTGCATAGAAACCAATCAGCTTCTAGGTCTTTTCTTGTCAAAGTTTAATTGAACAAGCTGAAGTTGGAGCCGATTTGGCCACCATGCACAGCTGAACCAGCTTTTTCACTCTCCAGTTTTAGTAAGTCAACCCCACTGTGTAGTTTTTTCAGTCTTTTTATCTTCTACTAACCTTTTTTACATACAACTATTTCAGTGAAATGAAAACCATAGGTATTTTTTTTTTTTTTTATGAAAAAAAAAACAAGCCCACAGGCAAAATTAGTCATTTAAACTTCCAAGCTTACCTGTTTAGGAATCGCTGCCACCTCTTGAGACTGACACAAAACTGTAAAAACTCCAGGATGTCTGGTGGAAGATGGGATCACACTGAGATTTATGCCCCAAACCAAGCGTGAATGCAGTTCCAGAATGGAGACTGTTTCCGAAGAGACAAAGATTGTTTGCTCTCCTAGGATGGAGTGCGAGAGTGGAGATCGTACCTAAAAATAAATGTCATATAAACAATCAGATATAAAAATATCTTAGTAAAAAATGCTACATACATTTCTCTGTGTGATGGTTAGAGAGAGATCCGCTTGTCCTCTCCTGCAACATAAAACACATGGACCTACCACAATCCATTCCCAAGACTTGAAGATGTGAAGATTCTCTTTTCTCCTCATAAAAGGTTCCTTTTTTTTGAAAAAAATGACCCATCTATGGCCAGCTTCAAGGATGGGACTGGGGAGTAACATTTACCATAATTACCAGATTGCTCAGAGAATGTGAGTTGGAGTAGGAGGCAGAGCTAAAGCACAGGAGATTCACTCACCTGATGTGATGTGTATGAGGACTCTGGAATTGTGTGCGTGTGGAGCATGCCTAATGTAGGTCAGCTAAAGTTTACTTGGCAGAGCTGAGCAGAGGAGATAAAGGAGATGCTTCCAGCAAGTGTGTTTACAGTAAGGGTGCACCGATACTAGTACCGATATCAGTGCCGATACTGAGCATTTGCATGAGTACTTGTACTAGTGCAAATGCTCTGATGCTTGATCCAATACCTGGGAAGCCTCAGAGATGATCGGTGTGGTGGTGGGGCAGTTACAAGCACCAATCACTCTGTATAGCTTTTTTGACAGCCTATTCTACTCCTCTCCCTCCCATGGCTGTTAGGGAGATCGTGCTTGTAACTGCCCCACCGCCGCACCGACTGTCCCATGTCCCCCTCTGTGCTCCCCAGGTCTCTGTGTCCTGCTCCAGGTCCCCCTCTGTGCTCTCCGTATTCCCTGTGTCTTCCCCTGGTCCTGATCCATGCTGTCCCCAGGGTCCCGCTTTGTGTCCTCTTCCAGGTACCGATCCGTGTCCTCCCCGGCTCTCCTGTTACTCCTCCGGTCCCCCCTGGCTCTCCTGTTACTCCTCCGGTCCCCCCTGTCTGTCAGGATGGAGACCGGACAAAGAAGCCGGTAAATCTGTCATTTACCGGCTCCTTTTTCTGAATGGACAGAGTCAGTGATCGTAAAGGGACTGAGTACACCGGTTCCCTAGTCCCTCTTTCTCAGCAGCCTCAGCTGCACTGGAGATTAATGCAGAGGAGACAAAAGCTTCAGTTTATGAATGCAGAGGAGTCTTTGTCTCCTCTCCATTCATCTCCAGTGCAGCTGAGGCTGCTGAGAAAGACTGGGGAATCGGTGTACTCAATCCCTTCCCCTATCTCAAAGAGGAGATATCAGTGGTCTGTTTAGACCCCTTATATCTCACCAAGCCCCCCCCCCCCCCCACCAACAGGGCCGATAAAAAAATTATAATAATAATAAAAAAAAAAATAGAAACAATTGTAATAAATATTTAAGTTAAAGTGTAAAAAAATACTGACACCGTCCACTCCCCAAAGAAGGCATTGTAAAAAAAATATATATATTGTAAAAAATAAAATTGTAAAAGAAATAAAATAAAAAACTACTCATCAGTGCCACCTATTGGTGCTGCATATTAGTGCCACTGTCACATGACATTAAAAAAAAGTATTGGTATTCTGCATTGGCGAGTACTTGAAAAGAAATCTATCAGTACTTGTACTCGGTCTTAAAAAAGTGGTATAGGTGCAACACTAGTTTACAGCATGGAGGCTCTGTTGGCTGCACTTTTTTTTTATTTTTTACAAAACTGGAGTGTTTTATTGACCAACAAAACATTACAGCATAATTAGACTCAAACAAAGTACAATGCCATACTTGGATAACATTTGAGTACAAGGCTACAAAACCCAACCATACATTACTATAATGTATACAGCACATTCACTGACAGAAATAACAGCGCAATAAAGGGGAATAAAAAATAAATACAAATAAATAAAAGGTGGGGGGGGGGGATGTTTATTTAGTTCTGGCACTTATGCACAGGGCTCAGATAACAGCCGGTAATCTATCTGTCGAACATCAGGACCAAAAACAGGGGCAGTCAACAGCAGTTCAACCTGAGGTCCAAGACGACCAAACTTTATCATACTTCCAGGAGCAACCTCAATTGATATATGTAAGTTTATACATGGGCAGAGCAGCATCCGCCATCGCTTCTCAGGAGGACAAAGCAGGAGGAAAGGAAGAGGACCACCATCTTTGCATAGAATAAGAGGTAGGAAATTAGCAATTTAGTGTGATAAGGCTCATCCTAGAAGCGTCTACTGTGGGGAAGACATCAACTGCAACCTAATAATAATTTCACAAGTCAGATACATCCCATGGAGTCTTGCAGGGGTGTAATACAAACCTTTGTGTGGGGGATGGGGGGGGGTGGCTTTAAATAACAGAATTTATTTCTAAATCTTTATTTAAACCTCCAGGCGCAAGGGTATCTAGGGTATAAATCCAGATGTTTAAAATGCTCCGCAAGTGGGAGATTCCTGGATATCTGCTCAATCACCCAGACCCGGAGTCCGGCAGTGGATCCAGGGTGAAATTCTTTGGGAATGCTCAAATCACTGTCATCTTCAGAACCTGTTATGCCAGATAGTTTCTTACTTTGATACATAGAAAGATATGGAGAAGCTCAGGGGGGGTACCTCGTCCTGAATTTAAATATAGAAAAAGAAGAAGGGGGGTTTTTAGCCAACCTATCGGACTATCACGGTACCTGAACGGATGTATGTCTCAATACCAAAGATTGATTCTAAATAGTTTTATTAACACATAGTATACAAAAAACCTATCATATATAAAAACAGTGGGGATCATTGCAGTCCAAAGGTATACATATACATATAGCTTATTGATAAATCAGAATGTTTAGACAAAACTCGCTGATTCAATGCTGGTTGACGCGTTTCGCTTAGAGCTTCTTCAGAACCAGAGCATAGCGGTTCATATATCTGTTGTATATATCAAGAAGACAAGGGGGTTATTCATGAGTGGATTGGCAAATATTATGTGTTCAGATCAATATATATAGTATTAATATCAATGTAAATATAAATGGTTCCAATGGGTATATAAGAAAAAATTGCCTACCTTACAATTCTTGTTGGAAAGGTAGGAACTGGTATATGTCAGTAGTACCCAGTAGGTTATCTAAAAGTGAGTCTCTCGGGGAGGCCGTCGAGAACTCGCCGAATTTGGGGTCTAGAGCCAGCAAACAAGGCATGGGCTGCAAGTGAGAAAGAGAGAGGAAGAAAAAAAAAAAAAAAAAAGGGGGGGAAGAATAAATGAATCACTAAAGATTCTAGGATGAGGTTAATGGGTAACCAATCCCATATAAATGTAGTATAGACAAGTATGTATGTATATCTAAAAGGAATACTCACATAAAAAGTGGAAAAAGAAAGGGTAGTAATAGTGGGACTTGGGTGTGCCGAGTCGGCCAATAACAGAATGGTAATGTGCGGGCAGATCTATAGTGCCGATGTCCTGTAATTAATAATAATAATAATGTGAAGGATAGATAGAAAGACATTAGCTTCCAATTTCAAAGGCCCCCTGCATATACCTTAAGGATCCAATTGGGCCCTACTCGTGGGTCTCCTTTGGGAAGTGGTGATTTCAGGGAATGATATAAACACTATACAAGGTCCAGCATCACATGAATAAGCTGAAAATAAACAAGGGAAGAAAGGATATATATATATATATATATAATATATCTCCAGTATGCAGTATCTAGAGACATATATTGGATTACTACGGAGTATGATATTGTGTAAAGGTCAGCCTTACTAGTCCAAGAAACATACCTGGTAGCCACTTGTAAAGGAGGGGAACACCCCAGCTGGAAAGGATCACCAGCTCTGCAGGGTCAGACTCCAATGGCTGAATCCATTAGTTGCAGGCCCTTTGTAAAAAGGAAATAGAGCAGAGCTAATAATAAAGCTCATGTCAAAATTTTGTGTATGCTAGGGGCTAATTAGTCCCAAAGATAGCACCTGGAACAATAGGGACAGCATAAATGTCAACAAGTATTTAGGAGAAAATGTACCTGAACAGGGTATGGTGAAAACAGCTTCCCAGCACTCCATCTCAAACAACCATCTGATGGAGTGCTGGTTAAATAGTCTGCTTTGGCGCCAGAACTGGAGGTGGGAGGGAGCAAGCCGCCCCATAGGGCCAATTAAGAGATAATGGGAACAGCTGGAGGGGCCGTCAGAGAGGATTAGAAGGTGCACTGGTGCTGATACCGCTGGGCGCATGCGTCAAGTCAGGCTGAGGGGATGGGGTCCGCATCTAGAGCGGCCCGTCCACCGCAGCCGAAAACGAAAGTATGCGCATGCGCGATGGATAATGCGCGCATGCGCAGTAATGAAGCGAGAGTAATTCCCATTCTGAGCACACTAGTGAGCTGTGACTGAATTTTAAGATTGGGGAAAAGGTCGGATATAAGATAGATCCTCCAGCAAGAGGTGGAGTCAGTTAGAATTAATGACAGAGATAGAAAAAAATACAATAAAAAGCACGAATATTGTAAACTTATAAAAAGAGTATAAGAAATACAGATATTAAAAATCAATAAGTATAAGTGAAAGTGAAAAATGAAAATAAAAATAAATTATAATGGTGGAGGAAAAATAAAAAATAAAAATAAAAATGAAAATAAAAAAAAATAAAAAAAAAATAAAAATAAAATAATAAAAATAAATATAGAAAGAAATAAGGATAAAAATAAATGAAAATGAAAGTAAGAATCAAAATTAAAAATAAAATGAAAAAATGAAAAATGAATAATAAAATAGAAATAAATAAGATTGTGCAAGAGAAACATTAAGTAAATGAAAATAGACAAAAAAAATTTCTAAATAGAATGAGATAAAAATAGGAATGATGATGAAAATAGAAAACGAAAATAGAGAGATAATAAATAAGATTAGATATGGAGATAAAAGGATAAAGTAATAGAAGTAATGAATAAAAAATAAAAATAAAAGGACAACAGTTTCTCTTTGACATATGCAGCCCATGTCCAAGATGGAAAATAGGGGATGAGCCTCCTCCGACGCCACCACCGCAACGCCTCCACCGAGGCAACTATGGTTGGATAAAATTACCTTCCATATTGCCTGTTGAAATCCAAGCCAAAACAGCATAATCTTATTGACATTCCACTCAAGGTGATCCTCCCAAGTCCTCTATAAGTAAATAACATAGAATAACATGCAATGCTATATGTATCTGATCTCTATGTTATTTACTTATAGAGGACTTGGGAGGATCACCTTGAGTGGAATGTCAATAAGATTATGCTGTTTTGGTTACCTTATTGGGAACCTATATGGAACTCCGACCTTGTAGATTGGTATAATGATTCCAGCAAACACTTGGGCCATTGAGCCATTTTTGATCTCCCTCTGGCTTGGATTTCAACAGGCAATATGGAAGGTAATTTTATCCAACCATAGTTGCCTCGGTGGAGGCGTTGCGGTGGTGGCGTCGGAGGAGGCTCATCCCCTATTTTCCATCTTGGACATGGGCTGCATATGTCAAAGAGAAACTGTTGTCCTTTTATTTTTATTTTTTATTCATTACTTCTATTACTTTATCCTTTTATCTCCATATCTAATCTTATTTATTATCTCTATTTTCGTTTTCTATTTTCATCATCATTCCTATTTTTATCTCATTCTATTTTGAATTTTTTTTTGTCTATTTTCATTTACTTAATGTTTCTCTTGCACAATCTTATTTATTTCTATTTTATTATTCATTTTTCATTTTTTCATTTTATTTTTAATTTTGATTCTTACTTTCATTTTCATTTATTTTTATTCTTATTTCTTTCTATATTTATTTTTATTATTTTTTTTTTATTTTTTTTTATTTTCATTTTTATTTTATTTTTATTTTTTTTCCTCCACCATTATAATTTATTTTTATTTTCATTTTTCACTTTCACTTATACTTATTGATTTTTAATATCTGTATTTCTTATACTCTTTTTATAAGTTTACAATATTCGTGCTTTTTATTGTATTTTTTTCTATCTCTGTCATTAATTCTAACTGACTCCACCTCTTGCTGGAGGATCTATCTTATATCCGACCTTTTCCCCAATCTTAAGATTCAGTCACAGCTCACTAGTGTGCTCAGAATGGGAATTACTCTCGCTTCATTACTGCGCATGCGCGCATTATCCATCGCGCATGCGCATACTTTCGTTTTCGGCTGCGGTGGACGGGCCGCTCTAGATGCGGACCCCATCCCCTCAGCCTGACTTGACGCATGCGCCCAGCGGTATCAGCACCAGTGCACCTTCTAATCCTCTCTGACGGCCCCTCCAGCTGTTCCCATTATCTCTTATAATTGGCCCTATGGGGCGGCTTGCTCCCTCCCACCTCCAGTTCTGGCGCCAAAGCAGACTATTTAACCAGCACTCCATCAGATGGTTGTTTGAGATGGAGTGCTGGGAAGCTGTTTTCACCATACCCTGTTCAGGTACATTTTCTCCTAAATACTTGTTGACATTTATGCTGTCCCTATTGTTCCAGGTGCTATCTTTGGGACTAATTAGCCCCTAGCATACACTAAATTTTGACATGAGCTTTATTATTAGCTCTGCTCTATTTCCTTTTTACAAAGGGCCTGCAACTAATGGATTCAGCCATTGGAGTCTGACCCTGCAGAGCTGGTGATCCTTTCCAGCTGGGGTGTTCCCCTCCTTTACAAGTGGCTACCAGGTATGTTTCTTGGACTAGTAAGGCTGACTTTTACACAATATCATACTCCGTAGTAATCCAATATATGTCTCTAGATACTGCATACTGGAGATATATTATATATATATATCCTTTCTTCCCTTGTTTATTTTCAGCTTATTCATGTGATGCTGGACCTTGTATAGTGTTTATATCATTCCCTGAAATCACCACTTCCCAAAGGAGACCCACGAGTAGGGCCCAATTGGATCCTTAAGGTATATGCAGGGGGCCTTTAAAATTGGAAGCTAATGTCTTTCTATCTATCCTTCACATTATTATTATTATTAATTACAGGACATCGGCACTATAGATCTGCCCGCACATTACCATTCTGTTATTGGCCGACTCGGCACACCCAAGTCCCACTATTACTACCCTTTCTTTTTCCACTTTTTATGTGAGTATTCCTTTTAGATATACATACATACTTGTCTATACTACATTTATATGGGATTGGTTACCCATTAACCTCATCCTAGAATCTTTAGTGATTCATTTATTCTTCCCCCCCTTTTTTTTTTTTTTTTTTTTCTTCCTCTCTCTTTCTCACTTGCAGCCCATGCCTTGTTTGCTGGCTCTAGACCCCAAATTCGGCGAGTTCTCGACGGCCTCCCCGAGAGACTCACTTTTAGATAACCTACTGGGTACTACTGACATATACCAGTTCCTACCTTTCCAACAAGAATTGTAAGGTAGGCAATTTTTTCTTATATACCCATTGGAACCATTTATATTTACATTGATATTAATACTATATATATTGATCTGAACACATAATATTTGCCAATCCACTCATGAATAACCCCCTTGTCTTCTTGATATATACAACAGATATATGAACCGCTATGCTCTGGTTCTGAAGAAGCTCTAAGCGAAACGCGTCAACCAGCATTGAATCAGCGAGTTTTGTCTAAACATTCTGATTTATCAATAAGCTATATGTATATGTATACCTTTGGACTGCAATGATCCCCACTGTTTTTATATATGATAGGTTTTTTGTATACTATGTGTTAATAAAACTATTTAGAATCAATCTTTGGTATTGAGACATACATCCGTTCAGGTACCGTGATAGTCCGATAGGTTGGCTAAAAACCCCCCTTCTTCGTTTTCTATATTTACTTTGATACATGCCTTTGATAGACAGAAAAGTGAGGGATGGTGTGGATTTGTTGTTAATAGATTTAAATTTGCTTGGTGCAATATGACTTTTAATATTTTTGGCTTTCCTATATGTGATCCTAGGTGCACTATAAAAGGATGTCTGTAGTAAGGGGTCTTCCAGCAGGATCCCCCAATGTTTTAGGACGATCCCCTCCAACTTTTGGTGCTTAGTGTGGAATTGAGTTATGAACCTGCTTGTAATAGCAGTGTGAGAATTCCAGGTAATGTCAGGCATGTTGAAGTCACCCATAATCAAAAACTCTACCTTCATTGCCATTTGAGTTATCTCATCAATCAACACATTATCATTCTTCAGTCTGTCCTGGGGGTTTGTATACTACACCAATTCTAAGGGAAGATCACTCTCTGGTTAGGAGGCAGACCCAGAGGGGTTCAAGTATTTCATTGGTTTTTTAAATCAATGTTATGCTATTTTTTAACATGGCAACTCCACCTCCCCCTCTTCCCTTCTCTGTGCAAAGAAGTGTTGCCAATTTCATAAGCAGCTATGTTTGCAACCTTTGTATCTGCTTCTAGCTCAGAAAGAACACAATAGGGGTTACGCAGGGTCACACCAAAAGTTACATGTTTATGGTTCACAGGCCTCACTCTTCCCGACCCAACAGTTGTCCACACTGCCCTTCTCTTGCACAGCCTTTGAGGAAAAGGTAGCTTTTTGCAGGGCAGTTCCACAGAACAAGTTGGCTTAGACAGCATCCTGATCTCAGACTGCAGGGCACAAACCAAGGAATTTAGACAAGCAATGTCATCCCATAGACTAGAAATCTGCATACTAATGGGACAACATCCCAGCTTCCGACAAAAAACCCACAAAAAACAAATGCTGCACTTAACTAAACCAGACATTTAGTGGTCGTCTTGGAGGTGTGTTTGGGGTCATAATGTTGGAATACTGCCCTGCGGCACAGTCTCCGAAGGGAGGGGATCATGCTCTGCTTCAGTATTTCACAGTACATGTTGGTATTCATGGTTCCCTCAATGAACTGTAGCTCCCAGTGCCAGCAGCACTCATGCAGCCCCAGACCATGACATTCCCACCACCAGGCTTGACTGTAGGCAAGACACACTTGTATTTGTACTCCTCACCTGGTTGCCACCACACACGCTTGACACCCTCCGAACCAAATACATTTATCTTGGTCTCATCAGACCACAGGACATGGTTCCAGTATTTCATGTCCTTAGTCTGCTTGTCTTCAGCAAACTGTGGGCTTTCTTGACCATCATCTTTAGAAGAGGCTTCCTTCTGGGACGACCAATTTGATGCAGTGTGTGGCGTACGGTCTGAGCACTGACAGGCTGACCCCCCACCCCTTAAACCTCTGGCAGCAGTCATATGTCTATTTCCCAAAGACAACCTCTGGATATGATGCGGAGCACGTGCACTCAACTTCTTTGGTCGACCTTGGCGAGGCCTGTTCTGAGTGGAACCTGTCCTATTAAACCACTGTATGGTCTTGGCCACCATGCTCCAGCTCAGTTTCAGGGTCTTGGCAATCTTCCTTTAGCCTAGTTCATCTTTATGTAGAGCAACAATTCTTTTTTTCAGATCCTCAGAGTTCTTTGCCATCCAGTTCTTTTGTGGTTGAACTGGATGTACTTGTGTCTTTTTTCAACCTAACTATGCAACTATGTATGAGGTGCCATGTTGAACTTCCAGTGACCAGTATGAGAGAGAAGAGAGCGATAACACCAAATGTAACACACCTGCTCCCCATTCACACCTGAGACCTTGTAACATTAATGAGTCACATTACACCAGGAAGGGAAAATGGCTAATTGGACATTTTCACTTAGGGGTGTACTCACTTTTGTTGCCAGCGGTTTGGACATGTGTGTGTGTTGAGTTATTTTGAGGGGACAGCAAATTGACACTGTTAAAGAAGCAGTAAACTTGCTACTTTACATTGTAGCAAAGTGTAATTTCTTCTGTGTTGTCACATGAAAATATAATAAAATATTTACAAAAATGTGAGGGGTGTACTCACTTTTGTGAGATACTGACTGTAGTTCCCAAATGCGATTTTGGGCCTTCTTTCTGTCCTGTATTCTAGCAGTCAGTTTCTCCATCAACTCCACATCTTTAATCCTAGCATACAAGGCATCTGAGGAGGGAGGGGAGTGTTTCCAGTTAAAAGCTATAAGACATGAGAATATGGCGCAGCAGCTTCTTATAGGGTTTAGAAATTTTCGGTGGGGATAAGCCCAGCAAGAAAAGCTTCAGTGTCATAGGGACAGTTACCTCAAAAAGGCGACTTAGCAATTATTGGACTGAGTGCCAAAAAGGGGTAATCAATGGAAAGCTCCAATATGTATGGAAGATGGTACTGTTATCCCGGTGACAACATCAACGATTGGAACTAGTAGGGTAGATGGCATGGAACATATCCAGTATCAGGTACCAAGAATTTTAAACGCATTTACTTTTTAGAGATTACAGAGGGAGCTTTTAGCTGCCTGAGACCAGACCACCTGCCACGCCTCCAGAGCAATTTCCTCACCTAGTACCCTCTCCCATCGGAGCATGTAGGAGTGTTTACCTTTATGTTGAATGGAATAGGCATTTAATATCCGGTATATGTGGGAAATCTGTCTCTTCCGTGTAGTGCCTTCCAGAATCATACGTTCAAAAGAGGATAGCGGGGAGAATTGCAAATTTGGGGTTATGGTTTGGGCATAATGGCAAATCTGGCGAGGCAAATCAAATTTATCCTGAAGTTCAGCAAATGGCAATAATTTGCGAGACCTGTGGTCCACCAAATGGTCAAAGCTGAATAGGTGAGGCTGTCGGGCACCTTGGGGTTATATAGAAAGGAGGTCAGCAGTGATGGCTGGACATGGCTCCCAGACAATCGACTAGGATCTACCTCTGCATTCGCATTCCAAAGAAGATTAATAGGATGTATAGGTGCTTTTTTCAATTTCCGTCCATTTGTTATAGGAACACTGAGTAAACCAAGAGGCAACCACACATAACTGAGCCACTTGGTAATATTTTATAAGGTTAGGGAATGCTAGGCCACAGTCAGATCGCAATGCCATAAGTACCGAGCAGGGTATTCTGTGCCGTTTAGTTCCAAACAAATTGCAGCAAGTCTGCTTGTAGATTTTTAACAAGTACAAAAGCTTGGGAAGAATGGACATCTTAACGGAAGCAATACGCCCCAAAAAGGGAGATATGATGTTTTCCATTGTTGTATAGTTGACCTAATCTGCCAGTAGAGAGGGGGAAGTTTTCTTGATATAGTGCAGTGAAAGTCGGGGTAATATGGACCTCCTGGACCAGCCTGGACCAGCACCCAAGATCGTAGAGATGCTTCTCTAATGCATAAAATCCTTTGAGGAACAAATGAGTCAGGCAACATGGATGGTTGGTTGGAAACCATAATTCGCGACAATTGGGATGCGGTATTGACGGCACTATTGTGAGCAAACTCAGGAGGTCTGACCAGCTGTTATGGTGAAGAAAAAGAGAAGCCACTCTCAAAGCACAGGTTCCAAGTGATACACACCCTTCATAGGCACTCAGGTGCAGGCTCTGCTAGGATCAGTGAACAAATGAATAAACCTGGACAGCAGCACTCCGATACAACACCTTTATAAGGTTAAAATCCAATGTACAGCAGTCAATCCATACAGTACAAAAGGGAGGGATGCAAACAGCTTACATGTTTCACACTTAAATCTTGTGCCTAATCATAGCTAGTGTAGTGACAAAACAGATGTGAATATATGTATGGTGGTGGCCAAAGTTAAATAAAGTATCCCAAGGTCCACTCCCACATGCATAATTAGTTAATCAAAGAATATGGAACAGCTGTAACTGGAGAGCCCTCCAGGCCACAGCTCTCACACAGACAGGTAAAAAAAACAAACACAAAAAAAAAAATACTCACAATCACATTGACACAAAGACAACCAATTACAAATACCATATTAAAATTAAATCACCACATTAACATGTAACATTGGGTATAACCCATGGGACATAAAATCATAATGTTAGTTTAAAAATTCATATTATCCACCCCACATGTTTGAAAGATTTAACCATGTGTATGTTAAGTTATTAGAAACACACCAAGGACCTTCCATGTGTCAGATGTAAACACAAGAAATGCATGTATCAAATCAAAAAACATTAATCAAGCGTGTACATATGAACACATGGACTGAGGAACGATACAGCAGTCACTCCGAGACTGTTTATAAAAACAAAAGCAAAAACAGGAGATTTTTCTCTATTCATATATATGTCAGGAAGGCTGTAGGAAAATTAATTGATATCGTTCCTAATCAGTTCATATGTGGATGAAGAGACCTCACCAAAAAGAGAAAAAAGGAGCATAAAACCACAACAAAAATATGGCAAAAAAGCTGAAAAAGTAAAAGAAAAAAGACGCAAAAGCAAAAGGAGCCACGGGAACATCGAAGTCGCGCGATTATATGTTTATAAGTTTCATATGTATGATGTTAATCCCTGTGGGTCACTTCACATTGCTAGTCTCCTATCATTTCCTGCCCTCCACTAAAGAGCTCACATACTCTACCTTGATCACTCTTCATTTTTCACATTCTTGGTCCCTCATTCCTTATTGTTGACAGTTTATAGCTTATTATTATTATTCCTCCACGTGATTTATTACTGTTGTAATTCTCAGTGTTACTATCAATGATCCGTGTAGACTGTTGTTTCATATAAGTGTATGTTGAAGCAAACATATAATTCTTAAGCCCCATACACACGGTAGGATTTTCGCATGGATTCTGTCCGATCGGACAATGTTGTTGAAAAATCCGACCGTGTGTATGCACCATCGGCCAGTGTACGTCGGATTGTCCGACGGATCTCCTGCTGGATAGATTTTCCGACAACACGGTCCGATCACACCAAATCCGATCGTGTGTACCGTTGTCCGACGGACAAAGTGCTATGCATGCTCAGATCACATTACAAGACCAAAGCTATTGGCTACTAGCCTCTACGTAGTCCCGTCGTAGGCAACAAATGTCACCACGTTCAGAATGATCGGATTTTCCAACAACTTTGTCCGACCGTGTGTACGCAAAACCAACATCAGACAAAGTATGACGGACATGATCCGACGGACCTGGTCCTCGGATAATCCGAGCGTGTGTATGGGGCTTTAGGGGGAAACAATAAGTCAGTGTGCATAGTACACACGAGTGGACAACGGATGTATATAAAATCCTGTCCACTATTCTACAAGATACCAAATATTGTCAAAGATCGTAATCACCAACAATCGGCTATGGTTGAAGGAAAAAAAAATCAATGTGATATTGGTATAGTGTGTTTCTTAATGTTAAAAATATGTACATAAGGTGTCATCAGCTATCTCATCGTCCTGATCGGAAAAACTTAAATGCTTTTAGAAGATGCCCTACGATGCTGACCCGGGTGAAAGATTGGCTTTTTCCACATATACACATTGTTAGTTTCATAGTCTATCCGATCTCTGATGATTTTCTCCTTCTTGATTGAGATAACACCCTTCTCTAGTTTATCAAGTCTATTGTTCATCTGGCTATCAAGATCAACAAAGCCAGCAGAATGTTGTTGCAGAGTTAACTCTTTCTGAATAGCAGTCATTTCACACTGGATGCGGTCCAATTCCTTATTTTTAGATTTAACAATTATTTGCATAAGTTTAGACTTGAAGTGATTGTAGCCGTATTCGTGCAATTGTGACAGACCCCGAAAGCTCGTCCATGAAAAATGATATGTTAGTGCAAATAAAAAAAGTATCACGGACAGTACTCAATTTTCATAAGTTTAGAGGAACAGATGGTGTTTTTGTCCACTCCGACTTAAGATCATCATCAAAGAGGTCGAAGGTCGCAAATTTTTGATCCTTAGACCGCAAGGTATTTAGTTAGGGTGTTCACATCCCAAAAAGACCTCATCTCCTTTGCCATCAAGCATTCAAGCTTCTGGAAGGTTTGTTTCAAAGTAAAACGGTTAGTGTCAGCAGTTTGTGAAGATCCAATCTGTTGGCTTTGGCGGAGCGGGTTCTCTGATGGAGCTGTCAGGGTTTGACTGAACCCCACTTCTGGTTCCGATGGAGCTGCTGTGGATTCTGTCATATGTGCTTTCAGAGTCAGGGTCAGGGTTGACTGCTGTACACTGGATTTTAACCTAATAAAGGTGTTGTATCTGAGTGCTGCCGTCCAGGCTTATTTGTTTGTTCAGTTGTTATGGCGGTCAGAAATATAGCAGCGTAGAAACTGCTCCAAGGCTTGGTTGGCTCGTTCAGCGGCCCCATTGGACTGCAGGTGATACGCAGAGGAGAAGGAAATCTGAATTCCTAACTGTGCACAAAAGGCTCGCAAAAACCTGGAGACAAACTGGCTACCCCTGTCAGAGATAACCTTGTGTAGCCCATGTAACCGAAAGATCTATTGAGTAAAAATGGATGCCAGTTCTTTGGATGTGGGCAAATTCTTTAGTGGAATACAATGTGACATTTTCGAAAACTGGTCAACCAACATAATAACTGTGTTGTCCTGGGAGTTGGGTAACTCCACAATAAAATCCATAGACAGGTGGGTCCAGGGCCTTTCTCCTTTGGGATTGGGTTGTAGGAGGCCCACTGGAAGGTGTTGTGGTGTCTTACTCTGTGCACACACAAGACAAGCAGCTACAAAGGCGGTTACATCTCTACGACTAGGCCACCAGAATTGTTAAGAAATAGCCCAAATGAGTGGATTCTTCCCTGGGTGGCCGGCCACTTTGGGAGAATGGCAAGTCTGGAGCAAAGCAGTGCAGAGATTCTCAGGGACAAAACAGCAGTCACCAGGTTTCTCCGGGGGAGACTGGATCTGAGCGGCACAAATTCTGTCACCCAAAGGGGAGATGAGACTGGTGCGTACAATAGCCAGAATGCAATCGGGAGGTATTATAGGAACAGGCACTGATTCAATCTTGGAAGTGGAGGAAAACTGTTGCAACAATGCGTCAGCCCTTATATTCTTAGTACCGGGTATGAATGAAACAATGTAATTGAAGCTTGACAGAAAAAGAGTGCACCGCGCTCTTCTGGGAGATAAGTGTTTAGCCTCAGACAAGAATGTGAGATTCTTATGGTCTGTCAAAATGAGGAACTGCACAGTTTCTTAGAAAATTAGCCACAAGGATGCATAGTGATCTCAGAGGTAGAACGTTGAGACAGAAGGGTGCCCACTCCAGCCTCAGATGTATCAACCTCAAGAATGAAGAGTAGTGTAGGATCAGGATGTGCCAACACAGGAGCTGAAACAAAGGCACCCTTGAGAGACTCAAAGGCTTTAATGGAATCCGGAGACCAATTTTGTGGGTTACCTTCCTTTCTGGTCATATCAGTCAGGGGTTTGACCAGAGAAGAAAAGTTCTGAATACATTTCCGATAATAAATGGCAAAGACAAGAAAACGTAACGGACATAGACCTGCGGGTCGAGGCCACTGTAGAAATGCAGATAATTTCTCTGGGTCTATTGAAAAACCGGCAGTAGAAATGTTATAACCCAGAAATTTAACCTGTTAACGATGGAACTTGCACTTCTCCAACTTACAATACAGGTTATTATCTCTCAGCCTCTGTAGCACACGGGAGACATCTGTGGTGTGATGGTTCTCTAGGGATTTAGAATATATAAGAATATCGTTGAGATAAACCACCACACATTGCTCCAACTTATCTTGAAGGACATCGTTGATGAACTCCTGAAAAACTGTAGGAGCGTTGCAAAGACCAAACAGCATTACGGAGGTATTCATAATGTCCTCTCCTGGTGTTAAACGCAGTTTTCCATTCGTCACCCTCCTTGATCCTGACAAGATTGTACGCCCCTCTCAGGTCGAGGTTTGTGAAAACAGTTGCTCCCTTGAGGCAGTCAAATAATTCTGTAATCAATGGAATCGGATAGGCGTTCTTAATCGTAATGCAATTGAGACCCCTATAAATCGATACAAGGTCTCAGTTCACCACTCTTTTTTTCAAAAAGACATACAAAGACAGACAAAGGGTAATACCGGCCATGGTTGAAGTTCAAATGCGCAATCATAAGACCAGTGTGGAGTCAAAAGTAGTCAAAACATAGCCAGGGTTCGACAGCCAAATCGGGTAGACAGAACAAGACAGGAAATCAGGAAGCCAGAGATCAGCGTAGTCAGAGGCAGCAGACAGTATCAGGAACCAGAAGGGACATCAGCCAGGCAAGTCTTCAACAGGAACACAGCAGAGAGTCTCTAGATATGTTGACCAAGGCAAAGGCAATTGATGAAATAACCAGGCAGTTTAAATAGCCAGAAGGGGTTGTCTGTGAGCTTGACTGATGAGCAGGAGATGATCAACAGGTGAGTCACTGAAATGATGAGTACTGGCAATCAACCAACAGCTGAGCAACCTGAGCACAGAAAAGGAAGAGCTGAGAGCCCAGCCCTGACACAAAGGTAAAGATGGGGTAGATTGCAACCGATATTCTAGGGCCCCAAGTTCTTTTTAAGTTTGTAATTTAGCAGTCAAAGCATCTTTTTTAATGGCTGAGGAGATTGTGATGCACTGCCCCCGAATGACAGCCTTGTGTGCCTCCCAGAGGCCAGACAGAGATACGTCAGGAGTATTGTTTTCAGCAAAATAATGTTTCAGAGTGGACTCCAGCTCAGACTTAGTAGGAGGATGTTGAAGAAGAAAATTATTCAACGGCCAGTGGCAGGATCTACGATTAGGGGTACCTAAGGATAATGTGAGCAAAATGGGGGCGTGGTCAGACCAGGAAATCGGGAGTATGCACGCGGAGTGAGCAACTCTAAGTGTAGAATTGTTGACAAAGAAATAATCTATACGAGAATGTGTGCGATGGGGGGCTGAATAAAACGTGTACTCACAATCCCCAGTCGGCAAAAAGAGCATATCTTCTAGTAAGTTGACAAAAAAAGCGAGTCTCTGAGGACTCGGGATTGCGAACCCGGGGGTTCCACCACATGGTGATCGAGAGCAGCAGAATGGGATAAATTAAAGTCTCCTCCTATAATCAGATATTCATGGTTCCGAACGAAAGACGGGCAAAAATTCTGGTTGAAAAAATTACCTTTCGGAAATTCTGAGAATGCCTGCGACTGCCAAGAGCCGCATAAGATAACAAAATGGCCCCTTGGGTCAATGTAAGATTCGGCACAGGTAAAAGGGGAGCCACGCCTAAAAAGTATAGCAACACCAGCACACTTACGAGGGTTTGAAGTGTTGATAGGCCCGGGGGTAATTGGATGCGAATGCGAAGGAACTCCCCTTGTCTAAATGAGTCTCTTAGACAAGAATAACATCAGCCCCCGATTGCCCAAACTCCTTAAGTGCAAGATGTTTCTTTCTATTAGAATTTAGGGCATGAACATTCAGTGATAAAACCTTGACCATAGTGTTGGATAAAGGCAGAGAAAACAGCACTTATCTGATCCAGTAGCAGGATTGCCGTATTGCAAGAGCCAAGAGGATTTATTCTCCAGGAGGGAGATGGGGCAGGTGGAGGGAGCCACGTGATGAGCTGATGAAAGAGAAAAAAGAAAGGAAAGACTGGAAAAGAAATAAAGAGTTTATAATATCAAAGTATCTCTTAGGGGACTTTTAAAAGGCAACCAAAGATAACAAAAATATATTATAAAATGTTATTTATTAATATCACTTTAAAAACTCCTCACATGAGGGACATGTTTAAAAACAAACATTATGTCAAAATTGTTTAAAGATAAAGCACAAAACATAGAAGTGGTGATACCCAAAACCATAAATGGCTGTATGATCAAAGGTTCAATAACAACAGTACATGAAACAGGTTATCCAACGGGACGAGCCCATGCTGTAAAACTGGTGAAACAAAAGAAAAAGAGGACTGTTGGAATGCTAATATTGAGGGCCGAACCACAGTCAGTAAACAAATATCAATTTAGGCAAAGAAAATGTCCAGGAGGAGTTAGGCTAAGGTTTCCACTAGTGCGACTTTTCATGCAATTTGGGACTGAAAAGTCGCACGACAAGTCGTACCCCATGATTTCCAATGAGTACCGTTCATATCTGTGCGACTTCAAGATGCAGCGACTTCAAAGTAGTGCCTGCACTACTTTGGTCCCACTTTGATGTGACTTGAGGTCCATAGACCTCAAGAATACACAGGCATTTCTTCGTGGTCGTGGCAAAAAATTGCAGCAAAATCGCGCAACTTTGGGAATGCAATAGTGGACTTTGGGGATGCCTTAGTCCTGCAGACAGTTCACCTGATTCTGTGTCTAGTAGTCTTGCGAGGAGTATATGGGCCCTTAGATCGTTTAGCTGGGGAAACCTTCTGCCAAATTGGAGGTGGCAGAGGTGGTGTGGACACAAGATCCCATTCAGGGAGCTAAGGGACAAATATCTCCAGTGTATCAAAAAATGCAGCAAGGTCTTCTGGATAACGCAGCACTGCAGACTTGCTGTGTCCCCTTGCGGTGAGGCTGAAAGGAAATCCCCAAGGATAAGTGATATTCGCTTTGTGTAGTGTGCGCAGAAGGGACCCATGTCGCAACAAACTTTAGAACAATCTGCACCATTGACGGCCCTTGCAGGTGAATCACGATTGGCACCCATCTTTAATACCAGTATGGCAGAATCTAGACGTGCTTCAATTGCAACATCTATTCCCTCAAGAACAAATAGTCAACCTTTAAAATAACATGCCCCGGTTCAACTGAATGTTTGGACCGGGAGACATTTGATATTATTAATTTATCATCCCACATGCTAACTGAACATGAGTTTAATGTGTTACAGTTGGGCCTTACGTTGTGCCCCGACGATAATGCCGATCAATTTGAACTGATTAAAGATTTGCAACTGTTTGCGAGGAGACTTATGTATAAAGTACACAAAGAGTATTAATCAAGGTATACAAAATCCAGCTTTGCAAAATGTAACATTTGAAGACTTACGTGCCCTACAGGACCTAATGGACCTGTGGGACAAAAGCAATCCTGAAGAGGAGGGATGGATTTTTCAATCTACAGGTATGAGGACTGCTGTAACAATGACATCTACCCCGTCCGCCCCCCCTCCATGGACTCTTCCCTCTGTTCCAATTCTCGATCAACCAAAATCATATAGACCAAAATCTCGATCATTTCCAGTCCTACAAGGGCATTTGTGATCCAGGTATCGAAGGAAATTGAGAAAACCAATTGGTCTACAGGGCCCCCATCCAATATTTCTGAAGATTGGAGGAATGCCCTACATAAATTGCATTTCAATAGAGACATTGTCATAAAACCATCGGACAAAGGTGGAAACCCTGTCATAATGGACTCAACTCAATATGAAAAAATGTGTCTGGACATTATCTGTAATAACAAATGGTATAAAGCAGTTTCCAAATCTCATGTGGGTTACTACATGAGATTATATCAAGCAATCATAGCTAAAGCCTACCATATAGGCATTATTGACCAGAACACGTATAAATACTTGGACACTTTAAATTTCAGGACCCCAACGTTCTATGCACTTCCAAAAGTGCACAAGAATTTAATGAACCCTCCGGGTCGACCTATCATCTCAGGTTGCGGCTCTTTGACGGAAAAAAATAGCCAACTGATAGATGAGTACTTGTATCCACACGTGAAGGGTCTTTTCTCATATGTCAAAGACACCATCGAGCTGCTAAAAACCCTGGATGGATTGGAAATGCCTCCAAATTGCTGGCTGGTAGCCATAGATATAGAGGCCCTCTAAAACTCCATACCACATGCTAGGGGTGTGGAGGTTATCCGTGGCTTCCTTAATGAGTGAGAACTGGACTCCAGAAAGTATAACGATTTTATTGTGGAACTCTTGGAATTTGTATTGACACATAATGTCTTCATCTTTAAAGGTTCCCACTACCTCCAGGTGCAGGGTGTCGCTATGGGGGCGAAATGCGCACCCTCATATGCAAACCTGTACCTGGGGGGGTGGGAACGTGATTTATTTTCAGATGAAATTTCTTCTTCTTATGTTAGCCAAATTGTATCGTGGCACTGATATATAGACAACGTTTTCATGATTTGGGCAGGATCAAGGATTGAGTTGGAAGGCTTCTTAGAAAGCCTACAAGTCAATACCTATAATCTCAGATTTACTCACACCATGGACCAGTCAAGAATCACTTTTCTAGATGTAGAAATCTTCATTAATGAACAAGGCACACTTAGTTCCACAGAAAGCCCTCAGCAGGCAACAGTCTACTGCATGCCAATAGCTCGCATCCTCAACAGCTCATTAGAAGTATCCCTTATAGTCAATTCTTGAGACTAAAGCGTAATTGTACCGATGATAAAGATTTCCAGAGAGAAGCTAACCAATTACGGGACCGTCTGTTGGATAGGGGATACAGTAGAACTTGCTTGAAAAAAGCTTTCAATCGAGTGAAGCATCAAGATAGAGTAACACTTCTCTATAAACCCAGAAGAGAGAAAACATCGACCTCAACAAGGATCATTAAAAAGTACAACCGACAACACGGCAAGATAAGGAATATTTACAATAAATTCTGGCATTTATTGACAGCTGACGAGAATGAATGAATGAATGAATGAATGATTTGTATAGCGCTGCAACTGCGAACTGAATCGCCTCGAGGCGCTTGACTGCTCATGTTGGGATGCCATGTATTAGAAGAGGTGGGTCTTGAGTTTTTTCCTGAAGGCCTGATGGTTTTCTTCCATGCGGATGTTGTTTGGTAGAGCATTCCATAGCCGGGGTCCCTGTACTGCGAATCTTCGTTCTCCCTTCGATTTGTAGCGGGCTTTGGGGATGAGAAGGCGATTTTGGTTTGTTGATCGAAGTCTGCGATTCGGTATGTATTTTTCTATTTTCTCACAAAGGTATTGAGGCGCATTTCCTTGTGTACATTTGTGGGTGAGGCAGAGGGTCTTGAATGTGATCCTGTCTTTTACCTTGAGCCAATGGAGCATCCTTAGGGATGGGGAGATGGATTCCCAGGGTTTCTTTCCGGTGACTATTCTTGCTGCTGTGTTTTGGACAATTTGAAGGCGCGCAATCTGGTAATCCGGTAATCCTATGTAGAGTGAGTTTGCGTAGTCGAGCCGTGAATTGATGATCGTTCCTACTACTACCGCTTTTTCCTTTTCCGGGATGAAGGGGATGAGTCTGCGTAGCATGCGAAGGAGATGGTGGGATCCGCTGATTACGGATCCTATTTGTGCCTCCATTGTCATCTCTGAATCAAAGATTACTCCGAGGCTTTTGGCTTTGTTGCTTGGAAGGATGGTCTGTCCCAAGATGGTTGGTGGTGTCCAAGGGGTCTTCGTCTTTTTCCTTGAGTTTGCGTCGAGGAGCAGTAATTCTGTTTTTGATCCATTTAGTTTGAGGGAGCTAGTGGTCATCCAGTCATCTATCAATGTGAGACATTTTCCTAGTTCCTGGTATTGGTCTTTTTGTCCGGTGATCCGGAAGTACAGTTGAGTGTCGTCCGCGTATGAGTGGAAGCACAGATCCAATTTGCTAATAATTTTGAAGAGTGGTCGGATGTAAATGTTGAACAGTACTGGTGACAATGGTGATCCTTGAGGGACTCCATAAGTGATTGCCCGAGTTTCCGAAGTGAAGGCTCCTAGTTTCACTGTTTGTGACCGGTTTCCTAAGAAGGAAGCGAACCATGGCAGATCTCCATCTGTAACTCCTGCCACTTCCTTGAGGCGGCTGAGAAGCATGTTGTGGTCCACTGTGTCGAACGCCGCACTGAGATCCAGCAATACCAGAAGACACGATTCTCCCTCATCCGCTGCTTCTAGGGCGGTTCTAGAGAAGGTTTCGAAATTCATTAAATCACATCCTGAGATCACATTCAGACGCTCTGGATCAATAAAAGACAAACTTGTGACTAGCCACTACAAGAAACCAGGTACAGAGAAACGCAATATCTCCGGTACATATTCATGCGGAAAATGTAATTTTTGTCCTTATATTTTAGAAGGCAAGAACATACTGCTTCCAAATAATGATATATGGACTCCTAAACATAGAACAAATTGCCAATCAATTGGCTCCGTTTACCTGATGAAATGCTCCTGCGGAGCGTTTTACGTAGGGAAAACGAAACTACCATTATTTTGCAGAATCAGAGACCATGTATCCCTCATTCTTAAGCGGAAAATAGAGACACCGATAAGTCGGCATGTTGGGCTTTACCATAACTTCAATGCCAAATCGATTGGCTTTTTTTAGTTGCAACATCTGTCTCAACATGAATGTGGAGGTGATAGACAATAAGCCTCCCTTGGTTGCACTGTGTCTGTCTAATCTACAGCCCCCTCCCCTTTTCTGTTGAAATATGACTATTAAGAAATTTGAATGCATTTGGGGTTTGACTGGATTGAATATTTTTTTTTTTTTTCTTCCCCAGCGCTCAACCACCATTTTTGGGTTCCTGTATGGACACCCAAGAATGCACAGCAGAATGCAGACTTGATCCGGTACAGGGGTTGATCAGTTTCATGCTGTGCGTCCACCCTGGGGTACACCATAGTCACGGCTACCCGTACGATGCTTAGTGCCGATGCCATGTGACTGCGGATACCCAATGGCAATTCTGCCTGCGAGCTGTCCGAGCAGCATGTACATCAGCGCTGCGGCACTTCCGGTTTTTCCAAATCCGGTATCGGCTCTAAGTCTGTGACGCGTGCACCTCCCTTTGATGTCCGATTGGCACCTAAAGCGGCGTGACGTCACACGCTCGCCTTTAGGCGCCATTGGGGAGGGGTATAAATAGCACACAGACTTTCAAAGCTGTGTGGGAGCTCATTCATCACACGGATGTCTTTTCAAGGTAAAAATTATAACCTTCTTTTTCCATCTTTCTGAATTGAAATGAGATCAGCTTTTTTTTTCGGTTATGTCCATTGCCTTCATTTATGTCGAACAGAATGATATATATATATATATATCTCTCTGATTATGTTATACTAATTTCCTTATGTTCTTTCTTTCTATACACCTAATGTTCAGTATACTACAAAAAGTTTGCTTTGATGTTTTAATTTACTCGATCATGTCAACTTTTCCTGATGAAGCCTTACAGGCGAAACATGTAGAAGCTCGTTGAACATTTGATCATATATAAATGAATATCGTATTATCTCTGTCTGTTATAGGAACAGGTGTATGTACCCAGGACTGTAGATATATGTATTTTCATTTATTTTTATATTTTTCAATAAAAGTATTTATAAAAATGAGTCTGTTTATCAGAATAAGTAATTTGACTGTTTTCAGAATGTACCTATAAAATCCCATATCCTCACTTGTGCCATCATGTGCGCAGAAGGGGCTGAAGAAGTCTGCGTTTTTGGAGAGTGATAAAAAACTGCACCTGTATTTCTTCAAATACCACTTTGCGGGAGGAGCGGGCTTTTCGCATAATGTCCTCTTTCAAAGGATAGGAGTGAACTCTGCAAATAACATCTCGTGGTATAGAAAAGGGACCTTTAGTTCGCAGGGCACGGTGGGCTATGTCCATCTCAATGTATTTGGTGGGGGGTGTAATCATTTCACGTACTGGACACACAAAAAGCTGTAGCTAGCGGCCATGTTTGAGAACCTTAAGTCAGCCATGACAGCTTGGTTAACAGTTACACATTGCAGTAGAAATCTGAACCTCCTGCCTCCTCCCTTATTTCCAGGAATTCAGAGGCTTATACTTCAAAAGAGCGGTTATCTCAACATAGAGAAAGCAGAACCAGGCTAGGTCTGTAAAAACAGCTAATGTCAGCCTGGCAGGATGTCCAGGCCTGTCGTAAAACAGTCACCCTCTCAATTCAGAGAACCAACAGATGCCGGTCGTAAATACCTTAATGCACATAAAGCTTAAACAGTTGAGGATAGTTCTGAAATTTCAGCATGTTTCATAACTTCCAAATTAATAATAGCATAGCCATAATATGGACATATTTAGTTTTCTCAGATAATTTGTAACGTTTCAAGTCCAGACACCCCTATGTCAGATCATATGGGAAACCACTAGTACCCCTTATTCCTCCTAGGTAAACTAGACATTGGAGACCTGGCATGTGTGTATTTGTTTTGAAGCAAATGTCACACTGATCAATAATCTGGATATTCACAGTCTGTAAACAGTAGATGCAGAGATATGTATATGTATCACAAAGTATACCTGGGACATGGTCATGAATGTAGAGACCTCCCAGCAACCAACCCCTAAACAAGATGGCCAGACGATTGGTCACTGGTCGCTGTCAACACCCCTTTTGATCTGACAGAAAAGAGGAGATGCCAAGACAATAGTCAGTTCTCTTTTTACCATCCAAGCAGGAACATCTGCCAAGTTTGAGAACCAATTACCCAGCCCATCGATCGTACTCTGATCAACCCTCGGACATAAATTGCAAGTATTCTTCCTCCCCAATTCTATCTCATTTCTTGGTGGCTGTATATTGTCCATCTCTTTGAAGCATCTTTTCTGTAAATATTTTATTTGCACCAACTTTGACCTTTTCATATTAAACCCTTATGTTGAAAAGTGTTAACCCTGTCTCTAAAGCTCTTAATGCAAGCTATAAACAAACCTGCCTCTGTAAGAGCGCTACTGTTGTAGAGTAAGGCCTCTGAGCAGACCTGTCTGTGATGGTAGTGTGTGTTGCAGATGCTTATTCTAAAATTATAATTGTTATTGCTAAAATTACGAGTCTCCTCCGGCTCTTTTAAAACGGGGGTGGTGGCAGTTAAATGGTTAATTTCGTAATTAGCCCAGGGACAATCGCTCTCAGGCTGCAGGCACCTAGATGGCCGATCCTTCGTCTGGAGTTAGCGAGAAGGGCAGGGATCCGCATTTGTCACATACTGGCTGGCAGCGTAGTGGGATAGCTTTGCATTAAGAGCATTCAGTGCATTGTAAGGAATTAGCTCTGCACTGAAGGATTGTAACCTTTGTGGAAACAGTCCTTAGAGACAAGGTGGTACATATTTATTTTTATTTTTTTACAGAGACATACAGCAAGAGCTCCTTCCTACACCTTCTTCCTATCTTTGCTTTCTGTTCTATCTTTTCTGCTTGCAACATGTCTGGGTTATCAGGATATAAAAAGATGAGGAAAAAATGAACTGACTGCTGAGTGCGCAGGAAGAGGAATTGACGTTAGTGGCAAAAATCGTTAAGGCTTGATACATGCCCTACAGGAGTTTGATATCCGGGCAGACCAGAACCCGGGGGAAACTGGACCAGAAAAGGTTTCCGCTACTCCAGAGCCCAGTGGTTCAGAGGCAGCCTCACTAGATGGGCAAGCAGAGACCGACACTGGAATACCAGGGATTGTTACCTCCAAGCCAGCGCATTAGCAGGCAAGCACCAGATTGCCTTAAACCAGCATAGACTCTCCTCAAATGCAGGAAACGCTACAACGCATTAGGGAGACGGATCCTGTGGTGTACATGCAGTTCCTCGAGCGTCAGGCTGCGGCCGAGAGAGAGCTTGCAAAACGTAGGGATGAGAGAGGTGGCGCAGAGGGAGGCTAATCGTTGGCACGAACTGTTGCTGACTAGGCCCCAGCTGCAGCGACAGGCTCAGAACCTCGGATCCCTACAGCACAGGAATGCCTCTCTGCCAGTGACCCCGGCAGCCAAATTTCCATTGTGGAAAAGGACAGTGACATTGATATGTATCTACTGTCATTTGAAAAAAACTTGCTGTCAGTACCATCTGCCCAAAGCACAATGGGCCCAGTACCTGACACCAGGGCTACGAGGCAAGGCCCTGGATGCTTATGTAGAACTGTCAGCAGAGCAGGACAACGATTATGAGGCCCTAAAGCCTGCGATCATCCAAAAGTTTCAGCTAAACCCGGAACTGTACCAGAAGCATTTTAGGTCTTTGCAAAAGGGGCCTGGGGACTCATAAATGGATGTGGTAAGTCACTTACGCACCACATTCCGGCAGTGGACTAAAAGCTTGAAAGCCAATTCTTTTGAGGCCCTAGAAGATCTTATGATTGAAGATCAACTTTTGCGCATCTCTTCTACAGAAGTTTGTGCTGGAGCAAAGGCCAACCTCTGCCAAAGCAGCCGCAGAACTGGCAGATACCTATATCCACTCTTGGGTATCTGACCATTGCAAGGCTCCTCCGAATGGCTGAAAAGGAGGGAAATCATACATGGCAACCCCTCCTCTGCCTGCCAACCAAGTTCCTCCACGGCCGGAACCTGCAGTTCCTGGTGCCAAGGCATTCCTGACTGACAACCGCAGATGCTACTCTGGGAAAACCGGACATCTCAGGACGCAGTGCCCAGAGCAGAAAAAGATGACATCACCTGGCCATCTGGTCAGCAACCCTTCTGCTGTGCTGTTCGTCAGTGGGAAATCTCCAGGAACCAATGCCAACTTGCAGCCAGTCATCGTAGGCCACAGGACTGTAATGGCCTTTCGTGACAGCGGGGCTGAAGTCACTTTGGTCATACCAGAGGTGATAGAAGAAACAGACATCATCCCAGAGAAGTTTCTTACACTCACGGGAGTTGGGGGGACCCGTTCCCGTGTACCCTGTGCCTATGTTTTCATCGATTGGGGTGCCGGAAGTGGGATGAGAGAGGTGGGCATCTCGGAGGAGATCCCCACTGCTGTGCTGTTGGGTGCCGATTTAGATACCCTTGTTTCTTACTATGTCCCTGTTAAGAGCACCAAGGATGCTCCCACAGAACTCTCTGAACCTACCCAGGTACTGTTTACAGATGTTGGGGTAAAATCTGGACAACCTATGGATGGACAGAGGGAGGGGGAGGGTGGAGTGGAAGTGCAAGACGATGCGAGAGGAAACCCCCTTGCTTGTGAAGGTAACTGATGTATGTTCCAATGATGCTGGACTGGTAAATGTTAAATGTGATGATGATAATGCATTGCCAATATTGGTGGTCACTCGCAGTGCTACAAAGGCAGCCGAGGTGCAGGCCGGGTCGCAGAACAGCAGGTCATCTCTGGGCCCTCTCCCTGTTCTGACCCAGTGGACTCCACCTCTGTTGAGCCCTAGCAGCCGTCCTTGTTTTCCACAGGACCGCTGGCTGGGACTTGTTGTTCTGCCTTTGAAACAGCACCATAGACAGACCAAACACTAGCACAGCTCAGGAGTCTAGCTGATCGCCTCCTGCAGAGAATGACAAACAATGAGGCTGACATAGGTAGCAGGCAGCTGGTTGTACCCAGTCAATTTAGGGGACAGCTGCTAAAAGTGGCTCATGAGATTCCCCTAGCAGGGCCCTCGGGGATCACTAAGACCCAGGGGCGGATACATAACTTTTATTGGCCTACGACATAGGGCCAACACTAGTCAGCTGTGTTACCTGCCAGCGAGTCGGCAAGGTAGGGGATGTACACAGGGCCTGTGCCTGTGATTGACAAACCTTTTAAGAGGGTGGCAGTGTATATCATTGAGCCTCTGGCCATCCCTAGCAGTTCATGAAAAAAAATGTTTTATCCTGACAGTTGTCGACTTTGCCACGCATTATGCAGAGGCGAGGTTCTCTCCTCCCTCCAGGCAGACAAGGTTGCTGATGCTCTGCTGGGAATCTTCACAAAAGTGGGATTCCAGGCCGAGCTCATTAGCGATCAAGGCCCTCAGTTTGTGTCCAACTTGATGCAAGCTCTCTGTCTGAAAATACAGATGACATGCATCATGGCCATTCCTGACCATCCACAAATGGCTTGTGCAAGCTGTTAAATGGCACCGTGAAACAAATGTTGCGCACTTTTGTGCACTCCCAGGGCAAGGACTGGGAACCATATCTGCCTCATCTGCTGTTTGCTTACAGAGAGGTGCCTCAGGAGTCCACAGACTTTTTACCATTTAAACTTCTGTATGGACGGAGGTTAAGAGGGCCCCTGGACCTAATCCGTGAGACCTGGGAGGGCAAGATTCCCGACCCAGAGGTCTCTTTTGTGGATTACGTCCTAAAATTCAGAGATAAAATGGAGACGCTGGTGGGAATTGTGCGGAAAACCATGACCCAGGCCCAGACCAGGCAGAAACAGTGGTATGACCATAATGCTAGGGAGAAGACATATAACATTGGTCAGCAGGTGTATGTTCTGCTTCCCCTGCGGCAGAACAAACTCGAAGCAGCATGAGAAGCCCCGTACACCATCACCCAACATCTGAATGATGTCACCTACTTCGTCAGGTTGGGAGAAGGGAGTAGACGGCAGAAGGCCATTCATGTGAACATGATCAAAGCCCATCATGAGCGCAGGGCCTATGTCATGCCGGCCTGCAGCAGGCCGGAGCCTGAGGAGGCTGATCCACTTGTAGACCTGCTAGCTGACACCAGGGAGGTAGACTCGGAACTCCTGATAAACTCCAATCTTACCCCCACTCAGGTACCTGGGCTCAAGAGAATGCTGGCAGTACATGGTAGCAGGTTTATGGAAAAACAGTCGGCCTATCGCATCTTCCTGGAGTTGCTGGCCGACATGAAAAGGGAGGTAAAGGAAATTTCCTACTAAGGAGGAATTTAAGCAGTTAATAGAAGATGTCAAATCTACATGCTGTACTGAAATACAAGCCCCCCCAACGGATCTTAAAGCGGAGTTCCAGTCTTTTTTCAGTTTATTAAAAGTCAGCAGTTAAAAAATGTTAATTAACAGCCACTCACCTGTCATTTTGAATGATATACTGCATCAATGTGGCATGGCATGGAGGCGATCAGCCTGTGGCACTGCTGAGGTGTTATGCAAGCCCAGGTTGCTTTGGTTGCGGCCTTCAGCTTATATGGATTATTGGGTCTGGTGTCTCATCTTCCTCTTGACAATACCCCACAGATTCTCTATGGGGTTTAGGTCAGGCGAGTTTGCTGGCCAATCAAGCACAGTGATACCTTGATAATTAAACCAGGTATTGGTACTTTTGGTATTGTGGGCAGGTGCCAAGTCCTGCTGGAAAATGAAATCCACATCTTCATAAAGCTGGTCAGCAGAGGGAATCATGAAGTGCTCTAGAATTTCCTGGTTTAGGGCTGCACTGACTTTGGACTTGATAAAAAACAGTGGACCAACGCAAGCAGGTGACATGGCCCCCAAATAATCACTGACTGTGGAAACATCACACTGGACCTCATGCAACTTGGATTCTGTGCCTCTCCACTCTTCCTCTAGACTCTGGGACCTTGATTTCCAAATGAAATGCAAAATTTACTTTCATCCAAAAAGAGGATTTTGGACCACTGAGCAACAGTCCAGTCTTTCTTCTCCTTAGCCCAGGTAAGACGCTTCAGACGTTGTCTCTGGTTCAGGAGTTTGACACAAGTGATGCAACAGTTGTAGCCCATGTCCTGGATGTGTGTGTGTGGTGGCTTCTGAAGCACTGACACCAGCTGCAGTCCACTCCTTGTGACTCTTCCCCAAATTCTTGAATGACCTTTGCTTCACAATCCTCTCAAGACTGCGGTTATCCCTGTTGCTTGTGCACCTTTTTCTACCACACTTTTTCCTTCCACTCAACTTTCCATGAATATGCTTGGATGCAACACTCTGAACAGCCAGCTTCTTTAGCAATTACCTTTTGTGACTTGCCCTCCTTGTGGAGGGTGTCTATGACTATATTTTAGACAACTGTCAAGTCAGCAGTTTTTTCCATGATTGTGCAACTTACTGAAGCAGAGACCATTTAAAAGCTCAGAAAATCTTTTCAGGCGTTTTGATTTAATTAACTGATAAGAGTGTGACGTCATCAATCTACAATATTGAACTTTTTCACAATATTCTATTTTTCTGAGGTACTGAATTATGGGTTTTCACTAGCTGTAAGCCATAATCAATAAATTAAAAGAAAGAAATGCTTGAAATATAAAACTGTGTGTAATGAATCTATATAATATATGAGTTTTTCACTTTTTGAATTGAATTACAAAAATAAATTAACTTTTTGATGATATTCAAATTTTATGAGATGTACCTGTATATAGTGTAGTATTTAATGGGAATGTGGATGAAAACAGGTAAAAACAACAGTATGTAGAACTTAGAGCTAAGGCCATCGCGGCGCCAATAACTTCAGCACTCTTCCTCCACTCCATCTCAGTAGCTCTGATGTCCTGCCACCTCTTTGCAGCCACTTCCTGTCTACATGCATGCATTCCAATAATGTCTGCATGTCATTTCCCAAGATAGGTTTCCCGATTGTGAAAGTGACAGAACATTTTTATCTAATGTGTGCTGGAACAACTGCTTTTATCTCCAGTAGAAGCCATGGTGACAGGCTGATCATGAACGAGCAATATTTAGAGATGGACACGGACCTTCATGACAGTATCAACAGATATTTTAATGAAAGATGCAGAATTAAAAATGTTGAATATGACTTGAAATTAGATTAACAGGCTAAAGTGTATGTGAGAGTTTAGTTACTGGATTTATACAATTTAAATTAACACATTCAAATGTTTATATATATATATATATATATATATATATATATATATATATATATATATATATATATATATATATATATATAAAAATAATCATGACCATGTTTCTGAGAACTATAATTTCAATATAATTTTGTTCTACTTCATTAGGCGGTTGTATACTTCACTGACAATATGGGTTTGAAGAAGAAATAATATTATACATGTATTACAAACTTCAAGCAAACATGATTTTTACAACTCATTTTATTACCTCAACAGATGTAACCCCAGGCTGCTGGCCAATAAGAACACTCCCTTCCTCCTCTAGACGTGCTATACGTAGATCTCTGACGACAGCTTGGCTTCTTATTAAAGGAGACACATCCAAAAGCCAATCGCTACCCATGAAGTAGATCAGCTGATGACTACCATCCAGAGAATGAGCCACAAAGTGGGCAAGAAAGCGTACTTGAGCTCTTTGATACTGAGCCCGACAGCTCTGGCTATTGCGATCTGAAGCAATTTTGCGTTCTCCATCATTTTCATCCTGAGAGTAGCCAAAAGATCTAGGAAGATTAAAAAGTTACTAAGTACAAGATATATAATATTTGACTAAATTATAAATGCAGGGTTTAATTTTTCTAATCATAATACTTGGAGAGTTTGAGCTTCATCTCTCAAATCAAAGCAGTTGAATTTTGGATCTCAATGTATTATTTTGCTGGAAAAATTCCAGGTGAGATCATTTTATAGCAAATGAAAACAAAGTGACATGGCATGCCACCAGCTCCCCCCTCCGCTTGCCAGGGCTTAATCGTAGAGGTGTGAGGAGTGGAGCAAGACTTTATTTATACATCAGTAGGTGTTCGCCCATTTGGCGTTCGCAGGAAATTCGAGCACCGTGGAACGCCCATTAATGCACTGCGAGATCGCAGTGCATCAGTGTCTGATGATTGGCCAAAGCGTGCACCTTATATATACATACATATAAAACATACATACACACATATAAAGCGAAAATCCACAACAGACTACTGCAGAACATTAAACAGACTACAGGTGACCTGATTCTCCATCGAACGCTTTCATCTCTCATCCAGGCTTCCGCTAAATCTCACCACTCTGTATCATGCACTCCCTACTTTTCCTTCTCACAGTTGCATCCTCACTCCTTAAATTCTCTCGCCATCACCCATCTTCTCCACCCCACAGCTTATATATATCACCCTCCCTCCTGTCTTCACCTTATTGCACGTATCAGCTTCTGCTAATTCTGTACCAATAAAACCTGCAAGACACTGGGATGTGTCCCCCCCACATAAGTCACACCCCCATATCACCTCTCTCCCCCTTCTGTTTCTCCTAACTTGTGGAGATATTTCCCCAAATCCTGGACCGCCATAATTTACCTTCGGTCAACATACCCAGCACCCCCCATCCTCTGATAGAAGCCGCAATCCACACAATCTAATTTCTATTCCTGCCTAGAACCAGCCTCCCCCCTGTGCTCTTTGGAATGCCTGCTCTATTTGTAACAAACTCACCACCGTCCATGACCTATTTATCACAAACTCCCTGAACCTACTTGCAATTGCTGAGACCTGGATTCAAGAATCTGACTTTCCTTCTCCTGCTGCTCTCTCTTATGGTGACCTCCTGTGGACTCACTCTCCCAGGCCTAGTGGATGGAAAGCAGGTGGTGTCCTATCCCCTCAAAGCACTTTTCAGGTTCTTCATCCACCCCCCCCCCCCCTCTCTGTCCCTCTCCTCATTTGAAGCTCACTGTATTTGTCTATTTTCTCCAGCTTCATTGAGAATTGCTGGGATCCATCGGCCCACTGGACCAGTATCAAGCTTGACGACTTCTCTGCCTGGCTACCCTAATTTCTCTCAAATTCCAACAATCAATCATTCTTGGTGACTTCAACGTCCCTGTTAATCTTAACACTCTCGCTACTTCTAAGCTGCTGAGCCTAACATTCTCTTTTGACCTAAAACAATGGACACATGCTTCTACTCACTCTGTTGGCAACTGCCTTGACCTCATATTCTCCTACCTATGCAACCTCTCCAATATTTATTTTCCTCCCACTGATCACAACCTTGTTAGTTTCACTCTCTCTTCATCTTTCTCCTCTTTGCCTTCCAACTACCAAACTATTAACCGTAGAAACCGTCGCCATCCTAACCCTTCTCTTCTTTTTTCTGCTAAAGATTGTCTCTATGACAAAATCTCATCCTTGTCCTGCCCTAACTTGGGCACTTCTGTCTACAACAGTTCACTGTCGTTCACCCTGGATACCTTTGCCCCCCTCACTACACACAGAATCAGGCCCCGACCGCTACAACCCTGGCAGACAGACAATACTAGAAGCCTCAAAAAAATGAAGCCGTGCTCTTGAGCAAGATTTAAGCTAATATACATCTGCCTTTTCAAAAATACCATTCCTGCCTCCACACTGCAAAACAGACCTACTTTATCACTCTCATTAACACCCTCTCACACAGTCTCCGTCAACACTTTTCTACCTTTACCACTCTACTTCGTCCTCCATTACCTCCACCCACTTACTCACTGCCCAGGAAATTGCTAATCATTTAAAAAATAAGGTTGAGACAATTTGTCTCAAGATCTCCACTCTACAGATATCTCCCTCACTTTACACTCCTGCACAATCAATACTTACCTCTTTTAAACCAGATACTATAGAGGAAGTCCCTAAACTTTTTTCTAACGCCCACCTAACCTCCCGCCCCATGGACCCTGTTCCTTCTCAAATACTACGGTCACCATCTGGCTCTATCCTGTAGTCTTTAACTCATATCTTCAACCTCTACTGCCATCTTCCCCAACCCTCTAAAACATGCACTAGTCACTTCTATACCAAAAAAGGCCTCACTAGACCCCACCAATCTTAAAAACCTAAGAGCCATCTTTTTACTCCCTTTTGCCTCCAAACTCCTTGAACGTTTAGTCTACAACCAACTGAGCTTTTCTCATTGAAAATAACCTTCTTGATCCTCTTCAGTCTGGATTTCGCCCACAGCACTCCACAGAAACTGCCCTCCTAAAGCTCACAAACGACTTACTAACAGCCAAAATTATTATTATTCTGTACTCTTACTCTTGGACCTTTCCACTGCCTTTGACAGGGCCAGATTAAGAACATCATGGGCCTGGTGCTGAGGATTTTGGTGGGGCCTTTTATAAACAATAAATAAATAAATAAAAATGCAAACAATTTTTTGTTATAACAAATTAAATTAACCACTTGACCACTGGGCAGTTAAACCCCCTTCCTAACCAGACCAATTTTCAGCTTTCGGTGCTCTCACACTTTGAATGACAATTACTCAGTCATGCAACACTGTACCCAAATTAATTTTGTGTCCTTTTTTTCACACAAATACAGCTTTCTTTTGGTGGTATTTGATCACCGCTGTGTTTTTTTTTTTTTTTGCGCTATAAATCAAAAAATACTGAAAATTTGTTAAAAAAATAAAAAAAAAATATTTGTTTCTATTAAAAATTATTGCAGAGTATTGGCGAGTATTGGCAGTATTGGCAGAGTATTGCACAGTGGTTGCAGAGCATTGCACAGTGGTGGCAGAGCATTGCACAGTGGTGGCAGAGCATTGCACAGTGGTGGCAGAGCATTGCACAGTGGTGGCAGAGCATTGCACAGTGGTTGCAGAGCATTGCACAGTGGTTGCAGAGCATTGCACAGTGGTGGCAGAGCATTGCAGTGGTGGCAGAGTATTGCACAGTGGTGGCAGAGTATTGCACAGTGGTGGCAGAGCAATGCACAGTGGTGGCAGAGTATTGCACAGTGGTTGCAGAGCATTGCAGTGGTTGCAGAGCATTGCACAGTGGTTGCAGAGCATTGCACAGTGGTTGCAGTGTATTGCACAGCATTGCACAGTGGTGGCAGTGTATTGCACAGTGGTGGCAGTGTATTGCACAGTGGTGGCCGTGTATTGCAGGCACTGACCAGCGCTGTGGGCACTACACATCCAGCCCACAGCGATGGTCCCGTCTCTCCCCCTTTCCGCTTCTCCCCTCACTGTACCGATCGGTACAGAAAGGGGAGGGAGGAACCGGCGTCATGACGTGACGCCGGTTTGTGTACATGTGATCGCTCCGACGGAGCGATCACGTGGTAAACGGCCGCTATCAGCGGCTGTTTACCGTGATCCGTGATGCGCTGGGTCCTCGGGACCTGACGGTCACGGATGTTCCCGAGTGCGCGCCCCAGGGGGCGCGCTGGAGCAAGTTTCTGGGAGGACGTCCGTAAAACGTCCACTTAGAATAAGCCGACCGCGCTGTAGATGTCTTTCGACTATAGCGCGGTCGGCATGTGGTTAGAGAGAGGGAGGATGAGAGAGAGAGAGAGAGAGAGAGAGAGAGAGAGAGAGAGAGAGAGAGAGAGAGAGAGAGAGAGAGAGAGAGAGAGAGGAGATGGAAGAGAGAGAGAGAAAGGGGATGGAAGAGGTGTGAGGGGTAAGGGAGGGAGGGTGAGAGAGAAAGGGGGGGATGAGAGAAAGAGGATGCACATGAGCATGCGTGGGAATGACATCAATGCAGCCTGGCCAAGGCAAGTGACCGAAGGCACAGAACCCGGAAGGAAGACCAGGTGAAGATGGAAGTGCCCGGGCCCCGCCAGATTGATCACAGCACAGCACTGGAGGGCTCAGTCTGACAGGTAAGTGTACCCTAATGTGCTAATATGCTGTGCATACTTGTACATTATGGCATAACCTACCTCAGGCAGGGCCTCTAAAAAGTAGTAATGTTAGAAAGGTTTACTACCGCTTTAATATTACAGGAGCCTATCATGGGGCCCCCCTACTGACCCTGTGGCCCTTGGGCAATGCCTACGTGCATAGTTGCCAACATTTCAAAAATATTTTCAGGGACACTTTTTTTACAAGTGCTATATTTAGTTAGTAGAGTAGCTGACATGTTCCTCTATACATCACAATTGTAATTACAAAATTAAATAAGTACTGGGGCAGAACAAATATAAGGACTGAGATTTCCTTTAGTTGAACTAACAAAAGTGTGCCCATTCTAGAGCTGGTAACATTGAGGATATTCAGTATAATTTTAAAGAACTATTTTTGTGGGTAAGAGGCATAGGGGAGGAGTATGGATGGTATAAAAGTGGGAAGCATGTGCAGGTGAGGGAGAGGAATGTGGAGGGTCTAACAGTGGGTACTATGTACATGAGAGGAGTGCGGGGGTATGGCAGAAGGCACTATGTACAGCAGAGGAGTGTGAAGGGTATGACAGTGGGCAGTATGCACAGCAGAGGAGTGTGGAGGGTATGCCAGCGAGCAGTATGTACAGGAGAGGAGTGGGGGGTATGACAAAGGGTAGTTTGTACCGGAGAGGAGTGTGGAGGGTATGGCAGAAGGCACTATGTACAGGAGAGGAGTGCGAAGGGTATGACAGTGGGCAGTATGAACAGCAGAGGAGTGTAGAGGGTATGACAGTGGGCACTATTTATAAGAGAAGAGTGTGGAGGGTATGACAGTGAGCAATATATACAGGAGAGGAGTGTGGAGGGTATGACAGTGGGCACTATGTATAGGAGAGGAGTGTGGAGGGTATGACAGTGAGCAGTATGTACAGGAGAGGAGTGTGGAGGGTATGACAGTGAGCAGTATGTACAAGAGAGAAGTATGACAGTGGGCACTATGTATAGTAGAGGAGGATGAAGTAATCTGGGAAGGAAAAATGTAAAGGTTTGTGGAAGGATGTTTAGGGACTGCGTAGTGGTTAAGTGGGCCATACATGGATTGCAATTACACCAATTAAGCAGAGACCAGCCATAGTTGATCTATGTATGGGCTAGCTGGTTTTACACAAGTCAACCTATTAACCAACTTGAGTACAACCAGCCTGTCAGGTTTTCCCCAAAACAATCAGTGCTGCCAGCTATAGTTAGCAACAGTAATCATTGTAGTCACTGGCAGAACACAATAACACTGGGAGAGTGATTCCCCCATTCACAGGTCAGCAGGTGAGAGAGGGTGTGTGGGGACAGGCTGGGGAGAGATACTAGTCAGTGGCTGGGTAGGCACTGGTTAGTATCAGAGTCAGATACACACAGGTTACATATGCCGCAAACGTTAGAACGAGAGCAATAATTCTAGCACTAGACCTCCTCTAAATCTAAACATGTAACCTGTAAAAAAAATTGAAAGCATCGATTGGTACACAAAAAAAAATCGTGCCAACTTTAGTGTTTTTTTTATGAATGAAAGTTTCTTCCAAAAAAAACGTTAGAAAAATTGCTGCGCAAATATCGTGTAACATAAAAAGTTGCAAAGACCACCATTTTAAAACCATATACATATATAGTGCTTGAGGGTTCTGAGTAATTTTCTAGCAAAAAAAATGATGATTTTTTACATGTAGGAGAGAAGTGTTAGAATTGGCCTGGGTGGCAAGGGGTTAATTATCATAAGTAATATACAAATAATTATTATAAGCACTGTGAGCTCATCCTCTCAGTCTGCTGTAGAGTGTTCCAGCTTGTATTTAAACTGGCCGCTCTGTATGTAGTTTCTGACAGGCTGCGCAAGCAGCCCTGTAGCTCCGGAACTATAGATGAAAGCAGCACCATATTTTAACCAGTGCTGGAGTAGGCATTTAGCTACCTACCCTCTGTGACTCCTGATCGCTGAGCTACAACCCTCAAAGTCGATCTTATTTTATTTTTTTGGGGCAAATGGGCCTATCTTGAGAAAGGGGCCTTGAGCTGCAGCTCCCATAGCCCCTATGTTAATCCGGCCCTGGCCTTTGATATAGTTGACCACCCTCTCCTTTAAAAAAATGAATTAGCTTGGTCTCCATGGCTGCGCTCTCTGTTGGTTCGAATCTTACCCATCTCATCGCACCTTCAGTGTCACTTCCTCCTCTCCAACTCAGCTTACCGTTGGGGTCCCCCAAGGTTCTTTCATTGGACCTCTACTATTCTCGATCTATACATCCTCCCTGGGTCAGCTGATAGCCTCCCATGGCTTCCACTACAATTTATATGCTAATGATACCCAAATCTATCTCTCTGCCCCTCAGCTCACCCAATCAGTTTCCTCAAGCATTACTGATTTACTAACAGACATATCAGCCTGGTTGTCAAACCCCTTCCTCAAACTGAATCGATCTTAAACCAAGCTCTTAATATTTCCTCCCCCACTTTCCCCTTCCCCTGACTTCTCTGTCAAGATCAATGGCACATCTATCAGTCCATCCCCACATGCCAGGGTGCTAGGGGTAACCTTAGACTCTGAACTGTCCTTTCAGGCCCACATCCAATCCCTGTCCAAATCATGCCGCCCTTGCCTCCGCAACATTTCCAGAATATGCCCCTTTTTATCTAATGACACCACCAAGCTTCTAATTTACTCCCTGGTTATCTCTCGCCTCGACTACTGCAACTCCTTCCTCATTTGATTACCTTTACATAGACTATCCCCCCTTCAGTCCATAATGAATGCCACTGCAAGACTCATCCACCTTACCAACCATTCAGTGTCCTCCACCCCTCTCTGCCAATCCCTCCACTGGCTTCCACTCACCCAATGAATAAAATTCAAAGTACTAACAATAATTTACAAAGCCATTCATAATTCTGCCCCTAGCTACATCACTAACCTAGTCCCAAAATACCAACCAAGCCGCTCTCTTCGTCCTCCCAAGACCTCCTGCTCTCTAGCTCCCTTGTCACCTCCTCCCATGCTTGCCTCCAGGATTTCTACTCTGCATTCAGTGTAGACAATATATACAGTGCATTTGGCGATGTACAGTATAATACAGTGTGTACGTTTCTAATACACTTCAGCGGCGTACACAGTATATAATACAGTGCAGCCGGTGTACAGTTTCTAATACAATGTAGGTGGTGTACAGTATATAATACATGTGTGTACAGTTTATAATACACTTCAGGTGTACACAGTATATAATAAAGTGCAGCCGGCGTACAGTTTCTAATACCACCATCAGGCGGTGTACACAGTATATAATACAGTGCAGGTGGTGTACACAGTATATAATACAGTGCAGCCGCCGTACAGTTTCTAATACCACCATCAGGCTGTGTACACAGTATATAATACAGTGTGGACAGTTTCTAATACACTTAATACACTTCAGGCGGTGTACAGCTTCTAATACAGTGCAGTCATGTACAGTATATAATACAGTATAGTGCAGTGTTATAAAAACCATCATGTCCAGAAGGCCACCAAGGAGAGGAAGACGCTCACAGGCCACTAAAGGATGGCAAGCAGCCTTTGTGTCTACAGTGAACAGTGGTGGTCGTGGATATGGTGCATCCTCTGCAGGCGGATCAGGCATGTCCTTTTTTTCTGCTGCTGGCCGTGTTATTGAGCCACAACATGCAGAAGAGTTGGTGATAATGAAAAAAATGTAGCAAACACCGCGCTAGTAAATGCAAAAATATTAAAATGCCCCAATACAGCAAATATTAGGGCTAAAAAGTGACATAAAATGAAGTGTACATAGGTAGCAGCAGCAAAAAAAAATGTGGATACACACATAAACAAGATAAAACAGTAAATAAAGCCGCGCTAATTAAACAAATGGGTGATAGGTGACCTATACCTTGGTGTAAAATAAATCCTCAAGCAACAATGTGATAAATGCAAAGGAAAAACAACAAATTATATATCAAACAGTATATATGCACATTTCCCAATACACCCAAACAATAAAGTCCAGTGACATAGAAGATGAATAAAAAATGAAAAAAGTGAAACAAATTTGTGATAAATGAAAAAATAGTTCATAAGTGTGATGATGTGAACTTAGACTTCTGGTGACAATAAAAATCGAAAACACCGTGATCCACCACCAATATAAGATTGCGCTTACCAGAGGGCAAGCTTAAAAAAGCCTGTAGTATAATGTAAACGGGACAGATATGGACCATCGGACATCAGCAGCAATCTGGATCTCCTCAGACAAGTTAGACCAGGGATAGAAATTCCAATGATGTTTTACCGCTTGGATCAATCAGGAATGGACACACTCTCCAAACAAAAGCATCGACCCCAGAGTCATTCAGCAGCCAATATGGAATACAGGAAGAAAAGGGGATGCTCCCATAGTGTGATACCAAATATTACGTTTATTAAAAGAAAAGCAATCCTACTTACACAAAACGAAAAGCATATAAGCAGGACAAGTAAAATACGCCGGCCGGCTTGCAATACACCCGCTCACAACGCGGAACGCGATGACGTCAGTGCGTCAGCCTCCCTACGTCCGTTTCGACCAATCGTAGTCTTCTGGGGAACGGGCGACGCACTGAATCATCGCAACTTTATAGACAGTGGTAAACACAACCTGGTGAGAACCTTCAATGGCGGGAAAAACTAAATTGACCTTGAATTTAACCCTCTCATAGAAAAGACTAAGACTGATAGCCTTATCAGTGTATGTTACATATCTTCAACCTGAGCGGCATTTAATTAGGCCGAATTGAGTGTATGATAGTACAAATCAGGATGAAGACTGTTAAATTAGGCTCAAGACAAAAAGTAGCCTGTATCGATATGTATGGAAATAAAAAAATATATATATATAAATAAAATATAAAAACTAAAAATTGCACTAAAAAAGGGCCCCATCTTGTGGACAAATATCAGACCACAGCTAGATGAACTAACCGTGTGATACGTTACAAGTGGAAAATTACCACAGCTAGCTCCACAAAATGGAGCTCAAACAGTGGCAAATAGCCCAATGAAAATGTATATGTAATATCTCAACTGGTAAATTAAAAATTAAATGATAGGCATATTAAGAGATGTAAATATGATCAAACACATTATACATCAATAATTGCAGAAAAAGAGAAGAAAAAGACCCCCAAAAAAACTCTCTTTCCTTACAAAGTAAATGGGTGACAAGAACAAAAATTCAATAAGGATCAAAAATCACAAAATGGCCATTGATGTTTCTCACCTCACATTATTATACATCACAATATATATAGTGTGAACATAAATCGGATGTCTTAATCTTAAAATTACATCGTAAGGGTGGTACAGCAATTAAACTCCCATAATGACCATACGAGTCCCCAAATTGGAACTGGGAGACTCAGGAATTGTCAATGAAAGCGTTGACATCAATGTCAACGTTTAACCCAAAAGGGGTATAACTTTTAATCTTATGTATCCATGACATCTCCAATCTGGAGATGCCACGCACAAGAGAACCCCCTCTCCACGGTGCCGTATATTTGTCGATCCCCAGAAAGATTGTCTTTGAGGGGTTCTTCATATGGGCCTCCAAATAATGTCGGGAAACTGGATGTTTAGGGAACCCACCCAGGATATTGGTGACATGTTCGTTTAGCCTCACCTTCAGGGGGCGCTTTGTCCTACCGACATATTGGAGCCCACATGGGCACTGGAGTAGATAGACCACCCTCTCGGTGGCACAGGTGATGAAAGGTTTAATTTCAAATTCCACGCCTGTACTTGTAGAAGTGAATTTATGTGTCCTCCTATGGCTACAGCCACTAAGAGAGCAGATCCTACATTTCCTACATTGATAAAAACCCGTGAGGTTATCAAAGAAACATGTTTTAGCAGTGGGCGGATCTAAGACATTAGGTGCTATTCTGTCTTTCAGCGAAGGGACTCCCTTAAATACAATCTGAGGTGTCTGTGGAAGAACTGCATTAAGGGTAGTGTCACTGGTGAGAATGTGCCAGTGTTTCTTGATCATTTTACCTATGTTCCTATGTTGAATGGAATAGGAAGTGATAAAAGGGACCATAGCTAAACCCCTATCTTTAGCAGGCTTCTCTTTGAGTAGATCTGCTCTATCAGTGCCAGACACCTCATGGAGCACAGCCATAAGGGAGGAGATGCTATAGCCCTTCTCAAGGAACCGCTTGGTAAGAATATCCGCCTGAGAAGAAAATTCAGTAGAATCTGAACAATTCCTTTTTAATCTCAGGTATTGGCTCTTGGGTACGGACTTGAGCCAAGATTCATGGTGGCAACTTCCTATGGGGATGTATGAGTTGCGGTCTGTATCCTTAAAATGGGTTGCAGTGGTAATTATACCACTGTTAACCCTTATCACCAGATCTAAAAAGTTGATGGAGCTTTGGCTGGCCTCATAATTAAGGGCAATACCCCTCTGGTTAACGTTTAACTCGGCAAGGAAGATATCTAGATCTTCCTTGTTGCCATCCCACAGGAGGAGGATGTCGTCTATATATCTTGCCCATAGAACCACCTGTGGTCTATGTTGGGCATAGACGACATCCTCCTCCCATAGGGCCATGAAGAGATTTGCTAAGCTTGGGGCATATTTTGCCCCCATAGCAACTCCACGGTCTTGTCGATAGAAGGTACCCCCAAACCAAAAATAGCTGCTGGACGCAGCAAATTTTAGTAGTTGTAAGATAAAAAATATCTGTTCGTCAAATAAACCAGAGTCACGCCTAAGATAATGTTCCACTGCTAATATACCCAGATGATGGGGTATGACCGTATATAGTGAGGTGACGTCTGCTGTCACCAACCATAGATCGGATATGGGAGTAATTGCACCCAATAGGTTGATAACAGAGCGAGAATCTTTGACGTAGGATGGCATATTTTTAACAAGGGGCTGAAGAAAATAATCAATATATCTGCCCACCCGGGACGTGACAGAGTCGATGCCACTGACTATAGGGCGTCCCGGGGGGCAGGTAGGATGTTTGTGAATCTTGGGCAAATAATATATAGTGGGTGTGCGGGGAGACCTGGGAACTAAATACAGTGACTCCTTTTTGTTCAAAATCCCACATTCCAACCCACTCTGAACAAGCAACCTCAATTCAGATAGATATTGTGACTTAGGGTCACCACGAAGGGGTGTGTATGTTTCAGAATCGCCCAATATCCTATACATTTCTGCTAGGTAATCTTTCTTGTCAAGGATGATAATTCCACCACCCTTGTCTGCAGGCCTAATTATTAAGTTTTTATTTTGACATAAAGAATTTAGACCATTAACAAGCTCCTTATCAGTCTTCACCCTCTTAACCGGTATTTGGTCCAAATCAGACAACACCAAATCTCTAAAGACTTTTAGGGCTGGTGCCAAAGCACCCGGAGGATTAAAAAGTGAGGCGTTTGAAAGCCCCGAATGTTGAAAACCAGTGGTCACAATCCCATTAACACTAATCGGGTTGATGGCCATATGTCGTTTGATGCTGACTTTGCGAATAAACTTATGTACATCCATATATGTTTGAAATTTGTTAAGCCCCCGAGGAGGCGCAAATTTCAAGCCTTTATTTAAAACCATTTTTTCAGAGTCATCTAAGGTAACAGAACTTAAATTAAAAATCCCGCTACCATCTAGGATCTTTTTCTTTTTAGCTCTACATTTCCTCCCCCCTCTGGTTCCTCTTTTCGGTCTATGGGCCTTTTTACCCCTTGATTGGGTCTGAAAAAACCCCAATGCTGGTTAGACGGACCAGGACTTGGGTTTGGGTATTGCATGGAATTACCCACTCCTCTAATGGTGTCCTCATAGTCTTTGGGGGGCCCATCTAAATCCTGAAGAGGATAGAAGTTATTGTGTGTACTCACATTGTAGCCACCATCCAACCCAGTGTTATAAGCACTTGCAGTATCGAAATGTTGAAACGCCAAAGGTGGCTGCTTGTAATGGTCCATCCTATAATTAGGATTGGGACCATACCCCCCTACGGGGTTGGCATTATGGGGGGGTCCAAAATAGGGTGAATAATCTCCATATTGGTTAGACTGGCCATGGGGTCTCTGGTTAGAGGGTGGGGGAAAACCATAAGTGTTATTCATGTTACCCCGACCTCTTCCACTCCTATTCTGGATGTTAGATCCCCGAGATCGTCGTGGAAAAGATGGAATATGATTAGGTGGGAAATCATTTCTCAACTGACCACCAGATCTTGAAGGCGATTGGTAAAAACTTTGTCTCCCCGACTGAGATGAGTCTGGGGGTTTACCACCACCTCGTATGGATTTGTTCTGTGCAGGTTTGGCAGTGGTGGAAACCGGGTTATCGGTACTGGAACCCACTTCCATATTGGTATTACCCGTATTGGCCTGCTCATTTAACAACTTTTTTTGCCATTCAAATACTATACCACCCTGATAGTCATTAAGGTCTCGATTATATTTCTTTTTCTTTTTTAGTTTTTGTTCTCTGTCTTCCTTTTCCAGGATTTTGAGTAATGTAGCGGACCTATCCTTATATTCATTCGTGTCCTTAAGGGGATTGAGTTTTTCCTTTATGCTCTTAATCTCCTCGTCCAATCTGGTAAGTTTGGACGTCTTCCTTTCAACGAGAAATTTTAAAAAACTGACACCAGCCGTATTAAAATACTTGAACCAGTCCTCGAGTTCTATATCTCCCTTCTGGGGATTGATTTCCCATCTAAGGCTTCTGGGTACCATGTTACTCCTAATGTACGTCTCTAAGTATGCAATATCCCATTGCGTATGCATCTCTGAGACAGTAAGGTTTTTTAGTCTCATAAAGAGGCCACCTAGATCCCCCTCCTCATCTTTGTATGATTCAAATACCCCCTCAACATTGACCACTCTCGTGGCCCTATAGTCGAAGATATCCATAATGGATAAACCTTCAAGATAGCCAAAAGGGTGATAAAGGGGACGGAAACCTAATGATGGAACCAATATATGTGAAGTGATATGAATCACATAAAAAAGAAAGCTGCAGTGTGGGTATATCAAAGTAAACAGTAAAAAATGTAGCAAACACCGCGCTAGTAAATGCAAAAATATTAAAATGCCCCAATACAGCAAATATTAGGTTCTCTTGTGCGTGGCATCTCCAGATTGGAGATGTCATGGATACATAAGATTAAAAGTTATACCCCTTTTGGGTTAAACGTTGACATTGATGTCAACGCTTTCATTGACAATTCCTGAGTCTCCCAGTTCCAATTTGGGGACTCGTATGGTCATTATGGGAGTTTAATTGCTGTACCACCCTTACGATGTAATTTTAAGATTAAGACATCCGATTTATGTTCACACTATATATATTGTGATGTATAATAATGTGAGGTGAGAAACATCAATGGCCATTTTGTGATTTTTGATCCTTATTGAATTTTTGTTCTTGTCACCCATTTACTTTGTAAGGAAAGAGAGTTTTTTTGGGGGTCTTTTTCTTCTCTTTTTCTGCAATTATTGATGTATAATGTGTTTGATCATATTTACATCTCTTAATATGCCTATCATTTAATTTTTAATTTACCAGTTGAGATATTACATATACATTTTCATTGGGCTATTTGCCACTGTTTGAGCTCCATTTTGTGGAGCTAGCTGTGGTAATTTTCCACTTGTAACGTATCACACGGTTAGTTCATCTAGCTGTGGTCTGATATTTGTCCACAAGATGGGGCCCTTTTTTAGTGCAATTTTTAGTTTTTATATTTTATTTATATATATATATTTTTTTTTTATTTCCATACATATCGATACAGGCTACTTTTTGTCTTGAGCCTAATTTAACAGTCTTCATTCTGATTTGTACTATCATACACTCAATTCGGCCTAATTAAATGCCGCTCAGGTTGAAGATATGTAACATACATTGATAAGGCTATCAGTCTTAGTCTTTTCTATGAGAGGGTTAAATTCAAGGTCAATTTAGTTTTTCCCGCCATTGAAGGTTCTCACCAGGTTGTGTTTACCACTGTCTATAAAGTTGCGATGATTCAGTGCGTCGCCCGTTCCCCAGAAGACGACGATTGGTCGAAACGGACGTAGGGAGGCTGACGCACTGACGTCATCGCGTTCCGCGTTGTGAGCGGGTGTATTGCAAGCCGGCCGGCGTATTTTACTTGTCCTGCTTATATGCTTTTCGTTTTGTGTAAGTAGGATTGCTTTTCTTTTAATAAACGTAATATTTGGTATCACACTATGGGAGCATCCCCTTTTCTTCCTGTATTCCATATTGGCTGCTGAATGACTCTGGGGTCGATGCTTTTGTTTGGAGAGTGTGTCCATTCCTGATTGATCCAAGCGGTAAAACATCATTGGAATTTCTATCCCTGGTCTAACTTGTCTGAGGAGATCCAGATTGCTGCTGATGTCCGATGGTCCATATCTGTCCCGTTTACATTATACTACAGGCTTTTTTAAGCTTGCCCTCTGGTAAGCGCAATCTTATATTGGTGGTGGATCACGGTGTTTTCGATTTTTATTGTCACCAGAAGTCTAAGTTCACATCATCACACTTATGAACTATTTTTTCATTTATCACAAATTTGTTTCACTTTTTTCATTTTTTATTCATCTTCTATGTCACTGGACTTTATTGTTTGGGTGTATTGGGAAATGTGCATATATACTGTTTGATATATAATTTGTTGTTTTTCCTTTGCATTTATCACATTGTTGCTTGAGGATTTATTTTACACCAAGGTATAGGTCACCTATCACCCATTTGTTTAATTAGCGCGGCTTTATTTACTGTTTTATCTTGTTTATGTGTGTATCCACATTTTTTTGCTGCTGCTACCTATGTACACTTCATTTTATGTCACTTTTTAGCCCTAATATTTGCTGTATTGGGGCATTTTAATATTTTTGCATTTACTAGCGCGGTGTTTGCTACATTTTTTACTGTTTACTTTGATATACCCACACTGCAGCTTTCTTTTTTATGTGATTCATATCACTTCACATATATTGGTTCCATCATTAGGTTTCCGTCCCCTTTATCACCCTTTTGGCTATCTTGAAGGTGTATCCATTATGGATATCTTCGACTATAGGGCCACGAGAGTGGTCAATGTTGAGGGGGTATTTGAATCATACAAAGATGAGGAGGGGGATCTAGGTGGCCTCTTTATGAGACTAAAAAACCTTACTGTCTCAGAGATGCATACGCAATGGGATATTGCATACTTAGAGACGTACATTAGGAGTAACATGGTACCCAGAAGCCTTAGATGGGAAATCAATCCCCAGAAGGGAGATATAGAACTCGAGGACTGGTTCAAGTATTTTAATACGGCTGGTGTCAGTTTTTTAAAATTTCTCGTTGAAAGGAAGACGTCCAAACTTACCAGATTGGACGAGGAGATTAAGAGCATAAAGGAAAAACTCAATCCCCTTAAGGACACGAATGAATATAAGGATAGGTCCGCTACATTACTCAAAATCCTGGAAAAGGAAGACAGAGAACAAAAACTAAAAAAGAAAAAGAAATATAATCGAGACCTTAATGACTATCAGGGTGGTATAGTATTTGAATGGCAAAAAAAGTTGTTAAATGAGCAGGCCAATACGGGTAATACCAATATGGAAGTGGGTTCCAGTACCGATAACCCGGTTTCCACCACTGCCAAACCTGCACAGAACAAATCCATACGAGGTGGTGGTAAACCCCCAGACTCATCTCAGTCGGGGAGACAAAGTTTTTACCAATCACCTTCAAGATCTGGTGGTCAGTTGAGAAATGATTTCCCACCTAATCATATTCCATCTTTTCCACGACGATCTCGGGGATCTAACATCCAGAATAGGAGTGGAAGAGGTCGGGGTAACATGAATAACACTTATGGTTTTCCCCCACCCTCTAACCAGAGACCCCATGGCCAGTCTAACCAATATGGAGATTATTCACCCTATTTTGGACCCCCCCATAATGCCAACCCCGTAGGGGGGTATGGTCCCAATCCTAATTATAGGATGGACCATTACAAGCAGCCACCTTTGGCGTTTCAACATTTCGATACTGCAAGTGCTTATAACACTGGGTTGGATGGTGGCTACAATGTGAGTACACACAATAACTTCTATCCTCTTCAGGATTTAGATGGGCCCCCCAAAGACTATGAGGACACCATTAGAGGAGTGGGTAATTCCATGCAATACCCAAACCCAAGTCCTGGTCCGTCTAACCAGCATTGGGGTTTTTTCAGACCCAATCAAGGGGTAAAAAGGCCCATAGACCGAAAAGAGGAACCAGAGGGGGGAGGAAATGTAGAGCTAAAAAGAAAAAGATCCTAGATGGTAGCGGGATTTTTAATTTAAGTTCTGTTACCTTAGATGACTCTGAAAAAATGGTTTTAAATAAAGGCTTGAAATTTGCGCCTCCTCGGGGGCTTAACAAATTTCAAACATATATGGATGTACATAAGTTTATTCGCAAAGTCAGCATCAAACGACATATGGCCATCAACCCGATTAGTGTTAATGGGATTGTGACCACTGGTTTTCAACATTCGGGGCTTTCAAACGCCTCACTTTTTAATCCTCCGGGTGCTTTGGCACCAGCCCTAAAAGTCTTTAGAGATTTGGTGTTGTCTGATTTGGACCAAATACCGGTTAAGAGGGTGAAGACTGATAAGGAGCTTGTTAATGGTCTAAATTCTTTATGTCAAAATAAAAACTTAATAATTAGGCCTGCAGACAAGGGTGGTGGAATTATCATCCTTGACAAGAAAGATTACCTAGCAGAAATGTATAGGATATTGGGCGATTCTGAAACATACACACCCCTTCGTGGTGACCCTAAGTCACAATATCTATCTGAATTGAGGTTGCTTGTTCAGAGTGGGTTGGAATGTGGGATTTTGAACAAAAAGGAGTCACTGTATTTAGTTCCCAGGTCTCCCCGCACACCCACTATATATTATTTGCCCAAGATTCACAAACATCCTACCTGCCCCCCGGGACGCCCTATAGTCAGTGGCATCGACTCTGTCACGTCCCGGGTGGGCAGATATATTGATTATTTTCTTCAGCCCCTTGTTAAAAATATGCCATCCTACGTCAAAGATTCTCGCTCTGTTATCAACCTATTGGGTGCAATTACTCCCATATCCGGTCTATGGTTGGTGACAGCAGACGTCACCTCACTATATACGGTCATACCCCATCATCTGGGTATATTAGCAGTGGAACATTATCTTAGGCGTGACTCTGGTTTATTTGACGAACAGATATTTTTTATCTTACAACTACTAAAATTTGCTGCGTCCAGCAGCTATTTTTGGTTTGGGGGTACCTTCTATCGACAAGACCGTGGAGTTGCTATGGGGGCAAAATATGCCCCAAGCTTAGCAAATCTCTTCATGGCCCTATGGGAGGAGGATGTCGTCTATGCCCAACATAGACCACAGGTGGTTCTATGGGCAAGATATATAGACGACATCCTCCTCCTGTGGGATGGCAACAAGGAAGATCTAGATATCTTCCTTGCTGAGTTAAACGTTAACCAGAGGGGTATTGCCCTTAATTATGAGGCCAGCCAAAGCTCCATTAACTTTTTAGATCTGGTGATAAGGGTTAACAGTGGTATAATTACCACTGCAACCCATTTTAAGGATACAGACCGCAATTCATACATCCCCATAGGAAGTTGCCACCATGAATCTTGGCTCAAGTCCGTACCCAAGAGCCAATACCTGAGATTAAAAAGGAATTGTTCAGATTCTACTGAATTTTCTTCTCAGGCGGATATTCTTACCAAGCGGTTCCTTGAGAAGGGCTATAGCATCTCCTCCCTTATGGCTGTGCTCCATGAGGTGTCTAGCACTGATAGAGCAGATCTACTCAAAGAGAAGCCTGCTAAAGATAGGGGTTTAGCTATGGTCCCTTTTATCACTTCCTATTCCATTCAACATAGGAACATAGGTAAAATGATCAAGAAACACTGGCACATTCTCACCAGTGACACTACCCTTAATGCAGTTCTTCCACAGACACCTCAGATTGTATTTAAGGGAGTCCCTTCGCTGAAAGACAGAATAGCACCTAATGTCTTAGATCCGCCCACTGCTAAAACATGTTTCTTTGATAACCTCACGGGTTTTTATCAATGTAGGAAATGTAGGATCTGCTCTCTTAGTGGCTGTAGCCATAGGAGGACACATAAATTCACTTCTACAAGTACAGGCGTGGAATTTGAAATTAAACCTTTCATCACCTGTGCCACCGAGAGGGTGGTCTATCTACTCCAGTGCCCATGTGGGCTCCAATATGTCGGTAGGACAAAGCGCCCCCTGAAGGTGAGGCTAAACGAACATGTCACCAATATCCTGGGTGGGTTCCCTAAACATCCAGTTTCCCGACATTATTTGGAGGCCCATATGAAGAACCCCTCAAAGACCATCTTTCTGGGGATCGACAAATATACGGCACCGTGGAGAGGGGGTTCTCTTGTGCGTGGCATCTCCAGATTGGAGATGTCATGGATACATAAGATTAAAAGTTATACCCCTTTTGGGTTAAACGTTGACATTGATGTCAACGCTTTCATTGACAATTCCTGAGTCTCCCAGTTCCAATTTGGGGACTCGTATGGTCATTATGGGAGTTTAATTGCTGTACCACCCTTACGATGTAATTTTAAGATTAAGACATCCGATTTATGTTCACACTATATATATTGTGATGTATAATAATGTGAGATGAGAAACATCAATGGCCATTTTGTGATTTTTGATCCTTATTGAATTTTTGTTCTTGTCACCCATTTACTTTGTAAGGAAAGAGTTTTTTTGGGGGTCTTTTTCTTCTCTTTTTCTGCAATTATTGATGTATAATGTGTTTGATCATATTTACATCTCTTAATATGCCTATCATTTAATTTTTAATTTACCAGTTGAGATATTACATATACATTTTCATTGGGCTATTTGCCACTGTTTGAGCTCCATTTTGTGGAGCTAGCTGTGGTAATTTTCCACTTGTAACGTATCACACGGTTAGTTCATCTAGCTGTGGTCTGATATTTGTCCACAAGATGGGGCCCTTTTTTAGTGCAATTTTTAGTTTTTATATTTTATTTATATATATATATTTTTTTATTTCCATACATATCGATACAGGCTACTTTTTGTCTTGAGCCTAATTTAACAGTCTTCATCCTGATTTGTACTATCATACACTCAATTCGGCCTAATTAAATGCCGCTCAGGTTGAAGATATGTAACATACACTGATAAGGCTATCAGTCTTAGTCTTTTCTATGAGAGGGTTAAATTCAAGGTCAATTTAGTTTTTCCCGCCATTGAAGGTTCTCACCAGGTTGTGTTTACCACTGTCTATAAAGTTGCGATGATTCAGTGCGTCGCCCGTTCCCCAGAAGACGACGATTGGTCGAAACGGACGTAGGGAGGCTGACGCACTGACGTCATCGCGTTCCGCGTTGTGAGCGGGTGTATTGCAAGCCGGCCGGCGTATTTTACTTGTCCTGCTTATATGCTTTTCGTTTTGTGTAAGTAGGATTGCTTTTCTTTTAATAAACGTAATATTTGGTATCACACTATGGGAGCATCCCCTTTTCTTCCTGTATTCCATATTGGCTGCTGAATGACTCTGGGGTCGATGCTTTTGTTTGGAGAGTGTGTCCATTCCTGATTGATCCAAGCGGTAAAACATCATTGGAATTTCTATCCCTGGTCTAACTTGTCTGAGGAGATCCAGATTGCTGCTGATGTCCGATGGTCCATATCTGTCCCGTTTACATTATACTACAGGCTTTTTTAAGCTTGCCCTCTGGTAAGCGCAATCTTATATTGGTGGTGGATCACGGTGTTTTCGATTTTTATTGTCACCAGAAGTCTAAGTTCACATCATCACACTTATGAACTATTTTTTCATTTATCACAAATTTGTTTCACTTTTTTCATTTTTTATTCATCTTCTATGTCACTGGACTTTATTGTTTGGGTGTATTGGGAAATGTGCATATATACTGTTTGATATATAATTTGTTGTTTTTCCTTTGCATTTATCACATTGTTGCTTGAGGATTTATTTTACACCAAGGTATAGGTCACCTATCACCCATTTGTTTAATTAGCGCGGCTTTATTTACTGTTTTATCTTGGTGATAATGAAGCTGTCCTCAACCTCCTCATCCTCCGTCACCCAGGCTCATAGTAGTTTGCCTTCTAACGCAGCTGCCAAAGCGGCCTATTCCACCGGCTCCTTGTCCACAGTTACTCCTTCCTCCATCATGACCAGAATTATTCGACCAGAGTGTTAGTTACATGCTGCTGGAGAAAAGAAATTGAAGGCTCTGATGATGGTTCCCAGGTTGAGGAAGGGAGTAATGTGAGCCTAGAGAGAGGGGGTGCCACGAAAGAACAAGAAACTGGCAGTCATGTTCCCCCAGCTGCAGCATACTGCCAAATTTGCTCCAGTGACAAGGAGGGAGGGGATGATGAGGTCACTGACTGTACTTGGGTGCCTGAGAGAAGACAGGAGGAGAGTGAGGAAGAGGAACAACTCCAACAAGGCAAGATGTCCTCCAGGGGTCGGCTTAAGGGCAGCCACCCTGTTGCATCACACCACAGAGCTCAACAGGTGAAAGGCGCTGCTGACTCCCCGCTGACTTGCAAAAGTTCCTTGGTGTGGGCTTTTTTCAACACATGTGCAGTAGATTGCACTGTTGCTGTTTGCAATCTATGTTTGAAGTGGATCAAGTTTGGCCAGAACAGCAGCCGCTTGGGCACCACCTTTTTGACAAGACATGAATTTCTGGAATGTGCTGTACCACAGTGGCAGGTTACAAAACTACATTTTTTTTCACGTAAGGCCATTCCATCTCCCTACATTCATGTGGAAAGCAATGTTTTGGCCTTGTTAGACAGGGCAGTCAGCAGCAAGGTTTATATTACTGCTGACTTATGGTCAAGCAGGCATGAGCAGGGACGTTCCCTTTCCTTCACGCCGCACTGGGTAACTCTGCTGGCAGCTGGGAAGGATGCAAGACAGGGTTCAGTGTCGGAGATTGTTTCACCCCCACGCCTCCAAAAAGCTGGTTTCTGAAAACGTGATTCTGCCACAACATCTGTATGCTCCCCTCCCTCCTCCTCTTCTTCCTCTATGGCATCTTCTGCACAATTGTCCTCTGAACCAGCAGTGCTCCGTAAGCTCTCAATGGGCTACGCAAGCAGTCAGGCTAAAAGATGCCATGTGGTGCTTCAGTTGGTCTGCCTAGGGGACAGGAGCCACACTGGGGCATATATTCTGTCAGCTCTGCAGGAGCAGGTTCAGAGGTTGACGCCACAGCAGCTTGAGCCAGGAATGGTTGTATGCAATAATAGCACCAACCTTCTCTCCGCCCTCCGACAGGGACACTTGACCCAAGTTCCATGCTTGGCACATGTCCTAAATTTGGTGGTGCAGTGTTTGACCAGATACTCCTGAGGCAGGCCAGAAAAGTCTGTGGTCATTTCCAGTGGTCATACAATGTCAGTTCTCGGCTGGCTGACATTCAAAGGGAATTTAACCTGACCACCAACCGCCTCATTTGTGACATGCCCACCAGGTGGAACTCAACATTGGCAATGCTGCGACAGCTGCACACACAGCAGAGGGCCATCAATGAGTACCTGTGAGAGTATGGAACCAGGACAGGGTCAGGGGAGCTTGGCTTCTTTTCGCTACACCAGTGGCTACTGATCAAGGATGCATGCACTGCCCTGCCACCATTTGAGAAGGCCTAAAAAATGGTGAGCAGTGACAATGCACACATCAGTGACACTGTCCTTCTAGTCTTCCTGCTGGAGCACATGCTTTGTGGAATCATGGACAGGGCACTTGAGGCATTACAGCGGGAGGAAGAGGAGGACTTCCTTTCCTCTCAAGGCCCCCTTTATGCAATAGCATTCCAGCGGGCCGCAAAACACACAGGAAGAAGAGGGGGATTGCGTTAGCATGGATGTAAAGGATAACACGCGGCAGTCTTCAAAGGATGGTTTTCAGTCCCCAGAAACCCAAGGAGTTGTACATGGCTGGGAGGGGGTAGTTCCTGATAATGTCATCCTTAGTGACCCAGAGGACTCAGAAACGAATGCCTCTGCAAACTTACGCTGCATGGGCTCCTATTCTGCAAAGCCTGCGATTCTGCAAAGCTGCCAGGTGGATATTTAAGGCTGCTCCTGCCTTCCCCCCCGCGCATCACTATCCTGTCGACTGCCCCCTTGCTACCAGATCCTTGTGCCTCCTCTATCCTGAGCCATCCTGCACCCCTCTGCCTTGCTCCTGCTCTTGTACCCAGTCGTGTTTACCTTCCTTGCATCCCTGTTACCCTTATTGTAGATTTTGCATATAGATAGTAGTTAGGTTCATTTGTTATTTTGTCTTTTGGGGTTTGTTTTTGCTGTGTATGTTTATTGGTGTGTGTTTCACTGTAAATAAATATTACTTTAATGATACTTTGTTTGGTCTCAGTTCCCTTGTGTAGCTACGTGTCTGGTCCCCTGACATAATAGTGACGCCCACCACGACAATTCACAACAGGTGGTGTTGGATTGCATTGCTTCTGTGCACTGTTTAATTGAGCAAGGAAGAGACAATCTGACTTTAGTTCACCCTCTGCTACAAGCTTGGTCAGAGATCATATCCCCAGTAAGGATGAGCTCTGGCGTGTTCACACACTCTACTTGCAGAGCCCACCAGGAAGTCGGCACTGCTCTGCGCTAATCACAGACAGTGAGACATTTCCCGATCTCTGCAGCCGCGCATCGGAACAATGTCTCACTGCCTGTGATTAGCGCAGTGCAGTGCCGACTTCCTGGCGGGCTCATCCTTAATCCCCAGTACTGGATGAGGCACATAAAATCAGATCTGCTGCTAAAGATCAAGAATCTGTTCCTCTGTTACCATTAGCAACGCTCTGCTACTGAGCGTTTCTTACCTCCTGAAGATCAGTACCCTGCCACTAGTAACCACACTTCCTCTGTATGTAATCCATTGGAAGCCCCTCCATGCTGCCGCTTGCCGATGGGGTCCATTCCTCCTCAATGCTGCTGCTTGCCGATGGGGTCCATTCCTCCTCCATGCTGCCGCTTGCTGATGGGGTCCATTCCTCAACTATGCTGCTGCCTGCCATGGGTGAGCTACCATCTGCTGCCAAGCCTGCCGCCCAGCTGGACTATGCTGATTCTGGGGCTGCCGCACGGCCACCTTATGCTGATTTCGGGGCTGCTGTCCAGCTGGACTATGCCGATAACCTGTGCCGCTGCCAAGCATGATGTGCCTCTGCCTGCTGCACAGTCTGCCGATCCAGTGCCTACTTCCCAGCCAGCCTGGATGTCCTGTGCCCAACAACCTGCCTGCCTGAGGATCTGACCAGCAGAAAACCCAGCCAGTTTTGGGACCCACGGCGGCAGGGTTCTCACCAAGCCTTCTGACATTGGCAGTGGGGTACTCAGTTGGCTTGCAGACCCCGGTGGTAGGGCCCTATGGAGCGGCCAGAGGCGGCTCCTTAAAGTAGTTGTATAGGTTTTTCTTTTTTTTTTTAAATAACAAACATGTTATACTTACCTCCACTGTGCAGGTCATTTTGCACAGAGTGGCCCCGATTCTTCTGTTCTGGGGTCCCACGGCGGCTGTCTCTACTCCTCCCTGCTAAAGCTAATCCCCTCTGGGAAGCCCTTTCCCAAGGGGGTTAGCTTGCGGGCGTGCTCCTGTGTCATACACTTGGCGTCCATAGAAGGCAAGTGAATCACTCTGTCGGTTGCATAGGATGCATTAAGGTGAAAAAACACAAACCTTTACAACCCCTTTAAGGGGGGAATCTGTCAGGACTGAGTTCACCTGCTGGTGGCACTGTGGTTCTCCGGGCCAAAGGCTGCAGTTCCAGTGTGCAGCAGGTGTCTCCCATAAGCCAGCAGGTTCTGATCAGCCACACCTGGCTCCAGCAGCCAGGTGGATATTTTTTTTTTCAAACATACATTTGTATTATTGTAGAACACATTAAAGGCAAGGCTCAGTTACAGTAATGACAAAAAACAATGGCATAATGACTTAGCTTTTTACACACTTTATATTTTCAACATATAGATAAAATAAAAATGGTACATTTGATACTGCAGTATAAAGGAGAGGTGTGTCCATTTCAGAACATTGTCATCATCGTGGAATGGCCCGCCATTTGAATAAACGGCTAACACAATGAAGCCTAAGCTGGCCGATCCCTGCATTACATGTGCTCCTAACTCATAGAAAAAGAGAGAACATTTTTAAAAAAGCTCCAGAACAAAAAAATGTCGGAGGGAACAAGAAGTCAAGGATTCTAGAGTAGCTAGGGAGGAGGGGAGGAAGGGGTACAGGGCATAGGAGGGTAGGGGGGGGGGTGAAAGAGTGGAGATCCGGCAGGGGTGAATTTACACTCTGAAAATAGATCATGTGGGGGTTGGTCGACTATTGTCCAAGCAGTGTCACTCCATCAGATAGAAGAAACATGTTCCATAGCCTCCATGCCTTAGAATGCTTTTCTTGTTTATTTTGGGCAGTAAGGATTAAATCCTCCAACTTCTTGATGTCTTCTATTCTACTTAACCAAGTCCCAATAGAGGGTGGTGTGCCGTTCTTTCATAACAGGGGGATGCAGGATTTGGCAGCATTCAGTAAGTGTCGCACAATTGATTTTTGGTAGTGTTTTGCTGGGATCTCGGTAACATGGAGCAGGAAGAAAGCCGGGTCTGGAATCTTATGGTCTGTGAATTTTTGGGTGATATGCCGTATAGATTGACGACTTTAAGGAGAATCTGAGGATGTTTTGTATCTGGTTAGTCGTAAAGGAGTGTCGTAGGTCAACCTCCCACATCTGTAAGAATGAGAGGTGTGGTTGTTCAGAGGGGGAGTTAAGTAACGCATACATTTTGGACAGCACCTGTGGCAACATCCCTTCATCCAGGCAATAGACGTCGAAGGTCGTCAGAGTACGATTAAAGCAGGCTGTGTTTGCAAGAGAGTGTAAAAAGTGATGTAGCCGAAAAGGCGATCCAAAAAGACAGTCTGAAGTGAACAGTATCCATCGTTAATGCCTGAAGGGGAGGCCAATGTTCTCCTTCTAGGAAATGAGATGCGCGGTCATGTCCTGCTTGGGTGAGTGCCCTGTATTCAGATTTTCCAAGTCCTGGAGGGAATGCTGGGTTACCCAGAATAGGGGACCAAAGGAGAGTCTTTAGTGGAGGCAGAGATGCCAGGTGGATATTTAAGGCTGCTCCTCCCTTCCCCCATCGCGTCACTATTCTGTTGATTGCCCCCTTGCTACCAGAACCTTGTGCCTCCTGTATCCTGAGCCATCCTGAACCCCTCTACCTTGCTCCTGCTCTTGTACCCAGTCGTGGTTTCCTTCCTTGCATCCGTGTTACCTTTATTGTAGATTTTGCATATAGATAGTAGTTAGGTTTATTTGTTATTTTGTCTTTTTGGGTTTGTTTTTGCTGTGTATGTTTATTGGTGTGTGCTTTGAAAGAATCCTCTCAAACACTGGTTATTTAATAAAGTAGCATTAGGGGAATATACGGGGGCTGTATCAGATGGGATCATTTTGAAAATTTAAATATTCACAGTGTCATAGATACTGTAGAATATCTGTACTAACCCTGCCCATCGTGGATTGATGATGGATCATATTTTGTAGGGATTCGTAGGAAGAATAGCAGCTTCCAGGACTGTGACGGCATTATTAGCATCAGGGTAGAACCCCCAATGTTGGCATGGGCCAGTTGAGAGGCAATGCAAGTTTGAAGGTTAGGGGCTGCGAGGCCTCCTTCCAAAATAGAGAATTGCTGTGTATCTTAACTGCTCTACCTCAAATAAAAGACGTAATGATAGAGTCAATCTCTTAAAATTGGCGTTTGGGAATATATACCGGGGAATTACTTAAGATGTAAAAGAAAGCGTGGCAGGAAAAACATTTTTAATATATTTACCCTAGCTAGTAGGGTTAAGGGGAGATTAGAAAGGAGGGCGGGCTGGTGAGGCTGGGTATACGGTCATGAGGAGCAGTGGAGAGATGGCACTGAAGGCAGCACTTTTTAGAGAAGAAGCAGCACTGGAGGGTCATAGAGGAAAGAGAAAGGTGCCTCCAAGTGCAGTGGTTAAAAGATTTATTACAGGCACAATGGGATTAAAAACACCTACAAGATAGGTCTGAAGAAGGAGCTGTGCATGCCCCGAAACGCATTACCGCCCACCGCCTTTAACTGATGTTGTCATGAATCTGCAGTAATGTTTCATGCCCTGTATGTCTGCTTACCTCTGGTCTGTATATCAGCTTTAAGGACTGCACTCTCACACCTGCATGTTTAAGTAATCTTCTCTCAGCGTGGCTCCACCCTTGCCTCTAACAGGAAACACTATTTAACACAATGCACTCCAAGCCTGCCTTGCCCAAGCAATAGTGTGTTTAGGCTCCCCTGTGTGTTTCTTGCCATTCGCTTTATGTTTGTTTCTGTGTACCGACTTTGGCTTGTTTCCAGTCCATCCCTGTCTGCTTGTTATCCTGACCCCTGGGTTGTCCTGACTATTCCTTGCTGCCCTGCACTGCTGCTTCCTCTCCATCCACCAGAGCCTGCCCTGAGCATGAGCTGGGAGACCGTGGGGGCCAAGACCTGGAGTCAGCTGCAGCGAAGGCCATCCTCACCATCAGAAACCCTGGTGAAAACCTGCTGGCTCTTAGACTCTGCACCCTGGGGAATCTATTGCTCTAGCTCCCTGTTCGATCCGTGTCGGTGCTCAGGTGGAGCTGCTATCCTGAACCACCCAGAGCTCCATCTGCAGCACTCAGCCGAAGGGTCCACAAGCTTAGCGGTGCGCTCCTGACCCCAGCGGTGTGTATCTGTCACCTGCACTCAGATGTCACAGATGTTCCAGCTCGGTTCCAGAATCTGGGCCGCCTCATTGCATTTTCACCACCTCACCAAGGACTCTGATAGCTGCAGAACAGCTCTCTCTACCCCCAGATGAGGATTACAGCGATACGCATGAGGACAAATTATTAATTATATGTCTATGACCTCTTATGATCTTGTAAGTGTTTTAATCCCATTGTGTCTGTAATAAATCTTTTAACCACTGCACTTGAACACGCCTTTCTCTTTTCTTTAAGGGGAAAATTAGACCAAATCTTTAGGGTGCTTTTAAGTTTACTAATGAGAGGGTCTAGGTTATTCTTGATGTATAAGTTAATAGGTTGCTGCACTATAATGCCCAAATAGCAGAAACTAGAGACAATTTTCAGTGGACATGAGGCTGGAAGTAAAAAAGGAGAGATTTCTCCAAATTTACTTGAAAGGCACAATAATGGCCAAATCCTTGAATAATATGCAATAGTGTATAGAGAGAGGATTGGGATTCAGCTAAAAAAAAAATGCATGTCGTCCGCATAAAGGAACACCTTTTCATCAAGACCGTTAATGTTGGATTCAATATGAACTCATGTAGTCTCACATCGGTTCCTTCACAGTGCCTTTTAGTAGGATACACTCCCTGGATTGGAATGTAGCCAGTTACAACTATGTTATATCTATGAGAGCTGATCTGCATTACAATGCTTGCTCTGATCTGTCTATAAGATAAGCAAGCTTCAAGGGAGACTGTTACTACTAAGATGGCTATGGATACCTATTGGATGGAAGGCAAGTGGGGGGTGGCTATGAGTGGGTGTGTAGGTTTGAATGAAGAGTTCGCACACACAGGAAGTCAGTCTCTGTTTGCTGGGACGCCCTGACATGAGAATGTGTCCCTGACCACCTCATGGTCTGGCGGCCATCTTGAGGCTACAAGCCTCACGGAGGGCCCTGTGATAAGTATCTTTGATATTCTTGTATTATATGATTTGATTGTAAGCTTTGTGATATTGTAATGTCTTTTAATACTTTGTTAGCGTTCCTGATTCTTGGGAAATAAATAAGATAGTGTGTTACTAGCAGCAGTGTGTGTATTTTCGTAACTAACTTTATATCAGTGTGCCTAGCAGGGTTTAATAGACCTGCTAACTATGGGAATAGACATGTTAATAGTAGTTGTATACTGCAGCGATTTCTACAGTTAACCACAAGACCAGTAATAACCAAACTAGACCGTATAAATTTCAGCTAAGGGTTCTATGACCAATGCAAACAGCAATGGTGATAGAGGGCATCCTTGTCTAGTGCCTCTCATTATAGGGAAGGATTCAGAAATACAATTATTCACCCTTAGCCCTTGGTTGACAATAGAGCAATCAAATCCACCTAAGAAATCGCCAAAGCCAAACTTCTCCAGTATCTCTTGTAGGTATGGCCATTCGACTGAATCAAAGTGCCAAGACAGCTCTAAAGCCCATGATATCATGTTGGGCCTGCATATTAGTGTAAAGCCTACATAAATTGATGGAGGTTGATTGGCCTAAGATAAATCCGGTTTGGTCTGATTTCATAATAGTAAGGCCCCTTTCACACCGAGGCGTTTTTCAGGCGCTACAGCGCTAAAAATAGCACCTGTATAGCGCCTGAAAAAAGCGTCTCCTTTCACTCCAGTGTGAAAGCCGGAGGGCTTCAACACTGGAGCGGTGCGCTAGCAGGATGGTAAAAAAAAGTCCTGCTAGCAGCATCTTTGGAGCGGTGAAGGAACGATGTATTCACTGCTCCAAAACCGCTCCTACCCATTGAAATCAATGGGGCAGTGCGGCTATACCGCCGGCAAAGCCCCGGCAGTTTTAACCCTTTTTCAGCTGCTAGCGGGGGTTAAAACCACCCCGCTAGCGACCAACTAGTGTCACTAAAAAGTTGGTAAAACGGCGCTAAAAATAGCGCCACTTTACCGCCAAACGCCCGCACCGCCCCAGTGTGAAAGGGGCCTAAGAATTACTTCATTCAACCTATGGGTAAGAACTTTAGCCAGAATTTTGACGTCTGAATTAATTTTAAAAATAGGGCAGTACGACTCACAATATAGATGGTGATTTATGAGGTTTCGGAATAAGTACAATTAGCACTTCCGACATAGAGGGTGGTAACTGCCCATCTTTAAGAGCAAGATGTAAATGAGAGATCAGAATTTCTTTATATTGTAAGTACCACTCAATAGGAAATCCATCCAAACCTGGGATTTTATTGTGAGTGAAGGGCCTTTCCTATTTCTTTAGGCATTAAAGAAGCATCTAAGAGCGAAATCTGCCTTGCGGATAACTTAGGAAGATGTTTATCATAAGTAATCATCCAATTCTACAATGGCATAATGAAATCTAGTAGTGTATAACGTAGAGTAAAAAAACAAAGGCTTCTACTATTTTGTTAGTTTGTTCCACTATGATGCCAGTAGACTTTTTAATTCTGAGAATAGTGTAAGACTGAAAAACAGGTCTTGAGAAATATGCGAGAAGAGGGCTATTTTTATCCCCAAACTCAAAAATCAGATTTTGGGATAATCATATTTTCTGAGTGAGTTCCATTAATACAAAATCCAATTCCCTTGATTTATGTTGCCATGTAGAGTAATTATCAGGAGTAGGAGAAACAAGTCTGCGAGTCTCCGCGACATGGAGCTCTTGCTCTGCATCCACTAGTTTAGACTGAGCCACCTTAAGGGTCGTCCCAATAGCCGCAGCAAATGTGCCGCGCATGGCAGCTTTAAAAGGCGTCCGGTAAGGCGGTATTGATGGTAGACCACAGGTATGGAGACACTGTCTTTTAGTGACGCAGTAGGAGTTAAATTCAACAAGCCCCTAGTCTTACTGCTGAATCAGCGAACCATAAAGGACTCCAGACCCTAAAGGAACTAGAAATACCCAGAGCAAGGTCCACCAATAAAAGAAGAATGGTCAGATATTGCTCTAGGAAGATATCTAATTGCAGTCACCATACAAAAACAAGTATTGAGAAAGTAAACATACAGTATCTAACAAAAGTGAGTACACCCCTCACATTTTTGTAAATTATGTTATTATATCTTTTCATGTGACTGAAGAAATGACACTTTGCTACAATATAAAAGTAGTGAGCGTATAGCTTGTATAACAGTGTAACTTTGCTGTTCCCTCAAAATAACTCAACACACAGCCATTAATGTCTAAACCGCTGGTAACAAAAGTGAGTACACCCCTAAGTGAAAATATCCAAATTGGGCCCAATTAGCCATTTTTCCTCCCCCGGTGTGATGTGACTCGTTAGTGTTACAAGGTCTCGGGTGTGAATGGGGAGCAGGTGTTAAATTTGGTGTCATCGCTCTCTCTCTCTTACTGGTCACTGGAAATTCAACAGGGCACCTCATGGCAAAGAACTCTGGGGATCTGAATAAAAGAATTGCTCTACATAAAGATGACCTAAGCTATAAGAAGATTGCCAAGACCCTGAAACTGAGTGCACGTGCTTAGCGTCATATCTAGAGGTTGTCTTTGGGAAATAGAGTGCTGCCAGCATTGCTGCAGAGGTTGAAGGGGTGGGGGGGGGGGGTCAGTGCATCAAATTGGTCGGCATGGCCGTCGTCCCAGAAGGAAGCCTCTTCTGAAGATGATGCACAAGGAAGCCCGCAAACAACTTGCTGAAGACAAGCAGAAGCAGACTAAAGCCCCATACACACGGTCGGACAATCCGCGGACCAGGTCCGTCGGACCATGTCCGTCATACTTTGTCCGATGTTGGTTTTGCGTACACACGGTCGGACAAAGTTGTCGGAAAATCCGATCATTCTGAACGTGGTGACGTTTGTTGCGTACGACGGGACTACGTAGAGGCTAGTAGCCAATAGCTTTGGTCTTGTAATGTGATCTGAGCATGCGTAGCACTTTGTCCGGTCGGACAACCGTACACACGATCGGATTTGGTGTGATCGGACCGTGTTGACGGCAAATCTTTCCAGCAGGAGATGAGACTTTGTCCGTCGGTCAAACCGACGAACACTGTCCGATGGTGCATACACACGGTCTGATTTTTCAACAACCTTGTCCGATCGGACAGAATCCATGAAAAAGTCCGACCGTGTGTATGGGGCTTAAGGATTACTGGAACCATGTCCTGTGGTCTTATGAGACCAAGATAAACATATTTGGTTCAGATGCTGTCAAGCGTGTGTGGCGGTAACCAGGTGAGGAGTACAAAGACAAGTGTATATTGACTACAGTCAAGCATGGTGGTAGGAGTGTCATAGTCTGGGGCTGCATCAGTGGTGCCAACATGTACTGCAACATGTACTCCATGCCCAAGAGGGTTAAGGCAGTGCTGGAAAATAATGGAGGCCACACAAAATATTGACACTTTGGGCCCAATTTGGACATTTTCACTTAGGGAGGGGTGTACTCACTTTTGTTTTTGCGATTTAGACATTAATGGCTGTGTGTTGAGTTATTTTGATGGGACAGCAAATGTACACTGTTATACAAGCTGTACACTCACTAATTTACATTGTAGTAAAGTGTAATTTCTTCAGTGTTGTCACATGAAAAGATATAATAAAATATTTCCAAAATGTGAGAGATGTACTCACTTTTGTGAGCTACTGTATGCCAGTGACACTTGGACTGTATACAGGAGGCCCACTAGGCAACTGAACCACTTCCACATGACTTTCCTACGCAGACTTCTGAGGATCCGCTGGCAGGACAAGGAGCCAGAAACAGAAGTCCTCTCCAGAGCAGGCCTGCCATCAGTTCACACCCTGCTGATGAAAGCCCAGACACGCTGGGCAGGCCATGTTGCAAGGATGCCAGACCACCGAATCCCCAAACAGCTTCTCTATGGTGAGCTGTCTCAAGAAAAGCAATCGCGCGAGGGACAAAAGAAGAGATACAAAGACTAGCTGAAGTCCCTGGGTATCAACATCCCCTCCTGGTAAACCCTGGCACAAAACCGATCGACATGGCGCACGCTGATCCACCAAGCGGTCAGACATCTGAATCCAGAAGGACAACCATAGCACAAGAGAATTGAGCACTCCGTAAAGCCAGAGCTGCAAATACTGCAACAGTGGTGCCCACAAATGTCTGCCAGGTATGTGGCAGAACATTTTGTGCCTGTATTGGTCTTAACAGCCACCTGCGGACACACTGTGGACAACCAACAACCTGTTAGATGTCAAGTTCCTTTTTGAAAACGACGAACGAACATCATTGTGCATGTTGGAGCTCCTGTTTAAACAAAGCTATATGACTTACCTGTAGTGGGGTGGTCTTATATAGTCAGTGAGTTTTCTGGTGTGGCGGTGTCTTTTGGAAGAATTCATTGATTGCACAGTACAATAGCACTTCATGGCGCAGTGGAGAATAATTTGATTGCATGAGAGACATTTTTTGTGCACGGACATTTCTTTTGTGGTGTTCATATCCACTTATACTGTATATGCACAATATTTAAGGTTATTTTTTCTTGTTTTTTTGACTGTTCCTATAGACAATTAGCAGCAAACAGATTAGCACTGTATAGCCACCTACTGACCAAGCCTTTTCACTTTGTGTTCACAAGTAAAAAATCTGTATTTTTTGCTAGAAAATTACTTAGAACCCCCAGACATTATATATATATATATATATATATATATATATATACACACACACACACACACACACACACACACACACACACACACACACACACACACACACACACACACACACACGCACACACACACACACGCGCGTGTGTGCGCGCGTGCACACAGTGTCTTGAAAAAGTACTGTGTATACTCGAGTATAAGCCGACCCGAATATAAGCCGAGGCACCTAATTTTGCCACAAAAAAAATGGGAAAACTTATTGACTCGAGTATAAGCCTAGGGTGAGAAATGCGCAGCTACTGTAAAGTGGAAAAGAGGGTCAACAATGCCCATTTGCAGCCTCACTGTGCCCATTTGCATGCCTCACTGTGCCCATTTGCAGCCATAGGTCCCCTGAACTTCAAACTTGGTAGTTAATGGTTCCTAGATGCCCCCTAGCTGCAGCCTCTCTGGACCCAAAGGGTCCCGAAATGACATTGCTGCAGATGGACACAGTTGACCGACTTTGGGGCCCTGTATCTCGGGGCCACTTGGTGCTAGGAACTCCATATACATTGGATATGCTGTAGTGTTGGTTCCACTGGGTTTGCACACCAAATTCGGGGTTCCTATCACCAAGTGGCCCCGAGATACGAGGCCCCAAAGTCGGGTCAGAAAATGTCAAGCATTTTCTGCAGCAGAGAATGACATTTTCCGAACCAAATATGGGGCCCTGTATCTCGGGCCACTTGGTGCTAGGAACTCCATATTTGGATATGTTGTAGTGTTGGTGCCACTGGGTTTGCACACTTAGGTTCCACTGGGTTCCTAGCACTAAGTGTCCCTGAGATATGGGGCCGCAAATTCCGGTCGGAAAATTATTTTTTTTGCTGCAGAAAAGTGCTTGACTTGAGTATAAGCCGAGGGGGGGCACTTTCCGCACAAAAAAATGTGCTGAAAAACTCGGCTTATTTCTTTATTACAGCAGTGCTCGATGAATACCGGGCGCCAGGTGGCATTGGCGACTAGAATTAGTGACCTGGCGCCTGGGGCAGCACAGCTTGGGGGTATCCTGTCTCCAAAGTGCACCCCCCTGCCGCGCGCGCGATCGCAAAGGGTCGCGACGGCCGGTAATTGAGGCCCCGGCTTTGCGGCCTTGTGCAGTCCTATGGTACCTTGTAGAATCTGGCGCCCCCTCTTGTGGTGGCCGTTGGTATGACACCCAGCAATGCTAATGGAGATTTTTGTTTTGTTTTCACTGCCTGCCCATCTCCTTCACTTAGAACCCCCAAACAGATATATTTATTTTTCTAACACCCTAGAGAACCCGGTCGTTGCAATACTTTCTGTCACACCGTATTTGCACTTTTTTGGGAAAAATACTTTTTTTAATTAAAAAATAACACAACGGGAAAGTTTGCCCAATTTTTTTTATATTGTGAAAGATAATGTTACGGCGAGTAAATTGATACCAAACATGTCTCGCTTCAAAATTTTGCCCGCTCGTGGAATGGCGACAAACTTTTACCCTTTGAAATCTCCATAGGTGACGTTTAAAAAATTCTACAGGTTGCATGTTTTGAGTTACAGAGGATGTCTAGGGCTAGAATTATTGCTCTCGCTCTACCGATCACGGCAATACCTCACATGTGTGGTTTGAACACCGCTTTCATATGCGGGCGCTACTCTTCTGCAAACAAGCTCGGCGGGACGGGCGCGTTTAAAATGATAATTTTTTTCTTATTATTTTAAATTTTAAATTTTTTCACTGTTCTTTTGAAAAAATAATTGTGTAACTTTTATTCCTATTACAAGGAATGTAAACATCCCTTGTAATAGAAAAAAGCATGACAGGACCTCTTAAATATGAGATCTGGGGTCAAAAAGACCTCGGATCTCATATTTACACTACAATGCAAAAAAAAAAAGAATTGCCATTTGAAAAAAAATAATAAAATAATGATAAAATAATAAAGTGATTGGGAGCCAGTGTAGGGATTGGAGGAGAGGGTTGTCAGACACTGAACGGTTGGTAAGGTGGATAAGTCTGGCAGCAGCATTCATGATAGACTGAAGAGGGGATACCCTATGGAGAGACAGGCCAATGAGAAGAGAGTTGCAATAGTCAAGGCGAGAGATAACAAGGGAGTGAATGAGGAGCTTGGTGGTTTCATTTGTCAAAAAGGGGCGAATTTTAGAGATGTTACGGAGGTGAAGTCTACAAACTTTTGACAGAGATTGGACTTGAGGCTGAAATGACAAGTTAGAGTCTAGGATTACACCGAGTACCCTGGCGTGAGGGGAGGGAATGATGGTTGCATTGTTGATTTTAATGGAAAAGTCATGGAGGGGGGGGCACGGGCGGGGGGGAATATTAATAGCTCCGTTTTATAGAGATTTAATTTAAGGAAGTGGTGCGACATCCATGCTGAGATGTCAGTTAGTAATTTAGTAATGCGAGAGGAGACTGAAGGAGTGAGGTGAGGAGTAGACAGATAGATTTGGGTAGCATCGGCATATAAGTAGTATTGGAAGCTGTGGGCGGTTATCAAGTGACCATGGGAGGAGGTGTAGATAGAGAAGAGAAGGGGTCCAAGAACAGAGCCTTGGGGGACCCCCACAGAAAGAGGCAATGGAGAGGAGGAGACAGAGTTGTAGGTAACACTGAAGGAGCACTGTGATAGATAGGCAGAGAACCAGGATAGAGCAGAATCTTGGAGGCCAAGGGAGTGTAGTTTATTGAGAAGGAGCGGATGGTCAACAGTATCAAAGGCTGCACAGAGGTATACGGTATTCACTTTGAAGCAGAGCATTGGTCTATCACATAAAATCCCAATAAAATACATTTACGTTTTTGGTTGTACCATGACAAAATGTGAAAATTTTCAAGGGGTATAAATACTTTTTCAAGGCACTGTATTTTTTAGCAGAGATAATAATAAAACAGGTGGATATCCGCGCTACTATGCAGTACTAATGATCTAAGCAGCCAGCCCAATTTGTTGATAAGCAAAAAAAAAAAAAAAGTATAAAAGTCCACATGCGGCGCTGAAAAATTAACAGTCTTTCAGGGAGAGGGAGAGACAAAATCCCTTCACCGGCTTCAGTGTATAAGGAAAGATACACCACACCACAGAGTTAATCCAATCTCCTTGGCAGAAATTCTGGTAAAGCAAGGATGTAATAGCCACTCTGCAATGGTTCCAGCTTCACTCTCCACTCACTGATCTGATGATATGGTATGGCTCAATCACAGAAAAAAACGAAATTGCATCCACCACTGCTCACATGCATCCAGATGGCAAGGACATCCAACAGCCAGGTAAATCCCAGAAGTGTATTCTCCCAATCATATGAATAACATCACCAATGAAGAATAAAGCAGGATATAGTGAAGCCCATACAGTATATAAAAAATTTATTTAAGATACACTTACATCAAGGTACAGGTAGACAAACATCAGAGCTTTAAAAACGGCCGTGGCTCTCAGCGTGCTTGTGTCTTTGCCCACCTGACATGCTTCATCCTATTGGACATCATCAGAGGCGTGGCCTTAGGACACAAGCACACCTTTTTTGCATGATTAACAAATAACGTGAAACCAAAAGTAAATCATCCAAGATGGCACGTCAACCGGAAATAGGATGTTGGAACGCACCACGTGATCGTGTTTGCATTCCACCACAATCTCTTGTCAGTGACTATAAACTAGACCAGGAAATGAAAACGGTCACCCATACATTCCATTATCAATGGGCCCCAGTAGATGACCTTTTGGTCGAAACGCGTTGGGTATATTGCTCATTTATGAGACTATCATACTGCTTTTGATTTACCTGATTTTATGATTTTTTGTATGCTTTGTACTATATGGGTTAATTCCCTGTTTGTACCAACGTTTATGCCCCACATTCAATAAATTAGTGGCGGATTTACACTATTGGATTTTCCTTTTGTCTCCTTTTTTGTGCCTACTGCTGGTGCCACTGTGGACCACATGGATTACATACCAGTGCTCCTTTGCAAGACTCCGGAAGATTATTCTGGTGATCCATCTTTGATCGGGAAACGTGCTGTCTGTATCCAGCTCCTGGCTTTCCATATGTCATCTGCAGGAATAACCTTAAGCCTTACAGACCCACTGCCGTATGGTAGGTGGGTCCAACATCGCTGGTAAGCGTACCCATTTCACACTTATGTTCGTTGGAAGGTCCCTGTACATCCTCCTGTGTATATACATCAGATTCCATAATCACAGAGATTATTGGTCATCTCAGCATTCCATATGAAAGGGTGTCCAGTCACATTTGAGAAGTTTTTGAACAAAGACTTTATCACTATCACATTATTGATACTTTACAAAGTTTATTTGAATAGAGACTTTATTATTTCCACATATGGTTTTGTATCAGAATTTTTGTATTTCCTCACTGTGGATTTCATTATTTTCACCGTTTGAGAATCACTCTTTTCGATAGCGCTACACATTGTTTTTATATCCTTTTTAATATTTGCCACATGTTCTTTATTTCTAACGTTCATGGCTCTTGTTGTGCAGCTTCACAGGGGTGGAACCCCTCTGAAGATAACTTGTGGGCAGTCTGGAAGAACCGGACCCAGCACCCTATCATTTTTCAATACCATCCAATGTTTAGACATTATCTTTTTGATGTCATAATATTGATGAGAGTACGTAGTAACCAGTGAAAAGTTATGATCATTATCCCTGGAATTAGATTTTGACCTTCCATTCAACATGGCAGCCCTATCCATATTGGCTACTGCTCCTATAACTTTATCAAGGTCATTAGATTTATAGCCTGTGTGAACAATTCTAATCTTTAGAGCGGAAGCTTGTTCTAGAAATTCATCTTTAACGGTACAATTCCACCTTAAGCGAATGAACTGGCTTTTAGGAACTGATTAAAGAGAGTTGTAGGCTTGGCAATGAACACATATGTATAAGGAGGGGAATTTAGTACATCATGCCACATCCTATATGTAAACGAAAGAAGTGGGGGCTCCCCTAAGGGTTTGGACTTTTAAGGCATGCTAAATATATGACCCCAGATGAAACCTAAGATAATATGTATTAGAAAAATGTTTATTACAAAAATTGTATATAAAAAAGAGGAAAATTGTTTTGACAATGTTACAATAAAAAAACTTTTGAAATATTTGAACAATACTGGATTTAGAAAATACAATATATTATATAGATATATGTTGTAGGCGTTGACTCACATCTGACGCGTTTCGGAGGTTTTTAAAAACTTTTCTCCTTCTTCAGAGGTAGGAGCGCAACAATCCTAATATCTAAGAGATATTATGATAGAACAATTTGTCAAAAGGTGAACCTCAATAAGTATAGTAATGTTTACAAAATGAAACAAAATTTTTTGCATATAGATACACACATAGACATAATGGATTCACATACCGTTTCCAAGGATATTCCAATATGATTAAAAACAATGGCTGGGAGGAGGAGCTTCTTTGTCTGGACTTTCTTAGATGGTGTGATTTAATCGAAAATTTATATCCATATGTTGGATTTAGTGGCTCACCGGGATTTTAGCCTGCGTCTCCGGTGGCTGAAGTCCCTGGACTAATTGTCCTGGCGTGATGGCGATAAGGGGCGTCTGTGAGACACACTGAGGTCGGGTATGGTGGCCCTAATGAATCAAAACATTTATGAGTATTTATACATAGAGGGTAACATAGGTGTGAAATATGGTAACGAGTACCACTCAAGATGTATTGTATATATTTTTCACAGACCTGTATTCTGTGTTTGTGGGTAAATCTTCGTCGGGTTGAGCTGGTAATTTTAGAATCATTAATGATTCGATGGGTCTGAGAAGAGAATTAATCAAAGATGTCCAGGATAAAAGAACCGTAGTCACCAAAGAGTAACCCCCCTAGGAGATAGTTCCCACATATGTAACTTTAAAATATTGGGGTATAGCTGAGGAGTGTAGCTATATTTTAGTTCTATTTATATATGGAGTATTAGTAAGTCCATTGTATATATGTTATTATATGTTTTTTAGAAAAACAATGCTCACCGCATCTATGTTTATAGTTGGAGCTATTTAATATGCTTGTTTATCAACATATGTCCCAATGTATATCCCAATGACTTCCCATAAATAGGGAGAGGGAAATTCTCTATTGTCTCCCCCGTTGGACAGAAAGGAGCCTATAATCCCCAATCTAATAGCAGGTATAAGACATAGTAAAAAATCCTCAGCAATTAGCTCTCAAACTAGCAAGGACTATAATGCCAGATAGAGCATCTGTGTACCAGCAATAAGTGCAACCCAGTAACAAAGATTGAAGATGTTCTATAGTTGCTAAAATCTTGTTTTTAAAGAGAAGGAAAAAGGAAATTGTATTTACCCATGCATCTGTTTGTGATCCGCTCGTCTCCTCCTCAGACTGACAACTGCAGTCTATTGAGTGGGACGAGCGGTCTATTTGAATCAAATTCCCCGCCTGGCAATCAGCTGTTACCAATACAGCCGATTGCCGTATGGCGAGGGAATGTTCCGGCGCCTCCCTAACTCGGCCCCCCGAGTGCTGCGCGCGCATCCGGGTCCCGTGCACCAATCAATGATCGCGCATTGTGACCCGGACACGCCCACAGCTCCCGCCGGCACGTCAAGCTTCAACGGCGAGCAACGTGTGCTCGCCAGGTGAAGCAATATGGGGTCCCGGCGCCAAACATTGACATCGGAAATCCCCAGTATGCCGCTCCGTCCATTTGAGAAATGGGCGGGCGGCTGGGCGTGCCGGGCGGCTCACTGGACAGCCCCTCATCTCGCATCACCACCATGTATGTATAAGAATGGAGGACTGACGTCATTAGAAGCTCCTTCGACCAGGCATTTTACAGCGGATCTGGAATACATAAAAGGAGAGAAAAAATAAAAAAATAAAAAAAAAGGGGGACGAGGGGAAAGGGAGTACAGAAGAGCAGTTATACCAATAAACCACAACAGATGGCATATGCAAACATATTGTAGCCTGGAAATTCGTATAGACTTGAAACATAACTCAATTGTGTAATACCGCAGACGCATGTACAGAGCCATCATACATTACTTTATTTGTTTATTCCCAAATTAAAGAGGCTGGATACCATACATTTAGAATACTTCTAATAGTTATTGAAAAAGAGAAATTACCTCCAAAGAATACATTGTACATTCTAAACATCATATACAGCGTACAAAGTCAAGGAGGATGACACACTGGAGTATTTGGGTGGGATTGATGTATTATCCCTATAACGGGCCTCGAGTCACATTCACAGCATTTATATATAGGGGGTTATTATATGTGGTCCCAAATATGTAATAATGGGAAAAAGGGCAAAAGGAAAAAAAAACGGTCCTAGACGATGAGGACTTGTCGATGTACACGGACCACATTCTGGGGTGGTACCGGTACATCGACGACATCTTCATCGTCTGGGACGGCCCATCAGATCTGTTACAACAATGCCTATTTAGGATGAATAGGAATGAATTCAATCTGAACTTTACTATGTCATACAGCGCCACTATCATTGCGTTCTTGGATGTAGAAGTCTATAAGGGTGAGGAAGGTAAACTACTTACTAAGCTTTATAGAAAACCAACAGCTGGAAATGCAATTTTGCATGCGACCAGCTTCCATCCAAAACCCTTATTAAACTCTATACCATACGGTCAATTCTTAAGAATCAGACGCAATTGTGCGGATGATAACATCTTTAAACAAGAGGCTGACAATCTCCGTGACCGTCTCCTGGAAAGGGGATACTCACATGCCTCATTGAAAAGGGCTTTTCAACAGGCCTGTATACGCAGTAGGGACCATCTCCTACATTCAAAAAAATCCAAAGATGATATCAATCCTTTGAGAATCATATCCAGATTTGGGAATCAGGAACAGCAGATCAGAAAAATAGTACACAAATATTGGCATCTTTTAACTGAGGACCCTACTTTAGGCCCATATGTTACAGAAAAACCTTTATTTACATTCAGGAGAACTTCTTCCCTGAGAGATCAAATAACCAGCAGTGAATACAATGTCGATACTAAGACACACTGTAAATATAAAGGTACCTACATATGTGGGTCATGCAGATACTGTAAATATATGTGGGTGGAGAAGAATCCGAAATTACCAGATGGCCAAATATTTAAAGCTAGACATTTCGCCAACTGCAAAACGTTAGGAGTCATCTATCTATTACAATGCGACTGTTCCTGTTTCTATATAGGGAAAACCAAGCTGGAGTTCTGGAAAAGGGCCTACAGACACATTCACAGTATGAAAACATGCGACCCAGATCTCCCCCTTGGGAGACACACTACTACTATACATGCGGGTAAATTCCCAAACATTAAATTTCTCATCTTGGATCGTATCCCCCCTAATCCAAGAGGAGGAGATTGGAACAAATCTCTCCTCCAATTGGAAGCACGATGGATTTTCAAGCTTAGGGCAACCCACACTCCAGGCCTCAACGAGGCAATTTGGTTTAAACCATTTCTGGAAGGCTTCTCCTCCGGTGGGATGGAAAAATAAACAATTCCACCACCCCTTTGGAAATTACAACTCAGCCATCTTTTTTCCTTTTACCCTAGATGTTTCCCATTATTACATATTTGGGACCACATATAATAACCCCCTATATATAAATGCTGTGAATGTGACTCGAGGCCCGTTATAGGGATAATACATCAATCCCACCCAAATACTCCAGTGTGTCATCCTCCTTGACTTTGTACGCTGTATATGATGTTTAGAATGTACAATGTATTCTTTGGAGGTAATTTCTCTTTTTCAATAACTATTAGAAGTATTCTAAATGTATGGTATCCAGCCTCTTTAATTTGGGAATAAACAAATAAAGTAATGTATGATGGCTCTGTACATGCGTCTGCGGTATTACACAATTGAGTTATGTTTCAAGTCTATATGAATTTCCAGGCTACAATATGTTTGCATATGCCATCTGTTGTGGTTTATTGGTATAACTGCTCTTCTGTACTCCCTTTCCCCTCGTCCCCCTTTTTTTTTTTTCTCTCCTTTATGTATTCCAGATCCGCTGTAAAATGCCTGGTCGAAGGAGCTTCTAATGACGTCAGTCCTCCATTCTTATACATACATGGTGGTGATGCGAGATGAGGGGCTGTCCAGTGAGCCGCCCGGCACGCCCAGCCGCCCGCCCATTTCTCAAATGGATGGAGCGGCATACTGGGGATTTCCGACGTCAATGTTTGGCGCCGGGACCCCATATTGCTTCACCTGGCGAGCACACGTTGCTCGCCGTTGAAGCTTGACGTGCCGGCGGGAGCTGTGGGCGTGTCCGGGTCACAATGCGCGATCATTGATTGGTGCGCGGGACCCGGATGCGCGCGCAGCACTCGGGGGGCCGAGTTAGGGAGGCGCCGGAACATTCCCTCGCCATACGGCAATCGGCTGTATTGGTAACAGCTGATTGCCAGGCGGGGAATTTGATTCAAATAGACCGCTCGTCCCACTCAATAGACTGCAGTTGTCAGTCTGAGGAGGAGACGAGCGGATCACAAACAGATGCATGGGTAAATACAATTTCCTTTTTCCTTCTCTTTAAAAACAAGATTTTAGCAACTATAGAACATCTTCAATCTTTGTTACTGGGTTGCACTTATTGCTGGTACACAGATGCTCTATCTGGCATTATAGTCCTTGCTGGTTTGAGAGCTAATTGCTGAGGATTTTTTACTATGTCTTATACCTGCTATTAGATTGGGGATTATAGGCTCCTTTCTGTCCAACGGGGGAGACAATAGAGAATTTCCCTCTCCCTATTTATGGGAAGTCATTGGGATATACATTGGGACATATGTTGATAAACAAGCATATTAAATAGCTCCAACTATAAACATAGATGCGGTGAGCATTGTTTTTCTAAAAAACATATAATAACATATATACAATGGACTTACTAATACTCCATATATAAATAGAACTAAAATATAGCTACACTCCTCAGCTATACCCCAATATTTTAAAGTTACATATGTGGGAACTATCTCCTAGGGGGGTTACTCTTTGGTGACTACGGTTCTTTTATCCTGGACATCTTTGATTAATTCTCTTCTCAGACCCATCGAATCATTAATGATACTAAAATTACCAGCTCAACCCGACGAAGATTTACCCACAAACACAGAATACAGGTCTGTGAAAAATATATACAATACATCTTGAGTGGTACTCGTTACCATATTTCACACCTATGTTACCCTCTATGTATAAATACTCATAAATGTTTTGATTCATTAGGGCCACCATACCCGACCTCAGTGTGTCTCACAGACGCCCCTTATCGCCATCACGCCAGGACAATTAGTCCAGGGACTTCAGCCACCGGAGACACAGGCTAAAATCCCGGTGAGCCACTAAATCCAACATATGGATATAAATTTTCGATTAAATCACACCATCTAAGAAAGTCCAGACAAAGAAGCTCCTCCTCCCAGCCATTGTTTTTAATCATATTGGAATATCCTTGGAAACGGTATGTGAATCCATTATGTCTATGTGTGTATCTATATGCAAAAAATTTTGTTTCATTTTGTAAACATTACTATACTTATTGAGGTTCACCTTTTGACAAATTGTTCTATCATAATATCTCTTAGATATTAGGATTGTTGCGCTCCTACCTCTGAAGAAGGAGAAAAGTTTTTAAAAACCTCCGAAACGCGTCAGGTGTGAGTCAACGCCTACAACATATATCTATATAATATATTGTATTTTCTAAATCCAGTATTGTTCAAATATTTCAAAAGTTTTTTTATTGTAACATTGTCAAAACAATTTTCCTCTTTTTTATATACAATTTTTGTAATAAACATTTTTCTAATACATATTATCTTAGGTTTCATCTGGGGTCATATATTTAGCATGCCTTAAAAGTCCAAACCCTTAGGGGAGCCCCCACTTCTTTCGTTTAGGAACTGATTATAACCACTTTGGGTGATGACAACTCCCCTGTCTAATATAACCATTCCTGTCAGTGCTTTTCTTTTCTTTTAATCGTATTTTATTGGAGGGTGAGAGAAGAACAAGTGAAATAACACATTACAGTATATTATAAACATGTAGCTTACATAAGGCAGTCAGGTAACCTTTATGAGGTATGCGTATTCTAAGGTATCTTAGCTTTAGTATTCCTGATGTAATAGTATTGCAATACAATATAGAAACATATAACATAGAAGAGTTATCAATAATAAGTGGACGGTTTCCAACATACAACGCCATTCTAATCTTATGCAGAGCTATGATATAATGTAGACCATTCTAAGCGGGATGGTATGCTGTAGGGATACCTCACTGTCTTAGGGCATAAATCGAACTCACAGATCCAAACTGAGCATGTGGCCTCAGTTCAGATGCTTGGGTGTTTGGTTCAAGGTGGGAAGGAGTGCATTTAGGGGAAGAAAAGAGAGGTTGCAGTGAAAAGGGGGGGGGGGTAAGGGAGGTAAAAAGATCGATCCAGCATGGTTATCCGGTAGATGAGGTTGGGTCATTTTCAGCCCATATAGTGAAGTCTTCAGAGTGACGAAACTTTGACCATGAGCTCCATGTGATAGTGAACTGTTCCTGCTTCCTGGTTTCCTGGGCCAACAGATGTTCCAGGTCTCTTATCTGATCCACCTCAACAGCCCAAGCCCCCAGGGAAGGTACGTTTGCTGTTCTCCAATGACGAGGAATCACCATCCTAGCTGCTGCAAAAAAGTGACGCAGTATATCTTTTTTAATCGTCTTGAGGGGTCCTGGGATCATAGATAAGAGGGCCACCTCTGGTGTGGGCTTAATTGAGGTCGTCATCAGCCTGCAATACAAGTCAAAGACCTTTTGCCAGAATTTCTGAATAGGAGGGCAAGCCCATCAAATGTGAAGCATGGTCCCTCTAGGGGACAAACATCGCCAGCAGGCATCTGGCAAAGAGGGGTTGAAGCGTTGTATAGTCACAGGGCATCTGTACCATCTCGTCAACTGTTTAAATCCCTTTTCTTGAGTCCTAGTTGCTAAAGAAATTTTATGCGTCAGGGTGAAGCACTTTTGACAATCAGCAGGTGAAATAGTGTTGTAGGTCTGCTTTCCATTTCTGTGTGCATGGTGGAAGGTCAGGGGTAGATATGTTGAGTAATAGGGAGTAAAATTGGCTTACCACATGAGTCAGCAGGTCGAGCTGTAAAAGCAGCTCATCGAAATTTGATGGGTCAGATAGGATCTCCAGTATGAAAGAAAAGGCACGGATGAAGGACACAACTTGGCTTCTCTGTAGCCACGTTGTTGGTTGCCTCAGAGCTGCCTGGGGAGGTGTGTCTGTCCATAAAGATGGGTCCACGCAGAGAACCTGAGCTAGGCGTCTATGAGCCTCCTTATTCCAGGGTCCAAATCTCCTCCCATCACAGCTGGAGGGAAAGAGAGGAGTCATAGGACCCTGTAGTTTAGATATTTTATCAGCTGAGACCAAACGCTCTCATACCTGAAGTGTCTGAGGAGTGAGAGCAGTAGAGAACATGACATCTTTACATTGAGTCATGTGTGTCCATGGCAAGGCACGGAGATCAATTTAATTTAGATGACTCTCCAGTTGAACCCAGAGTTTGGACGAGGGGTGATGAAACCAATCTATGATACGTGCGAGTACCACCGCCTTGTAATATATGTAGGCATCTGGGACCCCCACTCGATCCCGGGCCTTCGGAAGAATCATTGTATCATATCTTATCCTGGGACGGTCCACCTTCCATATAAATTTGGAGAAAATCAGACAGAGTCTCCTAAAGAACGAGGTAGGGATGTAGATAGGGATGGTTTGAAAGCGGTATAAAAACCTAGGGAGAACGTCCATTTTCAGGGCATCCACCCTCCCCAGTCAAGAAAGCCGTTTGAATGCGTATTCAGATCTGCTTGTTTTTTGAGCAGCAGAGGGGTAAAGTTACTGACAAAGAGTCGAGAAGCGTTCGTTGGGATGTGAATTCCTAGATAGCGAATAGAGGTGGAGCCCGTCTTAAAAGGTAAGGAAGGTGAGATTTGTTGAAGGGCCTCCTTTGAAAGTGAGATATTGAGGATTTCCAACTTACTATGGTTAACTTTGAACTTAATTCTCCATATCTCCGGAACTCCTGTATAATCGAGGGCAGGGATATTTGCGGTTGGGTCACGAACATTAGCAAGTCATCCGCAAAAAGAGCGATTTTAGTATGAACAGGGTCTACGTTAATACCATGAACTGCTGGGTTGTTCCCTAAGGGCGATGGCCAGATGTTCCATGACAAGGACGCATATAAGGGGGGACAAGGGGCATCCCTGTCATGTTCCATTGTGGATAGTAAACGTTGGAGATAGGGATCCATTTATTCTAATTCTAGCGGAAGGAGAGAAGTAGAGGGACATTATTCTGCAGATCATATTGTGGCCCAATCCTATCTGCTGCAGAGATGAGCGGAGGAATTGCCAGTCGACGTGGTTGAAGGCCTTCTCCGCATCGACTGTGAGGAGGCACAATGGGATATCGTGGGCATGATCAGTGAGGAGAAGTGTTTTCAGGGTGTTGTCTTGTGCCTCTCGTCCGCTCACAAACCCAACCTGATCTAAGTGTATTAGGTGGAGCAATAAAGGCTGCTCCTATTAGCCAGCACCTAAGCAAACACCTTCAGATCCACTCCTATCAACGATATGGGCCGATAGTTCGCACACAGAGTCGGATCTTTGTCTGGTTTTGGGATGAGAGAGGTGTGCGCTTCTAGTGTTTGCAGAGGGAACACTGATCCTTCTGAGAGGGAATTGAACTCTTGTTAGGAAAGGGGTGAGGAGGGAGGCAAATTGTAACATTTTGGGATAAAGCCATCAGGGCACAGACTTTTGCCCGATGGGGTAGTAGCAATGGCACAAGCAACTTCCTCAGAGATCGATGTTTCAAGGTCTTCTATTGTTTTTTCGTCTAAAGTAGGTAATGCAGTTTGTGAGATATACGAGGCCTTGGCTTCTGCCGTAGTGGAGGGAGAGTCATTAGGGCTTGCATCAGGTATGTTATACAGGGATTGATAAAAATCCCTGAATATCTGGGCTAGCTTAGAGGGTGAGGAAACGGTTTCCCCAGATTTGTCCTGTATGTGGGATATAAAAGTGGTAGGTTGTTTAGTATGTAAAGTACGTGCCAACGATCTACCACATTTGTCCTGGAATTGGTATTGATGAAAGGAAAGTTTGTGTGCAAACGTACGGGCCGACGCTTTGTATAATTCCTTAAGCCGAGTGCGGGCAGAGGAGACTTCTGTTAGCGTCCCCACCATTGGAGAGCATTCTCCAGTGCCCTTAGCTTATGTCCTGCAGTATCTATCGCTGCTGAGCGCTCTTTCTTCAGGCGAGTTCCCAGTTGAATAAAGGTGCCCCGCCTTTAATGCCTCCCATTTAATGGGTGGTGAAGTGTCGTCAGAAGCGTGGTCCGCCAGAAAATTTGATATGGTCTCCATGATACGCGTGGCACACCCTGGATCAGTTAGTAGTGAATTGCTTAAGGGCCATGTCCACTCTTTCATTGGGATGGAGGGGACCGAGAGTGTCAGGTATATGGGGGAATGGTCGGACCAAACCATAGTGTCAATTTCACATTCCGGGGACCAATCTAGACAGCCATGGTCGTTTAAAAAGTAATCAAGGCGGCTATATGATTGGTGAACATGAGAGAAGTGGGTATAGTTTCGGGATTTAGACAATATCCTACAGACGTTGATAAGATGCATATCATATATGGCACATTTCAGGGCCCGCAGCATAGGGTAAGATATAGAAGAACAGGATGTCGAGGAATCTAGAAGTGGATCCAGGGGAGCATTAAAATCTCCTCCGTGTATGAGCTTGCCCTCCATGAAGCCTGCCAAGATCTTCAAGTATTGCAAGGCTGATGGAATTTGGTGAGTATTAGGCAGGCATATGTTGGCCATCGTAAGTTTAGTCCCCCATAAGGAGATTTTCACCAAGTATCTTCCCTGGGGGTCCGCCAGATGGTCAAGTAATTCGATAGGGAGTGCTTTATAGAAAGCAATAGATACTCCCTTAGATTTTTGTGTTGGATTGGTGCTGTGGATCCAACTATTGAAGTATCTGTTGGAGCAGGAAGAGGTGGAATAAGAGTGGAAATTAGTCTCCTGTAGTAAAAGCATGTTAACCTGACGTTTATGCATTTGGTAAAGAATTTGCCCACGTTTCGAGGCAACGTTGAGGCCGTTTGCATTATAGGAGCAGAGTGTTAGTCGGGGGCGAGAGATCACCGCGCCATGCTGGAATGCAAGGATCTAAAAAAAAAGTGGGGGTGTAAAATGTAGAATGTTTAAGAAGGAGACAGTAGGGGGGGAGTGTAGATCAGAGAGGGGGAGAGGAAAGCGCAGGGATAAAGGAGGGAGTAGAATTTATACGGAAAGACACCCAAGGAGAAGTGTCTAAGAATACTAATGCGCTCGCGGAGGCGAGGCACTGTGTGGATTATCACGCTTTAGGCACAAACTGTGCCAGTCCTACTGTGGGAGAAAGGTTGAGATGGATTGAGCCGAGTCCTGATCCCGACAGCATAGCAGGCATAGATATCGGGTATGTAGCACACCAATTATTTGACCCGTGCATGAGGCATAGGGCGGTCGCTTCTGAGAGGAGTCATCTTAAATAGATATTGTAGGCTCCAGCTGTGTCAAACAAGGGGGGGGGGGGGGGTGGAGAGGAGATCCCTGCTGTCTTAAGATAGCATCAGGCTCTGAGTCTCACAAATTAAATTTACCCAGGGTTTTAGGGATGGCATACATGCTCCTTATCAACTATGTACATAATACATACAAACTCAGTTTTAAGAACAAATAATAGCATTCAACAGGGTATTTAAGTATTAAGACTGATTATTAAACCTGTGGAGAAATGCAAAAGGTAATAATATTGGCTCCAGCTGATATAGAAAAAATAAATCTGTTATAGGGGCATCAGAGAATCATCCTGGGGAGGCATTCAAGTTCATCATATGTGTGGCGTCTGCTATACAAGCCTAAGTGGCATCAGAAGGTGATCAGGTCTGGGGGCCATGTCTCTGCACAGAGTCGGTCCCCCTACTTCCGTGAGTGTCCTCAATCATGTGTCGGGAAGTGGGGGACGACAACCAAAAACGGAGTGTTCTGGTGTGACTTGACACTCATCACCGTGTGAAACACTATTACTATTACCTGTTTTCTTTCCCAAACTCTAGCCAGACAATTGTACTGGCAAATGGCAGGAAAAGAACCAACAGTTTCTTCCCCCTATAACCGAACAGTACCTGACCAAGTATGTTAGTGGAGGCCTTTCTCAGTGGAGAATCAGTGACACCGGCTGTCTTTTCTTGTCATCTCCTATTCCCTCTGCGATTCATCCAGCCACCTCTACCCCGGTTGAAAGATGGCCTCAGGTGTGATGGTATCTGACTGTGTCATTACAATATTCAATGCTATGAAGCTGCACAAATTTTTAGAAGATAAAAGTAAGCATATTAAGGCAGTCCTATTTTGCTTAAGTGCTGACAAGAAAACTATCATCCCAAAAGAAGGCAAGGAGATCTTGGTTGGAGATGTTTCTGAGACTGCTGACCCTTACAAAAGCTTTGTAGAAATGCTACCACCAAATGACTGCCGATATGACATCTATGACTGCTGCTATGAGACAAAGGAGAGCAAGAAAGAGGAGCTAAACTTTATATTCTGGGCACCTGATTGTGCTCCATTGAAAAGCAAAATTATATATTCCAGTTCTAAAGATGCAATCAAGAAGAAATTTACAGGCATCAAACATGAATATCAGGTAAACTGCCTTGCGGAAATAAAGTATCGTAGTTGTCTAGCTGAAAGACTTGGAGGTAGCAACATCTCTGTAATCTCTGTCGAAGGATTGCCCTTGTGAAGACCTCATTGCCTCCCCTCCCAGTGTCTGTGCCACTTCATAAAGGGGCTTCCATGTAACCATAATCCCTGACAGTGTCTCCTGTTCCCAGTTCCTGAAAGCCTTCTTGAAGAGGAGAAATGTTCATTCTACAGGCAGCCTTCTAGAAGCCATGTACCTGCATACATGAATCCGGTATAGTTTTTTTTTGAAAGTTAATTTTTGCTTTACAGAGGTAGCTTTCTTTATAGCCACGTTTTCTGTCCTTTTTCTGTGCTTGTCGAGTTATTTTGCCAAATGCAGCCTGGCATTTATTACACACTCCCACATTCCTGTATCTACAAGACAATTTGGCTTTGACCTAGATGACCAAAAATATTTGGATCAAACTGCTGCCCCTAGCACTTTGTGGCTGATCATATTTTTACCTTTATGTAGAGATGGCTTCATTGTGCTGTTGTGTAAATTGAGTGCACCTCAATATTCCACTTTCAACATTCCTTATTTTATCTGGCATCTGCAAGGTAAATTTGTATTTTTTGCTGAATAATGTAACTTAAGACTACAACCTTTTTTTAACTTGTAAACATAGCACACCTGTTTGCCCCGACCCAGCATTCCATATTGGATGGCCACATTTAGTATATTTTGCCAATTTCCCTCGATGCTGTGACCCTCATCTGTTTTTGGAGTCTTATGTAAGGGTTGTAGACATTTAGGTGGCTGAAGCCTTTCTCTTCACCTCTACAGTTCTTCCCATCAAAATGTTCATTGCAGTCTCAACTTCCTTTTGTTTTGCGTTACTAATATGGAAGTCATATTGGCAGATAAGGAAATAGTATCCTAACAGTGTGGTACTGCAGATACTTAATAAGTAATCCAGTGCCACGTCCTAAACATAGTAGTAGAAAGGAGGGGGGGGGGGGACTTGGACTTTCTATGCACCATACAAAGATATGTTTAAACAATTATTTATTGATTTTAAAAAAGAAAAAGAAATGCATAAACATCAGTGTATACTTAAAAACACATTTTGTCACCAGATCAGTAGAATACAAAGCCGTTTTGGCAGATAAGCATTAATAAAATAACAAAAGTAAAAAAAAAAAAGTATGTTAGTGGGCACGGATCACGCTGGAAGTGTCACATGCAGGGGGAGCAGAGGGCAGAGCAAACCTGCCAGGAGTGCGTTAGAGCCGTTAGGATCCCCCGATGAGGTAAATAGTGTGAAGGAAAGGGATAAGGCAGTGTTCTCCATGGTACTTCTGGGTTAATCTTCTGGAGAGGTAGGTTGTCTTATTCCAGGGCCGGAGGATACCGACCTAGACCTAGGACATCTACAGTGTTGCGGGAATGGGCCAAGTCCCAGCTGTCTAGATCTGTAGTCTGGAGGATCCAGCCAGTGCAGAACATCAACCGGTTCTTGTTCGAGGAAGTGAAAGAAGTCAGGCAGTTGGTCTGGGTCTGACAATACGAACCTGCCATTGTCTCGAGTCACCTTGAGGCTGAATGGGTGGCCCCAATTATAGGAAGCCCCAGCTTGCTGAATGAGGTCAAGTAGAGGGCGCACCACACGGCGCAAATACAGCGTATTGCGAGACAGATCTGGGTACAGCTGTATAGCGGCTCCACTGGACCCATGCTCCAAGCCTTACGCAGTATTTCCTCTTTTAGGAGGAAAGATCGGCCCTCCCACTCTGTGTACACGATCTAGCTCAATTGGCGATGAGGTCTCTCTTCCCAAAACTTTGTTGAGGATGGTTATGACAGTGGGCTTCAGATCCGCACCAGATGTTGCTTCAGGTATGCCTTGCAGTCTGATGTTTCTGCAGCTGCGATTTTCACTGTTCTCAATGCGGAGTTGCTGATGGCTCAAGCGATGGAGGTGTGTCGCGGATGAGGATTCAAGTGCCACTATACGTGCCTCATGATCATGAGTAGTAGTTAGAGCTGACACTGCCACCTCAGTAGCTGTAACCTTTTGTTTCAGAACTTTTAGTTCTATAGGCAGGGAATCCTCCATTTTAATTGCCCACGATTCAAAGTCTGCTGTAAAGGCAGAGAGGAGTGCTGTGGCTTCTGATCTAGTGGGCTCCCCTGTCAGGGGACATGTGCCTGTCTGGGATTCCCGTGCCTGTGTTGTGTGATGTTACGCACAGAGGAGGCTGAGGTCTCCCCTCTGGGATCCTGGAGTCCATCGGTGCTGTCCTCACATGGGTGAACTGTTGCTGGAGTGTGAGGAGGCGGCTTGGTTTTCCCCGTGCTGCGGCCGGGCACCATCTTCTCCTTAGGGGTCTGTGGATCGAGTGGCGCCGTTCTTAGCAGGTAGCGCTGTATGGTGCTTTGTAATAGTTCAGGAGGCTCAGTGGGGTGAGAGCTTGCCGCTGCCATAGAAATCGCAGGTGTGCGGTGTCTTATTAATAGCCTGCTACCGTTGGGATGGCACGGAGCTCAGGGATGTGCGTCATCAGCCATCCATGGTCGGCCATGCCCTCCCCGCCTGTCAGTGCTTTTAAAGTAAGTCGAAGTAATGAGATCTCTGATCTCAAAATTCAAATCAAGAAAATTAATTTAGTTTGACTAAATTTATATTGCAAAGAGATGCCCAAACCATTATTATTGAACTGCTCAATAAAATTAGCTAGCGACGTCATGTCACCATCCCACAGGAGGAGGTCGTCGTCTATATACCTCCCCCAGAAGACTAACTCAGGTCTCCTGTTGAAATAGATGACATCTTTCTCCCATTTAGCCATAAACAGGTTTGCCATGCTCGGGGGAAATTTTGCACCTAAACCAAAAATTAATTATGAGACATGGCAAACCTGAGTAGACTTAACACAAAATCTCTCTGAGAGGAAAGCAAACTGACATTTTTATTTTTTAGAAGAGAACAAAATGGCGATTGTTGCAATTTTTTACATCGCACTGTATTTAAAAGATGATGTTATACCAAGTAAATAGATACCCAACATGTCACGCTTTAAAACTGCACACACATGTAGAATGGCAACAAACTACGATACTTAAAATTCTCCATAGGTGACTCTTTAAAAATGTTTGCAGGTTACCTGTTTAGAGTAACAGAGGAGGTCTTGCCCTAGAAATATTGCTCATTGCTCCAACGATCGTAGTGATACCCCACATATGTGTTGCGAACACCATTTACATATGAGTGCGTGACTTGCGTATATGCGTTCGCTTGGCTGGAAGTGACGTCATGACATTGCTCCGGTATTCCAAGATCTGGTCTCTGTTCACCTCTTTGGCCAGCCATGCGAACCGCCAGATTGTTTCCCAGGCATGCCGGTAAAATCGGTAAGCCTAAGAAACACCAACAAGAAAGCCAATCGCCAGGTGAAAGAAAAAATAACAGAGTTATGACTGACAGCTTTAGCCATAACCGTCGTAATCCACTTGCAAGCCGCAATGCATATTTATGTATTGTGGTTGGCAAGTTGCTGGTTGGTTGGTGAGGTTGAATAAAGACAGCAGTCCATCCAGTTCAACCTGTGTAGGTGTGTGTGTAGAAAAATCATTTCTCATACCCCCTTAGTATTAGTACTCTCTAAGTGAATATTTAAGTATATATAACTTCACCTAATGATTTGACCAGTAACACACTATCAGTCCTAGATTGACAAAGCTCACCCACCTTTCTGTTTTAGAACAACAGGAGCAAGGTAGGATGACAAAAACCCCTCCTTCTACTCATCTTTATAACAGAGATGGGAGTGGTTCTGTAGTTCTTAAAGATAGCTGGGAGCAATGTAATGAACAGTCACCACAGGCAGAGAGCACAAGAAAGTATCAGCTTTCATGATTTCTGGCAAGCTCCAAGGGTATCGAACAAAGATACTTAGCTAACAAATGTAACAAAAACGTTCAATAGTTTATTTAATAGACCAAAGGGAAACAAATAAGAGTATGTCATTGTTAGGGTTTACATAAACTTTATTAAATGAGTTTGGGGCATATGATGGGTTCCCTAAAGGAATATACACTTTAAAATTTTAATTCTTACCCTGAACTTGGCAAACGTTGCAAGTTTGTGTCTGACACCTCGACTCTCAATGGAAGCAGAGGTACCCAAAGAGACAGAGAAAGAGAGGAACGTAGACGTTCTAACCAAAACTCCACCTTCACATCCACAGCCCCCTGAGTTTCCTTACCACCAACAAACAGAAAATCACAGCCATCTGACACCTGGAAAGAAAACAAGAAAACATGGTTACAGAGAGAAACATCAGTCTAGTGCAAATTGCCACACATCAATTTTAGAAAACATTATGATACAGACCTGAACAATCTGTGCACTTGGAGTTTCACAACCTGCCTGTTTGGTAACATCAACCACATGTCCACCAGCTTCCAAAGCCAGCACTCTCACCGGGATTTTCTGAGAAATGCCAGTTAGGAGGGCTGTGTTTAAAATCTCATTTGACTGCAGAAGAGAGAGAAAAAAAAATAGTTCAAGAACTAAAGGTTATTTCAGATATAATAGAGAAACAGCGAGCTGAATCATGTATTGCTTTCTTTTTTGAATCTTGTGCAGTGGCGGCCCGTTCATAAGGGGCGCACTGATGCCACCCCACCATCCATGCATCCGACCCCCTGATCTACATGCGTGGAGCCAGTCGCATGGATTCCAAGCAGGGTTTTTTTCTTTTTGAAGCACATGATTAGAGCCTGAGGCTCTCACAGGCTTAAAAAAAGGGTGGGCTCGGGCGCAGAGCACTGCAGGTTTGTGACAATAGCAAATTAATATTCGTTATGGTAACACCGATTCTCCTTCCGGTCCTGAGACCCGTCACCCGATTGGCCAAAAGGAGATCTGATCAGATTGGCCGCCAGGAGGAGAGAGGAGACACAGGAGAAGCGAGGAAGCAGCTACTGCCCGGAGGTCTGCCCGCGAGATGGGGTAAGTGTGGGGCCTGGACTACTGACTAACCAACCAGAGGGGGGGGGGGGGTTCTGTGACCCAGTCGGCCAAGCTGGGGGGGTGGATTGTTTGCCGCCCCCACCCAAAAAAAAACACCAACCGCCACTGCTCTTGTGGGAAGTAGCAGTGAGATTTCCTTGCCAGTGTTCCCTTTCAGCTGCTGTAATTGGATTTCCTAAGAAAGAAAAGTAAAGGTCGATTCGGCCTGCAACAAATTTGCACAATTTCCCACCAGCGTTAAGGGGATTTCGTTCCTGTTGGGAGAAGGCAGTGTTTATTGCCAGCGGCTATAACAGCCACTAGCGCTAATCATAAGATTCTGGCAGGCTGGTTGTACCCAAGTTGATTGATCGATCAACTTGGTAAATTTGACTCTCCACCAGTTTCTGCTGAACAGGTCGAGATTCGAACCGTGTATAGCCGGCCTAAGTGTCCATATACATAAATGATCAATTTTAGGTTTTAATCTGCTCAATAAAGCATTATATAAACCCAATAAGTTATATATTGCAACTTACCAGTCTTTAGGTCTTGTGGCTGCATTTATTTCCTTTGCTCCATGCACACTATAGGCTAAAAAAAAGCAGTTAGGAGCTTTCAGTTTTTTTTCTACTGGTAAATCACTCCCAAAAATGCAAAAAAGTATTTTTCTGCTCCTTAAAATTATATTAAAGTCTTTTTTTTGTTGTTTAAAAATAACATACGTTATACTTACCTGCTATGTGCAGTGGTTTTATACAGAGCAGCCCAGATCCTCAACTTCTCAGGTCCCTCACCGACGCTCCTGGCCCCTCCCTCCTGCCAAGTGCCCCCAGAACAAGCAGCTTGCCATTTGTGCACCCAAACCTAGCCACTGCTTTGTGGGTCTATTCAGACACTGAGCCGTGGCTCGGCCCTGCCCCCCCTCTTCATTTGCTCACTGACTTTGTTTGACAGCAGCAGGAACCAATGGCGTCCGCTGTTGTGTCTCAGTCAATCTAGAAGGAAAGTCCTGGACAGCCGAGGCTCTCGTGCAACATCGCTGGATCGAGATGGGGCTCAGGTAAGTATTAGGGGGGTGCTGCACACTGAAGGTTTTTACCTTAATGCACAAAATGCATTAATATAAAAAAAACTTCTGCCTTTAGAACCACTTAAAGCTGAAGCTTTAAAAACGCTTCTAGGCTAAAAATAGTGTGCATACACACATATAACGCTATTTGCTTCTAAAAAAATGCTCAAAAGCTGCTGCTGGAGGAGCATTTATTTTAAGCTAGTGTGTATGGAGTTTAAGTTTTAAGAATGGCTGTGTAAAATATGGCTGTGTAAAATAGACCACAGAGCTTTGAATGCTTATAACAAGATTTTAGTTCAGTATACAAGAATACCAAATTTCTATCAGAATTAACAGGTAATTTATGCACTTGCAGTACTCCTGGTTCTTATCCCAAAAAAGAAAATGAATGCAGCCACCACATCTAAGGACTAATTAACTGCAGTATTTAACTAGTAATCTGCGGTATATGAAATTTTTGGTTTTTGGACTTAGATACACATTACCATTTTACAGATACTGGGAAAACCAACTCCTCATTCAAAATTGTACCTTCACCAGTGGGATAATTGCTCTAAAATCACGATCAGATACCAACACTTCAGCACTGCCTCGAAAACCTGCTGAAGCTGCACTTGCCACAGGTCCATCCAGCTGAAACATGATTCTTCGTGAAACAGCAGAACCTACAGAAACATTACCAACAAGGAAATCCAAGAGAGCAACAACTGGATGAGTCCTGTAAAAAAGGGGGAGAATAAAGACAAAAGATTTTTGCAACTCTTGACAATTGAAAATCAATACACACTTTTAGAAAACTTTAAATTAAAACTGAAGGCAACACCTTTTTTTCTATTTTGGATAGATTAAGGAGGGTTATAACCCACATCTGTGTCCCATTGGGGATATTTCCATTCACTTCCTGTTCCACAGCCAAAACAGGAAGTGAGAGAAAATCCCTCCAAAGTGAGGGAATCCCTGGTTGCCTCCAGAACTAATGTCCTCATTGAAAGAGTTCCCACTCTAATTCCTGCTCTGGTGACAACTCAAACTTTGGGATTTTCTTTCATTTTCAATCTCAGTGATAACTCTAAACAGGACAAACAGAGGGCGTGCATCTCCCTAAGGGGATGCAAACAATAAAAACCTGACAGGGGTTCTAACCCACCTACACTCTAAACAAAAAAAGATTTTGTTTTTAGTTATAGTAAGAATTTCTAAAGAATTGTAAATTAAAAGAAAAATCTTCAAATTCTTATAGAGCCAACACTGCACATTTTAAGTTTAAGATTTCCACCTCTACTTTATTCCAATCAAACCTTCAATGGTTATAACATTAATAAAAATCCACAGTGTCCCACTTGCAGGTCCAGGAATTACAAAGAGGCCTTCCTGTTCCTCACCTTCCTCAGGATTTCCAGAATTGTAAAATCCATGGTATAGTATTCACAAGTAAAACAACCATTAACGTTTTGAAAGGTCGTCAGAACATTTGGGGTTAAAAGAATTTATATTCATATAATATATATATAGGCCTTTATATTGTATATTTTTCAAATGAACATGAGGGCAGCCATTTTGGCTCTAAAGTTGAAATTAAGTTCATAGCTTATGAATAGACAATGCAAGAGTTATTTTCTGTTTCACTAGGAGTCTGGTTGTGCCATCTCCCAGGTTATAATTCAAAGATTTAGACACTTAGTAAAATATACCAGATAAGGGGAGATTCCATAGATGGTGTATAGTTGGGATTTATATTTCACATATTTCAAATGAGTTTACAAACCTAAACAGTATTTCAGAGTAAGCTACAGAAACCAGAGGGCTTATTCACAATTCCTATTGTATTATATATTTTAAATAATGTTTTTCTTCCATAATATGGTTATAGTATATTGTATTAGTTATTCATATATAAACACATTTAATACATATATATTATGGTAAAAGTCACAAGTGTGAGACTTCACTTTCATAGCATTTACAACCACAATTGTGTGGGGTAAACTTTCTCAACCCATATATTTTAACCACTTGACAACTGGGCACTTAAACCCCCCTCGTGACCAGACCAATTTTCAGCTTTCGGTGCACACACATTTTGAATGACAAATACTCAGTCATGCAACACTGTACCCAAATTATTTTTTTGTCCTTTTTTTCATACACATAGAGCTTTCTTTTGGTGGTATTCGATAACCTCTGGGTTTTTTATTTTTTGTGCTATAAATGAAAAAAGAACGAAAATTTAGAAAAAAAACACAAATTTTTCTTTGTTTCTGTGATGAAATTTAGCAAATTATTTATTTTTCTTCATAAATTTTGGGCACAATTTATACTGCTAGATATCTTTGGTAAAAATAACCCAAATTAGTGGATATTGTTTGGTCTTTGTGAAAGTTAGAGAGTCTACAAGCTATGGTGCAAATCATAAAAAATTGATCACACCTGAAGTACTGGTAGCCTATCTCATTTCTTGCGACCCAAACAAGCCAAGAAAAAGGTACTTATTTGTAAGTCTTCAAGTACTGGAAAAAAATCCAGCTTCCCTGACTTCTTCTAACAGCAGATTTCGGGCTAAATCTCCAGAAGATTCTCCTCTTCTGGCAAAAAAGAAGTATAAAAACTTGTCTAAATAGGCTGCTTGTTATTTTTGTCTACATTTATGTAGCACTTAACTCTAGTCTTTTTTTTTTCTAAATTATCTTTGCTCTTTGCTGATACATTTGGAAATATAAGAGGTTTTTAGTGAGTTTATTTTACGTGATTAGTTTGTAAATAAAAGCTAAGTATATCTAGGGATTTAGTTACAGTATCTCACAAAAGTGAGTACACCGCTCACATTTTTGTAAATATTTAATTATACATTGTAAATGAAAATGTGACAACACTGAAGAAATGACACTTTGATACAATGTAAAAGTAGTGAGTGTACAGCTTGTATAACAGTGTAAATTTGCTGTCCCCTCAAAATAACTCAACACACAGCCATTATTGTCTAAACCGCTGGCAACAAAAGTGAGTACACCCCTAAGTGAAAATGTCTAAATTGGGCACAATTAGCCATTTTCCCTCCCCGTGTCATGCGACTCATAATGCCCCGTACAGACGGTCGGACATTCCGACCACAAAATCCATCAAATATTTTTCGACGGATTTTGTCCGAAACTTGTGTTGCATAAACACGGTTGGACAAAGTTGTCTAAAAAAACGATCATTCGGAAAGAGGTGATGTACAAAAACGTACGACGGGACTACGTAGAGGCCAGTAGCCTATAGCTTTCATTCCAAAATTTATTCTGAGCATGCATGGCACTTTGTGCGTCGGAATTCTATACACACGATCGGAAAAAGTCCAATCAGATTTTGTTGTGGGAAAATTTAAGGTCCTGCTCTCAAAAGTCCGCTGGAGCCCACACACGATCGGATTTTCCGACAACATAATCCGATCTGACTTTTCCCGTCGGAATTTCCGACCGTGTGTACGGGGCATTAGTGTTACAAGGTCTCGGGTGTGAATGGGGAGCAGGTGTGTTAAATTTGGCGTTATCACTCTCACTCTCTCATACTGGTCACTAGAAGTTCAATATGGCACCTCATGGCAAAGAACTCTGAGGGTCTGAAAAAAAATTGTTGCTCTACATAAAGATGGCCTAGGCTATAAGCAGATTGCCATGACCCTGAAACTGAGCTGCAGCACGGTGGCCAAGACCAAACAGCGGTTTAACAGGACAGGTTCCACTCAGAGCAGGCCTCGCTATAGTCGACCAAAGAAGTTGATTACACGTGCTCAGCGCGATATCCAGAAGTTGTCTTTGGGAAATAGATGTATGAGTGCTGCCAGCATTGCTGTGGGGGTCAGCCTGTCAGTGCTTGAGACCATACGCTACACACTGCATCAAATTGGTATGCATGGCTGTCACCAGAGGGAAGCCTCTTGTAAAGATGATGCACAAGAAAGCCTGCAAACAGTTTGCTGAAGACAAAGATAAAATGAGATGAGACCAAGATAAAACTATTTGGTTCAGATGATGTCAAGCCTGTGTGGCGGCAACCAGGTGAGGAGTATAAAGACAAGTGTGTCTTGCCTACAGTCAAGCATGGTGGTGGGAGTGTCATGGTCTGGGGCTGCATGAGTGCTGCTGGCACTGGGGAGCTACAGTTCATTGAGGGAACCATGAATGCCAACATGTACTGTGACATACTGAAGCAGAGCATGATCCCCCTCCCTTCGGAGATCCTTCCGGCCGCAGGGCAGTATTCCAACATGATAACGACCCCAAACACACCTCCATGACAACCACTGCCTTGCTAAAGAAGCTGAGGGTAAAGGTGATGGAATGACCAAGCATATCCCCAGACCTAAACCCTATTGAGCATCTGTGGGGCATCATCAAATGGAAGGTGGAGGAGCGCAAGGTCTTCAACATCCACCATCTCCCTGATGTCATCATGGAGGAGTGGAAGAGGACTCCAGTGGCAACCTGTGACACTCTGGTGAGCTCCATGCCCAAGAGGGTTAAGGCAGTGCTGGAAAATAATGGTGGCCACACAAAATATTGCCACTTTTTGCCCAATTTGGACATTTTCACTTAGGGGTGTACTCACTTTTGTTGCCAGCGGTTTAATCATTAATGGCTGTGTGTTGAGTTATTTTGAGGGGAATTAACACTGTTATTATACAAGCTGTACACTTACTACTTTGCTACCATGTAAAGTGTGATTTCTTCAGTGCTGTCACATAAAAAGGTATAACACATTTACAAAAATGGGAGGTGTTTACTCACTTTTGTGAGATACTGTATATATGTTTTGCAGGCTATTTATTTATTGCCTTCATTATTTACTATTTGAGTATGGTTAAAATAGTTTAATAGAAAATTGCCCAGGCCTGGAGGAAGCCTACCATTCCTTTTCAGGGCATTAAGAGAATGTATGATGGCTCCAACGCTCAACGAACAGATGTCTAGCATTCTCAAGGACTATTATGCAAAATTTTTAATGATTTGGGAACCTGCTTTAATACGCATTCCCTTACTTCCTCCAGCTAGTATTAGACATCCGTGACTGACCCGTCTGACCAGAGCAGCCATCAAACATGTTGGAGTCCCTTACACAGCTTTAGGCCTGGGACCCCCTGGCATGACCACCAACATTCTCGAATCCACCCACTGGCCATCCCACTGAGTTTGTCAGTGTACACACTTTTAGCTTTTTTTTTTTTTTTTTTTTTGCCACTATAGCGAATTCTCTAGAGAGACTTGAATCAACTTTCCGTTCATTACTATCCCTTCTCTTCTTCACATCATCGTAGCGTATATCAATTGCTCTTATGCATCCCTTTTATGTGCAATTTCATCTTTTAAAAAAATGCTTACAAAACATGAATATCACAAACTTCATCCTAAAAATCTCCTCACCCTCACACCTCTGGGGTAGAATACGATCTAGTTAGACATTCATAATTAATTTCATCAGTTTTGCTGTCAGTTGCCGAACTATGGATTTGTTTAAATATTTTACCTATTGTTACTTTATCTCTCTGTGTTCCCAATTCCCTTTCCCATTTTTTAACAAATGGTGGGATCTCTAGCTCGTCCACCGTCAACAGTAACTTGTATAGCCTAGATATAATACCTTTAGAGTTTAGAGCTCGTCTTCCGATGTTATTGGTTGGGGTAAATTTTTAATGTGCTGGAGGTACCGCCACTCATCAATCACCATTAATTCCCTGTTATGTACCAAATCCTGATATGTTACGATTTTCCCTTCTTTAATTATATCTCTTATTTGTGCACTTTTTTTAATCCAGTTCCCTCCTATTATCTCTCTTCCTGGTGCAAAGTATTAATTTTCCTTTAGTGCTATTAACGGTGAGTTATAGTGCCCATTTAATTGTTTATATACCCAATCCCAAATTTTAAGTGCGTTCCGTGTCAATTAATTTGTATTCGGATCAAGTGTCCTATATTTGAGGTTTCCACACTATCTTACCAAGTTGTGCCTTGTTATATGTGTATTCTAAGTTAACCCACCCTTTTTCACTTTTCTTTTCCCCAACCCATTCAACTATCCTCGACAGCACTATCGACTTATAATATTTTTGGATATCAGGGACTGCTAGCCCTCCTCGTTTTTTTTTCCTGTTTCAATATTGAGAAGGACACGAAATTCATTATCAAAGACTTAAGCTTTGAAAAATAAAAAAATAGGTAAAGCTATAGGCATCAACTGGAATTTATAGCGAATCTTTGGTAACAAAAACATCTTTAACATATTAATGCGTCCTATCCAGGAAAGTGATCTATTAACCAGTCTTTTAGTTTCAGTTTTAATTTCGTCTAACAGTGGAATGTTTCATAGTTAGTAAAGTTGAATAAAGACATCAGTCCATCCAGTTCAACCTGAGTGAGTGTCTACAATTTTCCCTATCCCTGTACATTGCACACTCACATCGGTCCCTACCCTCAAGGAGCCCACAATCCAAGGTCCCCATTCATATACTAGGGCCAATTTTTGGACAGAAGCCAATTAACCTACCTGCGTGTCTTTGAATTGTGGGAGGAAACCAGAGTACCCGGAGGAAACCCATGCAGGCACATGGAGAAAATGCAAACTCCAGGCAGGTAGTGTTGTGGTGGGGATGTAGTTTAATTTATATATCTTTATATATCTTCTTCAATGAGTTTGCTAATTTTATTCCTAGATATTTAAATTCTTTCCTCCATGGGAATTTACATTCCTTTTGGAGCTGCCGTTCTTCAAATATACTTACATTTATATTTAAAATTTCGTATTTTGCTTGGTTGATTTTAAAATTTGACAGTTCACCATAATGTTCCATAACCTTTATTAACTTGGGCATTGTAATCCTAGGTTTACTTATATACAACAGTACGTCATCCGCGAAAGCGGACAGTTTCTGTACCTAATTTCCAACCTTAATTCCGGTTATCTCTGGGTCATTTCGGATCATGGAAAGTAGTGGCTCTAAAGATAACACAAATAAATGGGGTGATAGTGGGCACCCTTGTCTCGTCCCGTTTTTCATCTCGAAAGGAGGAGACGATGTACCATTTATCTTTATAGTTGCTGTCAAAGGCTTTCTGAGCATCCGTTGACAGTAGCAGCCCTGGGGATCCCTCCTCCATCTGCAACATCAGCAGCAGAGTTCTCACCCCGTTGTCCCCTCCCTCCCTGGGACAAAACCACCTGGTCCGGGTGTACCAGAGAGTTCATCAGGGCCTTCATCCTGCCTGCCAATATTTTGGCAACAAATTTAGTATCCGCATTTAGCAGCGATATTGGCCTATAACTAGAGCACAATGTCCCATCTTTCCCCCTCTTTCTGTATTATGGTTATCGAGGCAGACAGGGCCTCCCTACTCATCTCAAATTTCGCCCCTAATCCGTTCTTAGATCTACATAATTTCGGGGTTAAGATATCTTTATACTTTTTATAATAGTATGTTGTAAACCCATCTGGTCCTTTTCCCCGGGGCCGAGTCTGATAAGGCATTATTTATTTCCTCCTTCGTTATGGGCTTTTCTAGGATTTCCCTTTCATTTTCTGTAATCTTAGGCAATCTGGCATTTTTTAGGAAATCATTTGTTTTCCTTCTTTTTTCCCCAATCTGATCCTCCTTCTGTTTTACTGAATATAGCCTCTCGTAATCATTTTTGAATATTTCCGCTATTTCTTTGTTGTATGGGCCATATCACCTTTCCAAGTTTGAATTTTTCCTATATAGTTTATAGATTTTTTCTTTTGAAGCATTCGTGCAAAGTATTTAGTAGGTTTATTACCCCCTTAATATCTCCTGCTCCATTAAACTTCTTAGTTCATCCCTTTTAATTATTACCTTTTGATATAGCCTATCTTGGTTCTGAGATTTTTTTATGCTGTTGTTCCTCTCTGTATATTTTATCCAATAGTGTTTTAATTTTTTCAGATATATCTTTTTTTTTTTTTTGTTCCGATCGCTATCAAAATCCCCCTGATATATGCTTTATGAGCATCCCATAAGGTTTGCCCTGTAATTTAGTCAGAGTCGTTTGTTGCGAAATAGTGTTCTAATTCTTTGCGTATTATTTCATAGCCTTCCTCATCGTAGATTAATTCTTCGTTTAAACGCCAAGAAAAGGCTTGCCCGGGATTGACAATTTCATTCTTACAGGGACATGATCTGATAATGTTGTTATCTCTATACTAGTTTCTATTACTCTTTCAAGTACTCTGTGGTCAACCAGAATATAGTCAATCCTGGAATACGTCCGGTGTACAGGGGAGTAAGACGTAAAATCTAATGATTTTGGATGTTGGATTCTACCACACATCGATCAGTTGGCACGTATTCAGTTTTTGTTTTATCATTTTTAACTATACGTTACTCGTCCCCTGTACCCTGGATGTACTGTCCATTGCCGGGTCCATACAAAAATTCATATCACCCATTATGATTGCATAACCTCTCCTGAAGTCCATCCGCTTACCCAGTATTTTATAGGATTACTATTAGGGGAGTAGATATTTGCCAGTGTAAACTCCATTTCACCTAATTTACCTTTTAAAAAAAGGAATCTTCCTTCTGGGTCTGTCTCCCTTTCTTCTAGGATAAACCGAGTCTTCTTTGCAAACCCTATTGCCACCTCTCTTCCCCTGTTTGTTATTGCGTCCCCGTAATACCAAATCGGGAAGTCCTTAGAGTATAACTTAACATTTGATTCGTGAGATATATGCACCATATTGTTTTAACTCTTAAGATCTTATGCCTCTTAATTGGTGTATTTAGCCCCTTTACATTACAAGTCATAAAATTTATGGCCGTCATCATTGTTGTCCTAAATTTCTATGCAGACCTCGTTTCTCTTGCCTATACCGGGATTTTATGGATTTCTTTTTAATCATACTGGAATCTTTCCCCTCCCCCTCCTCCATCCGTCCCTGCCCACCCCGCCCTGCCTCCCCTCTTCCCTCCTTGGCCCTATATCGGCCTCTCCGATATAGTACCCTGACCATCTCCGAATCATCTTGTTCCGAGGTAGGGCCCAAGCATGTGCCACCACCCCCCACCCCCCTTAGCTAACGGGAGGGGGGAGGCGGGCCGGTCACCCACAGTGCTCCGAATGCAAGATGACTTATCTCTTCCCCCACCACCTCCCCCACCACCCCCACTTAATCCCGTAGCTATCCCTCACTTCCTATGATATTTCACAATCTTCCTCCATCCAGCCCGGCAGCTCTGGCACCTGTAAATCCAATTTATTACAAATCTCAGTTAATTCTTCTGGGAATCTCAGTCTCGCTGATCTTCCTTCTTTGAAGCCTATCAGGCATGCTGTGAACCCCCAATTATATCTTATGTTCCCTCTTCTCATCTTCACCAATAGGAGTTTTTTAACAAGCGCCTTCTTGCCAGTGTCTATGGTGCTAGGTCCGTAAATACTTGAAGCTCTAAGCCGTCATACTGTACTAGGGGCCTCCCTCTTAGTTTTGTCCTAATTTCTGCTTTATCCTCATAGAATCTGACTATTATGTCCCGTGGTCTATCTGCTTCCAAATTTCTTGTTTTGCCAACCCGGTGCACCCGCTCTATCTTTGGGAATTCTTCATCACCTTTATCCAGGAGTGGACCAAATATTGTTTTAATAACTTTTCTCAGATCTTCTCCCCTTACCCCTGGGATAGACCGGATTCTCAAGTTTTGTCTTCTACTATGGTTTTCTTGGTCTTCCAATCTATAAAGTATTCTCCTCTGATTTTGTTGTGATGTTTTGACTTGCTCCTTTAGTTTACCAAGCTCCTGGGTCTGTTTATCCATTCTTTCTTCCACCACCTCTACTCTTGTTAAGAGTTGACCTGGGGTACCTGTTAACATGTTGATATCTGCTTTGATGGCATTCTCTAGTCTCAGGAGCATCTCTGTCATCTCACCCTTTGTTGGGATTAGATCTTCTGGCCTTTGTTCGTCTGCTTTACTTATTTCCAATTCACTCTCTGTTGTTAGGTCTTCTCTGGATTGGTCAGGTGTCTCCTCCGATTTTTTATCCATTCCCTTTTTCTTGTCTATTTTAGGCTGTTGTTGCTTCACTGCATAAAGATCTTTTGGGGCTAGCTTCTTGAGTCATATACTGTTTAATTGTACTGTCTGTTTTATCCTTCTGGGTTTTGGGGGCTTCTCCCTTTGTGGTTTTACTCAATTTACTCATGATGTTTTTCTTGACCCCTCTTATTCGTTTCCCCAGCTTTCATTTCACTTTTCTCACCTTCTGTGGTTCCTCCTCTTTCTGCCCTGCAACCTCCTTCCAGGTCACCGGCCCTACCACCTTCTGCGGTAAACCCTGCTCTCATGCCTCCGAAGACTCTCTCCGGTCCAGTCGGTCTCCAATTAGTCCCAGGTTACAAACTGGATTAAAATTATACACAGACACTGCCACAGTTCATGCAAGGAATATTATCCAATAGTCCCTCTGGTATCCATTCACAGGTAACCGTATATCTTGACCATTTGGTAGTACTACAAAGCTAACTGTATTTATACCAGGTACTCCTAATGGTTGAATCCACTGCGGGCTTTAACCATCCTATTTGGTTTGTTCAATTTACGTTTGTGTGTGCTGCTGTTGGTACCAATTGCTTTCACAAAAAAAAAAAAAAAAGAAAACAGGGTATGCAAAAATATGCAACATACTCAGCCTCAGTTCATAGGTAAATAAATAGAAACAGTACCACCACTTTTGCTCCTGTTATTCACAGACCTGAGCAAACTAATTTATGGGCATTGTCTGGGTGTCTAACTTTCTGTATGTAGGATGCCCTGTTCCCCAACAAAAAAGTCCGCTTCAGATATATAGGTGGGAGAAAAAATGTTGATGTTTTGCCTGCTGGGGGATTCCAAACATCCCTATACAAGCTGCATTTTAAACAGAGTACCTCTTATTTCTGCCCTTCAATATCAGCCGAGATTACTGCTCCCGTTAAGCATCCCGCATCTCTTCATCCCGGTCTCTGGCTGGTCTGTTTGATGTCCTCCGTAGGCTGTCAGGTACTTTTCTGAGGGAGCTGCTATACTCAATAGAAGGCAGAGATAGAGGCCGAGTGAGTGGGGGGGGGCTCCCGTTTACCTTCCCGCCAGACTGCACCCAAAGGATTCCTCCACGGGTTTCGCTACTTGCAGGCACTGGGGGTCCGGCTTTCCGTTACCACGCTCCTGCTCCGGCTCTCACATGCAGACCCCTCCCTCCGTGCAGGACGTTACGTCCTCACGTCATCCCGCCTCCTGGGGACCCCACTTTTATCTTAACACAACTTAATTGGAAAATTAAAAGTGTATTCCAAGTCATTAGTGCTTAAAAGATTTAACAGTAAGAAATATATTTTGGCCAAAGAGCAGCAAAGAGACAGTCCAGTATATTAAGCAAAGAGACATTCCCATATATTCAGCATACAGACAGTTCAATCCAGCAATGAGACAGCCCAATCCAGCAAAAATACATCCCTATATATTCAAAGAGACAGCCCAATCCAACAAAGAGACCGTCACAGCCCAAGCCCACATCCAGCAACATTGTCAATTTACCATTGTGATGTCTAACAGCTTGTCTCCATACTGGTTCACGGTGAGCACTGAGCAGTCCTGCAGGCGACACACAGCACAGCTCTTCCACACGGCTAAGCTGTGACTGGTGTGGTGCTCAAACCAGCATTGGGTCTGCAGGGAGACAGCAATGAAGAAGAAAGCAATGAAGCTGTACCATACAGTATGTACATGAGAGGAGTGTGTAGGAAAGATATGAGTGGGGGGTATGTACAGGAGAGGAGTGTGAAGGGTTTGAAAGCAAGCAGAGGGTAAGTGTGTGTGTGTGTGTGTGTGTGTGTGTGTGTGTGTATAATTATATATATATATATATATATATATATATATATATATATATATATATATATATATATATATATATATATATATATATAGAAAAACAAGTAATTAGAAAACTTTAAACCGCTTAATCAAGCAATTAGAAAATCATCAATCACAGCAACGCTTTGAACAACGTGTACCGTTGACACTATCATAAACATTAATCATAAAACACAAAAACCACAGAAAAATGCCAGTGGTCACAGAGTAAAATGCAATCATATAAATGTAATCATATAGATGTACAGGAGAAGTGAGAGAGTTTGTGAAAGAGTTAAATGGGTGAATCTATCAGGATCGGCGAGTGCACCGTCACCGTTAATATCCACACCGTGCTCCACACGTTCCCCTCAGGGGTTTACACTCACCAAATGAAGAGTAAAACAAAGCCTTAAGCCATCAGCATCTCCCGCATCCATCTGTTCCAGTCTCCAGATATCCAGTCAACCACCACATATAAATGGAAAACAAAGCAGACTCCACATCGAGCAGATCCGTTTGACTCTTTTTATTTTTGTGTCTTTAAAAATTTCTCATAAAAGTTTCCAACATACAGCGCTTCTGGTCCCACCTTGAAATCACACCTTGGTGTTTTAAATGCCAGTATATAGGATCTGATGAATCAAACATGAAATATCCGGCCTGCAGGAGTAAGAACGAACCACTCACCGCTCTGCAATGTCTCCTTCCGGCTCTCAGCGCTGTGTCTGTGTAACGCAGTGCACGCTACGTCACTTCCGGTCGCCGTCAAGCCACTCCCTGACCAGTTTCGTCACTTGGACTTTGTCAAAGGGGCTTGGTCTTGCGGCGCGGCGTCCCGGGTTATATACAACACTAACCCAACCCATTAATTTAACCAATTATAGCCTCTGAAATACAATCCAATGGTGCACAGCGGAGATCAGAGGTTATACTCAACACCAAGCTGTGGATCATTACAATCTTTAGCCGGTTTACTAAATAAATCAACGGGATAGCAGTCAGTGTAATCCCACAGGTCGGCAAACATATAAAAATCATAATGTTTAACAGGAACTGTAAGATTCATTAAAAAATACAAATATAAATATCACAATATTGAGTTAATGTGTATCTCATGGGAGATACTGAGAAACTAAACATAATAAAATAAACTAACATTTATTAATACAAAACAACTAAAATGAATGCTGCATTTAAGCTAATTTAAAACACTGTATATAGAATCACAGGCAGCAGGGATATAACCATTGTTACAACGAGATGATCATCAAATGACCAAAACTGAAAACTTTTGTCACCTCATCCATACCATCTGGATACACCTATACAGCCCGATATATCAACATATAACAGCCTATAAATAATTAAAAAGTTAAGAGAGAAGAAATGTTCTCTCTATGTGCTAAAGAAATACTGGAAAAAGTAGCCCAAACGGACATCAGGTAAATATCAAATCAGTAGCAAAAATTAGTGGCCATCCCAATTATTGAAGAAGAGTATACTAAAGCAATCATTCCACTCATACTCATATTATATATATATATCAGTTATCATATACGGTATTCTATCATTTTCCACAGATTACTCCACAAATGTTTCATATGGACATTCTTGAAGTTATTGTAGCCGTATTAGTGCAATAGTGACAGAGAAAATTGAGTACTGTCCGTGATACTAGAGTTTTATGACCCCCCTCTGTGACTGTGATCTCCCCCCCCCCCCCCTCCAGTCATTAGCTTTCCCTCTGTCTTATCTCAATAGCTGATAGCTTTATTACCATTGCCATACTATTGATTTGTATATGTATGTGTTTGTTTTTCTTTTCCTACCCCTCAGAGATTTTTTTTTTTTCTTTTGTTTTTAACATTTTACCTTCTGCTAAAACTTTTGTGAATCAGTACTGCTTAGACCTTGAAGAAGGGGACACACCTCGAAAGCTCGTCCATGAAAAATGATATGTTAGTGCAAATAAAAGTATCACGGACAGTACTCAATTTTCATATGGACATTCAAAATCACAGTAGCCTGCACCTAGATGTCAAAATCTGATCCCAAACTATACATCACTTATGAAACAGTTTAGGTCCAGATCTACATTTAACCCTTTAGGTGCAAGGCTGTCAAATAAATCCATTGGGTTTCTCTCAGAGAGTTCCCTAATCATATTTGGACCCCTCCATGCGGGCTCAATATGATCAATCCCCCCAGAACTGTAAACCAGAGGGGTCCTGGCTAATAGGACTAGGAATTGTCAATAGGCCTGCTAAGTTCCCTGCATGGTTTGCACTTCCTACAGGCAAAGAAGCCATCCCTATCCCAGAACGAGGGTGGGCGTTCAGGAGGATCTAATACCTTTTTAACTATAGAATCCCCATAGTTTGGGGCTCTGCTGTAAATAAACTTAGCTTTGAGTGGAAGCACTAAAGTTTTATCAAGGCAAAGAATGTGCCAGTTGGTGTTAAAGATATTTTCCACCTCTCTATACTGCGAGTGAAAAAACCTCCCGGGGAATAGCTCTAATTTCCTCCACCAGAGTATCCAAATGAGGACTTTTATATCCTTTATCCAAAAATCGATTTTTCTTGTTCAATATATTTATTGCGTTTTCACAAAGAAAAATAAAGACATATAATGCATGGATACATAACATAAATCAGAATGTAGTAGAATATAATATTATGTACAAACCATCTTACAACTGTGTTAACATTACATACTTTATAAGAGATAGGAGTATGGATGAAGACAATAAATAGTCAAACTGAATAAAATTGTCTAGATGTAAGATAAGTAGAGTATAAATCAGTTAAAGCGACGCAGTGCCGAATCGCAAAAAGGGGCCTGGTCCTTTGGCTGCCAATTGGTCCGGGGCTGAAGTGGTTAAAAGAATACTTTGGTCTGTAACTTAGCCTCTACTCGGTAGATATTGACATCTAAGAAATTAGGGATTTGGGGATCTGGTCCCCAACCAGAACCACCAAAAGGGAAAGAGCTAGCAGACTATCACAGTAAGTTTTGAAAATAATGCATCAATGAATATATAAACAGGTATATATAAAAAATATATACAACATTTTTATTAATACATAGACAAATTTAAAAGTTTAAATTGTCCATGTATTAATAAAAATGTTGTATATATTTGTTATATATATATACCTGTTTATATATTCATTATCTTCAAAACGTACCTTGATAGTCCACTAGCTATTTCCCTTCTGGTGGTTCTGGTTGTGGACCAGATCCCCAAATCCCTATTTCATATATTCACAGATGATGGTACCTTGAATATCAGTGTTAATTAAATTTTTTAGAAAGTGAGGCCACACATTTTCTTAATCTAAGAAATTAATCTGTTCTCTACTCCATTGACTTGATAATTTGATGTTATTACTATTTTTATTCAGTTGTTCTAGAAATACAGACAGTGATGTTTCCTTGCCCGCCCATATCAAGAGCAGGTCGTCAATAGAACGCCTGTAAAACAACAACTCAACCCTCTTATTATGAAACAGCCTATTGCCACTCCCCTCTTCTGGGTATAAAAGTTACTGCCAAACCAGAAGTAAATATGACAAAGGCAGAACTCAAGCGCATTTCGTAAAAATACTTTTTGGGCGTGGGGTAAATCATCCCTTTTACTTAATGCCCAATTGAGGGCGAGGAGAGCATCCTCATGTTGAATTATTGTATACAGGCTTGTTACATCTGACGTAACTAGAAATATTTAATCTTTACCTTTTAACGAGACTTCTTCTAAAGCTTGTAACAGATTTTTAGTATATTTTAGATATGCCTTAGTGGCCGTAACACTTTTCTGCAAAAAAATATCGAAATATTTGCAGAGTCTAGATGTAATGGAACCTATCCCATTAACAATGGGTCTCGGTGGGGGGTTCAGAGAATCCTTATGGATTGGGGGAGGGTGTAGATGGTAGGTATCCAACTAAACTAGTTGTAAGATAACTTTTTTCTTTAACTGTCAAAACATGTGTATGATATCCGTAATCAATAAGGGCTTCCAATTCTGCTCTATATTGATTAGTAGGATCACCATCCAACCTCTGATAGGTATCTCCATCGGATAACAATTCGATCAACTGATCGTTATAACTTTGTTTTGACATAATTACTACCCCTCCCCAATTATCCGCAGGTCTAATTACTATCCCCTTTCTAGACTCTAAAGCTTCTATTCCTTCTTTAATAAACCTCGGATTTACATCCTTTCTGGATTGTATAGTTTCTTAATCCCGTAGAACTAGGTTTTTAAACACCTCAAGGTGCTGTGTAGCAATATTTGGTGGATTGAATAGTCATTTATTATTTAAACCACTGTCAACTGCCACAGACATACCGCTACTTAAACCCACTGGATTAGAATTTTTATTCAAAAAGTGTTTAATACTAATCTTTCTCATAAACTTATGCACATCTACATATGCATCAAATGTCCCCAATGGTCTCTTCAAACCACACTTGAGGCCTTGATGCAATATGTTTGTCTCCTTGTGAGAAAGAGATTCACTGCTTAAATTGACAGAATAAGCGGTATTTTCAATTTAAGCGGTGAATCTCTTTCTTATAAGGAGACAAACATATTGCATCAAGGCCTCAAGTGTGGTTTGAAGAGACTATTGGGGAGGTTTGATGCATATGTGGATGTGCATAAGTTTATGAGAAAGATTAGTATTAAAAAAACACTTTTTGAATAAAAATTCTAATCCAGTGGGTTTAAGTAGCAGTATGTCTGTGCCAGTTGACAGTGGTTTAAAAAATAGTTACCTGCCCACACACAGTGGACATCATCCCCTTTGGTTAAGGAACATACCAAAGGGTCAGATGATGAGAGTAAGGAGGAACTGTCCCAATACAGAGGATTTTGATGTGCAGGCGACTGTACTGAAAAAATGATTTTTGGATAAAGGATATAAAAGTCCTCATTTGGATACTGTGATGGAGGAAATTAGAGCTATTCCCCGGGAGGTTTGTTTGGAAAATGCACCGCCAGCTATTAAAAATAGTGATCATGAGTGGGAATTTGTATCATCTTTTCACTAACAGTATAAAGAGGTGGAAAATATCTTTAACACCCACTGGCACGTTCTTTGCCTTGATAAAACTTTGACTAAAGTGCATCTACCCAAACCTAAGTTTATTTACAGCAGAGCCCCAAAATATGGGGATTCTACAGTTAAAAAGGTATTAGATCCTCCTGAACGCCCACCCTCGTTCTGGGATAGGGATGGCTTCTTTGCCTGTAGGAAGTGCAAACCATGCAGGGAAGTTAGCAGGCCTATGAGGGGAATTTACACTTTTGTCTCCCCCGCTAATAGAGATTTTACAATTAAACATTTCATCACCTGCAACACACCATACGTAGTGTATGCATTATTGTGCGCCTGCGGGTTGATGTATTTTAGGAGAACGAAAAGGCTGTTAAAAATCAGAATAGCCGAATATGTCCACAATATACGTATTGGATATAAAGATCACAAGGTTTCACTCCATTTTAAATTACATCATAGCCAGGACCCCTCTGGTTTACAGTTCTGGGGGATTGATCATATTGAGCCCGCATGAAGGGGTTCAAATATGGTTAGGGAACTCTCTAAGAGAGAAACCCAATGGATTTATTTGACAGATAGCCTTGCACCTAAAGGGTTAAATGTAGATCTGGACCTAAACTGTTTCATCAGTGATGTATAGTTTGGGATCTGATTTTGACATCTAGGTGCAGGCTACTATGATTTTGAATGTCCATATGAAACATTTGTGGTGTAATCAGTGGAAAATGATTGAATACCGTATAAGATAACTGATATACTATGTATCCAGATGGTATGGATGAGGTGACAAAAGTTTTCAGCTTTGGTCATTTGATGATCATCTGGCTGTAGCAATGGTTATATCCCTGCTGCCTGTGATTCTATATACAGTGTTTTAAATTATCTTAAATGCAGCATTCATTTTAGTTGTATTGTACTAATAAATGTTAGTTTATTTTATTATGTTTAGTTTCTGAGTATCTCCCACGAGATACAATTATAAATATCACAATATTGAGTTAATGTGAATTTTTTTATGAATCTTACAGTTCCTGTTAAACATTATGATTTTTATATGTTTGCCGACCTGTGGGATTAAACTGACTGCTATTCCGTTGATTTATTTAGTAAACCGGCTAAAGATTGTAATGATCCACAGCTTGGTGTTGAGTATAACCTCTGATCTCCGCTGTGCACCATTGGATTGTATTTCAGAGGCTATAATTGGTTAAATGAATGGGTTGGGTTAGTGTCGCATATAACCCGGGACGCCCCACCGTAAGACCACGCCCCTTTGACAAAGTCCAAGCGATGAAACCGGTCAGGGAGTGGTTTGACGGCGACCGTAAGTGACGTAGCGTGCGCTGCATTCCACAGACACAGCCTTGAGAGACGGAAGGAAAGTGCAGAGTGGTGAGTGGTTCGTTCTTACTCCCGCAGCACGGATATTTCATGTTTGATTTATCAGATCCTATATACCGGCATTTAAAACACCAAGCTGTGAAAAATAAAGAGAGTCAAACGGATCTGCTCGATGTGGAGTCTGCTTTGTTTTATATTTATATGTGGTGGTTGACTGGATATCTGGAGACCGGAACAGATGGATGCGGGAGATGCTGATGGGTTAAGGCTTTGTTTTACTCTTCATTTGGTGAGTGTAAACCACTGAGGGGATGTGTGGAGCACGGTGTGGATATGAACGGTGACAGGTGCACCCACCGATCCTGACAGATTCACCCATTCAACTCTTTCACAAACTCTCTCACATCTCCATTACATCTATATGATGACATTTATATGATTGCATTTTACTCTGTGACCACTGGCATTTTTCTGTGGTTTTTGTGTTTTATGATTAATGTTTATGATAGTGTCAACGGTACACGTTGTTCAAAGCGCTGCTGTGATTGATGATTTTCTAATTGCTTGCTTAAGCGATTTAAAGTTTTTTAATTACTTGTTTTTCTTTATTTAGTGTTTTAGTGCTATATTATGCATGCTATTTGTTTTTCTATTTTATAGTATGCCGACTGATGTTTTATTGTTATTTTGGATTTAAACCTTGAGCGCTGAGGTGGGAATAAATAGGTTGCAGTGTTCTTAGATTATCTAATGTTAAAATATTTGTGGAAAAAAAATTATATGTATATATGCAATACCCAAGCACCCTGTGTATGTCCAGATAATGTGAAGTTAATTTATAACCATGCCATTTAACCCTATGTTGATCTAAACTCTGTACAATCAAAAGTGTAAACACACCACAAAGTATGAAGGTTATGTTCACATCTATGCATGTGGGGAATGCATGCAAAAATTGCATTCTTTCGCAACATGCAGAGAAATTTTTTGCCCTTTAGCAGTGCCATTATTGTTGATAGCACCCCACGTATCTGCAAACACACATGCCAAACCTCATGGTGCCACAGCATCCTGTGGTTCAGTGTAGCACACTTTCTGAAAATGATTCAAGTACTTCTTTTGTGTTGCTTGCGCAAGGGGAAGCCCACTGAAATGAGCGGGCTGCCCTACACGTGAAAAATACACCCATGCTTGGTCGCACCTGTATGTGTGAACTGAGCCTAGACACAAAATAACAGTCCTCCATAAACATAAATTATTCACTAAATAATCAGTGTTCATACAATAGTGCTACCATGCAAGTAGTTGTGAAATCTGTGCTATGTTTGGTTTGTTGAAGATTGTTGTGTGATTGTGTGATTGATGTGGTGAGTTTACACTTTCATTGTACAAAATTTGGATAACACAGGGTTAAAGGGAATGATCATAAATTACGTTCACATTATCTGGACATACACAGAGTGATTGGGGAATGCTTATACTGTGATGTGTGCAGGGCCACTGATAAGCCAGTACAAATGGCCCTGTTGTACCCGGCCCAGCCAGCAGGGGGGCCCGGGCAATCTGACAGCAGAATGAATGCAAGGGAAAAAAAATCTCCAATCAGCGCCCAGTCTGCCAGTTTTACTTTCTGGGTCTCTCTGTAGATGTTCTTGTGGGAGTGTGGGAGGGACTGTTTCTTGTGTTCCGGGTGGAAGGTCACCTCTGCAGCCGACTGCATGTCAGTGCTGGCTCAAGTCATGGCCAGCCTGGCGGAGTGATTTATCTCTCTCCATTCATTCATGGGGAATCTCCCGCTATGTTATGGAGCTGGGGTCTGAACTGTTTTGCAGCCGTCCACTCACTGTAACAAAGCCCCGCCTCCTAAACCGTGATAGACAGAACACTGATCCAATGCTGGGAAATTGGATCAGTGTTCTGTCTATCATGGGCTTTGTTATAGTGAGTGGATGGCTGCCGAACATTTCAGACCCAAGCTCCATAACACAGCATTGATGGGCACAGTGAGGCTGCAGACAGGCACAGTGAGGCTGCATTGATGTGCACTGATGAGGCTGAAATGGGCACAGTAAGGCTGCAGATGAGAACAGTGAGGCTGCACTGATCTCTTGTATCATGTCTGCAGTCTCTGACCATCTCTTGTATCATCACAGTATTTCTTTTGGATAATCAAACTTATAACTGGCTGGAGAAATATAGATATCACTTGAAAACAAACTTGCGGCAGCACAGAGCCAGTCTTCAGAGTGGCATTTGTCCCTGACCCCTGTGTTTAGCCTTCTGGAGGATGCTGCTTCGTCTAAAGGCTGTATCTCCCAATGTTACGCCATCCTGTCGCAGTCCGTGATGAGGCAGCATCCTTTGAAGGTAAGGGAGAAGTGGGAGGCAGATGTTGGACAGTTAGACGGGGGACAATGGGAGAAGATCTTTCAGGCGGTGGGCAAGTGCTCACTGAATGTATCCCAAAGGCTTACCCAGCTATACATTCTGTTACAAACTTATCATACTCCCCACAGGCTCCACTTGATGAATCTACAGCTTGACTCCACATGTACAAGATGTAAAAAGAGACCATGGGGATCTCATCCATATGCTGTGACGTTGTCCTAAACTACACACATATTGGGCAAGTGTGGTGACTATGGACAACTCGTGTTTAATTTCTTCCACAGGACCCGAAGAGCTTGCCTCCTGGGTGCTCTGGAGAAATACGAGTGGGAAGAACATTGCAGAGAGGCTGTACATAGGAGTTCTATTTCAGGCGAGGAAATTAAATTATGCTACATTGGAGGTCTGAGGCTCCCCCAAAGGAGTGGATTGACAATATTGGATTGGTATTGAGAATGGAAAAAATGGTGTACCAACATAGGGGTAGTGCACACAAGTTTGAGAAATTATGGGCACTGTGGTTGGATGTGCCGGGATTACCCCCGGTGGACCTAGTGGCAGACAGATTACTGGGAATAAATGTCGGGTGAGGATTGGGCTATGTGAAATAATAAAGGGGATAATGTGACAATACTGATGTGGTTATGTAGGTGGTTGTTTTTCTGGTTGGACAATATGCACTTAATTCCATATTGCACTGAAGACTATGTTTGTAATGCACTTCAACCCATATTGCAATGAAGAATATGTCTGTAATGTACTGCTGCAAACGAAATAACATTTTGTTGGATATAAGAAAAAAAGAATACAAACTTACACTGTTTCAAGGCGGGGTCTGGGGAGGGGCCAAAGAAGGGACCAGGGGTGGGGCTGAAGGGGGCCCCATCAGGTAGGCTGTACCCTGGCCCTGTGATTTCTATCAGCGGCCCTGGATGTGTGCCAGATTGGGAGACTGCAGACTTAGTTGATCAGGGTGCTGGAGGGCATAGAGCGAGTCTGCAGGATATCGCTGGGGGAGACTGAAATTATATTCAGATTTTCTAAATACATACACCGCCTGGCATCACTCTCAGGGATCTTGTCTGTCCAGGTTTGACATTGACATCCTTGCGGATTTTCCCGAACGTTACTTATCAGCTGTCTAGGTTTCTTGTATATAACCAATGCCACTGTTTTCTTTTGTTTGTTTGACAGTATATGAAGCCTTATTCTGAGTTATGTTGCCATTTCAAGCCCCTGCGTGGGCAGATTGGATGCTTCTTTGTTATTCTTTTAAAAATTGATTAAACATATTTGTACCAGAAAATAGTTTAATGGACTATAAATTGATTAAATCTTCAAATTTGCCCACACATGCAGAGTGGCTAAGGTATATGGGAGACACTTAGATTGGAGCAAAGGTTCTGCTTGTAAAGCGTGAAAGTTTTTTTTATCCTAATGCATCCTATGCATTAAAAGGGGTGGTAAACCCTCGTGTTTTTTCACCTTAATGCATCCTATGCATTAACCACTTACCAACCGGCCCATAGCCGAATGACGGCTACAGGGCGGTTGGACAACTCTGGGAGGGCGTACAGTGACGTCCTCCCAGAATCCCGCTCTCGCGCGCACCTGAGAACATCTGTGACCGCCGGGTCGCGGCCGTTTACCACGTGATCCCTCTGTCAAAAAAACGCTGGTTCCTCTCTCCCCTCTCTGTACCGATCGGTACAGTGTGAGAGGGGAGAGATCAGTGGCAGCAGCGCTGTGGGCTAGATCTGTAGTGCCCACAGCGCTGCTCTGTAACAATTGACTCTGCAATACCCTGCCAATACTTTGCCATACCCTGCCAATACTCTGTAAAACCCTGCAATACCCAGCCAACACTCTGCAATACCCAGCCAACACTCTGCAATACCCAGCCAACACTCTGCAATACCCAGCCATACTCGGTGATACCCTGCAATACTCAGCCATACTCGGTAATACACAGCCATAATCTGCAATACTCAGTGATACCCAGCCATACTCGGATGTACTCAGCCTCTGTATGTGGCCAGGCTGTGGAAGTCTCACACATGTGGTATCGCCGTACTCAGGACGAGTAGGAGAATATATTTTCGGGGTGTCATTTTTGGTATGTACATGCTATGTGTTAGAAATATTGTATAAATGGACAACTTTGTGTTTAAACTTTGTGTTTTAACCACTTCCCGCCCGCAGGCCGTCATATAACATCCTTGACTTTGTGCGGGGATATCTGAATGTTGCCTGCAGCTATAGGCATCATTCAGATATCAGCTTTTTCAGCAGCGATTCCCTACACCATAAGAATGATCATAGCGGCTGTTCCGCTGCTTGACCATTCTTACGGGAGGCGAGAGGGGACAACCCCCCCTCCCGCCGCCCTCCGGTGCTTCTACTTCTAGCTTCTGACTCACCGCTACGATCTAAGACAGGATCGTTTTTTTATTTTTTTTTATTTCAGGCTTCCCAGCCTAGAGGTGAGATGTGGGGTCTTATTGACCCCATATATCACTGTAAAGAGGACCTGTCATGCCATATTCCTATTACAGGGGATGTTTACATTCCTTGTATAAGGAATAAAAGTGATCAAAAAAAAAAGAAGTTTTTGGGAAAAAAGTGTCAAACTAAAATAAAGTAAAACGAATATATATATATATATATATATATATATATATATATATATATCTCGTAAGCGAATGCATACGCAAGTCCCTCCCACATATGTAAACGGTGTTCAAACCACACATGTGAGGTATCGCTGCGAACGTTAGAGCGAGAGCAATCATTTTGGCCCTAGATCTCCTCTGTAACTCCTCTGTGTTGCGCAAATACTGTGCGAGATAAAAAGTTGCAATGACCGTCATTGTATTCTCTAGGGTCTGTGCTAAAAAAAACATATATAATATTTTGGGGTTCTATGTAATTTTCTAGCAAAGAAATTATGATTTTTACATGTAGTAGAGAAATGTCAGAATTAGCCTGGGTACTCCAGAACGCCTGATGGTGCTCCCTGCATGTTGGGCCTCTGTATGTGGCCACGTAAAAGTCTCACACATGTGGTATCGCCATGCTCGGGAGTAATAGCAGAATGTGTTTTGGGGTCTAATTTGTGGCATGCATATGCTGTGTGTGAGAAATAACCTGCTAATATTTTTGTGAAAAAAAAAAAAAAAAATGAAAAAAAAAATCGTGATTTTGCAAAGAATTGTGGGAAAAAATTACAACTTAAAAAAAACTCACAATGCCTCTTACTAAATACCTTGGAATGTTTTCTTTCCAAAAAGGGGTCATTTGGGGGGTATTTGTAATTTTTTGGCATGTTAGGGTCTCAAGAAATGATATGCCGTCAGTACTGGCACCATAGCTTGTGGACTCTAACTTTCACGAAGACCAAATAATATACACTGATTTGTACTTATTTTTACCAAAGATATGTAGTAGTATAAATTTTGGCCTAAATTTATGAGGAAAAATTACTAATTTGCTAAATTTTATAACAGAAACAAAGAAAAATTATATTTTTTACAGAATTTTTGGTCTTTTATAGCGCAAAAAATAAAAAATAAAACCCAGAGGTGATTAAATACCACCAAAAGAAAGCTCTATTTGTGTAAAAAAAAGGACAAAAATTTCATATAGGTAAAGCGTTGCATGACTGAGTAATTGTCATTCAAAATGTAAGAGCACCGAAAGCTGAAAATTGGTCTGGTTAGGAAGGGGGTTTAACCACTTCAGTCCCGGACCAATTGGCAGCCAAAGGACCAGGCACTGCGTCGCTTTAACTAACAATTGCGCGGTCATGCGACGTGGCTCCAAAACAAAATTGGCGTCCTTTTTTTCCCACAAATAGAGCTTTCTTTTGGTGGTATTTGATCGCCCCTGCGGTTTTTATTTTTTGCGCTATAAACAAAAATAGAGCGACAATTTTGAAAAAAATGCAATATTTTTTTACTTTTTGCTATAATAAATATCCCCAAAAAATATATAAAAAAAATTTTTTTTCCTCAGTTTAGGCCGATACGTATTCTTCTACATATTTTTGGTAAAAAAAAATCGCAATTAGCGATTATTGATTAGTTTGCGCAAAAGTTATAGCGTTTACAAAATAGGGGATAGTTTTATAGCATTTTTATTAATATTTTTTTTTTATTAGTAATGGCGGCGATCAGCGATTTTTATTGTGACTGCGACATTTTGGCGGACACATCGGACATTTTTGACACATTTTTGGGACATTTGTCATTTATACAGCAATCAATGCTATTTAAATAGCACTGATTCCTATGTAAATGACAGTTGTAGTTAGGGGGTTAACCACTAGGGGGCGGGGAGGAGTCAGTGTGACGTGTTGTGTTTTTTTTCACAGTAGGGGGGCGTGGCTGTACGTCTGATGTCATTGATCGGCGTTCCCGATGACAGGGAACCGCCGATCACTGACAGTCAGTGTAGGAAGCGCGGGGAGAGGTTTGTTTACATAGACCTCTCCCCGTTCTTCAGCTCCGTAACCCGATCGCGGGATACCAGCGGCGATCGGGTCCGCTGGTCCCGCGGCCGTGGTCACGGAGCTCCCGACCGGGTCGCGCGCGCGGCCCCCCCCCCGGCAGGCAAATTAAAGGGGACGTACAGGTACGTGCTTTTGCCTGCCCGTGCCATTGTGTTGACGTATATCTACATGAGGCGGTCGGGAAGCGGTTAAGTGCCCAGTGGTCAAGTGGTTAAGGTGAAAAAACTTCTGTCAGTGACCGGCCCCCCAGCCCCCCCCCCCCCCCCGTATAGCTTACCTGAGCCCCTTCATTCACTTGGCAAAGATGCACTGTCCCTCTCTGCACGGGGTCCCAGCTCTTGATTGGATATATTGATATTGGCTCCCAAATCAATGTCAATCAAATCCAATGACGCGGGTGACGGGGGCAGGGCCGAGTCCGGCTTTCGTGTCTATGGATGCAAATGCTGGACTCGGGAGTGTGCCCGCAAAGTAACCCCCTGGGAGAGCGCTTCTCTTGGGGGTTATCTGATAAGAGGAGGAGCCACACTGTGTAAAACGAGCTGCACAGTGGAGGTAATTATGACATGTTTGTTATTAAAAAAAAAAAATTAAAAAAACTGAAGCCTTACAATCACTTTAAGATAAAATGCCTTCTGTGTGCAACAGCCCCCATAATACTTACCTGAGCCCCTTCTAGATCCAGAGACCGTATTGGCTCCCGCTGCTGTCAATCAACCAATGAGTAGAGAAAGGGGGCAGGGCCAGGCCACGGCTCCGTGTTTGAATGGACACAGGGAGCTGTGGCTCAGCTCGGGTTGCTTGCTGTGGGGGCACTCAACAGGAGGCAGGGGCAAAGAGCATCGAAGAGGGACCCAAGAAGGGAGGATCTGGGCTGCTCTGGGCAAATCCACAGCACGTTTGACGTTTTACCTAAAAAATAAACAGACTTTACAATAAATTTAAAGTGTAAGTTCACCTTTACAGAAAAATATGTAAGGTAAACTTACACAGGTTACCCCCCCCCCCCGGTGCTGCTGACATTTACCACCCCAATCAGCGGTTCTAAGCCCTGGTATATCCGCCCAGGGGCCCGGGGCTTAGAAATCCTCTCTCCAGTCTTGTGTCTGCTCCATAGCTGACATGACGGGCTGCTGATTGGTTGGCGCCACCCATGTGACGGTGCTGCTCCAAAACGTCCCCTGACGAGGGACGTTTTGGACATTCACCTCAGAGGATTTCTAAGTCCCGGGCTCCTGATGCGGATATACCAGGGCTTAGAACCGGCGATTACGCGCGGTACAGGTCAGAGGGGCACCTGTGTAAATTCACCTTACAGTGTTTTTTGTAAAGGTGAACTTACCCTTTAAGCCCATTGTGATTATTTGGAGCACTGAGAGGTTCTTTTGTATAATGTGAATGTACCATTGTACTGGTTTGACAATCCATGGCACCCAAGATACAAATGTGTTATTGAGATGCTGCATTGTTTGAAGTTCTGTGAATTGCATATATATAAACCTATCCTTGTATATTGGTTACTCTGGAATTGTGTACGTTCTTTAAAAAAAAGTTCCTGACTTAAAAAAAGAAAAAAAAATCTCCAATTTTTACACATGGCAACAAAAAACTTTGATAGTCTTTACAATAATAATAATGAGGTTGACTGAAAGCCAAGTAAAAAAGACTAGAGAAACTTAACATGAACGTATCACCACGTTCAAATATCTTACACCAACGAGTCCTTAGGGAACTTAGCTCAGTTACAGCCAACCCACTATTTCTAATTTTTAAAGACACCTTACTGACCAGAATGTTACTGACTGATTGGTGTAGATCCTAACATCAATAGTGTGCAAGGTATTTGAGGGAATTGTAAGGGACTCTATGCAGAATTTTTTCTGCAATGAAGGCATCATAAGTGAGAACCAGCATGGATTAACGAAAGACTATTCTTGCCAGTTCAACCTCTTACCGTTCTACGAAGAAGAAAGTGAGAAATTGGATGGTGGAATGCAAGTGGATGCAGATATCTAGATTTTGCTAAAGCATTATATACTGTACCTCATAAAACATTTAAAGTGTATGTATCCCCACATTTTATATTCCTGATATGTGTATTTTGTACCCTGAAGTGGTGTAAAAAGTATCCTGTTCTCTTTGCATTTCTTCCTTTGTATGAAATACCCCGGTGATCCTGTCAGTCACTGCTTTTCTATTTCAAACTGACCATGCTAGGCATAGAAGCACATTCTTACCAGCATGGTCAGTTTTCTAACTGTGGTGAGAGCACACTGGGAAGATCAGTGTATTGCTCTTTCTCTGCCTCCTGCTAACACGCCCCCCTGCAGAGTCTTATGCAGCTGAGAACAGAGGTCAAGTGGTCACTTATAAAAAAAAGAAGTATTAATGTTTTGCTTTGCATTTCTATTTTAACAGCTTAAAGACCACCCCACGTACATCTACTTCAGCAGGGTGGCCCTTTAGCGCAAAATCAAGTTCCTGTATGATTTTTTTCTTCCGGGTCTGGGACGCATGCACGCGCCACCGGCGGCCCCCTTCGGCTGTAATTAGACACATCGGGAGCCAATCAGCGGGTCTGGCGGACAGGTGTCCGCCAGGACCCGCTGATCGTTTCCAAGGCAAACAGAACAACCTTGTATGTAAACAATGCAGATCACCGTTCTGTGCCAGGGAAAGACGGAGATCTTGTGTTTTTGCTAAGCAGGAACACAGATCTCTGTCTCCCTACAGTACAAGCATCCCCCAACACAGTTAGAAAGCACCCCCTAGGGACACATTTAACCCTTCGGTTTTCATTGTTCTACCGTACTTTGTCGAGAAGTTACAAGGCATCATGATCAGACACCTCCCTCTCTTGTAGGCAAATATACTCGCCTGTGTGTAATATTTTATTGTGAAATATCTTGAAAACTTTAGACAACCAGCACCTTTATCATCATTTTTTATTTCATCTTTCTTTTAGTGAGTGTAAAAACATGAAAAAATAGGATTTTTTGTACTAACCGTAAAATCCTTTTCTCTGTAGTTCACCGACTGACACAGCTCCTCTCTTAGACCATTGGGTTGTTATGCCACCTTCAGGAGAAGACTAGGCATTACATGTTAACATGTGATAATAAAACTAGAACTTTCTAGTTCAGCCCAAGGGGCGGTCCTTTAGGTAACAACCCCACAGCATGCTACTGCAGCCTCAGTACGTCAACAAGCAGTATATCGTAGACAAAAATAGGAGGGGCGGGTGCTGTGTCAGTCGGTGAACTACAGAGAAAAGGATTTTACGGTGAGTACAAAAAATCCTATTTTCTCTTACATTCACCGACTGACACAGCTCCTCTCTTAGACCATTGGGACGTCCCCAAGCAGTGCCAAAACGAGGGGTGGGAAAACAGCATAAAAACTTCACCCACCATGGCATGTGGGAACTAGTATAACTTTACCCACAAAAAACAACAGCGTGTGGGAACCAAAAAACGTTGTTACCCACAAAAAAAACAAAAAAACAAACAGAGTGCTCCTATACTGGGAGTCACTACCTTCAAAACCGCCTCAGAACTGCGGTAACAAATGCAACAGTGCATTTACTTAAGGTACTGTGTTTTTACCAAAAAAAATAAAAAAAACAGGAAAAAATGTAAGTGTAATTGCAATTATATGGCCGCCTGCAAAACTTTGATGCCAAAACAGGCATCAGCCGATGCACTGACATCTACCTTTTTTGAAAAGGTGTGAACAGACGACCAAGTCGCCACTTTACACACTTGAGCGACAGACGCTTGATGTCGGAAGGCCCAAAACGTTCCGACTGCCCTTGTGGAGTGGGCTGTGACCGGAAAGGGGGGCACCTGCCCCTTCAAGGCGTAGGCCTGTACTACAATCTGTCTGATCCACATGGAAATGGTGGCCGACGAGACCGCCATGCCTTTTTTCGGACCAGACACCAAAACAAACAAGGAGTCTGACTTCCGAAAAGGGACTAGTAGCAGACAAATACACCATCAGAGCCCGAACCACGTCCAGGGGATGAAGGGCCACCTCTTTAGGATGTGTCGGTTTAGGACACAAAGATGGTAACACAAGGTCTTCATTGATGTGGAACGCCAAAACCACCTTCGGCAGAAAAGCAGGTTGCAGACGCAACACCACCTTATTCTTGTGGATAACCAGATAGGGCGACTTGCAAGACAAGGCCGCCAGCTCCAAAACCCTCCTAGCCGGAGTAATGGCCACTAAAGAGACCACTTTCTGGGAAAGAGTCAACAGAGGGATCTCCCTGATCTCTTCAAATGACGGTTTTTGAAGTGCCGATAACACCAGGTTCAAAAGCCAAAGCTGACATGTGTCCCTTAAATGGTGCTTAAAGCCAGTTTCTGGTCTACTCCTTGCTGTAGACACAACATGATCCTGGATATAGAAAAGGCGCACGGACGGCAACCTTTCTCCTCACATGGAGATGTAGGCCTTCCAGGTACGATGATATATCTTCCGAGAAGAAGATTTCCGTGTTCTCAACATAGTTGGAATCACCGAGTCCGAAAGACCCCTGGCTCTCAATAGCCATGCCGTTAAAACCAGCGATGGTAAAGCAGGATGGAGGTTTGGACCTTGAGACAAAAAGGTCCTCTCGTAACGGCAGTCGCCATGGGGCTTCCGCCACCAGGCGCACTAGGTCTGCGTACCAGGGACGCTGAGGCCAATCTGAGGCAATCAGTATTACTGGAATCCCCCCGGCCTCCACTCTGCGGAACAGACGTGGTAACAGTTTCAGCGAAGGAAAGGCATAGATCAGCTGGTACTGATCCCACGGAGCCACCGCCTGACGCATCTGCCCAAGGATCTCTTGTCCTGGACACGAATCTCGGCACCTTTCGATTGAGACAGGAGGCCAAAAGATCCACGTCTGGTGTGCCCCCTCACAGGCACAGTAGCCTGAACACCTCCGGATGCAACTCCCATTCTCCTGGGTCCAGCATCTGGCGACTTAGATAGTCTGCCTGCCAGTTCGCCACTGCCGGGATGTAAATGGCCGTCAGGGCCGGTACATGTCGCTCTGCCAACTGAAGGATGTGAGCGACCTCCCGTGCGGCGGCTGAGCTTCTTGTTCCTCCTTGGTGATTGACGTATGCCACCGCCATGGCGTTGTCTGACTGGATCCTGATCGGACGCTCTTGAAGTCTTATCAACCATGTGAAGAGGCATAGCCTGATCGCTCTCAGCTCGAGCAGATTGATCGGCAACTTGGATTCCTCCACCGACCAGAGGCCCTGGGTCGACTGAACTCCCATTACTCCACCCCAGCCGCTTAGGCTGGCGTCCGTTGTGATCACCGTCCATTTCAGAGGTAGGAACGACTTCCCGGACCGAAGTGTCGGGGACCTCAGCCACCAGAGCAGGGAATCCCTGACTAACTGGCTCACCTGAATCTGCCGATTTGTCCCACTTTGTCAAGATCTCCCTCTGCAAGACTTTGGTGTGAAACTGGGCATACGGTACTGCCTCGAAGAAGGCCACCATGAGTCCCAGGACTCGCATGCAGAAGCGTAGCGACGACCACTTGTGGTTCATCAGCAGTTTTACCGCGGCTCTGAGAGTCTGCAGCTTGTCTGAAGGGAGAAACACTCTTGCTTCCATGGAGTCCAGCAGTAAGCCTAGGTAATCCAAACGCTGAGTCGGTACAATCACCAACTTTTTTAGGTTCAACAGCCACCCAAATTCCTGCAGGATCTGCATGGTGATCGCCACATCCTCCTCTAACTCTGAGGCGGAAGACGCTCTCAGTAGGAGATCGTCTAGGTAACCCACGATCGCGATCCCACATTGTCGCAGCAATGCCAAAACAGGAGCCAATACCTTGGTAAAGACTCGGGGGGGCTGATGCCAAACCAAAGGGCAAAGCCAAACTGGTAGTGTGTTTCCCCAACTGCAAACCGCAGAAACCTCTGATGCCGAAGGCATATGGGTATGTGCAGGTACGCATCCTGGATGTCCAAAGACGCCAGGGGGTCCCCTTGAGGGAGTACAGCGACTACTGAGCGAACTGATTCCATTCTGAACCTCTGTACTTTTACAAAGTAATTGAGGGCTTTTAGGTCCAAGATTGGACGTACCCCTTCCTTTTTGGGGACTACCAACAGGTTTGAGTAGAACCCCTGGAAACGTTCTGATTCTAGGACAGGTACTATCACCCCGCGATTCAGCAGGTCCCTTGCCGCCCCCAATAGGGCCTCCTGGCGAGCCGGGAGTACGGGTATTCTGGAGGAAAGAATCTGTTTTGCGGCCAAGAGAGGAACTTATCTTGTAGCCTGAGGAAATCAGATCGCAGACTCATTGGTCAGACAGCCGAGAGACCCACCGGGCTGCAACTCCCGAAGGCGACCTCCCACCCGTGTTGCAGGCAGGGGCAAACCTTCATGCGGTAGCGCTTTTGCTCGCAGGCTTGTGGTTCCAGGGACGCTTTTGTCCTTCAGAGGTCGTCCTGTCGGGCTGGGGATGCTTAGCCGAAGCCCCGGGCGGACGAAAAAGACGGTTGTGAGCGGAAAATGAGGGCCCTTGCCTACGGCGTGGCTCCTTAGCCTTCCTGGCCTGTGGGAGTAGTGTACTCTTACCACCAGTGGCATTTTCAATAATGTCATCTAATGAGGCTCCAAAGAGCTGGTCGCCAAGGAAGGGAAGATCCGTCAGGGCTTTTATAGATGCCTGGTCAGCAGACCAGCATTTTAGCCAAATCAGGCACCTCAGCACCACTGCTGACACTAAAGCCCTGGATAACAGAGGGAGAGTATCCAGGCCGCGTCACAAATGTACTTAAGGCCTTGCACTAATTGGTCTGCTAGTTCCACGCAGACAGGAGAAGCCTGTTGCTCTCCCAATTCGCGGTGCAAAAGTTTTGCCCGCTCAGTGAGTGTCTGAGACACAAGTGCGGATGCCAGTACTGGTCGCATTGCTGACCCCACAGCCGTAAACAAGGAACAAGCCACTGCCTCGGCCTTCCTGTCCGTGGGATCCTTAAAAAGGCAGGAGTCCCCTCTACTGGGATTGTGGTTACTTTGTTTAAACCGGAAACTGTGGGGGCTACGACCGGAGGAGCCGACCATTTTTTGAGAAGGCTCTCCTCAAAAGGGGTAACACACCGCCATGTATTTGGGGACCGAAAAGGTCCGCTGCGGTCGCCCCCATTCCTTGTAAAAGAACTCATCAAAATAAGTCAGATACGGGAACACCCTAGGTGAATGGGCTAGCTTATGGGACCCAAAAGGGACCGCTACATCAGCAGAGGGATCTGCTGGCTCCTGAATCTTCAGGGTATCATGCACAGCTGTGATAAGTGCTCCAACAAGCGCTTTGTCGCGCACGGACCCGGACAGGGACTCATCCTCACTGTCCGATCGGTCCTGGTCAGCGTCATCTGAAACGACAGAACAGGGGTCACCAGCCTCAGCAGGGCCAGAGTCTGTGTCAGAGCTCTCCCTGGAGGACGGGGGGGCAGGGGCTGTTTACTACCTTTGCGCCCACGCACCGCCTCCATCTTGGCAACGAACGAATTGAGGACCGCCGACAAGGTGTCCAGAGGCACTGCACTGTCTGCAGGTGAACCGGTTGCAATTGCCTGGATTTCGGGGGAAGAAACACCAGTTTCTGAAGCCAAGCTGACCCTACCCTGTCTGCCACCTGTTGGGGACTTAGGACAGTGATGGTCCCACCCTCCTAACTGCTGCTGGCTAAGGGGCTCTTTCCCGCAGGACTCACCACCCTGACTGGTTTCTGCGCCGTCCAGCTAATAGTGCCTGTATCCTGTGTCAGCTCCCAGATGCATAGGAGACCACACCGTGCTGTGCAGAGCTGCTCTGAATGGCACTGACACTGACCAAAAACGTGTTCAGGCTTCAAGAAAATGGCCACCGAGCGTCCAGTATAAAGGACACAATCACAGGGAAAATGGCCACCGGACTACAGTAAAATGGAGACAGAGCATGCTGCTCCCTGGTCACACCAAAAATGGCCGCCGAACACTGTATGCAATGAAGGACAGTGAAACAACAGGCAGAGAAATGGCGGCAAACAGCGCTACAGCGATCAGCAGACACAGCCTCCAGACACCCAGGGGAGAGACCTACAGACAACCAAGGCACAGCTACCCAGCGCAGTCCCCACCCCAGGTGAGAGCCCCCTGGGGAGCCCCTGTTCATGACACACACACCGCTCAGCACCCCATGCAGCATCCCCCACAGGGAAGGGGGGAGAGGAAGGATAGGGATAGGGAGAGAAGAGAGGGAGGTGAGGGACCCCCGAATCGACCTCCCAGGGAATGCCCAGCTGCTCAGCCCCACCGAGGCAGGGAGAGCTGTACTTACCAGTCCTGAAGAGCTGGGAGACATTCCATTGCAGAACTACTCACTAATCAGTATAGGGTAGCTGCTGGCCCGGCATATGTATGATCAGTAGCCCGGTCATATGTATGCCCGGAGCATAAAAGCTCACCGACCACCTCTGGAGCTGAGGTTTCGTCGTGGCCTGCCGAGCCGTAGCTGCGACCTGCACACGCTCGATGGCCGGACTGGGGAGACTACAAGGATAAGGGTATCCAGCCTGTCACCCAGCCGGCTGTTGATAGCAGATCACAGGATCTATCATCTTGCGCAAAAACCAAGCTTCTGCAGAAACAGACAGACCGATGGGCCCATCAGGGTTCCTAGGTCTTTCTCCTTCACTAGGCAAAATAAAACTGAGGCTGCAGTAGCATGCTGTGGGGTTGTTACCTAAGGGACCGCCCCTTGGGCTGAACTAGAAAGTTCTAGTTTTATTATCACATGTTAACATGTAATGCCTAGTCTTCTCCTGAAGGTGGCATAACAACCCAATGGTCTAAGAGAGGAGCTGTGTCAGTCGGTGAATGTAAGAGAAATTATTTTAACATCAATTCCGTAATGGTGGCCATATTATGGTCTTGAGTGCTAATTTCAGGAGATAGCTGTAGGGAGTCTCAGTGTACATTCAAGATGAGGCCAAACCAGTGTTTTGTAAAGGGGTAGAATTACATTGGTCTACAAATTTTGGAAAATTATCGACCTCCTAGATAAAATGTGCTAATTCTTACATATTTTGATTAAGGCCTCCTGGTTTCGTTCTTGTTTTGTCTTTTAATTAAAAAAATGAAGAGATTTAAAAAAATAAATAAAAAAAAAAACTGACTGCACCAATGGGAAACGTTTTACTTTATTTCTGTTTAATAAATCTTGTATTCGAATGGCCCACGTTTGGGACAATGTGATACTTTTTTGTGACAGGTTCTCTTTAGTTACATCCCTGAAGTCTCACCAGACCTCCATTAAAGCCAATAGAACAATGGGATCACAGAGCACCAGAAAAATGGCAGGGGTTTGTGTGTGTGTATGTGAGGGGAATGTTCCTGGGGTGTGCAGATGCAATCAGGTGGCTGTACTCATCTAAATTAAACACATTCAGCAACAGTCTGGGGTTTGTGTATAACTCCCCCCCCCCTCCCCCACTGCAAAAGGGTTAAAAGATTTGAGTATTTTCAGCGTCGCCCTCAAAGACACTTGAAAAGACCTGATCTCTGCTGTACTTTGTTATTTTTGATTTTTTTGCATCGTTACACATCCCACATGCAGTAAACAGCTTTTATTTTTTTTTAACAGTCGCTTGCCTATTAACCCCAAAAATGGCCAAATTTTAGCTACAAGATTTGCTCCCCATAAACTTCAGTGGAATTGGCCACTAAGTTCGGGTTGGCTGAATTTTAAATGAGATTCGCCAGACACTTGGCATATTAAAAAGGGACTCCTGGAGGCCTGGGCTGTTAAGTAGACTTTGGCTCCCCTTACTATATCCAAACAATATAAGGCAATTTCCTTGTCATGTTTGGAGGAAAGACAGAGGGAAGGGAGGACAATGTTCTCAATCAGGTAGAGAGAGAAAAACATATTATGTAAAAAAAAGGAAGGTTTTGGTCTCAAAACCATCATGTCCTTGTGTAAAACCAAAAAAAGGCTCTTTTTCAAGACAGAGCTGCTAACTCTAACATGCAAAACAGACATGATGGCAAACCAAGAAGGCAACCTTAAAGGTGAGGTCTTCCAATGGAATGTTTATAATCATTTCAAAGGGGGGTCTCTGAAGAGCAGAGACCACCAGGTTGAGATACGAGGGTAACACAGGAGGTCGAAAAGGGGGAATGATAGAAGAAACCCCCTGAGGAAAATACGCCACACCCCGAGTATCAACACGCGTAGGGAAGGGGCCAGGACGGAGCGAGAGAACGTACACCTGCCTGGAGAAAAAATAACAGTTTTTTTTAATAATATAGAGACACTAACCTCACAGAGTTTTTTTGGCACAATTGGCACTTGTGCACTTTATATTTGTGCGTTTTAGTTGTGCGTTTACAGATTTTGTGCACATTATTTGTTTTGCTATATTTTGCAATTGCACTCTACACCAGTTGTATGTTTACTATTTTATGCACATTATTATATTCTTGTGGATCTATAACTATAGATTAAAGTGGATGTCCACCCGATTTTTTATTTTTTTTAAAAGTCAGCAGCTACAAATACTGCAGCTGCTGACTTTTAATAAATGGACACTTACCTGTTCCAGCGTTGTCGGCAGAATGTGACGAGCGAGTGCTAGTCTCTCGCTGCCCCGCCGCCATCCTCGGTCAGGGAATCAGGAAGTGAAGACGCAACGTCTTCACTGCCCGGATCCCTACTGCGCATGCGCGAGTCGCGCTGCGCTTCTCTATTGGTCCCCGCTGTGTCCTGGGAACTGTGTTTCCCAAGACACAACGGGGCATCCTCGGATAGGGGCGGGGATGCTAGTCCCGGAAGTGGGTGCAGATACCTGTATTATACAGGTATCTGCACCCCCACCCCCCTGAAAGGTGCCAATTGTGGCAACGGAGGGGGGGAGGAATCCGATAAGCGGAAGTTCCACTTTAGGGTGGAACTCCGCTTTAAGATACAGATTATCTAGTGCATAGCCATTCCAGCGCAGCGTATATTTATTTTACCGTAAAGAAATTCTGATAAGTGATTGCAGGGAAAGAGGTTACTGGAAGAAGAGGTGCCGGATGCTGGTCAAGACCTGACTGATGAAAGGCCAAAATAAGAGTTATAACGTATTCCCTAGGGATAAGCCTTCTGTCTTTACACTACGCAAATCCAGCTTTTCATGTGCAATGGTATATATTGTAACAGTTAGATTTCTTTGCTCTAAGTAACGTGCAAATAACCAAATAAAAAGACACTCCTATCCTTTAGGACTTGGGGTTCAACAGCCATGTTAAAGCCAGCGACTGAAACAGGAGGCCATGAACCAGTAATAAAAAATAATACAGCGCTTAACAAACATGTGTCCATATATAGTTACATATATATAGCAACAGACGCAAGTTAAAAGTAGGCATTGGTGTCAGCATTCCAACTCCCACAGAAATCATTCAACTCATTAATACTAATAGCTCCTTCGAAATTATGCATGCTTCCACCTTGGGGAAATACACTACAACACAGGAACTATGGGCTCCTTGGAACGATTGGTATGATAAATGAAGAATGAGCACTTAGTGACTCCTGGAACCAGCTACCCTAAGCACTCAAAGTCTTGACTATATGGTTGTTTTACTGTTTTCCTACCCCTTCCTACTTCTTCCCTTCCCTCCTCCTACCCCCCTTCCCCCCCCCCCCACCCCTCCTACTTTTCCCAGCAGCTATACCCCTCACCGCTCCATACACAGCTGTCCTATAGGGCAACTTTGACAGTATGACTTGGACCACCCTACCAAACCTAAGGAATAAAACTGGTAATTGATAAACTACACAACACGGTTTGCTACCTCATGACGGGATGGCCGGGTCGCCCTCTGTTCGTGGCGGGCAGGCCCTCCTACCTCCGGGCACAGTGTGTTCCCTTTAGGGGAACAGGGGGCGGGGAGTCCCGCTTGGCTGCGGATGGAGGCGATATACCCGGCAGATCATATCTCGGCTTAGGAATTGTGTCAACTAGTTCTAGATGTTTGTTATTCTTTGTATTGTTAATGCACTGCGATGCATTCTTTGCTATTCCCTTCTACCTCTGTATGCTACACTTGAAAATTTAATAAAAATTTATTGTTTAAAAAGTAGGCATTGGAAATGGTATAATAACTGCAGAAAACGCCGTTATCGGCGTTCCACGAGACCGGAAGTGATGTCAGAACCGGAAGTATGTCACGTCAATGCATTTCGCCCTCCCACAGGGCATCATCTGGTCATAATTCCCAGTGGATACTTTTACAAGTCTATTTTGACTCCCAGAATGCAAATCTGGGTGTCATCGTGATCCGGTGAGTGAGGACACATGTGGGGGTGTTTTGTCACGCCTGAACTTGTCTATTAAAATGTGAAATATCCCCTGCAACATTACACTTTGGATGTGAAGCACCTATTTAGTTGTTTATTACTTTCACGGTTCACATGGACTTTTGTTACATATTATATATCATTGTTTATTTGTAGTCAGAGTCTTCAAGTGGGAAATGGGATATTCCTAAGAACCAAGGCCTGAGGTGTGCCTTGGCCTAGCTGGTCGGTATGCCTGAGAAGAGGGCAAAAAGACAGAAATTTAGGTGAAGGGAAGGTAATGATCCAACACGTATGTTGGCGTGTGCCCAGAAGGCAACAGTAAGAGTAGAACAACAACGCCCGCCCCTCTGTGCCTACCTAAGAATGAGAACATGAGCAGAAATGTCAAGACTTCTGCGCGTGATGACCCTAACGACAGAACCTCCCCCCCCACACCCTTGTGCGAGTGGTAAGTAAGCCAGAGTAACCTGCAGCGCAGAGACAGGTAATTGACTGAAAACTCAGGGCTGGTGTACCCACGGACCGTGGTGGGTAGTCGTATGAGTGTGGTGAATGAACATGCATCGTATGACGTATGGTATACGGGCGAGAAGATTGTGGACAACAATCAATTAACAAATGAAACCTCAGCCCATATGGATCTGTAGACGTGACAGATCCTGACGTAAGCCCTAACTAACTGACCCAGGTACAACATGAACACAGATACGATGAGACATGACAACCAACGAACAAAACAGCTACCGGAGTATGCCATGGGTGAACAACAACGCCCCTCTGAGAAACGCTGAGGCTGAAACACAATGACGGAACTGGTGAGGCAGAAACTTGATGACAGAAATGCTGAGGCAGAAAAGCAATGACGTGAATCCAGGGGCAAAAACGCAATGACGTGAGTCCAGGGGCAGAAGCGCAATGACGTGAGTCCAGGGGCAGAAGCGCAATGACGCGAGTCCAGGGGCAGAAGCGCAATGACGTGAGTCCAGGGGCAGAAGCGCAATGACGCGAGTCCAGGGGCAGAAGCGCAATGACGTGAGTCCAGGGGCAGAAGCGCAATGACGTGAGTCCAGGGGCAGAAGCGCAATGACGTGAGTCCAGGGGCAGAAGCGCAATGACGTGAGTCCAGGGGCAGAAGCGCAATGACGCGACTCCAGGGGCAGAAGCGCAATGACGTGAGTCCAGGGGCAGAAGCGCAATGACGTGAGTCCAGGGGCAGAAGCGCAATGACGTGAGTCCAGGGGCAGAAGCGCAATGACGCGACTCCAGGGGCAGAAGCGCAATGACGTGACTCCAGGGGCAGAAGCGCAATGACGTGACTCCAGGGGCAGAAGCGCAATGACGTGACTCCAGGGGCAGAAGCGCAATGACGTGACTCCAGGGGCAGAAGCGCAATGACGTGACTCCAGGGGCAGAAGCGCAATGACGTGACTCCAGGGGCAGAAGCGCAATGACGTGACTCCAGGGGCAGAAGCGCAATGACGTGACTCCAGGGGCAGAAGCGCAATGACGTGACTCCAGGGGCAGAAGCGCAATGACGTGACTCCAGGGGCAGAAGCGCAATGACGTGACTCCAGGGGCAGAAGCGCAATGACGTGACTCCAGGGGCAGAAGCGCAATGACGTGACTCCAGGGGCAGAAGCGCAATGACGTGACTCCAGGGGCAGAAGCGCAATGACGTGACTCCAGGGGCAGAAGCGCAATGACGTGACTCCAGGGGCAGAAGCGCAATGACGCGACTCCAGGGGCAGAAGCGCAATGACGCGACTCCAGGGGCAGAAGCGCAATGACGCGACTCCAGGGGCAGAAGCGCAATGACGCGACTCCAGGGGCAGAAGCGCAATGACGTGACTCCAGGGGCAGAAGCGCAATGACGTGACTCCAGGGGCAGAAGCGCAATGACGTGACTCCAGGGGCAGAAGCGCAATGACGTGACTCCAGGGGCAGAAGCGCAATGACGTGACTCCAGGGGCAGAAGCGCAATGACGTGACTCCAGGGGCAGAAGCGCAATGACGTGACCCCAGGGGCAGAAGCGCAATGACGTGACCCCAGGGGCAGAAGCGCAATGACGTGACCCCAGGGGCAGAAGCGCAATGACGTGACTCCAGGGGCAGAAGCGCAATGACGTGACCCCAGGGGCAGAAGCGCAATGACGTGACCCCAGGGGCAGAAGCGCAATGACGTGACTCCAGGGGCAGAAGCGCAATGACGTGACTCCAGGGGCAGAAGCGCAATGACGTGACTCCAGGGGCAGAAGCGCAATGACGTGACTCCAGGGGCAGAAGCGCAATGACGTGACTCCAGGGGCAGAAGCGCAATGACGTGACTCCAGGGGCAGAAGCGCAATGACGTGACTCCAGGGGCAGAAGCGCAATGACGTGACTCCAGGGGCAGAAGCGCAATGACGTGACTCCAGGGGCAGAAGCGCAATGACGTGACTCCAGGGGCAGAAGCGCAATGACAAAAATACAGGAGCAGAACGCAATGACAGAAATCCAGGAGCAGAACGCAATGACAGAAATCCAGGAGCAGAACGCAATGACAGAAATGCAGGAGCAGAACCCAATGACAGAAATGCAGGAGCAGAACCCAATGACAGAAATCTAGGAGCAAAACACAATGACAGAAAACCAGGAGCAGAATGCAATGACAGAAATCCAGGAGCAGAACGCAATGACAGAAAACCAGGAGCAGAACGCAATGACAGAAATGCAGGAGCAGAACCCAATGACAGAAATCTAGGAGCAAAACACAATGACAGAAAACCAGGAGCAGAATGCAATGACAGAAATCCAGGAGCAGAACGCAATGACAGAAAACCAGGAGCAGAACGAAATGACAGAAATCCAGGAGCAGAAGCGCAAATGACAGAAAATATGCTGAGACTGAACGCTGAGGCAGAAACGCAATGACAGAAATCCAGGGGCAGAACGCTGACAGAACGCTGAGGCAGAAAAGCCACGACAGAAACCTGGGCAGAAACGCAAATGACCGAAACACGCCGAGACTGAACGCTGAGGCAGAATGCAATGACAGAAATCCTGGGCCACAAACGTTGAGGCAGCAAAGCCATGACAGAAATGCTGAGACTGAACGCTAAGCCAGAAATGCTGGGAAGAACACTGAGACAGAAATGCTGGGGCAGGAATGTTATGACAAACGCAGAGACTGTACGCCGAGGCCAAATGCGGGGGCATGACGCAATGACATGAATGCTGGGGCATGACGCTAAGACAGAAAAAGCTGGGGCAGAACGCTAAGACAGAAATGCAGGGGCAGAACGCCAAGACAGAAATGCAGGGGCAGAACGCCAAGACAGAAATGCAGGGGCAGAACGCTAAGACAGAAATGCCGGGGCAGAAGGCTAAGACAGAAATGCCGGGGCAGAAAACGCTATGACAGAAATTCTGAGCAGAAAACACTATGACAGAAATGCCGGGCAGAAAACGCAATGACAGAAATGCCGGGCAGAAAACGCTGTGACAGAAATGCCGGGCAGAAAACGCTGTGACAGAAATGCCGGGCAGAAAACGCTATGCCAGAAATGCCGGGCAGAAACGCTATAACAGAAATGCCGGGCAGAAAACGCTGTGACAGAAATGCCGGGGCAGAAAACGCTATGACAGAAATGCCGGGCAGAAAACGCTGTGACAGAAATGCCGGGCAGAAAACGCTATGCCAGAAATGCCGGGCAGAAAACGCTATGCCAGAAATGCCGGGCAGAAACGCTATGACAAGGGTAAAGGAGCTGGCGGCGGCCGATTCACCTCCCCTGGCGGAATAGGGCGGCCCCTCATGGAGAAGGATGTATATGGAAAGTTTCTTTGAACACATGCTGCAGTGAAGTGCACTTTCAAAGACCTGTCTGGAGCAGCCTACAGGCTGCCTGCAGGGAAATACAGAATACTGAAGTAAACTTCAGAAGTTGTGGTATTGCTGCATGAAACCCCCTGCTTGGTATACATCGAGAATGTGTAAGGGGAGAGGAGTCGGCCGAACACACCCCCCCCCAACAGACATTGCCCTCGTGGACATGAATGGGAAGAGGAGTCGGCCGGCGGCCGAACACTTCCCCCCCCCCAAGCAGACATTGCCCTCGTGGACATGAATGGGGAGAGGAGTCGGCCGGCGGCCGAACACTCCCCCCCAAGCAGACATTGCCCTCGTGGACATGAATGGGGAGAGGAGTCGGCGGCGGCCGAAGACCCCCCGCACCAGGCAAGCGGGCGGGCGTCAGCCCAGCCAGACAGAGCATAGATAGACGGATGCCCCCTCCCCCTCCCGTGTGCGCGCCGGGAGGGCGGGCGGCTGCAAGCTGTGGGGAGAGTGGCTGGTGGAGGATGGAAGGGAGGATGGACGGACGGCCCCCCTTGCATGGGCGCCGGGAGAGCGGGGTGGGGGCTACAATTGGCCAGGTGGAGCTGAGGGGAGAGTGGCGAGGTGGAGGATGGAAGGACGCCCCCCCACCTCTGGCATGAGCGCTGGGAGAAGTGGGCGGCTGCCCCACCCCCACGGACCTGTGTAATATGAGCTGTAAGGGAGAAACGGACAGGGTGGCCTCCATAACCGGTGGAAACCCAGGTATGACGGGGGGCAGCAAGTGGTCCCGATGGTGCCTGGAGAGGAACAGACAGCCCAGGAAAAGAAACTGCCAAGCGGGCCACTCACCCCCCCGGTGGAACACCGGGAGAAGCGGCGGGGATCAGGGTGATGAGAAGACTTCACGATAGCCCCACTGTAACAGCCGACCGCTACTCAGCAAGGAGCCAGCCGTGGGCGTAACCCAGAAGACCCTGGCCCTGACGGAGGAGGAGGCTTAAATAGCCCTCTTGGGCTCCTCCTACAAATCCGGCCAGCCTTCATACTTGTTTTCACTTATATGGACACATGTTTGTTAAGCGCTGTATTATTTTTTTTTTATTATGTTCAAGTGTGTAGCACTTTGTGTAGAGCAGCTTCATTCACATCCGATTTTGTTTTTACTCAGCACGAGTTAAATATTTAGATATTTTTTACATGAACAAGTTTGGATGAGGCCAGGTCTCATGCATCAGAACTTCATCAGTATGTTTGTGTACTACATTCTTTTGGACAAATCTGGTGTGAAGAAAATCACCGGAATCCTTTCTTCCTCTTGGAGCAGGCAAGGAAGAATCTTCATTGCTGGGGAGGCATAAACCAGTTGGAACTGAGTTCAAGAAATCACAAGAGCTTGTAGAAGAGGTTTGTAGAAGAGCCATAGGCAGGGTAATTCCCTTTTATGAACACTGAGTGCAAAGGAGAGCCTGCATAATAGTGGCCCCTGTTGGTTTTGGGAATTTGGTTTGGGAAACTGTTCTTATGGTAACTGGTACAACCACTCCTTGTGCCTGAAGTTGGTGCAAGGAGGTCATCAAATCTGCATTTCATTGGTCTAAAGCTGGCAGACTGAAAACTAAAATACAAGGAGGCAGGATAGAATTACAGATTGGTCCTGGAGGTCTGGAACCTCTCAGATCCAAACTGACGCAAAGGCCAACAGCCATTCCCTGTTTCAGAGGAGTAGCGGCACCCCTTCATTTTTGGCTTCTGAAAACCAAAGGTTCTAGAATGCCAGAAATTTAGGTAACAATTCAGGCATAGTGGCTAAGAAATCTGGTTTTCTCAGACAGGCCAATGGTGATTGTCACAGTCAGATGAGGGAAGCAGTGTCAATATAGGACGAGGGAACTACTATCCCCCGGAATGGTGTTCTGTGATTCCTGTAGGCCATCTGCAGGACATATGCTATTTGGACCTTTAGTCCCAGCTTCCCTGCACATGTAACCCACCATTATTACTGAGGGGATACCCAGTGAGGTATTCACAGTTAAGGAGTGTAGAATGGATGGGGTTTTGCATGTCAGGAAAAAGCAAGAGTCACTATAAACCAGGAGATGATCAAGTTCCTTTGGCTGTGTCTCTGTAGAAGACAGCGGCAAGAATTCAGAAATGCACTGTGTGCATTCTTGGCAGAACATGTGGGTGGGAACACTTGGGAGGTGTGGCAAAGCTACTTTCTGAGACTAAGTAGAAGGGAAAACTGACAATTTTAAAAATGCTTGCGAAGAAGCGTTAGAGGCAAAATGGCAGGGGGTCCCACAATAAAGAAAAACACTAATCCTCTGCCACTAAACCGCATAATGTGCTATGCCCTGCAGATGGTTTTGTTTAAAGCCAGGAATCGGATTCCATCTACAGGGAAAACCGGTTTCCCTTTATCTGCAATGCTGGGCCCATGCTGCCCAATTTCAATGGGCAGGAACCGTGAAGGAGCGGTGTATAAAGATGCTGCTAGCAGGACTTTTTTCAGCGTCTTGCCAGCGCACCGCTCCAGTGTGAAAGCCCTCGGGGCTTGCACATTGGAGAGACAGCAGCGGCTGTTTCAGGGCGCTTTGCAGGCACTATTTTTTTAGCGCTGTAGCACCTGCAAAGCGCCCCAGTGTGAAAAGGGGTCTTATACTTGGTAATCTGTTATAAACCAGCAAAGATATTAACCCCTTTACGCTCAGCCTGGTGTCCCTTTACCTGATACTTTATGCCTGGGGAGTGTGTGGGAAGGACTGCCTGATCACCCACCCTGCTGGCTCCTGATCACTATTGGAGACCAGAATCGATCTTTGACAGTTGGATCACTGTACTAGGAGCCTACAGGCAGTCCATTAATGCATATGAGCATGAGCAGCTTGTGGGTGAAGTTCATCCTTTATGCTTCCGCAAATAATCATTACGTAGTCAGCAAGACGTTAAACTGGTCTTTACAAAACAAAAACAAGAATGCTTTCTGGTTGATTTGGCTGAATTAAAATGTATCCTATGGTCTCACCTGCGCTCTGAAGATCCTCTATGAGTAAAGTGTCCTATAATGGTGTGATGTTTAGCTCCTTTCTGTGTCTCTGTTTTTATTGCCCAAGTATTTGGAGCAGCAGACCGAGCAAAGAGAAGCTCCAATCCAGTACGGCACCGTACCCTGTAATATTTTAAAAATAGTTTAGTAAAACCAAACCTAATCTACAACTGATGCTACCCAACAGGAACCATTCCAATATTACACTTTTAAAAACCTTACCAAACAGAACTCACTATGTTTATTTGTCTAGAGGACTATATGTAGTGTTTGTAAGCCAAAATGTCAAAATGTATAAGGATAACAGATTCTTGCCTGGGAGTTTGTTACTTAAAATTCATTACAGTCATAAGAAGTTTGAAAACAACTGGACACGTATATGACTGAACCCTTTTCATTTCTCAAGGTCTTTAACAGGAAAAAAAAAAAAGACTCACTTTGAAGGAACTACAGATCTATGCATAACATCTATGCATTAACCACTGGTCTTCCTGATATCTCATCTATTCCGTCTAAATTAGCACATCATTTTTCTTTGTTATGACAACAAATTGGCTGCTTTCACCCTTTGTTGACAAAATTATAAGAGATTGAGCAAAAGTAAAAATGATGCTTAAATTAAAGCCGAGTTCCACCCAAAAGTGGAAGTTCCCCTTTAAAAGGACTCCTCACCCCCTTACATGCCACATTTGGTAATTTTTTTGAGGGGGGAGTAGGTACCTAGTTTTGACAGGTACCCAGCTCCCACTTTTGCTCAAGCCGCCTAGGTGACTCGAGTGGAAGTTCTTCTCTCCCCTTTCCTCCCTGCAATCTTCTAGGACACCTCACAGGTCCCAGAAGATTGCCCAGCCATTAAGGAGGCGCAGCGTGCACCCGGCTGTGAAGCCGCAAGCTGTCACAGCAGGGTGCCCACACTTGTGATGCCGGCACCAGGGAGAGAACTGAGGGTTTGGGTGGCTGCATCATGGGACAGGTGAGTGTGTGAATTAAAAGTCAGCAGCTACAAAAAGTGTAATTGCTGACTTTTAACAAACACAAAAATGACTGGAACTCTGCTTTAACATTTTAAATTAATTATTAAAAAAAAAAAACTAGCAATCTGATTGCTGCTAAAAACTTATTTTATCCAACTTTTAATGAAGCAAATCCAACTCCTCACCTAAGGCTAAATATAGGTTGTGTCCAGTTTTGCCGGAGGCTTATTGAGGCCGTAAATACCTCTCCAGGTAACAAAGTCTTGTCAGGTAAAGTAATTGTCATAAAGTCCCCAACGCTAAGCCGCTGAACTTTTGGTATGTTCACACCCACAAGATGAACCATCCCAGCAATCTCTGATCTTTCTTCATAATATTTGCATTCTTCAGATGCAGAATAATTCAGGGTCACATTTACAGGGAGGGACGTAAGAGAAAACCAGGAAGAAGAAAAGCGAAGCTCCACAATACACACATCAAGGGAAGTCTGTAAAGAACAGAAAAGAGAACATTGAAATGAAAGGAAATTGACAGTGTTGTATTTATAAATACAGTAAGTTACAGTATGTTAAGTACATTTCAAACAAGAAAATAAAAAAATGTAAAGCAAAATTTATTATATCATATAATTGAATGCTGATTATAGGGTTCACCTCAATCACCTTAACCTCAACTGATCTGAAAAAGTGGCACTGATTTAAGAAACAGCCTTATCCCGCCCCCCCCGTAACAATATTATATTCTTGATGCTTCGCTTATTTCACATTTTGTTATGTTACAGCCTTATTCCAAAATCGATTAAATTCATTATTTTCCCTTAAAATTCTACAAACAATACCCCATAATGACAACGTGAAAGAAGTTTGTTGGAAACCTTTGCAAATTTATTAAAAATATAAAAGTCACATATGCATAAGTATTCACAGCCTTTGCTATGACTGAGCTGAGGTGCATCCTGTTTCCACTATTTTGGAAAGGCACACACCTGTCTATATAAGGTCCCACGGTTAACAGTGCATGCCAGAGCACAAACCAAGCCATGAAGTCCAAGGAATTGTCTGTAGATCTCCGAGACAGGATTGTATCGAGGCACAGATCTTGGGAAGGCAGAAAAATGTCTGCAGCATTGAGGGTCCCCATAAGCACAGTGGCCTCCATCAGCCGTAAATGGAAGAAGTTTGGAACCACCAGGACTTGTCCTAGAGCAGACCGCCTGGCCAAACTGAGAGATTGGGGGAGAAGGGCCTTAGGGAGGTGATCAAGAACCAGATGGTCACTCTGACAGAGCTCCAGCATTTCTCTGTGAAGAGAGGAGAACCTTCAAAAAGAACAACCATCTCTACAGCACTCCACCAATCAGGCCTGTATGGTAGAGTGGTCAGACGGAAGCCACTCCCTTAGTAATAGGCACATGACAGCCAACCTGGAGTTTGCCAAAAGGCACCTGAAGGACTCTCCGACCATGAGAAACAAAATTCTCTGATCTGATGAAACAAAGATTGAACTCTTCGAACCAAAGCCTGAATGGCAAGTGTCATGTCTGGAGGAACAGTGAAGAATGGTGGTGGCAGCATCATGCTGTGGGGATGTTTTTCAGCAGCTGTAACTGGGAGACTAGTCAGGATCGAGAGAAGGAGGAATGCAGAAATGTATAGTGACATCCTTGATGAAAAGCTGCTTCAGAGCGCTCTGAACCTCAGACTGGGGCGAAGGTTCATATTCCAACAGGACAACAACCCTAAGCACACGGCCAAGATAATAAAGGATTGGCTATGGGACAACTCTGTATATGTCCTTGAGTGGCCCAGTCTTGAACCCGATTGAACATCTCTGGAGAGATCTGAAAATGGCGGTGCACCAACGTTCCCCATCCAACTTGATGGAGAGTGAGAGGTCCTGCAAAAAAAAAAAAATGGGATAAACCGCCCAAATATAGGTGTGCCAAGCTTGTAGCATCCTACTCAAAAAGACTTGAGGCTGCAATTGGTGCCAAAGGTGCTTTAACAAAGTATCGAGCAAAGGCTGTGAATACTTAAGTACATGTGATTTGTTTCATTTTTAAATTTGCACTGATTTCAAAACAAACTTCCTTCATGTTGTCATTATGGGGTATTTCCCTGATGAAGTCACTTGTTGTGACGTAATGCATAGGGAAGTAACCGGACTACAAGAAAACCGGAAGTGACGTAAAGGGGCAGATCTGCTGTTTTTAACTCTTATCGTTGCAAGTACCCATTTGGCTGTTTAATAAACTAGTGAGTTTTTATATACTACACTATGGGAGATTCCTTTTTATCCCCTGTTTATATTCGCTGTGAATGAACGGCCGTATGGATCGATTGGAAGCTATCATTTGTAATACACCATTTTGAGAGATATCATCCTTTGTTGCTGGATCCAGGGGAGGCCCCAAACTACAGTAATCTCTGTGGCGTTTTTTACCCATATTGAGGTAAGAATATAGAGAGCACTAAGTGGAGCACAGGAAGATCGCACATTGGAAACCACCTTTTGAAGACTTTATTTTGATACTTTGTTGCACATAAGCACCTTTGCACCTTTATTATTTTTCAGAGCTAATGGACTATTATAATCGCTATCATCATCTGATTATATGGAATTGGTTATTTCATTACTGATATACTGAGAATAGCCCATCAATTACCTATATATATAGGATTTGCTAGTGCACTGAGTTTACGTATATTTATATATACTTTTTTGATACTTTGATGCACATAAGCACTTTTTGCACTCTTGCACCTTTATTTCAGAGCTGATGGACTATCATACCGCTATTATCATCTGATTATATGGAATTGATTATTTCATTACTCATACTGAGATTAGCAATCATTGACCCTATATATAGTGTGACGGAACATCCCTACACTTTGCTTGAGGGCTCCTGTCAGTATACCGCTTCCTAAGTCCTGGAACATGAGTCCAATGGATCTGGCTATAAGAGCCCCCAAGAACTAGACAACACCAGTCTTGGAGTACATCAGGAATAACTTTTATTTGAGATGTCACACAAATATATACAGCCGGATGACTAAAACCTAACCTAATTAGCATGAGCTAATTATCTAATCATTGACCCAGACTAGTTAACTGAGAGATAAGACTTTTCAGGGTACGTCTCCTAGCTCACTTGACTGACTATTCAATACATATTACCATATTACCATAAACATCAACACAGGTTTAATTAGCACAACAACAATGTGTGGAATATTCTTACAAGCCAGACTAGGCTCATTTACACAACACAACAGACATGTGGCTGGAGTTCATGACATTAGCATCTGACAGCTTGTGTCCCAACAGTGTCATTAAGTCTATTGCTAATAGGGCAAATACATATCCAGAGTCTATGTATCTTGGGGGGCTGCATGGACCTGAATCCAAGTCACACCAGCTCAAGGGTCCCCAGGCATGCAGCTCAAAGAGCACCGTTCCCCCCAAATGCCAGGGCCCATAATCGCAAGGCAAGAGGCTCGCATTCAGTCCCCTCCAACAGCCTCTGTCCCGGCTAGGTCCGTCACATACAGGATTTGTTATTGCACTGCGTTTACGCATATTTACTCATACAGGATTACTAGTATATCATTGTTTACTGAAGCTGCACATAGTTATTTGGTTGCACAGTAAATATTTACAGAGCAATATTTACACATTCATTTTAAGATATACACAGCTGTTAATAAGTTGCGCTGATCACTTTTTATGGGGTATTGTTTGTAGAATTTTGAGGAAAATAATGAATTGAATCCATTATATGTTTGAGGCAGATATAAGTAATCAGACACATTGATTATTTTACCAAAATTAATTTAACCCAAAAGCAAACACTTATTATATTGCAGCGTACCATTTCTTAGATGTGATGGCTGCATTCATTTTCTTTTTTAGGCTTTTCTATTTATATCTAGCCAGTAAGCCTGTTTAAGCTCTTCAGCAAGCAAGCTCTTCAGCAGAATATTTCAGTTACAGAGATGAGGCCAACCATTTAACACTAGCAGGGGTGCTTACAATTATCACCTTTTATGTAAAACCTTTCTCCAAAATGAAAAAAAAAAAAAAAATGCTGTAACTGCTTATAAAGTTTTAGCTGGAGTCTGGCTTCAATTAGTTGGTGTCTTTAAATCTGCTATTAACACTCCCCTCCAACCCAGACTGACAATGCTGCTGTCCAAAGGTGCCCCCTGTGCACCTTTATCCAGAGTAGGGGCATTCTAGTACAGGAGGTGTGTTACTGGCCAGAATATTGGGGGGGGGGGGGGGGAGTCTAACAAAACGAAAACGAATGCAGCCACCACATTAAATAATTGGTGGGCTGCAATATATTACATTTTTGGTTTTGGGCTTAACTCTTTTAACTCACTCATAAAATGTTCAAAAACATTTTTTAACTATTATTTTAGTACACTGAAATTTCCTCAGTAAGATTTTGTTGTGCCCCAAGGACCAAAAACAAATTTAAAAAATGTGTTTTTTGTTACTCACTGTAACGGACACAGCTTTTCTGATTTTTGACCAATACAAATTTACAGCACCACCTAAAGGAGTAAGACACTAGGCAGAAAGAACTCGGCACCTAATATGGGCATAAACGCTTTCTCTGCTATAGGCTTGACAGTTAGTCAAAAAGCAGTGTTATGCCCCGTACACACGGTCGGAAATTCCGACCACAAAATCCGTCGGATTTTTTCCGACGGATTTTGTCCGACACTGGTGTTGCATACACACGGTCGGACAAAGTTGTCGGAAAATCCGATCATTCTGAACATGGTGACGTTCGTTGCGTACGACGGGACTACGTAGAGGCTAGTAGCCAATAGCTTTGGTCTTGTAATGTGATCTGAGCATGCGTGGCACCTTGTCCGTCAGAATTCACTACACACGATCGGAAAAAGTCCGATAGGACTTTGTTGTCGGAAAATTTGAGAGCAGGATATAAAACTTTGTCCATCGGAAAATCCGACGGAAAAAGTCCAATGGAGCCTACACACGGTCGGAATTTCCGACAACTTTGTCCGATAGGACATTTTCCGTCGGAAAATCCGACCGTGTGTATGGGGCATTAGAAGCAAAACCCCCAATAGAGGGGTGGATGCTGTGTCCGTCAATGATAGGGACGACTCAAAGTAGTGCCTCAAAGAGGGGTGGGCTAACCAAAACAATCGGAGCAACTAGGCAAACACAACAAAAAGAATGCAGGCTGACTAACTCAGATCCCACCTATTGAAAACCAGACTTTATAGGCTCACTATGGGATACCAAACGGAATTTAAAACGTAATGTATTTATTAATAAACATAAAAATAATAAACAAATTTGAAGATTTAAGAGCATAGGCAAAATAGCCTCAAAACGATCCACATATTCACATAGAAAACACCCTATCGATGGTATTGGAAGTCTAAAGCATACGAGATATTAGCTAGCATACAATGCATATAATTGTAGATCCAACTGGATCCTGATCATGAGCCCCCGGAGAACCCCTGGCCTATAGGGAGGGAGACGTACATACACATACAGGACTGCCTCGAAAGTGGACATGAGACCCAGCGCCTGCATGCAAGACCGCAGAGAGGACCACTTATGGGATAAGTACAGCTTGTTCACCGGAAGAAACACCTTGGCCTGCATGGAATCAAGTATCAGTATCAGCCCCAGATACTCCAGCCTTCTCGGCGGGGACAGGCCAGATTTGAGATTCAAGATCCATCCAAATTCCTGCAAGGAGCATATTGTGATCTCAACACTGTCCATCAAGGCCGAGCGAGTTTCTGCTCACAGGAGCAAGTTGTCCAGGTAATCATTTACAGCAATCCTTTGTTGCCTCAGTAATGCAAGGACTAGGGTCATAACCTTGGTAAATACCTAGGGAGCAGAGGCCAGACCAAAGGGAAGCTACATAAAATGATAATGTACATCAACTGGAGCCAGGGGAACTAAAAATCCTCCTCTGAGCCGTAAAAAATGCCTGGACTTCCAAAGGACACAGGACACAGGGTGGCACAGGAGGGGTAAGGAGTAGAGGGCAGGAATTGATTGTGATGGGCCTCACTTTGGATGTAATTACTGCTAATTTGCAATGAGAATTTACAAAATATACAGTGTAACTGTGTATTGTTGAAGCCTGGATCTGTTTGTTTATGTTGAACTCAATAAACATTTCTTTGGATAAAAAATAAAAAAAAAAGAAGTTGAATAGATGTGCTCAGCGTCAGATCCAGAAGTTGTCTTTGGGAAATAGATGTATGAGTGCTGCCAGCATTGCTGCAGAGTTTGATGGGGTGGGAAGTCAGCCTGTCAGTGCTCAGACCATACGCCGCACACTGCATCAAATTGGTCTGCATGGCTGTCGTCCCAGAAGGAAGCCTCTTCTAACAATGATGCACAAGAAAGCCCACAAACAGTTTACTTAAAACAAGCAGAGTAAGGACATGGATTACTGGAACCATGTCCTGTGGTCTGATGTGACCAAGATAAACGTATTTGGTTCAGATGGTATCAAGCGTGTGTGGCGGCAACCTGGTGAAGAGAACAAAGACAAGTGTGTCTTTCCTAGACTCAAGCATGGTGGTGGGAGTGTCATGGTCTGGGGCTGCATGAGTGCTGCCAGAACTGGGGAGCTATAGTTCATTGAGGGGACCATGAATGCCAAGATGTTTTGGGACATACTGAAGCAGAGCATGATCCCCTCCCTTTGGAGACTGGGCCGCAGGGCAGTATTCCAACTTAAAGACCCCAAACACACCTCCTAGATGACCACTGCCTCGTGATGGACTGGCCAAGCATGTCTCCAGACCTAAACCCTATTGAGCATCTGTGAACTGGAAGGGGGAGGAGCGCAAGGTCTCTAACCCCCACCAGCTCTGTGATGTCGTCATGGAAGAGGACTCCAGTGGCAACCTGTGAAGCTATGGTGAGCTCCATGCCCAAGAGGGTTAAGGCAGTACTGGAAAATAATGGTGGCCACACAAAATATTGACACTTTGGGGGCCCAATTTGGACATTTTCACTTAGGGGTGTACTCACTTTTGTTGCCAGTGGTTTAGACATTAATGGCTGTGTGTTATTTTGAGGGGACAGCAAATTTACACTGTTATACAAGCTGTACACTCTTCAGTGTTGTCACATGAAAAGATACAATAAAATATTTACAAAAATGTGAGGGGTGTACTAACTTTTGTGAGATACTGTGTATGGATAGAGATAGAGCTATTGCATCATTGGCAGCCGGAAATGCATCAGGTCCAGGTGGATTACCTCTAGATATACACAATCTCACAAAAGTGAGTACACCCCTCACATTTTTGTAAATATTTTATTATATCTTTTCATGTGACAACACTTTGCTACAATGTAAAGTAGTGAGTGTACAGCTTGTATAACAGTGTAAATTTGCTGTTCCCTCAAAATAACTCACACAGAAATTAATGTCTAAACCGCTGGCAACAAAAGTGAAAATGTCCAAATTGGGCCCAAAGTGTCAATATTTTGTGTGGTCACCATTATTTTCCAGCACTGCTTTAATCCTCTTGGGCATAGAGTTCACTAGAGCTTCACAGGTTGCCACTGGAGTCCTCTTCCACTCCTCCATGAGAACATCTGTAGTAGAATTTCATATTAACCAATATTCTTTATATTATTCATATTAATTTGCATATGTTTTATTGATACTATAATTATTATTCATATTATTATTATATAGTAATGGTCTTAATATTATTATGCAATAGTAAAGCAATAGTTATTAATCTTTGTTAATTACTTACCCACTTGGCACTTAAACCCCCTTCCTAACCAGGCCAATTTTCAGCTTTCAGTGCTCTCACATTTTGAATGACAATTACAGTAACAGTCATGCAACACTGTACCCATATGACATTTATGTCCTTTTTTCACACTAATAGAGCTTTTGTTTGGTGGTAGTATTTGATCACTGGGTTTATTTTCTGTGCTATAAATGAAAAAAGACTGCACATTTTGTAAAAAAAATAATCTTTCTTAATTTCTATTAGAACATTTTGCAAATAAGTAATTTTTCTTGATAAATATGGGCCAAAATGTATACTGCTACATATCTTTGGTAAAAATAACCAAAATTAGTGGATATTATTTAGTCTGTGTAAAAGTTATAGAGTCTACAAGCTATGGTCTCAATCACTGAAAATTGATCACATCTGATCACACCTGATGTACTGAGGCCTATCTCATTTCTTGAGACCCTAACAAGCCAGGAAAGTACAAATACCCACAAAATGACCCCTTTTTGGAAAGTAGACATTCCAAGGTATTTAGTAAGAGGCATGGTTAGTTTTTTAAAGTTGTAATTTTTTCCCACAACGATTTGCAAATGAATCTTTATTTTAATTTTTTTTCACACCAAATTGTCATTATAACAGATTATTTCTTTCATATGGCATTTACATTCCACAAATGACTCTCAACCACTTATTACATTTTTGAAGGCCCTGGAGCACCAGGTATACGGAAACGCCTACAAAGTGACCATTTTGGAAAGCAAACACCCCAACGTGGTAAAAAGTTTAAAGGGTTAATCCTGCGCCAGCACAACGAACAATGACTAAAGGAATGCTGCGCACACTTAATAGGAAATGTCTGAACCCAAGTAAAAGCAAAAAAAGGAGGTAGTGGCGCGCAAAGATAAAACTAAATATTTAAAAGACAAGACGGTAAAATAGACATAGAAGGCTCCAAGTGGATAATATGAATAAGATAAAACAATATAAACCAGCAATAATGCATATAATGGTGTGATAAAACCAGAGTATGTGGTAAAAAACAATCCTTGTTAAAAATGCATCATAAAAAACGCATGGTGCGACTGGATAAAATAATAGTGCATATAGGTGTATAAAAAGTCAGTGATGTGGTAAAAGAAAGGTGAAATCTTCCTGCACAACGTATGGTGTGTGTCCAATAAATAGTGAAAGGGGAGTGATCCAAGGTAAATGGATATATCAGAGGAATGGTACACAGACTAAAAGTGGTGTGAAGTGCAGCAAAGTAAAAAAGGCCTGGTAAAGCTAAAATGCCAAATGAAGAAAATAAAACGGTCCGTGCCAAATGGCAACTTAAAGTGAAACTGCAAATACTACAGAAGGTGAATAGCGATTAAAAAAAAAAAAACGCATAGTGAAAACGTCCAGAATAAAGGAAGTCCATATATATCGTGGGTGAATCTGGGTATCTTCTATCCGATAAACGGGCAGGAATATCTGTGCTGAGGTGTCCAATAGTGATGGGTAATGGGGGTATAAATCCTGTGCGGTGCTCCGTGCAATCCTAAAAGGGGATAAGGGTGGCCCCTTACCTTACAGCTGTAAGGTTACAGCAGTATAATGTGGGTCTTAGGTGACCGTCCTCTCGGGGGTGTCCTCCTGGGTTTTCAAATGGTGATCCTGGGTAGTCTCTGTCTGTATGTTCAGTGTGGGGCCCTTCAGCTTGTTCAAGCAGGGGGTATGGCAGGGGGTGGGGGGTTGGTTTTCACCTCAGTGGTACATGAAATTAAAATTGCCTCATAGTGTAGTATGCAAAGTGATAAAAAGATGTTTATTGCATTTCAAACAGTATACAGATAAAAGAATGGGTACTCACATTTAGGTAGTGAGTACAAAAGCAGGGTATAAACGAGCGTTCGAGCTCGGTGGCGTCACTTCCGGTAGAATCATGTGTCCCGACGCGTGTTCGTCACAAGGTCACGTGACTTCATCATCTGATGAAGTCACGTGACCTTGTGACGAACACGCGTCGGGACACATGATTCTACCGGAAGTGACGCCACCGAGCTCGAACGCTCGTTTATACCCTACTTTTGTACTCACTACCTAAATGTGAGTACCCATTCTTTTATCTGTATACTGTTTGAAATGCAATAAACATCTTTTTATCACTTTGCATACTACACTATGAGGCAATTTTAATTTCATGTACCACTGAGGTGAAAACCAACCCCCCACCCCCTGCCATACCCCCGGCGTGAACAAGCTGAAGGGCCCCACACTGAACATACAGACAGAGACTACCCAGGATCACCATTTGAAAACCCAGGAGGACACCCCCGAGAGGACGGTCACCTAAGACCCACATTATACTGCTGTAACCTTACAGCTGTAAGGTAAGGGGCCACCCTTATCCCCTTTTAGGATTGCACGGAGCACCGCACAGGATTTATACCCCCATTACCCATCACTATTGGACACCTCAGCACAGATATTCCTGCCCGTTTATCGGATAGAAGATACCCAGATTCACCCACGATATATATGGACTTCCTTTATTCTGGACGTTTTCACTATGCGTTTTTTTTTTTAATCGCTATTCACCTTCTGTAGTATTTGCAGTTTCACTTTAAGTTGCCATTTGGCACGGACCGTTTTAGTTTTATCTTTGCGCGCCACTACCTCCTTTTTTTGCAAACACCCCAACGTATAATCTATGAGGCATAATGAGTCTTTTGAACGGTTAATTTTTTCCAGAAGTTTTTGGAAAATTTGGGAAAAAAATGAAAACACATTTTTTTTTTACACAAAGTTGTCCATTTCTAAGATATTTCCAATACACAGCATGTACATAGCAAAAATGACACCCCAAAATATATTCTGCTACTCCTCCTGAGTATGGCGACACCACATGTGTGAGACTTTTACACAGCCTGGCCACATACAGAGGCCCAACATTGAAGTAGCAGATTCAGGCGTTCTAGGAGCATAAATTACACAACTAATTTCCTTACAATCACATTTTTGAAGGCCCTTCATATTTCTATATATTTCTATATATTAACACATAGCATGTGCATACCAAGAATTACACCCTAAAATACATTCTGTTGAGCAAAGGGTAAACAAAAGATTACCTGTGGTTTTAGTAGTGTAGATGTCCACAATAGGAGAGCCCTGATCCAGGCAGCAGGCAGGGACGTGGTCAGCGACAGTGAATGGAATTGTCCAGGCAGCAGGCAGGAATATTGTCCATAGTCAGTACGTGCAGGGATACTGTCCATATACAGTCCAGGGTCAGTGCAAGTAGAGACATTGCCAGCAGAGACAAAATATTGGTAGTAGCAGGCCAGGAAAGAATGGGGACAGGGGTAGAGGCGTCTCCAACCCAAATCTGTTTGAAGCCTCCGAGTCTCCAGACCCTAATCTGGGAATGAGAAAACTAAAAAATTTCATCCAGAAAATTTTTTTGGAGCCCCTCACATATGTGAGACCCCTGTGTTCCCACTAGCATAGCAGGGTAAATGATCATTTCAAGAGGCAGGCAAAAAATGTGGTCAAACAGTCCAGGGTCAGTTCCAGAGCAGGCAGAGGTAGATACTACAGTTTAGCGTTAGGCAGAAGCTTGGTCGTATAACAGGCCAGGGTCAGTTCCGGAGAAGGCAGAGGTATGTTTATCGTTAGGTAGAAGCTTGGTCGTATAACAGGCCAGGGTCGGTTCCAGAGAAGGCAGAGGTATGTACAGTTCAGTGCAGTGGCATAAGGGGCGTGGAGGAAAATGACAGGAAATGAGAATTACGTTTACCATACATCCCAATAATGTAGAGAAGTACGGTAACGGCGGAAACATTCACCTATACAGAGGCCTGCTTGGGAAGGACATTGGGGACAATAATACGTGGTGTCTCTTCTAACTCCTCACCCGGCATTTCATCTGACGCCTGTGGCCTGTTTCACGGGGGGGGGGGGGTTTCTCAGGAAAGTGGCGTTCGTGGAGTCTGCTCACGGAATCAGAGCGAATATTTTCTGGTGGACTTTCAGGTTACAAAAGGGCAGAGATTACTTGTTCCTGGTAGTGCAGATAGGATATGGGGTCTCAGAAGATTTTTGGTAAATAACATGTTATACATGGCCAAACTGAAAAAGTAAATGGACACTTTATACCAATGACGGGATTTTCTTGTGGGAATGTAGGGTTCAATCATCTAATCATTGAAGTCCACTCCCCCCATAAACAAATTATAGTCATAGATACAAGCTGGTTTCTGGATTGGGCCGTTTCTTCTGGAGACTTCCACATAGGTGTCATTATGGATTGTCGTGAGCATGTGGAAGTTTTGTCTGTCCCTCCACTTGACAGCCAATAGCTCCTGGTTCCGCAAAGACGTCTCCCCTCGTCGTAGCCTTTCATTGACAAGTTTTTCTGAGAAGCCCTTTCTATTGGCTCTTACTGTACCACATGCTGGGGTGTCTCTCCGGTGAAGATTGCGGAAGAGGGGCAAGCTAGTATAAAAATGATCCACATAAAAATGGTATCCCTTTCCAAGGAGTGGATAAACAAGCTCCAAGACAACTTTGCCGCTGGCTCCAATATACTCTGGACATTCAGGGGGATGCAGTTGGGGGTCCTTCCCTTCGTACACCCGGAAGGCGTAAATGTACCCTGTGGCTCGGTCACAAAGTTTGTACATTTTAACCCCATATCAGGCCCTTTTGCTGGGGATAAACTGTTTGATGCCCAGCCTGCCTGAGAATTTTACAAGGGACTCATCAACGGAGATATTCTGTTCCGGGGTATATAACTGGGGACATTTTTCAGAGAAACAATTTAGGAGTGGCCGAATTTTAAATAATTTGTCAAAAGGTGGGTCATTTCGGGGAGGGCACTGGGTGTTGTCATAGTGGAGGCACCGCAAAATCATAAAGGTATCTTGATCTTGGCATAATTGATGAGAAGAGTGGCATGTGGTGGATGGGGTTGGTAGACCAATAGGAGTACAATTTGTTTTTTTTTGTGCGAGTCCCATATTAAAAGTTAAGCCTAAGAAAATGTTGAATTCCTCTACGGCCTCCACTCAAAGGGATGGGCATAACTAGAGCCAGGGTTGCTTACTATGTACTGCTGTGCACAGGGCCACAGTGGATGATAGTAAGTCTTCGGTGAAAATCAAATTAAAAAAATCAAGGATGACAATCATCGGTGTTCACCTGGACACCTGGCTGAGCGGTAAAAGGGGGGATATTTGCTGCTTCGGAATTAGGGGGAAGCCACAGGGGGTTTTGAAGGGCATAGGGAAGGCTGGCATGGCCCCTATACCTTTGGGGCTGAGATGACACCCTACTGGTGCCTGGCCTTTGTTGCAGTGGCACTGCGCTCGAGGTGGACGGCCCTGCGCTCGAGGTGGACGGCCCTGCGCTCTTCCGATTCTGTATCGGACCCACTGCATGTCACAGGTTCATAGGCCGAATCCAAATCGGACTGAGACTCAAAGAGCTCTCATCGGTCATGCTTAGATGCTGGTAGGCATCCTCACTAGTAAAAAATGTTTTGTTTGCCATACTGGTGGGTGGTGAGGCTGCACTGCAGAGTACTGATGTGCACTGTGGTGGCACTGGTGGACACAGGCGGCACTGGAGTGGAGCAGATGAGCACAGGTGCCACTGATGGGCACAGGGGTGGCACTGGTGGCACAGAGGCGGCACTGGTGGCACAGAGGCGGCACTGCAGCGGCACTGATGTGGCACTGCAGTGGCGCAGATGAGCACTGATGGGCACAGGTGGCACAGAGGTGACAATGATGGCACTGTTGTGGCATTGGTGTGAGGAGAGGAGATGAACTCTTGATGACCCTGCTTCAAGGCATTGTTTACATTTGTGATCGCTCAGTCATTGGACGGAGCGATCACGTGGTAAAGGGCCACGATCCACGGCCACGATTACCGCGATCCATGTTGCGCCGGGTCCAGTGAACCCGGCGAGCATAGATGTTCCCGCGTGCGCACCCCGGTTTTCTGGGAGGACGTCATAGTATGCCCTCCCAGAGCTACCAAACCACCCTGTAGCCATCATTCGGCTATGGGCTGGTTGGTAACTGGTTAATGTATACTATGTTGTTCCATAAATATAGAGAAAGTCTTCATTTTTAAATGTTGAACTTTAGATGACCTCCCTGTTTCATGTTGGTATTTTTTATAAGACAGTCACAAGTTTACTGGGTGAAAGTGTATTAGGATACTTAATTTTTAGTTTTTAAGTTCACCAATTAGAAAAGAAACACTTTGACAGCAGTTGAACTATAGTCTGATAAGATAACATTTCTTAACCACTTCAATACAGGGCACTTAAACACCTTCCTGCCCAGACCAATTTTCAGCTGTCGCACTTTGAATGACAATTGCGTGGTCGTGCTATACTGTACCCAAACTAAATTTTTATAATTTTGCTTCCACAAATAGAGCTTTCTTTTGGTGGTATTTGATCACCTCTGCGATTTTTTTTTTCTGCTAAAAAAATAAAAAAAGACCGGAATTTTGAAAATAAGTACGTTTTCTCCTTCACTGATGGGGCTGCACTGACGGGCACTGATAAGGCAGCACTGATGGGCACCGATGAGGTGGCACCAATGAAGTGGCACTGATGAGGTGGCATTGATGGGCACTGATAGGTGGCACTGATGAGCGACACGGATGGGCACTCATAGGTGGCACAAATTGGCACTGATAGGTGGCACGGATAGGCGGCACAGATGAGCATGGATGGGCACTGATAGGCTGCACGGATGGGCACTGATAGGCGGCAATATAATGTTATGTATTGTACTGATGGATGCCAATCAGTGCCAAACAATAATGCATGCCAATCAGCGATGCCCACTGGACTCTTTACTGAGATCGTAGTTGCGGTCAGACTGACACACCACAACAGCGATCGCCGTGGGGGGCGCGCAGCGGCTCAATATTTTGAGGACGTCATATGACACCCGGTCAGGTTATTGAAACCACATTCTGCTATATGGCGGACGGCAAGTGGTTAAAGGTAATAAACATTGTCAAGGATAAGAAGTTTTATGTGGAATATGGGAAAGTTATGTATATTAATTTAGTTTGACAGGGTCAAAAAGGTCTTCTTGTGTCCTCATTAACCGGTTCCAGACCAGCCACCGCAGTTATACTGCGGCAGGTTGGCCCGGCTGCGAGAAGGGTCATAGCTATACGTTGCGCACGCAGTCGGGGGTGCATGCCCCCTTGGCGGCCGCGTCGATCAGATTCGATCCAGAACCGATCAATCCCCAGGCCCAGGCCAATGGTATCTGGCCTGGACCTGGTGATCGCTCCCTTGGCGAATGAGATCCTTCCCCTGCATGTGCAAGTGTAAACACAGCAGGGGAAGTGATGTCATCTCTCCTCGTGTAAGTCTTTTCATTCCAGACTGAGAAGAGAAGACATCCCAGAGTATGTGCACCAACACTACACTGACACCAGACACCAGTCCACACAGGTACACTTGCCACCCCCCCCCAATCACCCCCCTCCCAGTTAACTCATTCACCCCCTGTCCTGTGTCACCCAGTGCAGTGTTCTGATTTTTTTTTTATCGCTGTACTGGTGTCATTAGTGCCAAAAATCAGCATTAGGGTACTTAGTGTAGGCCCAGATAGGTCTAGGGACTCCCCTAACAAAGGTTTAACCCCTTGATCACCCTCTGTCACCAGTGATCACTGTATAAGTGTCATGGGTGACGCTGGTTAGCTAGTTTATTTTTTATAGCATCAGGGCACCTGCTGCATTTTACCTAAATAAAGGTTTAACCCCCTGATCTCCCGGTGGGCGATATCAGTTAAGTTTTAGTGTCACTCAGGGTCTGCGTCGCCCCAGGCAGCGTCAGATTAGTGCCAGTAGCGCTAACACCCATGCACGATACACCTCCCTTAGTAGTATAGTGTCTGAACGGATCGATATCAGATCAGAGCTATACTACCGTCCCCAGCAGTTTAGGGTTCCCAAAAACGCAGTGTTAGTGGGATTAGCCCAGATACCTGCTAGCACCTGCGTTTAGCCCCTCTGCCCAGCCCAGCCCACCCAAAAGCAGTATCAATCTGCCACTTACAAAACACAACACACATAACTGCAGTGTTCCCAGTGTCAGGCCTGATCCCTGCGAGCGCTAACAGTTTAATTTGCAGCATTTGAAGCAGTCGCTGACAGAAGCTTTTTTTCCTGCGAGTGTTACTACTGTACCAGTAAATTTTGAGACCATGTCAAATCGAAGGTACAGTAGTGAAGAGGCCTACATGTTTCTGAGCATAATAGATAGTGAAGAGGAAGTCACTCATCTGTCAGATTCAGGCTCAGAATACAAACCTGTAGACAGCAGCGGCACCCTAACAGATAGAGCTGATGATGGAGACGTGGTCCCTGCCAATGTCAGGCGTACCCGACCCCGTTCTTCTGCTGTCGTTGAGGCGCAAGAACCGCAGGGATCTTGTATGGAGTAGAGAGCCAGTACTAGTGCCGCTCATCCTTCTGGTGAACTGGCAAGCACCAGCGGCCTAGTACATCCTGCTTGTACATCCAGCACTGCAGTAACACTTGGTGACATGGCGAGTCCCATAAATGCAGTTCAAGCTGGCGAGTTGGCTAGCTTGAGTAGTGTCCCGCTGCCACCAAGAAGACAAACACAGGCCCGTTGAGCCCATAGTGCCCTTCCTGCTGCATTCGCCAATCCTAATTGGGAGCCCACCACTTCTGCAGCACCCGTACTTCCCCCATTCACTGGCCAACCCAGAATTCAGGTGGAAACAGTTGATTTTACATCACTTGATCTTTATTCGCTGTTTTTCACAGAAGATCTCTATAGATCTATTGTGGACCAAAGCAATTTGTATGCTGGTCAATTCTTCGCCACTAATCCCCATTTGACCCTTGCCAGAGATTGGAAACCAATTACGGTTTCGGAATTTAAGGCCTTCCTGGGCCTATCGCTCCATATGGGCATAACTAAAAAGAGTGAGTTGCAGTCATATTGGTCCACTGACCCAATTCACCATATGCCCGTGTTCTCTGCCTCCATGACCAGGACACGTTACGAGCAGATCTTGCGGTTAATGCACTTCGACAATGGCCTCTGTAGTCCTCGGGGTGACCCTGGATTTGATCAGCTCTTCAAAATTCGGCCCCTCCAACCACTTCAACCAACAGTTTGCAGCCTTGTTTACTCCCGGTCAAGTTGTCTGCCTTGAGTCCCTGGTTAAGTTTTCTGGCCGTGCTCCGTGGGGGGGTCTGGAGATGGCGAAGTAGAGAGGCACATGCTCGCAGTAGCCTTACTGGGGACCCAGAGACAGGCAGCAGAGACACGCAATACGGAAGTTGATGGGGAGGAGTGTGCCGTGTGTGTGGTGACCAGAGGACCGGTACAGCGTGCCCTGTCTGCCACACTGGTTAAACCAAGCATGGACCGGGGAGCACAGGGTAAAAAAGATGGGCAGCATGCAAGCCTCCCGGGACAGCAAGGAGGGATTATTCTAGACCCTGGAGAACCGCTCCTGCAGGCCCTACCAACACCAGCCGTCATGAAAGCAATGGTCGCACGCTTGGAGGAAATGCACCGCAGAGATTTGAAGCTGGTTCAGACAGAGGTACAACATTTAACAGATAGACTGGAGAATGATGAGATTTCTTTGACTTTTCTAGAAAATCAAGTCCACCTTCTAGAACAGGTATATACTAACAAACTTCCCACGTCTCTGCTATGCAATTACAGTTGGAAGAATTTGAGGATTGTAGTCGCCACCATAACTTGCGGATTAGGGGGATCCTGGAAGCCATAGGACGTGATACATTGCAGACCACGGTCCTAGCAATTTACCAACAGCTAGTTGCTCCTGCCCCAGGCCTTGGAATTTGAGAGAATACATAGATCCTTGGGCCTCCACTCAGTAAAAGTGAATAGGCCAAGAGACGTCATATGCCACTTCCACCGCTATGTGCATAAAGAGCTAATAAGTCGCAGGGCGTGGGAGGCAGGAGAAAGAGCAAGATGGGGTCTTGGTGAAAATATTCCTAGATTTATCACAAGCTACCCTACAGCATAGGGCAATGTTGTGCCCACTTCTGAATAAAATTAAAATGCTGGGGGGGACTTACCCGATCTCATTGATCATGAAGAAAAATTCTTTGACATTTACAGAGCTCCCTTTGCCTTTCATGGGGTGGAAGCTTTTGTGATTCCGAATTGGTTGCAAACTATATTGGGACCCTCAAGAAATAAGGACCCCAGTAGGGGAGGCAGACCCAGCATCCCAGACGGAGGTGGAGAGGCAAGGGATAAGACGTCATCCTCCTAAATAGGAGGACATAATGCTTGATTTGGATGGACCCCTCCTCCCATTTGCCCCCCCCCCCCCCCTTTTTTCTTCTTCTCCCCACTTCTTGTTTTTTTGGGGGGGACAGCCCCCCCTTATCTCCCTCCCCCCCTTTTTTTTTTAGAGTGTTCGGTTATTGAAGGGGATGGTGGTGCTGGTTCAATTTAATTACCAGGCTCTTATGGATGGCATAGACTCTAGATGTCCCTTTTTTTTTTTCTTTTTTGTCATGATAGAGGTTTTGGGGGTTTTTCTTTTTTCATTTCAATAAGTTTTTATTAGTTTTGAACAAAACAACAGAAAAAAAAGAGATAATACAAACGTTGTGTCTAAGATATTAAAGCACAATAGTAGAATGAAATATACGTTTAACATGTAGTAGCGATCATTGATACAATATTCCATATTTCAAAACAAAGATTGGTTCATATGGAGGTCCCTGTTAGTTGTTGGGATCGTTGCTAGGAGCAGATAGTCTCCCCCCCGGCACCCCCATCGGGCACTAGCTCTGCCTTAGGGGAGGTCCCTACCCCTGTTTGTAAATTGAAAAGGGACCTCTTTTGCTACCGTTCAGTTGGTTCTCAACTATAATACTTAAGGATGAACACTTTGGGTGGTGTATACTGTACTTTAACATAACATTGTTGAGTAAAGTGTAAGAAGAAATAGCAAAGTAGTAAAAGAATACATAAAAAGACAAAAGAAAAAAGGACAAATAATAAATAAATAATAATAGAATCAGAGTTATGCATGATCGCTATTAATGCTGTATTCCAAGTCTAGTATTAATCAGTTAATTTAGTTGAAGCGTACCAGTCAGCCCACGGTTTCCATATGGTTTGTGCATTGAGTAACTTACCCTGGGTTGAGGCGAACATGGTTTCATATGTGGCGTGTGTATCAGTTGTCATTAAGACTTCTTTCGGTGAAGGGGTTTCATGATCCTTCCAATGTCTTGTTATCACTAGTCTGGTGCTTAGCAGAATATGGGATACAATTGTCCTAGTAGCTATAGGGGTTAATTCTATACCCAGAGAAAGGATGACTAATTCTGGGATGGCAGGAATGTGTGTATTAGTGATTTGTGAGATTGAACGAAATACTTGATCCCAAAGTGAACGTATTTTCGGGCATTCCAGGGTTTTTCTTTTTTATTGTTGTTTATGCATATATAAATATATATTGAGTCACAAGGGCTATATTTATTTAATTTAACTTGCTGGTGCTATAGAATAGATAGGCACCCATAAAGAAACACAATATGGGGTTAGGGGATGGGGAGGGGGTAGAGGTATTTTCCTCTTTTCCCTCCCCCCCTTTTTTTTTTTGGAGAGAAGGGTCCATGCTAAGAGAGTGTGGGTAAACCTCTTGAGTAAAATCAGGGCGGCCCTAGTGAAGAACTTGTATAAGAAGGAGTAGATGCATGTGGAACTTGGAAGGATGTAGGCAATGGCCCACCCCCCCAAACTGGCAACCCGAGTGATGATGGTGGTTAGGGGACGGGGTTGACACCCGGGACAAGAGCCAGAGAGAGGGGTGAGCCAGATCCGGATACATAATTGAGGAGGTCACAAGGGGGAGTTGGGGGGAGGGGGAGAGACAATAATTAGATAGTTTATAACTGGGGCCCCAGAATAGGACTGGTCTCCTGGAGCCTCCGCTGCATACGCCATCAATGAAATTTGGGGGACACCCCAAAAAAGAGTGGGTGCCCAGTTTGACGGCCCAATGGCCGACCAAAGCATGCACAGTCTTAATATTACACATAGAATCACGGTATGGGTGTATTATACATAGGGGAGATATAAGTAAATAAAAGGGAACTAACACGCTACAGGGTGATATAGGATGGTGGAGAAGTTAAAGGGGGAGGTAAGTTGGGTGGGGTGTTGATCGGGAGGGGGGATAGGGGAAAGTAAGATATTGCTTGTTCCCTCTGGGTTTTTATTTATTTTTTTTTTTTTTTTAGAGGGGGTTTACACATACACATGCTAGGCATGCTTTGGAGGAGGCCAGACGGAGAGAGGACAAGGGGACTACAGTGGGGGAGCCGGGGGGCAGTAAATTTAGAACTGGTAGAGACCGTCGGAAATGTGGACCTAGTTTAAACAGAGGGATGGTAGGGGAAGGGGGATGGAGGGAGAGGGAGGAGGAGAGGAGGGAGGAAGGGGGGAGGGAAGGAAAGGCAGAGGGGAAAAGAAAAGATAAGAACGTTTTTAGGCGCCTGTAAATAAATGATAAAGTTAAGAATGATGATTTAGCAAATTTTGATATGCAGTATTCTCTCCCATCTCCCCCTCGCTTGCCCTCCCTAAAGTGGGAGGACACAAGGAGAAGGGGAAAAAGGTACAGAAAATAAAAAGTTGGGCTGAGCGAGTGGGGCTGCAGTGTTTTATGTGAATATTGATTGGCCGGGAGGAAAGGGTCAGGAGTGGAGCTCCTCGTCCGATCCAGACCAAATCCCCAATTAGGTCTGCACCCATGTGAACCATAGGTTTAGATGTTCAGAGGTGGGTGCCTCCCTTAGTGGTTTGCAAAGGGGGGGTAATTGGTATATTGGGGGGAGGGGTGGTTCTCTTTTTTTTTTTTTTTTGTCTCCCTCTCTCTCCTGTGATGTAGGGGGTAAGAGTAACTTCCAAAAATGCAAAAGGACTGAATGTCCCGGAAAAAAGGGAGGATGCTCCTTAACGACCTGAAGCGTTCTCGTACGGATGTGGCATTCGTGCAGGAAACACATTTTAGGGCGGGCGGACTTCCTTTTCTTCAGAATAGATTTTTCCCCTGTGGGTATCATGCACATAACCAAGAAGCAAAATCAAAAGGGGTGTGCATTTTGATTTCCAACCGGATATCCTAGTCTCTTATAGATAAACGTATGGATGTAATTGGACGCTTCTTATTTCTTAAAGGTCACATTGGAGGCGTGAAGGTGACACTGGCCACTATATATGCACCAAGTGCATCAAGACTCTTTTATACGTAAAACTTTGACAAAATTAGCAGAATTTGCGGAAGGTAGGATGATCCTCGGGGAAGATTTCAATATATCCTTAGATCCCAGAGTAGATACTTCTGGGTTTTCCTCCATCCCTGGTGGCACCAGGAAGTGTATCATGCGGAGGTTGCAGGAGATGCAGTTGGTAGATGTATGGCGGATTATACATGCAGGAGAGAGAGAGATTATACTTTTTTCTCCAATCCGCATCAACTGTACTCCCGTATAGATCTATTCCTGGTGCCACATTATCAACTAACGTTGGTTTTAGATGTGTCTATAAGAAGCATGACGTGGTCAGATCACGCTCCGGTTACGCTTCTTATCTCCCTGTCCGGCTTGGCTCCCCGGAGTGGCGTTGGCGTCTAAATGAAAGCCTGCTACATGGTTCCCGACTGAAGAAAACACAACATAAAGTACAGACATCACTTCTAGGGAAGGATCTGGCACATTTGAGGAGACAGATAACGGATCTTCTTTGCTACAAGGTAAAGCGGCAATACAGTCTGGGAGGAAAGTAATGTATGAACTGGTAGATAAATGCAGTAAAGTGTTGGCGGGGAAGCTTAAGGAAAAGGAAGGACAGCATATGTACCCCATATAAAGGGAGGGAATGGACAATTAATCTTGCTGCCAAAAGATATAGCCCAAAGTTTAGAGAATATTATTCCTCTTTATGTAACCTGATACCACCACCCTTGCCCATGGCCACTGTGGAGGACTAGCTTTTCTCAGCACGACTCTCTAGGTTATCCTCCCCGGTCTGCTGTAGCCTGGAAGCTTCAATCTCTATTGAGGAACAAAGTGTGGTGATAAAAACAGTTGAACATGGGAAGGCACCAGGCCCCCGATGGATTTGCAATACAGTATTGAAAGAACTTTTTTCCTTGGTTATGTACACAAATGATAAAGGCATTCAATGCACTAGGCCAGACTTCCTCATTCCCCCCGGATGCATTTTGGCGCATATTTTGGTAATTCCGAAGATAGGGACGGATCCGTCGGAATGCGCAAGTTACCGACCAATTTCCCTACTTAATGTACATCTAAAGCTTTTTACTAAAATACTTGCTTCCTGTCTTTAACCGTAACTTCACCAGCTGGTGCATTTGGACCAAGTGGGGTTTATTCCCTCATGTGAAGCGAGGGATAACACCATTAAAGTACTCAACTTGGTTCGCTATGCTATAAAACAATAATTCCCTGCGTCTTTTTGAGTACCGATGCAGAAAAAGCGTTTCATAGAGTTAACTGGCAGTTGATGTTTGAGGCTCTGAGACATATGGGACTGGGTGAGCATATACGCCGGTGGATTGCCGGGGTCTATGCTTCCCCACAGGCCCTGTTTTAAGTAAACAGGGTATTCTCAGAACCTATTAAAATCTCAAATGGTACACGACAGGGATGCCCACTCTCCCCACTGTTGTTCGCTCTATCGCTAGAGTCATTACTGAATAAAATACGGCAAAATCCTGATATCCAGGGGCTTCAAATAGGGGACAGTAATTAAAAAATCTCAGCCTACGCAGAAGACCTGTTGTTCTCTATGTCTAGTCCACACGTCTCACTGCCAAATCTTATGAAGGAATTTGAAAGATATAGATCGTTATCAAATTTAAAAATAAATAATGTGAAATCGGAGGCTATGGGAGTTGCATTGCCCCCACTGGCACGGCAAACTATATAACCTAATTTTAAATGGGTAGCTGCATAGCTAAAATACTTGGGACACACATATTCCATCAAGGCTAGATAAGACCTTAATAGTAAATTTTCCACCGCTATTTAAGGAAGTTCGCTCCTTATTAGATAAATGGCAACAAGGATTCCACTAGTGGTTTGGCCAATGTAACATTATCAAAATAAGTATTTTGCCAAAATGTTTTTATTTATTTCAGGCCTTGATCTTGATTTATGATCTTAACCTCCCTGGCGGTAAGGCCCCTTTCACACTGGGGCGGGGAGCCGCGGTGACGGTAAAGCAGCGCTATATTTAGCGCTGCTTTACCGTCGTTTTAACCGCGGTTTTCGGCCGCTCGCGGTGCGGTTTTACCCCCCGCGAGCGGCCGAAAAATGGTTAAAGACCCCCGCAGAGCGCCGCCGTAGCGGTGCTTTGCGGCGGTATTGCCGCGGTGTCCCATTCTAATCAATGGGAAGGAGCGGTATAGGAGCGGTGAACACACCGCTCCTATACCGCTCCAAAGATGCAGCTAGCAGGACTTTTTTTGTCATCCTGCTAGCGCACCGCTCCAGTGTGAAAGCCCGCTGGCTTTCACACTGGAGTTAAAGGGGCAGGATTTTTTCATGCGGTGAACAGGCGCTATTTTTAGCGCTGCACCGCATGAAAAACGCTTAGGTGTGAAAGGAGCCTAATCCAGAGCGTGACTCAGGTCTGACTTTTTCTGTCAGGAGCGGTAACCCCGAGTCACGCTCGGGGTAACAGTGCAAAGCACCCAGTGGAGCCCTTACCTTCTCCTGGGTTCCAGCGATGCCCTCCACTGTCCTCGGCTGTGCTCCGCTGTGATCGCCAGCGCGATCACCGCATCTCACTTCCTGGTTCCGTTCCCTGCGAGCAGCAGCAGCGCATGGGAGCGGAACTGGGCGGGAGATTCAAAAAGTTCAACAGTTCAAACACAACACACACATATAAATAGAGGTGATACAGTGTAATCTGAGAGGATTACACCGTAGCATCTCAGATCTCACTGATACAGTGCCCCTTGCCCTAGTGCCCCTTGCCTCCAATAAAATTTTGAAAAGATGGAATCCAAAAAGCGCCATCTCGCTACAAAATCGCCTTTGGAGCAGTTAAATGACAGCGACAGCGGCACGGAGTTGCTCCCAGAACTGAGCGATAGTGAGTCGTGGGGAGATTTGTCGTCTGACACGGATCTGACAAGTGACATCGGTGACATCGGTGATGATCCTGCACCTGACATCAACGATGTGCGCACTTGGTGCCCTATTGAGTGCGATACGGACCAGGTAGCGCCCCCAAGATTTCCCTTCACTGGATCACCTGGGATGAAGGTCGAAGTTGAGTGTGGCAACCCTCTGGCATACCTGCAATTATTTCTCACAGAGGAGGTAATTGAAAAAATTGTCACAGAGACAAATCGCTACCAAGAGCAGCAATCTGCTATGTTGCATGCCAGGTTTTCCCGAAGCAGAAGGTGGGAACCGGTGACTAAAGAGGACATCTGGCTGTTTCTCTGACTCATTCTTCAGGGGGTGGTGGGGAAACCGCGCCAGAAATGGTACTGGACCACCAACAAGTTACTGGCCACTCGGTTTTTGGGTACTGTGAAGTCCGAATATCGTTTTTCCCTCATCATGAAATATTTTCACTTCACTAACAATGAAGAGTTTCATGAGGCCACGCATCCTGCGTCCAAGCTAAAAAAATCTGGGAGGTATGCCAAATTATTGGGAACAATTTCCAGCGGGCCTACGTGCCAGAAAGGGACGTCAGCGTGGATGAGAGTTTGATGGCCTACAAGGGCCGCCTAAGCTGGATCCAGTATATTGCATACAAAAGAGCGCGGTTTGGCATAAAATCATACATGCTCTGCGAGTCATCCACTGGGTACATATGGAACTCGGTCATTTACACCGGTAAAGGCACGAAATTCAACCCCAGGTACAGCGGCTATGGGATGGCCACATCATCTGTCCTAACACTGCTGGAGCCTTTACTGAACCAGGGATATTGTGTCACCATGGACAATTTCTATACGTCGCCGGACTGTTTGAGGTTTTGATCCAAAACAAGACTGATGCCTATGGTACGGTTAGGCCTAACCGACGTGACATGCCATCTATGTTTGGCAAGAAAAAACTAAAAATCAGTGAAATTGTTGCCTGGCAGAAGGGTAAGATGATGGCAATACGTTGGCGAGACAAGAAGGACGGGTGTCTCATGAGCACTGTGCACAATACCTCCACTGCCACGGTCCACACAAAAGGTGGGAAAGATGTGCTGAAGCCGCAACTCGTGATAGACTATAATTGCACTATGGGAGGTGTCGACCAAGCCGATTAGGCAATGACCTTTTATCCAACTATGCGGAAACAGCATCTTCTGGAACAATGCCTTTGGAATGCGTACATCTTGTAACGAGCAGGGAGTGACAGGCCTCTTGTTCATTCAGATTTTATCTGGAAGGTGGCTGAGCAGATTTTCGTCAAACACCAGATGCCATCAGTAAATGCGAACAGGCCTGGACGACGTGCTGTTGGTGTTGCCAACCCAGAACGCCTAACAGGTCGTCACTTTATGGACTATATACCGCAAACGCAAAAAAGGCAGCACCTACCAGGATGTGCGTGGTTTGCTGTTCCAACAGAGATGACAAGGGAAAAAAAAAACGAAAAGAAAGCCGGTTCTATTGTCCGGATTGTGAAGTCGGACTGTGTGCTGTACCCCGTTTTAAAATGTATCACACTCAGGATGTTTATTGAATTTTCTTTGTCTGACAAATTTATTTAGTTTGTATTACATTATTGAATAAAATTATATTATCTAAGAAATTAAAATCGTGATTTTGTGTTTCAAACTTTATCACATCTGGGATGTCTACTAGAGTCTTGTTTGGTCAGGTTTAAGTAAGTAATTACTAAGAATTGCAGGCCTATAATACATAGCATCAAATTTCCATGCAAAATAATTGCACCGCTTTCAGCACAAAATTCCAGACAAAATCATACCGCCAGCTCAAAATCTCTAACCTAGAGACTGAGATTATGGAGACAAGAGATCCAAATATCTACATGACTTAAAAGATTGGATGGATGGATGAGGATGGGACTGTTTACATACGTACAAAAAATAAAAGATTCCCTTACTCTATTCTTAAAAAGAGACTGGGATCAGGAGGCGACAGAAGGGTTAACTTCAGCTCACCGAAGGATACACAGTCAGAATTTTCTGACATACCTGAACAGCGGTCTCCTGTCTCCTCAAGAGGTTCAGTCAGCTTGTTTTTTTCCCCAGAGAGGAGCCATTACAGCAGCCTGCAATAAATCCTCAAACATCAACACAGCCACCAGATCAAAGAGGAAAAAGAGGACGAGGTGGGGGTCATCATACAAACATAGGCTACAGAACTAGGTACTGACTTTTCTAACAATGTATTGAATTTGTCAGGTATTGTATTATCCCAGCATGAACTTTCTATTTTGTCCAAGGGTCTGTCTTTTGTCCCTAGTACACATTTTTATCTTTTTTCAACTATACTGGATATCATCGTTATATTGTTTTGTAAGAAACCTAATGCTTAGGAAACATTTCAAAGGATATAGCTTCTGATAGTGAATCCACAGTGTGTCACAATGTTCAAAATGAGACCAGCTCCTTCAGAGTTAATTATTTAGTAGCAAGGTCTGCATTGGAGAGTCTGCAAGCAGGAACAGAGGGAGGATTTTTGGTATACAGGAATCAAACATTAACATGGGGGATAAATATTTTTACCCTGTTCAAAACAGAAATTACATTGTGGATTTGTTTCAGAATGTTGTGGCATTAGAATTGGTTAAATTGCAGGAATTGTGTTAACAAGACAATAATAGAAATAAAATTTATTTGACCAAGCAAGAAACCACAGCCTTAAAGTGGTGTTCCGGGAAAAAATAAAAAATTAAAAGCCAGCAGCTACACATACTGCAGCTGCTGGCTTTTAATAAATGGACACTTACCTGTCCTGCAGTCCCTCGATGTCGGCACCACAGCTGTTTCCATCAGCTGTCGGGTGCTGCCAACGCCATTGCGGGTAAGGTAACCCAGCAGTGTAACCATTGCATAACCATACTACCTTTACTGAGAGAATTGTGATCGGGGCGTATTCTCTGGTTATCTGTACAAGCAGCTTCAGACATCATTTTGGTGAGTAGGGGTGTGTGACCACCCACTGACTACCCAGAGGACAACGTCTGCTTCATTACAACCACCATATTCCAGGTTGTTCCGATCCAAGCCTGTCTGACTCACCGCCTACGGCCTGTGAGTCCATTCGTTCTGGTAAGAGTACCACATCTTTACCTTCACCTATGTTTGGGGAGATTTCACCATACTGTTCGGGCCTGCCCTGGTTTACAACACCTATGGATATACAAGCATGCAGTTTTACTCTCCTGGCTTTTTCTATACTAATTATATGTTGTAGTATACTCATTTGGACTTTATCATTTAATTCAAGGACTACTGATTGTAGCAGGGTTATTGCCTATGGATATAGGTTCAGGATCACCATTACTGTTCATAAATGAATATACCATTCACTTTTTAATATTTTGATATTGAATGCTCCATACCTCATTTACATATTTGTGCCATACTCTGCCCATGCAGGTGATATGTTCGGTGTCCTATATTATGTTATAGTTTCTCATTATCACTTCTGGTCACATTTTTTGGCCCATTAAGGTCCTACCTTTTTCTTTTGGGTGGATGCGATTCAGTTAAATCGCACCTTTGGAGACCATCACTGATCACTAATAGATAAAGTCCATTATTTTTTCAGGTGTTCACTACACCTACACATACTTTATAAAACCAAAATGTGGCGCTGTGATAGTGAAACTTAATACAAAAAAGTCTATAGGTGTGGAGGCAATGATCCAGAAATAATGGTGACAGTCCATCAATCAGACATAAATGGTGCTGTGTGAAGAAAGTAATCTTCTACCAAAACAATGGTGCATACATATATATATATCCCTCTTGAAATGAACAAGTAGTGCAAAAATCCCGCTTAAGGTGATAGTAATCTGCTTACCAGATAGAAGCAGAAAGAAGGCGATATTAATCACGTGGTGCCATGAAGAAGGTGGATAGAAGTCTGATGAACCCAAAGGTATGATTAAATCCGAAAAATCTTGATGGAATGTTGGTGACCAAGTCCACTCAGCCAAATCTGGTGTAAGCTAGAAAAAAACTCTCCCACGGGTTGAAGGAAGAGAGTAATGACAATAGTGATGATATCCAATCTAGGATGAAACATGTCAGGCGGGCTGATGCAAGTATGCGGAATTGTCTTTTTATCCATGCCCTGATGTTTTTACTTTGATGTAAGTAGAATACCAGCAATAAAACTGTTAAACTTCACCTTGCGGGCTTCACTATTGTCATTACTCTCTTCCTTCAACCCGTGGGAGAGTTTTTTTCTAGCTTACACCAGATTTGGCTGAGTGGACTTGGTCACCAACATTCCATCAAGATTTTTCGGATTTAATCATACCTTTGGGTTCATCAGACTTCTATCCACCTTCTTCATGGCACCACGTGATTAATATCGCCTTCTTTCTGCTTCTATCTGGTAAGCAGATTACTATCACCTTAAGCGGGATTTTTGCACTACTTGTTCATTTCAAGAGGGATATATATATATGTATGCACCATTGTTTTGGTAGAAGATTACTTTCTTCACACAGCACCATTTATGTCTGATTGATGGACTGTCACCATTATTTCTGGATCATTGCCTCCACACCTATAGACTTTTTTGTATTAAGTTTCACTATCACAGCGCCACATTTTGGTTTTATATATTATTTTTGTTTGCTGATCACAAACTGTGTTGGCTGCTTATTGTTTGTTGTTTTTTTTTTTATTAGCGCAGTTATTGTTCACCCTGGTTTTTCACCTACACATACTTGCCATTGGATTTTACTCCAATTACTTTTGACTGCTTTTGCGGTACTTCACATATTTGTTTCATATAATTTAAGGTCAACCTTAGGATTGCCATGATTTTTTTATCTTTTGGTGAATCCACTCACTACACTTTAGCCATTTGAGTGTTTCTCATATTATTATATCTGCCACACATACTACTAGGAAGAGAGTAATGACAATAGTGAAGCCCGCAAGGTGAAGTTTAACAGTTTTATTGCTGGTATTCTACTTACATCAAAGTAAAAACATCAGGGCATGGATAAAAAGACAATTCCGCATACTTGCATCAGCCCGCCTGACATGTTTCATCCTAGATTGGATATCATCACTATTGTCATTACTCTCTTCCTTCAACCCGTGGGAGAGTTTTTTTCTAGCTTACACCAGATTTGGCTGAGTGGACTTGGTCACCAACATTCCATCAAGATTTTTCGGATTTAATCATACCTTTGGGTTCATCAGACTTCTATCCACCTTCTTCATGGCACCACGTGATTAATATCGCCTTCTTTCTGCTTCTATCTGGTAAGCAGATTACTATCACCTTAAGCGGGATTTTTGCACTACTTGTTCATTTCAAGAGGGATATATATATATGTATGCACCATTGTTTTGGTAGAAGATTACTTTCTTCACACAGCACCATTTATGTCTGATTGATGGACTGTCACCATTATTTCTGGATCATTGCCTCCACACCTATAGACTTTTTTGTATTAAGTTTCACTATCACAGCGCCACATTTTGGTTTTATATATTATTTTTGTTTGCTGATCACAAACTGTGTTGGCTGCTTATTGTTTGTTGTTTTTTTTATTAGCGCAGTTATTGTTCACCCTGGTTTTTCACCTACACATACTTGCCATTGGATTTTACTCCAATTACTTTTGACTGCTTTTGCGGTACTTCACATATTTGTTTCATATAATTTAAGGTCAACCTTAGGATTGCCATGATTTTTTTATCTTTTGGTGAATCCACTCACTACACTTTAGCCATTTGAGTGTTTCTCATATTATTATATCTGCCACACATACTACTCACAGATTCACATTCTATGTAGCCTACGTGCAGAAGATACATTAATTTAGCGCTACACTATTTAGATATAAAAAAAAAGAATCTCAGTTTTTTCTTTTTCTACCAAGAAAACATATACCATCAAACAGTACATCAACTGCAAATCTAAATCTGTGGTATATGTTATTCAGTGTAGTGCCTCCAGTCTACAGTACGTTAGGTGCACTATATGCCCGTTGTTAGAATCTCCGAACATGTGAATGACACTACAAATATTAATGCTAAAAATATCTCAAATGTGTCAAAACATTTCCGGGAATTCCATCATTGTAATCTTGACACTTTTTCCTTTTTTTGTGCTGAACAGGTTAGAAAACCCCAAGAGGAGGTGACACTCATCGTATTTTGCTTAAACCTGAAGTGTGGTGTATCCATACCCTGAATACTAGAAAACCATATGGTTTGAACCATAGGATGGACATTAATCTTTTTTTAACATAATCGCATTGTTTGATACATTTATTACACCATTTTGAATATGCTTTATTTGTTCATGATAAGTCCCTCATATGCCTGCTGTGCTTCTCTCCATGTGTTTTTAATTGTTTTGATTGCTCTGATTAGGATGCATTTGGAGTGCTTACTCTGTTATAAATATCAGTTTTTAAATCAAAACATGTATGCTTTGATGAAGGCTTCTTAGCCAAAACGCATCAGAATAGCCTGTACCCATGTAACCAAATAAAGGACTTTTATTCAAGAGCATCCGAGTAACCAGCCCTTTTCTGATTCAAGTATTTCAGGCCTTACCTATAGCCATTCCAACAGCTTTTTTCGCCAAATAGATACTCTTTTTACTAAATTTATATGGGCTCATAAACGACCAAGGATTAGTAGAAGCCTTATGGTAATACCCAAGTGCTTTGGTGACCTAGCAGTCCCAGATGTATTTAAATACCATCAAGCAGTCCATATTGGCAGGGTGATCGACTGGTGTAGACATACAGAATTTAAGTTGTGGACAGAAGTGGAAAAAGAGTTCAGCCCGGTACCCTTGCGTAGAGAGCTTTGGTGTTATGCAATACTACCGGACTCTCTTATAGGCCCAACATTGCAAATAGGCTCCAAGATCTGTCAAAACCCTAAATATTCGTCAATACAATCACCATTGTTCCCCACGTTGGGAAACCCTAGTTTTAGGCCAGGTGTGGAACCAGGTGTGTTTCATAGGCTCTTAGAGAGGGGCTGCACTCAGGCATCACACTTCTTGTATTCTGGGACTTGGCCCACAGTTGCCTCACTGACGCAACTGGGGGGGGGGGGGGGGCGGAGCCATTTTTTTGAGTCGTTAGGACCAGCAATACATTTTCGACGACAACTGACTACGTTTAAATTACACTGTGATGAGAAAGAACCCCTCCACTGGACAATTTCTAAGATATATACAATGTTAATCGCTCCTCCAGATAACTTTGAGATGCCCAGAATGGGAAAGTGGGAAAGAGACCTTAAGATCTTTACGCCAGCGCAACGTCAGAAGATAATATATCTTTCGTTGAATTCATCAATTGTACGAGAACTCAGGAGTCCAATTACAAATTACTGACGAGGTGGTATTACACCCCGTCAAGACTTTGTGAATTTTTTCTAGAGGCCTCAGATCGCTGTTGGCGATGTAACAAGGAATGGGGGAACTTGGTCCATTTATTCTGGTTTTGTTCTAAGATCAGACAATACTGGCTGGAGGTACAAAGGATCTCCCAAAAATTTACAGCCTTCCCAATACCAGACGACCCAGCTTTATTTTTGCTTTTTGCACTGTTCACAAATCCCTCTACAGACATAAGAATTCTGTTTTATGCCATTTAGTTAATGCTCTCTGTTGGTAAGACCCTAAGCCACCATCGATTGCACTGTGGCTTAATAAGGTCAGAAATGTTGGGGCCATAGAGGACTTGGTGCTCTTGGCTCAAGATAGAAAAGAGCAGTATACCAAAACCTGTACAGTATGGAATTTATTTGTATATTCAGAAGAGGGGAAGAGACATCTGAAGAATAAGGGCCCGTCCGCCTTTGAACCCTATAAGAATATGGACGTTCCCACACCCTCCACAAGGAGATGGGGGAAGGGGGAGGGCAAGGGGTCCCCCTTTTCTTTTTTTGGTTTGTCTGTGGTTAGGATTATGATGTGGGGTATTTTTGTAAAAGATAAAATAGAAGGAAGGACAAGGAAGTATCTTGTCTTTGAGTACATGAAAATAATTAGGTGGGGAAGCTCAGAGGTGAACATGGGGGCTTATAAGGGTAGAATGAATAGGGTTTTATGTGGAGGAATAATAAACCATGCCCAAATAGTAAGAGAACAAGAAATTAGTTATGTATGTACTTGATGGTATGTGATGTACTATTGTTTTCACTGTCCTGTTTTTGCACAAATAAAGAATAAAAAAAAAAAACTTTTCTGGCCGCTTGTCTATCAAACAGTATCTTCCCAGCAAGCGTGCCAGATATGGAGTCAAGATGTATGAGCTCTGTGACAGGGCAACAGGCTATAGATCTAGTTTTATGGTTTACGAGGGAAAAGATAGTCACATAGAGCCGGAGAACTGCCCAGACTACATAGGGAGCACTGGTGATATTTGGAGTTAGTGTCACCCTTATTCTGAAAGGGGTACCACTTGTACGTTGTCAATTATTACACAAGCGTGCCACTTTTTAGTCACCTTTTTGATTATGGACTTGGCGCATGTGGCACCGTGCAATCTAATCACTGGGGCTTCCCCCAATGGCTTGTAGAATCCCGACTTAGATGGGGGGGAGAGAGCCTGCTTGAAGTGTAATAATTTGTTAGCAGTGAAGTGGAGCGCATCACGGAATGTTTTCGTTCTGTCCTCCCTTCACGCAGATACGACAGTCCAAATTTCTACGGTGACTGGTGTTGCGGAGAAACCCCTCTGTGTCCACAAATACAACCTTAATATGGGAGGCGTGGACCTCCATGACCAGTTGTTGGTGTTGTACTCAATTGCCCAGGGCCAGTACAAAAAAGTGTCAGTATATTTATTTCAATTGGCTCTGCTGAACTCTTTTGTGCTATACAAAGCTTCAGGACTGACTAGATCCTTCCTTAAATTCCAGGAAAAGATCACAGCCCTTCTGTTTCCAGATGTTGCTTTGGCCCAACTTCCATACCCAAATGCAGTGAGCCGGCTGCATGAGAGGCATTTTCCGTATGTCCTCCCTGGCACCCCTACCCAAAGAACGCCCCAAAGAAGATGTTGCGTCTGCAGAAAACTTGGATTTAGGTGTGACACCCCCTTTTATTGTCCCTCCTGTCTTGACCAACCTGGTCTCTGCATCAGTGACTGTTTCAAATGCTACCACAAACTTGTTGAGTATTAGTGTAGGGTACAGCACTACACAGTCACGTACACAGGCAGGGTCTCGAAAGATGTGATATTAAACAACAACAACAATACATTGATGTGTATGTATATTAATAATTAGACAATATTGAATAAAGCAGTTAGCTTTGTATGTGTAGATTATATATATATATATATACATATATATATATTATATATATATATAATTTGTAAATATTGTACCTTTTTTGTGAAACCAATATATGAATACATACATATAGGATTGTATAGTTAAAAACTGTAGGACATACAACACATAAGGTGGGGTTATTGCAAGTTCATTTTCCCAAAGTCATAAATCTGTTATCCTTGAGTTGGTGAAGTCTTATCAGGACAAGGCGGGTTTGATTTAACATGACTGGGTGCCATATTGTCTCTATACAAGTATTTTAATGGGTAAAGCCATAGACAAAAAAAGTTATAAATCATTTTAATAAACATGTAGGAATTCTGGTAATGAGTTTGTCTGGTTGTATGACAAGTGTCAGATTTATGGTTAGTTACATTAACCTAGAGCTTGGCAACCAATCATGTTGTACCTAATATGCTTGCATTGTAAGAAACTGTATAAATTAGACCTTTATCTTGTAATACTTTGAACATAAACCTGTATGTTCCCAGCTGTTAATAAACCTGCATCACTGAGGTCCTGCCTGGTTCGCTACGTTATTATTCTACTTAAGTTGGTGGCCTGTACGGGGACAGCATCACCTCTACTCTAATCTTGCCTAACTCCATGCTGGTGAGGCACTAAGCTCATCACAATATTGCACAATTTATATCCGGTTAGCAGACACCTATTATTGAAAGTCCTGCATTGTGTTGTGCCGTGTTTTGCTAGCGCTAGGAAGGGCAGGTGGTTATTGTGGGGGCAGATCTTTGTTATAGCAGGTTGAGTTTTCTCAACTGTAGGTGCCTTAAGGTGCATTGTACAGGATGAGATACCCCTTTAATAAAAAAAAAAATTCCACCCAGGGTATCTCTGTAGAGCAGGGGTCTCAAACTGGCGGCCCTCCAGCTGTTGTGAAACTACAAGTCCCATCATGCCTCTGCCTGTGGGAGTCATGATTGTAACTGTCAGCCTTGCAATGCCTCATGGGACTTGTAGTTTTGCAACAGCTGGAGGGCCGGCAGTTTGAGACCCCTGCTGTAGAGGGTTAGTTACACTGTGTAAACCTAGGTTTTACATGCATGTTGGTTCCCTAGCCTGCAAAAATTAGTCAGGAAGAGGTTTTGGGGATTTAGAACCCCTGGAGAACCTACATTTACATGCATGTTGATTCCCTAGACTGCAACATTTAGTCTGGATGAGGTTTTTGGGGATTTAAAGACCCCTGGAGAACCTACGCTTACATGCATGTTGGTTTCCTGGATTGGCAATCAACCTGGAGGAGGCTTTGGGGATATCAGACCCCTGGAAAGCCCAATATAAATATTATTTAGGATGAGTACCGATATGTAGTTACTAGTAGAAAAAATATTTTTTTAAATTTTTTTACTTTTTTATTGTCTGTGAAAAGATAACAGAGCATAAGTTGTGGTGTAAAACAATACTCATGAGTTTAGAAATGTCAGGAAAGGAAAGTCCTGACAGGTAAATAAGATAAAGGTTTTGGAGCTCCATTTGTTAACAAAGTTAATAGATATGTATCATCTTTGTAATATAGGTGTATACATGTTTATATGTATCTGTTATAACGGTCTTTGTTGTCTGGGTACTGAGTTAAGATCAGGATGAGACATTCCTGATCACCGTGGCAAGCAGGGCTTGGCGGTTTTCGTGTCTTAAAAACAAGCGTTTTTGTAAGGAGACGTATGCACGTACGTTACCTATTGGTTCTACTCTGCGCATGCTGTCCATAAGTAATCACTAACTAACCTGTCAGTTTTAATCATTCTGTGAATCTTTGTATATTTATATAGTCAGGAATTTGTGTTCATAAGTATGCATACTTTGCTAGGTGGAGTGACTGTCTATTGCTATATAGAAAAAAGAAGATAATGACATTTTGTTAATGAATGTTCACAAATGTAAGTACATTTATTTGTAATCTTTGTAGACTGCTAGGAAATATTGTATGTGTGATTAATGGAGGGAGACTCAATCTCCCAAATGAGGTTAGAACAAGTCTGTAGTGGTTGTAAAGACGTTGGTGTGGAAGGACCCTGTGTATTAGTTCTATGAGTGAATTGTAAGTAGTATGCAACTGATGCTGAATTTTGCATAGTGTATGTATACAAATACAATTAGAATCTTTGATTTTGTGACACTTGTTATTACTATTTGATAGGAGGATTTATATTTGTTCTGTGTGTGTTTTTTTTGTATGAGATGTAAAATGATCCCTATGTGAATGATTGTATGTGACTATCGTGGAGAGGCTAGGGATTGATACATCTATGGTGACTGATTGACTTTAGTGTCAAAGTTCAAAATGTTATTGGCAGTGAGTGAGCGTGTGTGGGGAAAGGCACGATTCATTAATCTTTTTTATATTCTTTTGAATATGTACCTCAGCTAGATAGCGCCATGAATGGGCTGAGGGTGTTAGAAGTTAAACTGTAGAAAAAAGAAAGTTGTTTGTTTTAGGTAATTTACGACACAAAGTTCACCCATATTTTTTTTTGCATCTAGCATACTGCTTCTGGAAGGAAAATGTATGTAGGTAATCATAGGATCTTAAACTGAAAAGAGTTTTTTTTTTGTTTTATAGTCATTAGCCCCTTAGATGACTGTAATGATCTCTGTAGCTGCTCTCCAAGTACTATCTGTTGTGGAACCACAAGTCCCAGCATAGTTTGAATCTGTAGATAAATTCAATCCTGCTAATGTAATTAATGGCATGCTTAAAAAGATTTTTACAGTTGTATATGTTAAGTTACGTTTTATATGTTAGACAAGATAATGTATTTCTTTCAGTATGTTTGGAGGTGAGTAGAAGGTATAGCCAATGTTTTAGAAATAGTTTTCTGCACATAAGTTTATCTCAGTGCTCTGTATAAGGGGCACGTTTAGGGAGTTATGTCTGGTGACTTTAGACAGAAACTTGATGAGCTGAGCAGAAAAATCTCAGAATACTTTCTTAAACATTTTGTTCATTTTTATTTTTTATGCTTCTAAAAAGGAAAATGTCTATCATGGGAATAGGTCTCCATTTTATTAGAATATAAATTGTAGATTATAATAGTTATTCTGTCTTTTATATTATATACTGCAGTAGGGAAAGGTGCATTTTATATTTAGTGCATAACTCTTGTAGGTAGGGTCCTTATTCTTTCGCTTTTGTTGTTTACTTTGTCATGTCCCTATCTTATTGTACAGTATTATGTATACTGCCATCTTTAAATATTTGCCTACTTAGTAGTATTAATGATAGCAATGGGATTTATTTATTTGGTAAAAGGGAACTCCAAATTTATATTTGTTTTAGTCTCTAAAAAGAAGAGTGATGCATGGTAGCATGTAGCACATACAGGGGGGTGAGTTAGATAATTAGAGTCTTAATTTTTAATATTAGCTTGTAAGCTCTGGTGAGTAAGGTCCCTTATTGGTATCGGCTATAACTTATTTTGTCCTACCTGATTACAATATTTAGTAATTATCAGGCTAATTATTAGTTTGACTAAAGTAATAATTTGTTTCTTTATTCCAGGAGTTATACTTCGTAGAATTTCACTCCTTTTGATTTTTTATTATTCAAGTTCCTAGTTATTCTACTACAGGTGGCAAAGTTAGTTTTTGGATTAGGGTCACTCTGTATGAGTGTGTATATAATTATTCTTAAGGAAAGTCTAGTTAACTAATAACATTTTGAAAGACCTGGAAGCTATTGGTGCAATATACATGAGACATATTTTAAGAGGGGCTCTCCTGAATAACAGGAACCTGTATAATCCGACACTACAGGTTCTTTGAATCGCAGAGGAACATTCCCCTGTGGCCAATGCCCTCTTTGTCCCTGGATTCTGCCTGGCACTACGGTCAGGCTCCCAAATGGAGAGCTTTATGCGCCTCACATATCAGCCCATTGTGGCACTATGGGTGTTGTATACCCGATGCTCTGCATTTGCGGAGCCTTTTATGTTGGCAAAACGGTCAGAGAGCTCAGAAATAGTGGGTGAACATGTTTACCATTCCACCAATGGCAAACTGACGACCATCGGCCGACATATTGGCTTTTATCATGAATTTGACCTTCTAGTGGTCAAGTTTTTGGCACTAGAAGTGGTACCGCCTGATGTCAGGGGAGGTAACCGAGATAAAACAATATTACAAAGGAAAGCCCTTTGGATTGAAAGACTAAATGCCATGGTGCCTGGCCTCAATGAAGTTAATTCCTTCAAATCTTTTCTATAAAAAACCCTAAATCATCTTTGTCTGGGCTACCTTACTGTTTTGCCCATATTTTCGAGTAAATTTTTATTTGCCTCTTTATGTTTTCATGATCCCATATGTTGATTTGATGTAAATCATTGCTTATTAATTCTGAGACATCATTATGGATTGATAGGCTTTAAAGTATGCCCTTTTGATCCATAGATTTCTGCCTTAATATGTGCACCTATGAGGAACTATGTAATTCCTCTTTATTGTTGCCATTTAGTTTTTCTGTCATATACAAATGTAAAATGAAATGTATATAATTTGTACAACCTTTAACTTTTCAATTTCTATGTATTTACATATTGTACTTTGTGCAGCTTCTCTTTCTTTGTTTCCCTGCTTTTGGTGTCTTCATTTGCTTCAGGCTCCTGATGCTTACCTCTTGCGGCGATTGGTAGGGTCCCTGGTGGTTAAGGAGACTTTTTTTGCTCCCCTTAGGGGCGGGGCTTCCTTTCCCCTTGCACGCGTCCTGGCTCGGGTATCCCTTGGGCTATGGGACGCGTGCGCAGGTGCGTGCAATAGTTTCACACTGCGGATGTCTCTATGCACAGGGACCCCCAGGGATCTACCTCTGCGGGATCCTTGGCCCCCGTGACGCTGTGCGCCGGCGTCATACAGCGGGGTTGGGAGGCACATATAAGTGGGTAATCCCCGATCAGGAGGTCAGTGGCGACCCGGAGGAAATCCATCACAGCCCATTGCGGATGGTAAGCCCCTGTTCCTGCCATCCCCTTAGCTGTTTGATACACAACCATGTATGACAAACTTTTGTTTTCACTAATGCAGTCCTTTTTTAAATTACTATCTTAAGCTGCAACTCATTAGCATTACCTAATGTGGCAGTGTCTCTAGGCTACCAGTCCCCTGTGAGATCCAGGCTGTTTGGTTCATTGGTGTTCATCTTGACACCCTTATTAACCCCTTCCTCCGGGTCAGATATCTACTCTTTACATCATTGCCCAATAGGTATTCTTGCTTACATTGACACAGATATGCATGTTCTTCACTTCCTTCACTCTTTTCACCTGAGCACTCTACACTCCCTTCACTCCTCGCCTAAACACTGATGTCCTAAGGTATTTATTTTCCCATTTGCACATAGGGGCTGTTTGATTTTTATCTGGTGGGTCCTTGTAATACTCTATGTAACCTTTTCCTCACCCTCCCTCATGCTTAATACTTCCCCTCTCCCCTTTTACTCATTCCTTCCGCCTTGTTTTTTCCCCACAGTTTAGTTATTGTCCTTTTCCTCCTACCCGAACCTCATTTGTCCCCCTTTTATTCAATTGCTGTTCATTATCTATTTCTCACTATATTTATCTATTCTTTCCCCCTTTTCCCACCATCTGGCACTTTTCACTCAATTCTCTTCTCTCCGTTTTTTTCTCCTTCTTTACTCTCTCGATTCCCTTTCTTTTTTCCCTCAACCACATCCTGTTCCAATTGCTTTTCTTTCTTATTCACAGTTTCTTTACACAATCTTTGTTCTTCTGTCTCACATACAGCTGATGTCCTCTATACCCTTCACTTCACCCTTACACACTTGGTGTGGAATTAGTCACTTCCCATAGATCTTGCCAACCAATTTAATGGCAGGATCTATCTTTAATCATAATTTTTTACCTACTTGGAAAATCAATATATATTATTTTTCTTTCCAGACACTGGCCTCTTGTCTATTAATGACCTCCCCCTGTCGCCGCGGGAATCGAGAGACCTTTTTGCTCTGATGGTACTAGATGTGGGGTAAGAAGCTGTTCGTTACTTGTTTTGTTAGCCCACCTTTTTTTCCTCAATTTTTTCAAAAATACATTGTGTCTTAAATATCAATGCTATTATATTATATGTTTATATCTTTTTCAGATGTATTCTCTGTATTTTTTGAAGAAGCTATGTTATAGTGAAACTACTCGAAATACCACACCATCTGTACCTGTTTTTTAGTGATTGTTTCTATGTATTAATAAATTGATGTATATTTTTTTTATATACCTGTTTACATATTCATTTATATTTCATTTTCAACCCGTACGGCGATAGTCCGCAAGCTCCCCTTTTCCTGGTGGTTCTGGTCGGGGACCAGACTCCCAAATTCCTATTCTAGATCCTTGTTTTAGATGTGATCTCTTGTACCAATCAAAGCCACTAAAGGAATGTAGGTCAGTAACTCTTGAAGACTGCAAGTACATTAAAGATCATAAAAGGAAGTGGAAGAATTCACAATTTGAGTATCCATTTAAATCCACATTGAAAATGTCACTGTCACAAGTTTCTATAGTAGTCACAGTCTGAGTGAGATTAGCAGGAGTGTTATTCACATAAGTGCAAGTGGAATGCATACAAGAGACTGTCGCAGAAAAAATACATTATAAATAAGTATTTCAGCAATGGACAATTCTAAAAAATTGTATGTGATACTCTGTATGTAGAGAATTATCGTGGTTTTGATTGTTATATACATGACAAAAGTATTATTGGGAACACCTTAAAGTGGAACTTTGGTCAGAAAATTAAGTTCTGCTGGATCACTTGAGCCTGACCCCTTTTGCAGGTATAGCTATGAAACAATAAAAATAAATGTCTATACTGTTTAAAATCCACCGTCTCACCCTTCTCTGGACATGCTCAGCTGTGCTCTATTTTTTTGCACTGATTAAAAATCTAGAGGCCAGTCTGCGGACAGCCTGACATTCTACTGCTGCTCAGAGGTTCTGGGCGTCAGTAAAATGGTTGCATAATAATTAATGTGGAATGTATTTTTCTTGCTAATGAACATTATTTTTATCACATTTTTATGAGTAGAGTTCCACTTTAAGAAAATGTTCAATCAATATAAACAAATAGTGTAATGTAATGAGTATGACATTTCGCTAAGAATGTATGATATTGATGCATTATAAGATATATGTTATTTATCTTGATATTTGCATGATGTGGGCCAAGAACTCTCATTTATATGTTGAGGGATACTTATAAAAAAAACTGCAAGATATATGTGTGTGTACAGATTTATTTAATATGATGTTTTATAATTCATGTTTTAAGACATATCAGAGGTCAAAAATAAACCATAGTAATTAAAATTAGGCTACTGACAGAAGAGACCCATGCTGACTGTTATTGTATAATATTCTACAGTATAGTATGTACGGGGATGGACAAAAAGTGAAATGGTTTTGGGTTTAGCAAACTTTGTGGGAAGACCACAGAATTAAAACGAATGAAATGTCTGGACTGATTATATTGACTTATGACGTGATCAGGGTAATAGTGACTGGTAGGTGGAGTCAAGGTTAAGAAATAAGAATTTTTAATTTATTGTATGGGAAATAGTATTGACTGGAAACTAGGAAATAAAATGTAAAAGAATAATCTATATAAAATACGTCATACTGAAAACATGTACTAATAATGTTGAGGAATATTCTAAGAGTATTGTATTATGATAAAACGATATGGATACATGTATATTATTTTAGCGGATGTTGTAGAAGTAAAAGGAAAGCACTAAATTAAGTTATTAGAGAAAATGATAGTGTAAGAGCCATTGCTTTGTAGGTTGCCCTGAAATGCTTGCCAGAGGCCTATTGTATCCTGAAACTGACTTTTTTATTTTTTACAACTATAAATTTGAAGTGTATTATATATCCAGACAAATATCGGGTAATCACAAAAGACATGATGCAACTTGTTACAAATGTTAATTGCTACAAAAGGAAGGATTTCATGCAATAAAGGAGGAACTGGAAAATCTGTAGATCTTTGCAGAACAGGTATGCATTGAACTTGTGTCTTACAGCATCCAAAGCAGCTTGTGCTATGATACTGGACCAGCAAAGGATGATGAAAAAGGAGATCTCACCAAAAACATCAATCACTTGGCTAAGCTGAAAAGACCTATACAGGAAAAGGCAGAGCCTTATGGGACTGAGTCTGCTGAATGGTCCCTGGAATCAAATATTTGGTTTTCATTCACTAGCTAAACAGATTGTTCCTGTGACAGACCTAGCCAGGACACGGGCTTTTTGAGAGGACTAACTACGAGCCTCCTGCCCACCGATCATGGGCCCTGGATTTTAAGGGGCACAGGGTGAAGGAGAACATTCAATGCTGTATATATGTGTATATATATATATAATGTGTGTGGTCTTATGCTGTTGGGACATACACTCTGATGCTAGTGTCATGAACTCAAGATGTTAATTGAGTTAGTTGATCCCATTGTCCTCTGCACAATGCAGGAGACGCTCCGTCTGTTACTGGTGGTCTCCTGCTATTGTGATGAGATGTCTTGTGGTGGTAATTATGATAATTTATAATCAACTGTGTTTAGCTCGGTGACCACAAGTCTGACTTGTAGTGAAATCCTGAGTCACATCAGCTGCTTAAAGGAATTAGCTAATTAGTTTATGTTAAGTTGTTACAAGTGTATTGTTAGAATAATATGAGCAGGAGGGGGGATCTCCTCTTCTACTGTATATAAATGTCATCTTTGTAATAAATCTTCAGTCCATGTTGGCACCAAGCAAGTGTTGTCTCGTTTGGTGCTTGGGAGCGGTTGGAATATCTTATACCTATATCCAGACTGAGAGGAAGTGATATATGACGAACGCACTCAAGAGGAGTGTAGGGACCTTCCGTCACAGTTCCTCTTGCCTGTTATCCTTGATGTGATGTTGCTGAGTAACTGTTGTCTGTTGCAAGAAGTTTGTGGTAAGGATGATCACGATGCCACATATGGATTAAACTTTGCAGTTACAAAAGAAGATGCAAAGTGTTTTTGATTGGACTGATTTTTTTTTATAGACAATTTATGTCGGGTGCATGGGGTCTCTGAAGGGCATGATGGGTGATCCGTATTGTAACTGCTGTGAGGCTTATGCCTCAACAGGGGGGAAATGTAGTAGAATTTCATATTAACCAATATATTTTAGATTATTCATATTAATTATATCAATAAAACATATGCAAATTATTATTCATTATTATTATATAGTAGTGGTCTTATCAATATGATTATTCAATAGCAAAGCCATAGTTATTCATATTAATGTATGCTATGTTATTCCATAAATATAGAGAAAGTCTTCATTTTTAAATGTTGAACTTTAGATGACCTCTCTGCTTCATGATGGTATTTTTTATAAGACAGTCACAAGTTTACTGGGTGAAAGTGTATTAGGATAGTTCATTTTTAGAATTTAAGTTCACTAATTAGAAAATAAACACTTTGACAGCAATTAAACTATAGTCTGATAAGATAACATTCCTTAAAGGTAATATATAAACATCGTCAAGCATAAGAAGTTTTCTGTGGAATATGGGAAAGCTATGTATATTAATTTAGTTTGACATGGTCAAAAAGGCCTGCTTGTGTCCTCATTAAAAGTGTTAAAATGCACTGTTAAAATACACTTATGTGCATGTATGTATATATTAATAATTAGACAATATTGAATAAAGCAGTTCGCTTTGTATGTGTAGATATAGATATATACATCTCTTGTAAATAATATTGTATCTTTTTGTGAAACCAATATATGAATACATACATATAGGACTGTATAGTTAAAAACTGTAGGGCATAAGGTGGGGTTATTGCAAGTTAATTTTCCCAAAGTCGTAAATCTGTTATCCTTGAGTTGGTGAAGTCTTACCTGGACAAGGAGGGTTTGATTTAACATGACTGGGTGCCATATTGTCTCTATACAAGTATTTTAATGAGTAAAGCCATAGACAAAACAGTTATAAATCCTTTTAATAAACATGTAGGAATTCTGGGAATTAATAAGTTTGTCTGGTTGTATGACAAGTGTCAAATTTATGGTTAGTTACATTGACGTAGATCTTAGCAACCAATCATGTTGTACCTAATAAGGTCTTATAATGGCGCCAGGGATGAAGGGCTATTAACGTTGCGATGATCCCACACCGTACACCGCATAACGCACCTTTTTACCTGCATCCTTAGGCTGAGGTTTCCCACCCCCCTGTGGAGAGACAACGAGGAGCTGTTGGCGTGCTTGCAGTGGATTTGTGGGTTGGTGAATGACAGAGAGGAAGCGAGCGGGATGAGCGGAGCTCCTGTGTCATCTTACCCAAGCGTCCGCCAGCTACCTGCTGGCTGTTCAGTGTTCGGCTGCTAGGGAGAAGCCGACAGAGACCAAAGGACGGACGAGAACGAGTAGCGGCCGAACAAGCAGACAGAGGAGAACGAGGTCTCGGACCGAAGAAAACAGAGGCCGGCGGATGCACCCCCCCTGCCTTCTGCAGATAAGTAGAACTTTTTTTTTCTAAGAGTAAAAAACTTCTGCAAAAACAAGGCCAAATCTAGAGGAATAAGTCTATAATAAAAAAAAATATTGAGAGGATACTTGTAGTTTATCAAGCAAAAACCCCAGATGATGTAAAGGAATATATATGTTAAAGGTTAAAGGCTCGCAGCAGAGTATTATGAATGAACAGAGATCATCAGGAAAAACTATCAACTAAGGATCGGATAGGTAAATAAAGTCACAAGTTATAAAACTATTCTTTACATGCTCGGGTGCCACAGAACTGTGTGATAAAAAAAAAACAGATTTAATTGGATAACACATATATTTAAATGATATAGATATACTTGAAGAGATTGCTTCCTTTTATTTTGTTTATCTCTCTTCTCGCCTTTTTATTGGTTTGGTTCATTATATACCGGAGAAAACGTGAACTATAATAGACTGTTGCACTCAAATAATCATCAGAGGCATCTGATGATATCCACCATTGGATTAAACATGTCAGGCTGGCGGATGCAAGCACGCGTACCTGTACTTTCATATATGCCCTGATGTCTTTTTTATTGATGCAAGTAGACCATATGCAAATAAAATTAGGATTTTACCTTGCGGGCTTCACTATTGGTCTTTTCCTTCCTTCACCCCGTAGGAGATTCCTCTAGCTTATTCCATCCATCCGGATCCGTGATTCCCGTTATTTTACAACTTATTGGAGAAATCTGGATCCGTTTTTTCATATGACTCTTCTGATCAAGTCTCACCTATCTCCGGCACGTTTGATTACATCGCTTCTTTACTACTTGGTTCTGGTAAGCAGATCGTGATTACAAAATTTGGATTGTTCCCTTTCGTTGTTCATTTTGTGCACTGAACTTTGATGGAATTCCTTTACATCACCAATATTGCCGATGGTTGACTTGATTATTTTTTAGATGGATTTTGATTTTTCTGGATAAATTCCACACACATATAATTTAAGCGCTACACTTTGGTTTTTGTATATTCAAGTAATTTACCAATATGGTTTTACAGAGATTCACCAATTAGAAGGGTAAAAGGAGTGGCTATTGGATTGGGAAAAAATATTTGCTTTATAATAGAACAAATAAAAGTCGATCCAGAAGGACGTTTCCTTTTCCTCATCAGATCCATACAAGGTATAAAGTACACACTTGCTAATGTATACTGCCCCAACATAATCAGAGAAAGCATTCGACAGGGTAGACTGGGGATTCAAAAATACCTGGTGGGAATATTGAAAGACCTAATGGAATTTAAACAAGGTAAACTAATATTGGCAGGAGACTTAAATTTTTCTATGGACCACAGCTCAGGAAGTAAAAAAAAAATTATATGAACACCAACTAGTATATCCATGGCGAATACAACACCAGAGTACAAAAAACTACACATTTTACTCATCAGTACACAGAATGTATTCCAGGATAGATTATATTATGGTAGAGCACAGAAGTCTGGAGGAAATAATAGAAACAAAAATAGGAATAATAACTGCTGCAGACCACGCCCCAATAATGTTGAAGATGACATTACACAGGGAATCTTTTGGGAAAGGTACATGGAGCATAAATGAAAATATAATTGAAGATAGTGAAACGGAAAAAATTATAACTGAAGAGATCGAAAAATACTTCCAAGAAAATGATATTCCAGAATTGTCAAAAGCAACCATCTGGGAGGCGCATAAGACTGTTATTAGGGGTAAACTAATATCTATTGGAGCAGGACAAAAGAAGGAAAGAGGAAAAAATATGATGAGAATTATTAAAGAGATACATGAATTGGAGCAAAAACATAAAAGGCAAGTGGAAAAGGAAATATACCGGACCCTAATCTTAAAGAGAGAACAATTGAAGGAGTGGATGGAACAAGAAGACAGGAGGGACTTTAACAGGGTAACAAGAGAGATTTAAATGGGGTAATAATAAACCAGGAAAATATATTGCAAACATGGTAAGAAAAAATTAATCTTTAAATTATATTGAAAAGATTAAAAATGAGAAAGGAGAACTAATAAATAAGACATCAGAAATTGCAATTGCCTTTCAAAAATATTACAGTGCATTATATGCAATAAAAAGAAAGGAGTCACAACAAGAAGAAGAAATAAGAAAAAAGAAGATCCAAGTTTATCCAAAAAAAGATAAGTTACCAAAAATTCAAACCGAGCAATTAAAGCGCTAGTAAACCCGCTGAAATTTATTTCTCTTTTAGTACACCTGTAAGGCAAAAGGCATAATGAGCTTGTATGCACCGCATACTAGCTCATTATGAAATACTTACCTTAGAACGTGGCGTCGGTAACTCACCTGGTCCACGCCGAGGTAGCTGACATGTTGCCTCGGCGTGTCTTCCGGGTATCGCGACTCCAGCACTGAGTGGCTGGAGCCATGATGTCGTCACTCCCACGCATGGGAGACTTCTTCCCGGAAGGGTTCGGATTCTGCCGGCCTTTCAGCCGAGAATCCCCCGTGCGCATGCGCCGCTGCAGTCAGCGGCGCATTGCACGGGGAATATCTCCTAAACCGTACAGGTTTAGGAGATATTTTTTTTACCTACAGGTAAGCTTCATTATAGGCTTACCTGTAGGTAAAAAAAAAAATTCTCTTTACAAACACTTTAAAAGATCTGGAAAAAAATATAACACAAGAGGAGATCAAACTGGCTATAAAAGAAACTCCATTAGGAAAAAGTCCAGGACCAGACGTTTTTACTATCAAATATTATAAAAAAATTCAAGAACAACTGATCCCAAAGCTATATGAATATCTGAATAATATAGGAGAAGAAGTAAGACGAGAATCATTATTAGCCCATATCACAATTATACCTAAAGAGGGAAAAGATGAAACCAATTTTCCAGCTATAGGCCTATTGCCTTACTAAATGCTGATATAAAAATTTTTTAGCCACTAGATTACAAAAAATGAATACCATGTTGGATAGGTTGACCAAACTGGATTTTTTCCAGGCAGAGAAGGACGGGACAATAGTATAAAAACAATTCTGAAGAAATCCAGCGGATCCCCAGTTCTACTCCTGTCAATAGATGCAGAGAAAGCATTCGACAGGGTAGACTGGGGATTCATGATGGACACGCTGCAACACTTAGGAATGGGACCAAAAATCATGAAGTGGATAAAAAACCTATACAACGGGCCAACAGCAATGGTGAAGGTCAATGGGAGACTTTCACCTGTGTTTGAGATGTTGTCCGCTTTCCCCACTGTTATATGTACTATCAATGGAACCTTTTTTGGTGACACTGAAATAATCAAGACGTAGGAGGGGTAAGAGTTGGAGAAAAAGAGCATAAAATCACGGCATACGCAGATGATATTTTAATGTACGTAACTAACCCAAGAGTGACTTTGCCAAATATAATGAAGGAGGTGACAGAGTACGGGGAACTCTCAAATTTCAAAATAAATGCAATAAAAACAGAGATAATAAATATTGGACTAGAAAAAAGTGAAGCCCAGTTCCTTCAAAGAGAATTCCCATTCACATGGGTCAAAGAAGAACTAAAATACTTGGGAATCAAACTAACCTCAACGATAGAACAAACATATCCGGTAAATTATATGTAAATCCGTTAATTATTGAGATTAAGGAAGAAATAATTTTTTTTTAGCACAATCAATATCATGGATGGGAAGAATAAATATGTTTAAAATGATATTACCAAAAATAATTTACAAATTTCAGATGTTACCAATTGGGATCCCGCAGAGTTATTTCAAGATAATAAAAACAATGTTGATAAAATACATTTGGCAAAATAAAAAGTCGAGAATTCAATTTGCACAAATCACGAGTGTGACAGACCTAGCTGGAACAGAGGCTGTTGGAGGGGACTGAATGTGAGCCTCTTGCCTTGTGATCATGGGCCCTGGCTTTTTGGGGAACAGTGCTGTTTGTGAGCTGTATGCCTGGGGACCGCTGAGCTGGTTTTACTTGGATTCGGGTCCATGCTGGCCCCCCCAAGACTCTGGAAATGTATATGCCATATCAGCAATAGACTGAATCATACTGTTGGGACACAAGCTGTCAGATGCTAATGTCATCAACTCCAGCCACCTGTCTGTTGTGTAAATTAAGTCTAGTCTGGCTTGAATATTCCACAATGTTGTTGTGCTAATTAACCCTGTGTTGATGTTTATGGTAATATGTATTCAGTGAGCTAAGAGCCGTAAAGTCTTACCCTGAAAAGTCTTCTCTCAGTCAACTAGTCTGGGTCAATGATTAGATAATTAGCTCATGCTAATTAGGTTAGGTTTTAGTGTTGAAAATATTTTTATTGACATTTTCCAAAAAGAAAAAAAAACATTGCAACAGTGAACAACATGGAAAGAACATGGTATCAAAAATACATATAGAAGAAGTCGGTCCAATAGCTATCGCCCACAGCCGACTCCCCCTACTAGACTGGGTAAAGTCAGAGCGGAAACCTGTTTTCTATATAATTAAACTTAGTCATTGACTAGTAACCTGAGTTCACACATAGGTAGCATGTGTAAAATAAAATAAAGCAAAAGAAGAAAGATATAAAGTCAAAATGAAAGGAAAGGAAAGGATAAGGAACTAGGGAGAGAGAAGGAGGTAGGAGGGAGGGCGGGAGGGGGAAGGGAAATCCGGTGATGACCAGCAGGAGTTAGGTGTAGGAAGGGGAGTAGATGGTTGAAATGAACCTTGAGGGGCTCGTCTTATCACTTATAGATTCGGGATCTTATTCAATAGGGTGTCCGAGGAGGAGAAGCGGAGCCAGACCAACCAAATCACTGTAAATTTAGTATACGTGTCATTGTCAAGGGCTAACATCTTCTCCTTTCTCATTGTGTCATTCATGGTAGAAACCCACCGTGACAATGGAGGAGTCACCTCTGTTTTCCAGTATGCAGGTATAAGTTGCCTCGCTGAGGACATAAAAAAATGAAGTAGATCTTGTTGCTGTGATTTCAAAGACCCAGGTAGTATAGAGAGTAGGGCAATCTTTGGGGAGATTGGCACCGTTTTATCAGAGATGAGATTTTAGCACTCAAATACCTGTGTCCAGAAGGGGCGGATCCTCTCGCAGACCCACCAGATATGTAGATACGTCCCAACAGATGTTCCACAGTGCAATGTTTCGGAATCTCTGTACCACTCTAGATAAGAGTTTGAAATTTTTCTCTTGAGAGTAACATGAGATAGTTGATTTGTGGGTAAAGTGAAAGGAAGTTTGCCATTCCGGCTCGGAGATGTCCTCCCCTATGTCCGCACACCAAATCCTCGTGTAATGTGGTAGTTGGTCTTGTGTTGAGGTCTGTAGTAGGCTTTATAGGGATGTGCCGTGAGCCAATCCCCTGGTCCCTCTAGGGGAACCGGACTCCCTAGAGAGGGGTGTACAAACGAGTGGGCTTGGGGCCATGCGTTGTGTTTGAAGGAGCCTAGGGTGGCTGCACCTATCCCCTGTGGAAGTGCGGGATTGTCAAATAGTGATGTCAAAGGGCCTGGGTCAGAGGATAGGATAGTGTTGAGACCTTTCTGATACCATAATTTAAGGGAGGCTGATGTCAATGGTGATAGAGAGGCCAGGCGAGCATAATTATATTTATAACCCCACAGGAGGGCCCGGAGGTCCACAGGGGATAGGTCTTGTTCAATCGTTACTGATGCCTTATGAAAAGGGTGAGGGAACCATTCCAGGACACGCGCTACATGGGCTGCCTTTTGATAAGACTCAAAGTCAGGTAGACCTGTACCCCCTTGTGTTTTTGGGAGAGTAAGTAGCTTAAACCTAACTCTGGGGAGTCCTCTTTAGGTTAGGTTTTAGTCATCCGGCTGTATATATTTATTTGTGTGACATCTCAAGTATTTCTGATGTACTCCAAGACTGGTATTGTCTAGTTCTTGGAGGTTCCTATAGCCAGATCCATTGGACTCATGTTCCAGGACTTAGGAAGCGGTATACTGGCGGAAGCCCTCAAGCCGAGTGTAGGGACGTTCCGTCACATTGTTGGCAAGCAGTGGGATTGTGCTTCCTGCAGTCTGGGACATCCAAACCTCCACCGGGATCCAAGATCAGGATAGCAGACTTCGATCACCCCAGCGGAGAAATGGATCTGGCATTAGAGTTCCCGGGGCTGCTGCGGATCGTCCTTTCAGCATACACCAGGACTGTGTCCGAGGATGAATACCTGGAGCTCAGGCAGCAGATTCGGGTGGAGCTCTGGATTGGAGCCCTCCAGCTCGCTGGTATAAAACGGGGCAAGTGCTTTCCAACCCAAGAGCAACGTGCCAGTGACCAACGGGCATTGCGGATGGCATTCCTGGGAGAGCAGCCCCAGTGGCAATAGGTGACTGAGTTGGACAGGCTGGTCCAGCAGGAGATAGAGCTGGACAATCATTATCGGGCTCTGCAATGGCACGCAGAGCAGGGATATTTAGGGGAGACAACAGAATGCTCTCCGGAGGGATATGACTTTGGAGGCCCTGGTTTGCTGTGGGAGAGCCTTACAGATCGTTTTGTGTTTGGCGATGAAGGGAAACCTACCCTTGAGGACCTGCAAGAATATAGAGAGGCTATGCTCAGTCTTGCAGGGGTCTCAGAGCTTAAACCTGATCTGGACCATTTGTTAAGGAAGGAGCAGCATCTGGAAAGGGCATACAGGAAACTGTTGGAACACGTTTAGCAGCGTGCCAGAGAATCGGCAGTGGAAACTCCAGAGATTGTCGTCCCCAAAGTGGAAGTGCTGACAATTGGGCAGAGCTCTGCTAGCTTTTGCCCAGCACCAACAGTGGCTTCGGCCTTCTTGAGAGAAGAGGTAGTCGGCCTTTCTCCCACAACACTGACAGGGACATGTGATTTTCTGCCAGCAGCATCTATGGAGTTGCCACAAACTTCTCCAGCTGAAGATCTGGTAACTGAACAGAGGGTCCAAGACCTCTGTCCCCCACTTTTAGCAATTCCAGACACTGGGGATTTAATAGACGTTTCTGTAGAGGGGGAACCACCTAGCAAACCCCCAGAAGTGCTGGACACCGGACAGAGAGTCCAAGACCTCTGCCCCACACCTACAGCAATTCTGGAGGCCCAGGGTGAGGAGGTGGCAGTCCATCACGAGTTGCAGATCAGGATCCAAGGAGAGAATGCAGTTGTCACCTCACAACTGCAGCTTGATCTGGTGTCGGTGGATGGGCTTGTGGTCTCCACTAACAGAAAACCAGCAGAAGCGCTGGCAACCAGGCAGAGTGCTACCAACCTCTGCCCAGCACCGGTAACAGCTGCAGAGTTCCAGGGAGCTGGGGCAGTCGGCCCCTCTCCCCAACAGTTAGCTGGATCAGATGATGTAGGGAATGCTCCTACGCCCAGCTGAACTGCTGGCAACGGAACAGAGCGCTGCTGGCCTCTACCCACAACTAACACAGGACAGATTTCCTGTAAAGGTGGATGGGAATTCAGTCTCTACCTGTATACACCAGGGATGCTGGGCAGTAGGCCCATATGCCCAACAGCATGACCGACTGAGCCCAGCCACCCTGTCTTCTCTCCTGCGGCTAAAGGGACTCCAGGAGGAAGTAGTCAACTAGTCTGGGTCAATGATTAGATTAGCTCATGCCAATTAGGTTAGGTTTTAGTCATCCGGCTGTATATATTTGTGTGACATCTCAAATAAAAGTTATTCCTGATGTACTCCAAGACTGGTGTTGTCTAGTTCTTCGGGGGTTTCTATAGCCAGATCCATTGGACTCATGTTCCAGGACTTAGGAAGCAGTATACTGGCGGAAGCCCTCAAGCAGAGTGTAGGGACGTTCCGTCACTACGAGGAAAAGGGAAAAAAAAAAAAAAAGAGGATTGGCAGCACCAGATATAAACCGATATTATAAAGCAGTAGTCTTAACGCGAATGATTGAGTGGACAAATGGAAATAGCGAAAAAAAGTGGGTGGAGATGGAAAACACAAGTAGGACCACACTGCACAAAAATATATGGATACCACGAAAGTTCAGAGTCATGGATTTGGAAACTCACGATTTGACTAAAAATGTTTTTAGAATTTGGGACACCTTGCACAAGAAAAAAGAATGGGTATATAACTCACCGTTAATGGCTCTCACGGGAACAAATTTTTTTTACACCAGGGAATGAGATTTTCGCTGGTCACTAGATAAGAAATTCACAATTGAAAGACATCACCACAAAAGGGAAGGATGAAAACACAATTAGAATTAGAAGAATCCAATAGGTGGAAGATAAGAGAATGGAAATTTTATCAGTTAAGACACTTAGTAAATACACTCCCACACCCAATTAGAGACGAAGGTGAATTAATTAAGCCCCTTGGAAAAACTTTGCTTTACACATTCACCATTGAGAAACGGAATATCGAAAATTTACGGAATATTAACAGACCTAGAAGGACAAGGAAGACCTGCCTTTATAGAACAATGGTAAAAAGAACTGGACTTAAAATTAGAGCACCACCAAGTGGAAAAGATGATAGGAATGGGATACAATAATGCTTGGGATATGAACACTATTGAAATGAATTACAAATTCTTAGCAAGACTCCAGAGAAAACCCATAAATATCAATATCAGAGAGTTTACCACTGTGCTGGATAAATTGTAATCAAAGGGCAACGATGGTGCACATATGGTGGGAGTGTCCAAAAATAAAGGGGTTTTGGCAGGAAATAGTGAGTAATATAAAGGAGATAACCGGCGAGAGAATAGAAAAAAAATATATAGACTTGCTTATTCCACGATTCTAAAATCTCAAAGAAACAATATATGAAAACTATAACCCCAAAACTCCCGAATGCTGCAAAGGTATTGATCCCCAAAAATGTGTTAAATAGTGAAAAAACAGATATAAGAGAGTGGTTTGAACAAATAGATTATTACAGTAAAATGGATCTATTAAGTAGTAGGGATACAGGACACTATAGGAAACATGAGCAGCTAGGAGGGTTGGAAAAATTTTAAAGCCTCGGATAAATATCTTGAGAAGATGAAGGAAGATGAAGGACTGAGTCAGAAACCGAAGGGACCTAGAAAGAAACAAACCAAATAAAAGGGGGATGGGGAGGGAAAATAGGTAAGAGGGTAGGAGAGAGAATAAATAAGTAAAGTAATAGAAGTAGTTCCATTTTTTTGTATGAATTCAATTGAATATATTATTAACAAATAAAGATATTGCTGAACAAACCACTATGATGTGAAAACGAGAAGGGACAAAATTGAACTGCAAAGTTAAAAAAAGTGTCTCGGAAAAATTTCGCTGAAGTGGGGGAAAAAAAATAAACTGTTAAAATACATTGCATAAGAGACCACTGATGTGTATGTATGTATGTATTAATAATAAGACAATATGGAATAAATCAGTTAGCTTTGTATGTGTAGATGTATATATATATATATATATATATATATATATATATATATATATATATATATATATATATATTATATATACATACATACAGTGGTGTGAAAAAGTGCTTGCCCCCTTCCTCATTTCCTGTTCCTTTGCATGTTTGTCACACTTAAGTGTTTCGGAACATCAAACCAATTTAAACAATAGTCAAGGACAACACAAGTAAACACAAAATGCAATTTGTAAATGAAGGTGTTTATTATTAAAGGTGAAAAAAAATCCAAACCATCATGGCCCTGTGTGAAAAGGTGATTGCCCCCCTTGTTAAAACATACTATAACTGTGGTTGTCCACACCTGAGTTCAATTTCTCTAGCCACACCCAGGCCTGATTATTGCCACACCTGTTCACAATCAAGGCATCACTTAAATAGGAGCTGCTTGACACAGTAAGGTCCACCAGAAGATCCTTAAAAGCTACACATCATGCCGAGACCCAAAGAAATTCAGGAACAATTGAGAAAGAAAGTAATTGAGATCTATCAGTCTGGAAAGGGTTATAAAGCCATTTCCAAAGCTTTGGGAATCCAGCGAACCACAGTGAGAGCCATTATCCACAAATGGCGAAGACATGGAACAGTGGTGAACCTTCCCAGGAGTGGCCGGCCGCCCAAAATTACCCCAAGAGCGCAGCGACGACTCATCCAAGAGGTCACAAAAGACCCCACAACAACGTCCAAGGAACTGCAGGCCTCACTTGCCTCAGTTAAGGTCAGCGTTCATGCCTCCACCATCAGGAAAAGACTGGGCAAAAATGGCCTGCATGGCAGAGTTCCAAGGAGAAAACCACTGCTGAGCAAAAAGAACATCAAAACTCGTCTCAATTTCTCCACAACACATCTTGATGATCCCCAAGACTTTTGGGACAACATTCTGTGGACCGATGAGACAAAAGTGGAACTCTTTGGAAGGTGTGTGTCCAAGTATATCTGGCGTAGAAGGAACACTGCATTTCAGAAAAAGAACATTATACCAACAGTAAAATATGGTGGTGGTAGTGTGATGGTCTGGGGCTGTTTTGCTGCTTCAGGACCTGGAAGACTTGCCGTGATAAAAGGAACTATGAATTCTGCTGTCTACCAAGAGATCCTGAAGGAGAATGTCCGACCATCTGTTCGTGTACTCAAGCTGAAACGAACTTGGGTTCTGCAGCAGGACAATGATCCTAAACACACCAGCAAGTCCACCACCGAATGGCTGAAGAAAAACAAAATGAAGACTTTGGAGTGGCCTAGCCAAAGTCCTGACCTGAATCCTATTGAGATGTTGTGGTATGACCTTAAAAAGGCCGTTCATGCTCGAAAACCCTCTAATGTAACTGAATTAGGACAATTCTGCAAAGATGAGTGGGCCAAAATTCCTCCAGGACGCTGTAAAAGCCTCATTGCACGTTATCGCAAACGCTTGGTTGCAGTTGTTGCTGCTAAGGGTGGCCCAACCAGTTATTAGGTTTAGGGGGCAATCACTTTTTCACACAGGGCCATGATGGTTTGGATTTTTTTTTCACCTTTAATAATAAACACCTTCATTTACAAATTGCATTTTGTGTTTACTTGTGTTGTCCTTGACTATTGTTTAAATTGGTTTGATGTTCCGAAACACTTAAGTGTGACAAACATGCAAAGGAACAGGAAATGAGGAAGGGGGCAAACACTTTTTCACACCACTGTATATATATATATATATATATATATATATATATATATATATATATATATATATATATATATATATATATAAAAAAATTTGTAAATAATATTGTACCTTTTTGTGAAACCAATATATGAATACATACATATAGGACTATATAGTTAAAAACTGTAGGACATAAGGTGGGGTTATTGCAAGTTCATTTTCCCAAAGTCGTAAATCTGTTATCCTTGAGTTGGTGAAGTCTTACCGGGAAAAGGAGGGTTTGATTTACCATGACTGGGTGCCATATTGTCTCCTATACAAGTATTTTAATGGGTAAAGCCATAGACAAAACAGTTTTATAAATTTAATAAACATGTAGGAATTCGGGGAATGAATACGTTTGTCTGGTTGTAATACAAGTGTCAGATTTATGGTTAGTTACATTGACGTAGATCTTAGCAACCAATAATGTTGTACCTAATATGCTTGCATTGTAAGAAACTGTATAAATTAGACCTGCATCTTGTAATACTTTGAACATAAACCTGTATGTTCCCAGCTGTTAATAAACCTGCATCACTGAGGTCCTGCATCGATACATTATTATTCTACTTCACATCACGTGATGCCATCATGAAGCTGGTGGATGTTAGAGACCTTCAGCTCCTTCAGCTTCCATTTGAGGATGCCCCACAGATGCTCAATAGGGTTTAGGTCTAAAGACATGCTTGGCCAGTCCATCACCTTTACCCTCAGCTACTTTAGCAAGGCAGTGGTTGTCTTTGAGGTGTGTTTGGGGTCGTTATGTTGGAATACTGCCCTGCGGTCCAGTCCCCAAAGGGAGTTGATCATGCTCTGCTTCAGTATGTCACAGTACATGTTGGCATTCATGGTTGCCTTAACGAACTGAATGGTGCAGCGTGACGTGGCACGTCATCCTGTGTGATGACGCGGCACGTCGGTATGCGCGAGTCGTCACGCGGAACGTGGGGACCACCACATATAAAAAGGACGCCAAGGGAGACAAATGGCACCATTCCCTTGTAGGACAACATTGCGAGTAAATAGCGGGAAACCTTCAACCCCACCACTGTCAGACTTCACGCACCTGACTGATGAGCCCGAGATAGCAGGGGAAGGCCTCCCTTACGTGTCTGGTTCGTGGCCCCTGGTAGTGTGGACAGGAGGCACGGAAGCACAGAGTGGTATGAGAGCCGGGCGGGTTGTTGCAAGAGAGATGGCCCAAGGGGCTTGCTGTAGTGGGATCGGTAATCTCCAAACAACTGAAGGCTGGCAGCAGATGCAGAGCAGGAGCTGAAGAGGCACGTCCAGTCACAGGCACGGTACAAGGGATCAGGCAAGTTCAACGTCCAGGTCACAGGCAGGGTTGGCAACAGGCAGGCAGCGCGGTACAGTGGAGCAGGCAGGTACAAGGTCAAAGACAGGCCGAGGTCAAACGGCAGGCAGCAGACAGGTAAATACAAGGTCAAGCCGGGTAGTCAGGAGATCAGAGGTTTCAGACGGGCAACGGGTATTAGGACACAGGGAGCTGCAGATCGGACAGCACCGGGCGCAAAGTGGGGATAACCTAAATAGGCTGATTGGCGCCAGCGCACACCCGCACCGGCGCGCACGCACACCCGCACCGGCGTGCGCACAGGCGGCGCATACCCTAAATAGGCTGATTGGCGCCAGCGCGCACGCACACCCGCACCGGCGTGCGCACAGGCGCACAAACATGCGCACCCGCACAGAGTGCACAGGCGTGCGCCTGCGCGCACCAGCGCACCCCAGAGCTCCAAGAACTGCGTCCGCTCCAAGCATCTCCCTGACAACCACAGAGTCCTTTCTTATCTTTCATGATAGGGTAAGTTCTTATTACTATTTTTGTTGGGGGTATTTTGGACAATGGAGAAAAAAGGCAATTTTAAAGGCTGAAAATCCTGGTCATTTCTCCACAGCTTTCTTGGCGAAACCGCACCTTTGTTTAAGCGCCTTCTGTGGATTGTTATATCCAGTCTTCCTGTATGGGATGCTCAAAGGGATATGGGTGGACCTGTCTAATTAGGTGAAGGCTTCCTCTCTCTTTCAGATGCTGGGGAAATGCATTTGTCATTTTAAACCATTTTTGAATAGTGAGTTACGTTATAATTACATGCATTACTTATTTGATTACCGTATATACTCGACTATAGGCCGTCCCGAGTATAAGCCGAGGCCCCTAATTAACCACAAAAAATGGGAAACCTGCATTGACCCGTGTATAAGCCGAGGGTACAAAATGCAGCAGCTACTGTAAGTGGAAAAGAGGGCCAGCAATGCCCATCTGCAGCTGCCTGTCCCCTGTACAGACCCCCCCCCCCCCCCCCCCCCCCCCCGTGTCCCCATTACAGCCTACCTGTGCCGATCTGCGGGTCCTGTGCCATCCGTCCTGTGCCCTCGGTCTTCGCTCCCCGCTCTGTCCCCGCTCTGTCAGCGTGTACGGCGCCATTGCAAAATTAAAAAGCCGCGCCTCCTCCTCGTCCTTGTCCGTGATAGGAGGAACGCTGTTTTCCCAGCAGTCAGTGTGCAGTGTTCCGCCTATCGCGGCCGCCCTCTCATCCTCGTCCATGAGATGAGAATGACAGGGCATCCGTGATAGGCGGAACACTGCACTGCTGGGAAAATTAGTGTCCGCCTATCACGGACGAGGCGGCGGCGCAGCTTTTTAATTTTGCAATGGCGCCGTACACGCTGACAGAGCGGAGAGCGGCTAGCGGGGACAGATCGGGTCATGTGAAAACTGCCATCTGTCTGCATGACAAGCTGTTCATGTAGGCAGACGGCAGTGACTCGAATATAAGCCGAGGGGGGGACTTTCAGCCCTAAAAAATGGGCTGAAAATCTCGGCTTATATTCGAGTATATACGGTAATACTTTGATTTATATCTAATGGATCTTCTTCAATTATAGAGAATATTACAATATCTCATCCCTTAAGATGATTATATGTATTATTAAATATCGAAACGCGTTGGATGACCTGCCCATTTCGCCACCAGTCATCTGGAGGCATTGGAAACAACAAGCGGATAGTATTATTCGCTTTAAAATATATTGTTTTTAGAAAAGATTGAAATCTTTTTTTTTATTGAGTTTTTTCTCTATGAAATTTATTTATGGATTGTCCTAAAGAAGTATTAGGATTTTGTACAATAAATGAAATATATTTTTTATAAATACTTTTTTTTTCTTATTGTTGCCTTGAAAATCCCATAAAACAGGAGGTTATTCCGAATTTTCAAGATTCAAAATAGGTAAGTACATATTGTATACATATGGTATCATCCCATGTGGGTTGACCCTATGTATGTACGTACAAGATGACCTGTAGGTATAACCATAGATATGGTGAACTTGTGACTTGAATTATAGCTGGTCTTATCAGGGCCCCACAGAATGTGAAAAGTACCAACGGATCACTACACGTTTCGCTTATAGCTTCTTACTGGTACTAAAAAATATAATGTAAATTAAGATCTGCACATACATGTGTAGATCTAAAAAAAAACTATTTGTACATCCATATCAAAAACAGAGAAAAATATGTATAAATATTACTCATGGAACAAAAAAGAAAGTCACAATCAGGACAGTATTTACGCTGGTAATGTATTTTTGATGTACCTTCCTGATGTGTGGGGCTTATTATAATGTGGCCCACCTCACTAGGCTGGTTAACTGGTATTGTCAAGCTGAGGCAAAGCATTTGGTGGTCAAGGAACTGGAAGACTCGGCAGGGCAGCAAGGTACTACTACTGGCCATGGATTGCCTCACCGCTGCCGAAGGTTCTCAGTGACCATCCTACTTTGGGAAGCACTTTGCTGATGTCCAGGGATGCCTTCCATTGAGCCTCAATTTTCCTGCTGCCCTCCTCCCCATTTTGTCTAATCCGGAAACCCCCAGTTTCTTCGCCTGGTGTCTGGCAGCCGCCTTCATCTCTGGGACTTCGGTCGGATGGCAAACTCTCCTCCACTGCACTTGCCTTCACCTTAGACTTTTGAAGCTTCAGCATTTTCTCCATCAGTGCTCCTGTTTTCCAGGTATTTCTCTAAACCGACTCCCCACAGCCCATCATCTATGCTGCCCGGACTCAACCAGTGACAGACTTTACCCCTTCCTCTTGCGGTGGGAATCCGACCTTGCTATGCAGTTTACAAACTCACAAAACGAGAAAATCCTCCACTTTGCTCAGAAATCCTCCATAGCCACTAAGGTCCAAGAGACCAGTTATAAAAACCTAACAAGGTGGTATAGGGTGCCCATGACCCTACACCATGTCTTGCCACAGGTACCCAATACGTGCTGGCAGTGCAACATTGGCCGAGGTACCATGTTACACGTTTTCTGGGAGTGGCCAAAACAAACCATTTTAGCAAGAGGTGGCTAGTACTATCAAACACCTGACTAATGTCGATCTAGCGGATAACCTTGCAGCATGCTTGCTGCACCTCATGCAGCGGCCTAGTAAAAAATACAAGCTCTCTCTTACCATTCAGCTACTAAATGTGGCCAAGGCGTGCATTTCCCCCCGTGTTGGAGGTCTGTTCACCCGCCCTCAAAGTCTTCTTGGTTCTCTAAAATCAATGAACTCAGGGACATAGAAGACCTTACGGCTACCCTCTATAACCGAGAGGAGTCCTTTTGTAACACTTGGAGACCATAGCAATATTTTTTCACGGATACCTTTTTACAGGAGGTCTCACAACCCAGCTGCAAGGACTTGTTACGAGGCTCTGGGTAAGAGAATTGCTAAGTAGCGCTTAAGGGCCCAAAGATGCAGCATGCAGGACATCAAAGCGCATCACACATGCAGTGTGAAGAGTTTCAAAGGATTTTCATGCATTTATCTTCTGCTTTTTAACCCCCAAAAGGCATCAAAAATGTATCAATGTGAAAGGACCCAGAGAGGAAATCTCAGGCTTTCTGTATGCGAGAGAAGGGTTAGCAGTAACTGATAATATACAACCTGCTTGCATCCAGGAGGCATGGCATTTTGACCTGCCTGAAGGTTAGTCTAACATATCTGGGTAGTAGTATAGTGCTCTGTAATGCTAGCTGCAATGTCATACAGGGTGGCTACCCGACACCACAGATTACGGCTTTTACCTAGTGCTGGAAGCCAGAAACAGGCACTAGCAAACCAGCTGTCTTCCTTGCTAGCTGTGGTGTTGGGTATTCAACAAGGAGGAATGCCCTGGCCGAAATCAAAGCTAGCGTTACAGGGCACCTTGGAATATGTGACAAAGTACTGCATACACTTTGTCCCATAGGAAATATATAGGTAGCTTGCAATACTTTAAATAGACTTGATACACTATATTTATACAAAAAAAAAAAAAGAAGTGATTTCCAAGAAAACTGCTAATAGCATAGGTACTAAGGTGCATACATTCATAAGTAAATAGATGAGAAAAATCACAAAATATAAAGGTTTAAAAAGGTTTTTTATTATAAACAATTTAAAAACAAATATTTCAAAATGGGGTCAAATGGTCAGATAACCTTGCAACACTTATATATAGCCAGCCTTTCCCCCTACTATGTTTAATCTTTCATAATATACAAGCGTTTGTCTGGATCTAAATACAGACACCACTTGATCGTTTTTGCTTTAGCAATAGGATAGATAGATGAAAGCTGTATCTGAATGGTTTACAGAAACTCTGCTTCTTCAAACAGAAGGCCATAGATGTAGGTATCTAAAATATACGATCATAATTAACATATACATAAAATATTTTTATAAAGAGAAAATCATGATAAGCATTGTCCATCATATACAGTATGTCCAATCTGTATCAGCAAAGCCATAAATTATGGGATGTGGTGTCAGAACTAATATAGGAGGGAAAATATTTTTATTATGGTACGATTTATAAATTGATATACTATAGTTACATATGTCGATACCATTGACCCTGCCATGGGTCAACCCATTTCCTAATCTTTCACCTGTCACATCACGCAATGACAAGATCATGCAGGCAAAATAAAAGCACTCACAAATCCTAACTTGCTGACTAATGTGTTTCTATCTTTATAGCATCTGATGGTTTGCATTACCCTAATATTGGGTGAACCGATATAATAGATACATAATGAAGTAAGATGATTACCCACCTCAATTCTACAAAATCCTTGAACTCTGAGGTCTCCATGATGTACTGCTTGCACACTAACACATTGGTTCTGGGATACTCTTGAGTGCAAGTCAGCTCCTGTCCGATGAAACAAAACATGTGTAACTGGGTCAGAAGGGGTTACTTCTCCCTTAATCACCTCTCCGCGAATACCTTTACCTTGGGCTCCTATTACATCCCATGGTACATGCTGAAATAAAAATGCAAAATATATTTTTCAGTGTATACCTATATTCTCAAAATCAATAGTCATAAATAAAAAAATGTATTCAATGGGTAAATTTATTGAGGTTTCACAGAATACAGTAAACAATATCTTTTCTCTAGAAAGTATATGATCACATAACAGATATAAACATTTGTTCAATCACATATATAAAACTTTTCAATATACATCAATTCAAATATTCTCTACGTCTATGAATATACTAATGTAGGTACAGATATCAGATAATTGCAGATATCTTATCCTAAGCATAACATTCAGAACTTTGGTATAGAATACCTACTATAGGGGCCCAACCCCAATATTCAGTTCGGTGTTCACGGTGCTTGTACAGAATTACTATATCTTTCAACAGTAATACATTTATCTTTCAAATACCTTAACATGTTATCTATAGATCAGGGATATGCAATTAGTGGACCTCCAGCTATTGCAGAACTACAAGTCCCATGAGGCATAGCAAGACTGACAGCCACAAGCATGACACCCAGAGGCAGAGGCATGATGAGACTTGTAGTTTTGCAACAGCTGCAGGTCCTCTAATTGCATATCCCTGCTATAGACATTTAATCCAGCCGGACCATAACTTCTCAAATTTTTGTTGGGCATCCTCTGGAAGTATAGGTAAGCTTTTACAGCGGTGGTACTCTATTAAGTCCACCAGAATTGGACAGTAGCAATAATAGGGTTTTTCCATTTGAGTGCTAGAGCCTTCTTGGCATAAAAAAACAATATATGTAATAGGGTCTTTGTATTACTAGACATTTCCTCCTCTTCAAAGTCTCCAAGGAGGCACCTTGCTGGGGAGTAAATGTTTGGGATGGCCAACCTTGCCTTACAGAATTGTGCTACAAGCGGACACTGCCATGTCATGTGAAAGTAGTTCCCCTCCTCTTTGTGACATTGATTACATTCTGGGGAGTCTGCTCTGCCTATCTTATATAAAACGAGCTGGGGTATAGTAAATACTATGTAAAAAGTTAAATTGTGTTACTTTGTCCCTAGCAGAGATAACCGAGGGCAATAGAGCCCCAACCACCACCGTCCACATTCCAGTCAAGGTTGGGATATCAGAGGCCCACTTTCTCGTTATTTTTTCTATCCTCTTGGATGTGGAGGATAAGAGAAGAGAGTAGTATCTAGATATCAGTTTAGTATGGTCATTCTCAAACATAAGTTTCTCTAATTTTCAGGGGAGAAGTGACACCTCAGTCAACCCAAACTGCTCTCCTATTGCATGCCTCAATTGCAGGTAGCCACAGAAGAACTTGCTGTGAACCTTGTACTCTAACTGAAGGTCCCGAAATGTTTTAAAGACCCCCCCAAGAAAACTGTTGATGTACATAGGTAATACCATATTTAGCCCATCTTGTGCCATCAGGTATCTTGTATACTTTGGACAATTGGGGATTAAGCCAAAGAGGGGTATTGGGCGATGTATTCAAAAATGAGCACCCTATCCTATTACATAGATGAAAGATTTTATGCCAAAGTTTAAGAATGTCTGCTCCATCTTCGGGATATGGCCCATTTCTTTATAGTACATTTACAAATGCCACATAGGAATGAACCAAGGCATCTTGAGTGGCTACCAAGGCAATATCTAGGTCCCGAAAAAAACACCAGTGGATATGTGTCAGTTGGGCCACTAAGTAATAGCATTGGAGATTTGGAAAGGCTAGGCCTCCTTCCCCAATGGGTAAGTGTAAGGTTTCCATAGAATAGGTAAGGAATTTCGCGCAAATAGGGATAAATAACAGTAAAGTGCACCAGTGCAATGATTGCTAGCTGATTGTAACACTAATAGAGGTTAATGATCTGGAGGTAATAAATAAATACAGTCCTAAATAGATGTAAAGATCAGAAATGCATATAAATATCACAAAATGGATGTAAAAATCGCATAAAAATATAAAAATCGCATAGAAAAATTAGTGGATGTTGAATCGCAAGTAAATCGCATAAAAGATAAAAATCACGTGGGTAAAATCAACAATGGTGACAATTGGTTAAAATTGTGAGTGCCCAGTGCTAAAAGTAGCTACAAAGTGAATCGCATGAGTAGCATAATTAATAAGCAAATTATCAAATAAAGTATCTAAAAGTGCATAAAATGCATCAAAGTTCTAATGCTATTGATAATAGTGAATAATGTGATAAAGAAGAGTGATAAATCAATAAATAGATGGTGTGATAAATAAATGAGTAAAAAAGTAAATAAATAGACGAATCAATGGTGTGATGAAAATAAATAAATAGATGAATCCCCTAGGGGCATAAAAATAGATAATATTGATATCAATAGTAGTCCAATATTGCTCCAGAGTGCTGTCAGATATTTCCGAGCATAAATTCTATGCTTTTGGCTATGTGGATAAAGCAATTAGGTTTCATCTATTTGTGGGGTATCCTTGACTGGTCTCTCTAGCCTCTCACCTCAGGTCTGATTAACATACGCCTTTCTGGGGTGTCCTGTATCCCCAATATAGCGGTATCTGGAGATTTGCAGAGCCTCAAGCCTGTTGGGTATGTGCCTTTAAGGGGTATCTCCTGGGTAAGCATATCATTTTAAATATATTTATTTGGCCTAATAAGTTGAGAGGCCACTTGGACCAAGTCAGCAAATTCGTTTTCAGATGCTGCATTAGAGGGGTATGATTATTGGGGATAAATAAAAATTTTAATGGTGGATAAAAAATAAATAATTGCAACAGGATTAAAAATGTACAGTATAACAATAAAAATGAATCTACAATAAATTTTGGCCAAGGTGTATTGTTAGTACACGATTCTTAGGTATAAATACAGCAGTCCAGGAAAGTCTTGGATAACTTGTTTTAGTCTATTTTATTTTTCTCAGGGAAAAATCTCAGTCAAATACAAAACACACAAAGCCAACAAACAGATTTATTTTTAGCACAGATACTTACCCACTTCCATACACTTTTCCCCCCATCCTGCCCAAATTACATTTTCAGCTTTCAGTGCTTTCACACTTTGAATGACAAGTAGTCATGCTACACTGTACCCAAACAATTTTTTTTTCACACAATTAGAGATTTTTCGGTGGTATTTAATCACCACTATGTTTTTTTTTTATTTTTGTGATAGGGAAAAAAACGAAAATTGAAAAATATATTTTTTAGTTTCTATTATAAAATTTGTCAATTAAGTAATTTTTCTTCATAAATTGGGCCAACATTTATACTGCTACATATCTTTGGTAAAAATAATCCAAATTAGTGTATATTATTTAGTTTGTGTGAAAGTACTGACTGCCTATCTCAGTACAATAGTACAAATAGTACAGTACAAATATCCCTGACCCCCCAAATGACCCCTTTTTGGAAAGTAGACAGTCCAAGGTTTTTAGTAAGAGGCATGGCAAGTGTTTTGAACTTGTCATTTTTTTCCCACAATTCTTGGGAAAATTAAGAAATTATTATTTTATTTTTTTACACATTGTCATATTAACAAGTTATTTCTCACACACAGCATAGGCATACTTTCAATTACACCCCAAAACACATTTTTCTACTCGTCCTGAGTATGGCGATATCACATGTGTGAGACTTTCATAGCCTGGCCACATACATAGGCCTAACAACCAAGTAGCACCTCCAGGCGTTCTAGAGACATAAGTTACACATAAAATTTCCTGACTACCTATCACATTTTTGAAGGCCCTAGAGCACCAGAACAGTGGACCCCATTTTGGAAAGCAAATAACCCAGCGTACATTCTATGAGGCATTATGAATCTTTTGAACAGAAAGAAAATTAAATGTATTTTATTTACACAAAAGTGTAAATTTAGAAGATATTTCTAACACATAACATGTACATCACAAAAAATGACACCCCAAAATACATTCTGCTACTCCTGAGTATGGCGATACCATACATGTGGGACTTTTATACAGCCTGGCCACAAACAGAAGCCCAACAGCCAAGTATCACCTTCAGATGTTCTAGGAGCATAAATTACACATCTAATTTTCTGACTACCCATCACACTTTTGAAGGCCCTGGAGCACCAGGACAATGGAAATGCCCACAAAATGACCCCATTTTGGAAAGCAAACACCCCAACATATATTCTATGAGGCATTGTGAGTCTTTTGAACATGTAATTTTTTTTTACAAGTTTTAAAAAAATGTGGAAGGAAAATTTATTTTTATTTTTCTCTTTTACACAAAGTTGTCAATTTAGAAGATATTCTAACACATAGCATGTACATAGCAAAAACAACACCCAAAAATACATTCTGCCACTCCTCCCGAGTATGGCGATCCCACATGTGTGAGACTTTTACACAGCCTAGCCACATACAGAGGCCCAACCTATGTACATACCAATTACACGCCAAAATACATTCTGTTGAGCAAAAACTTAAACAAAAGATTATCTGTGGTTTTAGTAGTGCAGTGTTCCACAGGAGGAGAGCATTGGTCAAGACAGCAGGCAGGGACGTGATCAGCGACAGCAAAAGAATGGTCCAGGCAGCAGGCAGGAATACTGTCCATAGTCCTTACAGGCAGTGATATGGTCAGTACAGCCAAAATTTTGGTCCAAGCAACAGGCACATGGTCCAAAAAAAAGGCCTGGGTCAGTGCAGGCAGAGACCATAGTCAGCACAGCCAAGCCATAGTCAGCACAGCCAAAGTATTGGTCCAGACAGCAGGTAGGACCATCAAGTTAGGGCCTTGGTAAGGAAAAAAAATGGGGACAGGGGTAGAGACTTCTACCACCCAAATCGCTTTAAAGCCTCCAGACCCTGTTCTGGGAAATACAAAACCCATAGAAAAACAAAAACTTTTTTCTTAACTCCAAACACTATTCTAAACCCCCTCACATATGAGACCCCTGTGTTATCTTGAATCCCAATACTACAATAGCAGGGCAAAAGATCAGTCCAAGTGGCGGGCAAAAAACTGTCGATTAACAGGCCGAGGTCAGTGCAGGTAAAAGGCAGAAATGTGGTTGATTATTGACTATGCATCTGCCTCTCATCTGGATAAACAGGCCAGGGTCAGTTCAGGTGAAAGGTAGAAATGTGGTGACTAAACAATGCAGACGGCAGGCAGAGGCATAGTCGATAAACAGGCCAGGGCCAGGTCACATGGAAGGCAGTGGTATGGTTGGTTGAGGCAGCAGAGAAATAATCAGCACAGATATTGAAAACTGAGAAATGGGAGTCTGTTAGAAATATGGGCTAATATGTTAGGGAAGTGTGATAACATCTGAAGCATTCTCCAATGCATAGGCCTGGTTGGGAGGGACAAATTGGTGTCTTTCCCAACTCCTCATTTGCTGCACCCTTTACATTTTTTTGGCATCTTCTTCTGGTTTATGGTGGTGGAATATTCTCAGGGAAATGGCGCTCGTGCAGTCGGAGCAAATGCTATCTGGGGGGGGGGGGTGCTTGCTGGTAGATCTGGGCAGTGACAATTTCTTCAAAAAATTTGAGGAAGGTGTTGGGTCTTTCCGATGACTTATTAGGTGACGCATGCGTTAAAAATGAGCAAATGGAAAAAATAAATTGCTACTCTTTTATACCAGAAGAGGGACTTTCGTGTTGATAAATAGGGCTGCAGCATTTGATCCTTTAAATCCACCCCCCCCCCCCCCCAATGAACTGATTGTACTAATGGAAACACCCAGGCTTTTAAAAGGGAAGTTAGTCTTCTGTGAAGTTCCACCGAGGGGTCATCGTGGATGGTGGACATGTTGTAACACATCTCTCTTATCCTTCCACTTCACGGCCAACACTTTCTCGTTCCTCAGACTTGTGGTGGATTTGTGGACTTGTAGAGGATTGTGGTGACTAGACTGTGGGAAGCCCTTGCTGTTTGTTCTTGTTGTACTGTAGGCCAAAGTTTTCTCATGGTACAGGTGGCGGAAAAGGGTAAACTGGTCTTGGGCACTCAGGGGGCTGGAGCTGGGAATCTCTTCCTTTGTACACACAGAATGCATGCACATATCAATCTGTACCTGTCCCTCTTACTGGTAATATACTGCTTGAATAAATGAAAAAAGACCGAACATTTTGAAAAAAAAAACACAAATTTTTTTTTGTTTCTGTGATAACATTTTGCAAATTATAAATTTGTCTTCATAAATTTTGGCCACAATTTATACTGCTACATATCTTTGGTAAAAATAACCCAAATTAGTGGATATTATTTGGTCTTTGTGAAAGTTAGAGAGTCTACAAGCTGTGGTGCAAATCATACAAAATTGATCACACCTGATGTACTGGTGGCCTATCTCATTTCTTGTGACCCTAACAAGCCAGGAAAGTACAACTACCCCCCAAATGACCCCTTTTTTGAAAGTAGACATTCCAGGGTATTTAGTAAGAGGCATGGTGAGCTTTTTGATGTTGTCATTTTTTCCCACAATTCTTTGCAAAATTAAAAAAAAATGTCTTTCTTTCCACAAAATTGTCATTGTAATAGGTTATTTCTCTCACATGGCATGTGTATACCACAAATGACACCCCAAAATAATATCTGCTACTCCTCCCGAGTATTATGATACCACATGTGTGGGACTTTTCCACAGCCTGGCCACTTAGAGAGGCCCAACATTCAGGGAGCGCCATCACGTGTTCTAGGAGCATAAATTACACATCTAACTTGTTGACTACCCATTACACTTTTGAAGGCCCTGGAGCACCAGGACAATGACACGTGACACTGATGACAGATGGCACTGATACGTGGCACTGATGACACGTGACACTGATGACAGATGGCCCTAATATGTGGCACTGATGACATATAGCACTTATACGTGGCACTGACACATGGCACTAATACGCGGCACTGATGACAGATGGCACTAAACGTGGCACTGATGACACTAATACATGGCACTGATGGCACAAGACACTGATAACAGATGGCACTGATGCTTGGCATTGATGACACGTCACACTAACAGATGGCACGTGACACTGGCAGGTGGCACTGATGACAGATGGCACTGATGACAGATGGCACTGATATGTGGCACTGATGACAGATGGCACTGATATGTGGCACTGATGACAGGTGGCACTAATATGTGGCACTGATGACAGGTGGCACTTATACGTGGCACTGGAGACAGATGGGGCAGTGGAGACAGATGGCACTTTAATTTTCTTTCTTTTTTTTCCTATACTTACGGCCGCTGCAGCCGTTCATCTCTCCCTCCTCACACGCTGTCTCTGTGTGAGGAGGGAGATTGGCACTGAAAGATGATCTCATATGTTTACAGGTTAGGCCCTTCGAAAGAACTCAAAAGAAATGGGTGGGAAAAGCTTTCAACGCAGTTCTACTCAACATACAAGGCAATTTGATGTATCTGACACATCATCCATGTCATTCATTTTGACTCATACATTTTTTTCATTTGATGGCCGTTTTTTCCTCCAGGTACAGGGAGTAGCCGTGGGCACTTGTTGTGCCCCTGGCTACACAAACCTGTACCTGGGGGAATGAGAGCAAGCAATTTTCAGTGATGAGGATCTCTCGATGTACCTGTGCCACATTACGATGTAGCACAGGTACATTGATGACATCTTCATTGTTTGGGATGGACCGTTATCCTTGCTGGACGAATGTTTGATGGCACTGAATAAAAATTTGTTTAATCTCAAATTTACGATGTGCCACGACATGTCCAGGATTACCTTCCTGGATGTCGAAATATTTAAAAACAATATGAACATGTCATGTAAACTGTTCAGGAAAGCCACCGCAGGCAACACTATCCTGCATTAGTCCAGCTTCGATCTCAGATCCTTGGTGAACTCCATCCCTTATGGACAATACTTACGCATCAAACGTAATTGTTCCAATTCTGAGGATTTCAAATGTGAAGCTAACAACCTCAAAAAACGAGTACTTGATCGGGGATATAGTCATAAATGTCTTAAAAAGGCATTTAAAATCGAGTAAAAGACATGTCTTATTGGCCCCAAAAAAAAAAAAACAAGGCATTAATAAAAGGTACTAGAATTATTACCACCTATACTAATGAACATGCAAAGATACACTCGATATGTAAGCAATATTGGCATCTTTTGACATCTGACACCACAATAGGTCCCTTTGTACCTTCAGTTCCAATGATCACCTACAGATGAGCCAAATTTGTAGGTGACTTGCTAGTCCAGAGTGAATTCAAGGGTTTAGCTATAGGAGATCCCTGCAAAATCACTGGGACATTCCCCTGTGGCTCGTGTGCATATTGCAGATATAGGGACACCAGGAAAAACATTTACCTACTCAATGATGCACGTTACGTCCCTAAACACTATTCAAACTGTCAGACTACTGGAGTGGTCTATCTCATCTCATGCAGTTGCAAATGCTTCTACGTGGGGAAGACCATCCAGAAATTATGGCAAAGAGTTAACCGACATGTAAAAGCTATGCAAACTAATGACTCTGATGTCCCATTGGGTAGGCATGTTGCACAAACGCACAATGGAATTTTTCCTAGGATTTTGGTCATAGTACTGGACCATCTGCACCCAAACACTCGAGGGGGTGATTTCAATAAATATCTATTACAGCTTGAGCTCAAATGGATATGTAAATTTAGATGCCATCCAACCGCCAGGCCTAAATGAAGCTTTTAATTTAAAGCCCTTTTTGCCAGGTTTTTTCACGGGTGGTTTTGACAGGGACCTTTAAGCTATTCTCAAATGTCCTATGTTGCAATGCGCAACTGCAAATGTATAACATTTGACATTTATATATTTAAAATGCATAAATTAATAAAGTTTGGGTTTAATTAGATAATATCCATTGTTTGTAATGCTAAAACTATTCAGGTATTAGTATATGCTCTTCATATCTATCACTGGCCCTGATCCCATAGTGCCTATTCAACCAACAGATTTGTTTTGTTTATATTTTCTCACTTTTGTTTATGTCATTAAAGTCTATATAATACCTCAAGTCATATGCGGTTTGGTTTGGTGACACAAATATATTGGAAGATGTAAAGATGAACCCGATTCCTTCAGTTACATTTGCCAATAGGTTTGCTATATATTTATCCCATACACTAATTAATAATTTTTTTTTTTAGTAATAGTTTTACCAGCTATAAATTTATTATATTTATCACTCTTGTTCATCCCAGCACACGGAGGCCTGCCCCTTTTGGATTGGTCCTGTTGGGTGAGGCTCTTTCCCCTCTGTAGAATGGCACTATTCTGTGCATTATCCGGAAATCAACTATTTCTGCCTTCTGCGCACTGGCTATTGCCAGTAGTTGCTGCCCTCAGTGACGTGCTGGTGGCTCTGTTGACACATGACGTCGCTGGATGCAGTCTGGTGATGCCGGGCACCACGCGAGCCGGGGGCACACCTACTTGTTGGGCTGATTGCAATACACTGATCCAGGCTGCAGGTGTTCAGGCAGACCGTCATTTCCCAGACTGCCCAAACCACCAATCTCAGCCTTTTGCTACAGCTGCTCTAATCAAGTTCAAGTCAATGACAGGCTCCCTATTTTAAACACTCCCACTCTATGGTTCCATATAAACCAGGTGAGTTTTAGTTACCCTTTGATGCACAGCCAGGATCCAGGCTTTCTTTCCGAGAGCAGAATCAATTGTTTGTTTACCCAAAGGTAAGGTACCATTGCGTTATCAGTCACACTTTTATTTATGCTAGACAGGGAGATCTGTACTCCAACATTGGACTATGCACATGCTGCATACCCACTGGTTTGGACTGTATTTTCACCTTGTTCTGTCCACGCTATCTGATTTCTTATAATGACCCATTTAAAAATCGGTCCTACAAACTTGGTTCTTACTTTTTATTTTTGGCAGGCATTTGCTTTTGGCCCTTTTGCTCTTTGGCGTTCCTTGTACGCCCTGACTTGCTGCCCTCTATATAGGAGAGAATTGTTCTGCTTAAGCCGTATACTTAACCCTTTTGGGTCAACACATTAGACCACTGGCTGGACTTGTTGGTTTATCCGCTGTCCCAGCATCATTGTGTGTGTTTTGTGTGCGATAAAATCTAGTGTGTGAAGCCTGAGGGATCATCTGTCCTAATTGTGCCACTTGATATCCATTAAGAAACACATGACCTGTAAGTACACCACCAATTTAGCCTTGTTGGCTTCATTTTCTCCAAAACATGTCGGGTTTTGTTGTAACCATCACCTACATCTGACCCTATCAGTCGGGTATAGCTGTGTGTCTCAACATTTTCTGGTAGTGGGTACATCATGTGTTCTATTTTATGTTCTAAATTTTGTAGATGTGTATTAATTTTATGTATCTAGTACTTTAATAAAAACGTTTTCATACTTTTACACATATTTTGTTAACCACATGCCGACCGCGCCATAGCCGAAAGACGTCTACAGCGCGGTCGGCTTGTTCCAAGTGGACGTCCTCCCAGAAACTTGTTCCCGTGCGCCCCCTGGGGCGCGCACTCAGGAACATCCATGACCACCGGGTCCCGAGGACCCGGTGCATCACGGATCACGGTAAACGGCCGCTGATAGCGGCCGTTTATCACGTGATCGCTCCGTCAAATGATCACATGTACACAAACCGGTGTCACGTCATGACGCCGATTCCTCCCTCCCCTCTCTGTACCGATCGGTACAGTGAGAAGGGAGAAGCGGAAAGGGGGAGAGACGGGACCAGCGCTGTGGGCTGGATGTGTAGTGCCCACAGCGCTGGTCAGTGCCTGCAATACTCTGCAACCACTGTGCAATGCTCTACCAATACTGTGCAACTCGGCCAATACTCGGCCAATAATTTTTAATAGAAACAAAGAATTTTTTTTTTTTTTAATTGTCATTCAAAGTGTGAGAGCATCGAAAGCTGAAAATTGGTCTGGTTAGGAAGGGGGTTCAAGTGCCCAGTGGGCAAGTGGTTAATATACTCTTCCCTCTTCAATCCTGCCATCCTCTCTGCCCACATTATCCCTTGGGGCAACCCATACCAGTTCTTCTAGACAATATTGGGATGTGGTAGAAGTTGTCAGGTTTCCTCATTTATTGGTTTTCTCCGTTACCATACAAATTTTTCATAGTGCCCATCTGCAGCAATGTCATTTCGGGACCCTTTGGGTACAGAGACACCAAAAAGCTAGGGGGCATCTAGGAACCCTTCACTACCAAGTTTGAAGTTCTGGGGACCGATGGCTGCAAATGGGCACAGTGAGGTATGCAAATGGGCACAGTGAGGCTGAAAATGGGCATTGTTGACCCTCTTTTCCACTTACAGTAGCTGCGCATTTCTCACCCTAGGCTTATACTCAAGTCAATACATTTTCCCATTTTTTTGTGGTAAAATTAGGTGCCTTGGCTTATATTCGGGTCAGCTTATACTAGAGTATATACGGTATAGGTTTTTCAGATGTATTCCCTGTATTTCCTGATGAAGCGGTCACAACGCGAAACTAGTTGAAATACCACACCATCTGGAATTTTAGAAATTGATTGTCCTTTTTGTATTAATAAATAATTGTTTACATTTTTATGTTTGTTTATATACTCATTTGTATACAATATTTAACCTGTACCGAGATAGTCTGCAAGCTCCTTTTTTTTTTTTGGTGGGTCTTGGTTGGGGGGGCCAGACCCCCAAACCTCTATCCCATTCTAAATGCATGAATTGTGGTTGCGGACTATGTACTGTATATAGCCCGCAAACTTATATTACAGATATGGATATCAAAAACCCCGCCAATAATTCATCAGTGGATCGATGTGATTAATTATAACTTAAGGAGGAAGGAATTGGCATATAAACATAAGAAATGCCCCAAGATTTTTGTAAAAATTAGGTTTCGATGGCTAGACTCCAATTTGTCTGTATAAGTTGTTGTGGAAATTTTATGAAGATGTATTTTAATATGTATTGTCATAGTGTCTCCCAGTGTTAGTTCTCCTGTAACCCGCTCTAAAGAGCTGCCTGGGGCAGACTGACACTGGTTGAGATCCATTAGGTAGTGGAAAACTTCCTGAGGTTGAAGAGAGGTGTTTGCAGAGTGCGGATATGTCTGCCTGCGAAAGAGCCCCTGTGCGATGCACAGGCGTTCGTCTGGGGGGGATGTGTTCGCTCTGCAAAGACATTATCGGTTTAGCGGATGTGGGCTCGTGTCACCCCTGTATGCCTGATCAACATATTTGGGGCGCCATGGTGTACACCTGCAGATAGTCTCCCATCAGCAGGAACGGTAGTCATTGGTTGTTGTATAAACTCATATCCTTGTTTGGTCATATCCTGCGGAGGAAGCGATTGGCTGTTGGGGCCAGGGCTTCTTGTTTGTGACTTCCTGTGTGTGACTTCCTTTTTGTGTGTGAATAAAAGCCTAGAGCCTCTGCCCAGCAGGGAGAACGAAGGAAGGAACGTTGGAGCCAAGATGGTGATTATGTCTGTTTACTGGGGAAAGGGGGAGACATGGCTTATTTAAGGATGCATTATACCAAAAGGATGAAAGGGCGCTTAATAGTGCAAGAGTATAGTGGAATTTCCACGAGAGTTCATTGGCGAGTGTAAAAAGTGTAGATATGTAGTAATTCCATATATAGTCTACATACTTACAGGGCATTTCTGGATGAAAAAGCAAAGTCTTTGTATAAAATGTAAATCAATGTCCTCTCTCCTAGAGGGTGTGTGTAGAGGAGATTTGTATGACTTTATCCAAGGCCGAATTTCCAACTTACTTTTAAGAATCATATTTTTAGTAGAATATTTCCAGAAAGGTTGTTTATTGTTCAGATAGATAAGCAAAGACAAGACTGACATCTGGTAACATATGTCATGGTGATGGCTTCAGAGGGAGAGACACTTGATGTTACATTCTCCAAAAGTGTAGAGTTCCTTCTCTCCTCTTTCCACCTCCCTTCCTCCTAATACCATAACCCTACTCCATTCTTATACTGTTTCATAATGTAATGTCAGCATTTCCTAGTAACACGCATATTTGCATATATACCTAATATGGTTCAGTCTAAAGATAAGTAGCATAACTCCACCCATTGTCCAGACATAGTAATTCAAAAATAGAAGTACCTACCCAGCAAAGCCATATCTCTCTGCCCTCTGTCACTATATATAGTTCAAAGACTATCACCCGTTACATATAACCTTTGTGTGTTTCATATATTAACAAACTTTTATCACTTAAAATATTAATTGACTCAAAAACGTCTAACAGCGAGCCAGGTAGGAGTGAACAGAACCTCCTTCACAATTGGATTAGTAGGCTGTCTGATGTGTTAGGCAGGTTCTGTATTGCAAAAGAACAAATTTTTCATCTTTTAGTATAACGCTGGGATTTTTATTGTATGTTTGTTATGTGTAAGTAACCGTATGTTGTGTATGACTTGTCAGTATTGATTGGGATTATTTGCCTCTGCTATGGGACCCATTTGGTGCAGCCTGGAATGTGTGTGTGGCTGATTTGTTTTGGGGCTGCCATGCGGCTTGGCGGGGGAGGGGTGGCCAGGCATGGCTGTCCCATCACTTACAATGGGGAAAGTTGGCTACTCCCTGTGGACAATATCATGGGGGAAGAGCTCTTTTTGTTTTTGAGATGGAAAGATCATGCATGCAAGCAAGCAAGCATCACTGTGGGTTGGATAGTCTCAGGTTTCTAGGATCACTGTTTGTGTTCTCAATGTCTTGCTCCTCCAGAGTATGTGGACTTTATTTGTGGCTAGTTATTTTGTGTTTTATTTAACATTGTAGTTTGATTGGAGAGCCTGTGTTGTTTGGTTGGCCAAGATCCCTAGTAGTATATAGCCTAAAATATTTGTAAGTGTCCATGTGGTGTCACAAATGTGTAGTTTTGTGGGGAGAAGTTTAGGTTTCAGGTGAAGAAATATTGGTTTTGGCGGGATCAACAAGTGCATTTCATGTGTTAATGGCACCCTTTGTTTCGTGGCCTGGCTTTAGTCGGTCATTTTCTTTTCTTTTGCTGTTGTCACCATGCGGCCATTGTCGTCGGCCATTTTCACAATGTGGCTGTGGTTTGATCTTTGTTTGTTGCAACTACCATTTTGTGTCTGCTGTCTTTTGGGTGAAATTGCTCTGCTTTTAGGCCAGGTTTAAAAATGTGATTTTGGTTTGTAGAGGCGCAGTTTAACCACTTGCTTACTGGGCACTTAAACCCCCCTCCTGCCCAGACCAATTTTCAGCTTTAGGCGCTGACGCACTTTGAATTACAATTGCGCAGTCATACACTGTACCCAAATTAAATTTTTATCATTTTTTTTTCCACAAATAGAGCTTTCTTTTGGTGCTATTTAATCACAGTTGGGGTTTTTATTTTTTGCTAAACAAGACAAAAAAAGGTGGAAAATAAAAAAATAAAAAAAATGAATCATGTTTAATAGTTTGTTATAAAATTTTGCAAACATGTAATTTGTCTGCTTTATTGATATGCGCTGATGAGGCGGCACTGGTGGACACTGATAGGCTGCACTGGTGGGCAGTGATAGGCTGCACTGATGGGCACAGTTAAGGCGGCACAGATGGGCACAGATAAGGTGGCACTGATGGGGACAGATAAGTCGGTACTGATGGGCACAGATAAGGCGGGATTGTTGGCCACTGATAAGATGGCACTGATGGGCACGGATGGACACTGATAGGTGACACTGATGTACAGCACTGTTCAGGCACCGACAGATGGCAATGTGGGCACCGACAGGTGGCAATGTGGGCACCGACAGGTGGCAATGTGGGCACCGACAGGTGGCAATGTGGGCACCGACAGGTGGCAACGTGGGCACCGGTAGGGGGCACATTGCAGTGATGGGGACTAATGTCCCTCTCACTGCAGCCGGTGAAAAGATAGCCGATTACGGCTGTGTTGACATCACGTGATCAGCTGTCATTGGCTGACTCGCTGATCATAGAGCACACCGTGCACGTCCTCCAGGGGGCGCGCAGGCCGCTCGTGCACGGGACTACGTCAATATATGTATTCCCGGCAATGCAGGTCTGCGCTGTAGCCGTCATTCGTCTATAGCGCGGATCTCTAGTGGTTAAGGATTTTGTGCTGTTTGGCCTGTGGGTCATCCAACAGTGGAAGCTGCCTCAATTCCTTTGTGTGTGTGCATAGCCATGCAGTCTGGGCATCTCGTCTCTGGGCACCATTTCCTTTTGAGTGAATTCAACTGGCTGTTTTTGTACTTTTTACATACTTTTCAGTGAAACTGTTGCGTTGTTTGTATTGAGTTTTGGGTTTAAGTGAAAATCCCTACTTTGCACTGAATTTACTAACTTTAACTGAGTCTTTGTACTTTTAGCAGTGTGTTATTTTTATTTTTTATTGTTTATAGCTTGCAGTAGAAAAAAAGCCGGGATATGGGGCCCCCCCACCCGCAGACCCTGACAACCAATGGCCAGGGTTGTCGGGAAGAGGCCCTTGTCCTCATCAACATGGGGACAGGGTGCTTTGGGGTGGGGCGGCCGCAGGGTGCCCCCTTCCCCAAAGCACCCACCCCCCATGTTGAGGGCATGCGGCCTGGTCCCGTTCAGGAGGGGGGGCGCTCGCTCATCCCCACCCCTCTTCCTGACCTGCCGGGCTGCCTGCTGGAACAAGGGTCTGGTATGGATTTTGGGGGGACCCCCCCGCTTTTTTTTCAGCGGAGGGGGTTCCCCTTAAAATCCATACCAGACCCAAGGGCCTGGTATGCCCTTGGAGGGGGAACCCATGCCGTTTTTTTTATTTAAAGTTTGGTGTGGAGTTCCCCTTCAAGATCATCAGAGCACAAGTGGCATGTCAAAGTCGGATCATGCAAGACGGCAATCCGACTTTGATCCGACTTCAATGATAGTCAATGGGCTGAAGTAAGATTCAAAGTCAGACCAAAATAATACAGGGAGCATTTTCAAAATCGCACGACTTGTGTTGGACCTGTTGAGACGGCTCCCATAGGGAAACATTGATTTTCACACGTCACGTGACATGAGCTACCAATGTCAGAGCGTTTGTCGTGCCAGCGTGAACCCGGCCTTAGTGTCACTTTAAGGCCCCTTTCACACTTGTGCTACTCCAAACTTGCGCGATTTTGCCGTGATTTTGACAAGTCATAAGACTGTGGATCCGACTTTGCCCCACGACTTGAAGTATGACTTCAATGAGCAGGGATGTGACTTTGATTACCAAATAATTAGGGGGAACTCCACGCTAATTATTTTATTTATTTTTTAAAAACATGGGTTCCCCCTTCATGAGCATACTGGGCCCTTCGGACGGTATGGATTTTAAGGGGAACCCCACGCCATGGTGCGGGCCCCCCCGCCAAAAACCATACCAGACCCTTATCCGAGCACCAGCCTGGCCGGCCAGGAAAGGGGGTGTACCCCTATCCATTCACCTAGGGGGAAAAAAGTGTCAATAAAAAAAAACACACTACACAGGTTTTGTAATTTATTAGGCAGCTCCGGGTGTCTGTTCTGACTTCTCTAGCCTCTTCTCCCGATGTCCGGTGCCTTCTGCCAGGCTCCTCTGCTATCTTCTTCCAGCTCTTTTACTAGTGTTGGCCCGGTCTTCTCCGTCATCGCCTTCTTCCCTCTTCTCTCTTCCGATGATTACACAACGCTCTCTCCCGCTGTAATGCCGTGTGCAACGATTTATATAGGCACGGGGTATGGACACCGGGTGATGTCACCCGATGACCCCGCCCCATATGACATCACAGCCCAGGGCATGATGGGACTCTGGCATCAAAAGGGGGCAGGGTCACCGGGTGACATCACCCGGTGACCACGCCTCATGCCTATATAAATCGGAATTACAGCGGGAGAGAGCATTGTGTCAACATCGGAAGAGAGAAGAGGGAAGAAGACGACGGAGAAGACCGGGTCAATGCTAGTAAAAGAGCTGGAAGAAGATAGCGGAGGAGCCCAGCAGAAGGCCTGGAGAGCGGGAAAAGAATCGGAGAGTGGGAGAAGACACCGGAGAGCGAGAGAAGAGAGCAGAGAAGTCAGAAGAGACCCCTGAAGTGGGAAGAAGCCACCCGGAGCTGCCTAATAAATTACTTTAAAAACCTGTGTAGTGTGTTTTTTTATTGACACTTTTCCCCCCAGGTGAATGGGTAGGGATACAATGTACCCCATACTCATTCACATAGGGTGGGGGGCAGGGATCTGGGGGCCCCCTTATTGAAGATAGCGGAGGAGCCCAGCAGAAGGCCTGGAGAGCGGGAAAAGAATCAGAGAGTGGGAGAAGAGAGCAGAGAAGTTGGAAGAGAGACCCCCGAAGTCGGAAGAGACCCCCGAAGTCGGAAGAGACCCCCGAAGTGGCAAGAAGCCCCCCCGGAGCTGCCTAATAAATTACTTTAAAAACCTGTGTAGTGTGTATTTTATTGACATTTTTCCCCCCAGGTGAATGGGTAGGGATACAATGTACCCCATACTCATTCACATAGGGTGGGGGGGCCGGGATCTGGGGGCCCCCTTATTAAAGGGGGCTCCCAGATTCTAGTAAGCCCCCCCGCCCACAGACCCCGACAACCAACGGCCAGGGTTGTCGGGAAGGGGCCCTTGTCCTCATCAACATGGGGGCAAGGTGCTTTGGGGCCCCCTGCCCCAAAACACCCACCCCACATGTTGAGGGCATGCGGCCTGGTATGGCTCAGGAGTGGGGGGGGGGGCGCTCGCTAGACCCCACCCCCTTTCCTGACCGGCCAGGATGGTGCTCGGATAAGGGTCTGGTATGGATTTGGAGGTTCCCCTTAAAATCCATACCAGACCAAAGGGCCCGGTATGCACATGAAGGGGGAACCCAAGCCGGTTTTAAAAAAAAAATTGGCGTAGAGTTCCCCTTTATGCACAAGTCGCATGCCAAAGTCAGATCAGTTAATACGGAATCCGACTTTGATCCGACTTCAGAAAAAAGTAGTGCAGGAACTACTTTAAAGTCGTGCCAATATGAATGGTAGTCATTCAAAATCATGGAGAATGACTTGTCATGCGATTTTGTAGTCCAAAATCGTGGGACAAGTCGTATAAGTGTGAAAGGGGGCTAAGGCCAGGTTCACACTGGTACGACAAACGCTCCGACATTGGGAGCTCATGTTGCATGATGTGTGAGAATCAATGTTTACCTATGGGAGCCGTCTTAACTGGTTCGACTTTGAAAATGTTCCCTGTACTACTTTGGTCCTACTTTGATCCTACTTCAGCCCATTGACTATCACTGAAGTAGGATCAAATTCGGATCCTTGTCCTAACCATCCGACATTGTGTCATTTCCTGCCCCCTGCTGTAGCCCCTCCCATTGTGTGTTAGTTTTGATTGGTCAAAGGGCAAGTTGTACTATCTGAAAAGTTAGATCAAAGTAGTATCTTGTTCATGAAAGATGGATGGATGTAGGACCAATGTAGGACCAATGTAGGACTGATGTCGCAGAGCAAAGTAGGATGTGTGAACCCAGCCTCAAGAATATCCAAAGTGAAAACGTTTCTTTTTTGAATTTTAGAAGAATAGGGGAGGGTTGACCTATCAAGAAGATAATCTCTTTCCAATGTGAGAAAAAAATCCCCATTTAGACAGTTCTCGCCATTTAAAAATGTCCCTCTATTCCTGTTTCAGAAACAACCCACAATTTTGTATTGTCCTCCCCCAGACGCGTTTCGGCATACATAACGTCAATGGGGACCGTTACGCATGACGAAACGCATCTGGAGGAGGGTACCTGTTGACGTCATCACACTGTGTACTAGGAGGACGGGCTTCTGATTGTTTTGCCGGCCGGCTTCGATTTTAAACATGCAAACTTTTAACGTACCTATAGTTTGTTTCAGGTTTTGAGGACTCCTGAGGACCCCTAAATTATCTGCTGTGGAACCGTTGATCGTGGTATCCATGCCTGTTTGACCTGGTGCCACTGGCATCCAGCTCCACATGATCAGGTAAGAGTAACCATTTCTACTGTTCTTGGATATTATTGTTCTGCTGATGTCACATCTTTCCAGCTGTAATCCCATTTCTAGTTCGGGTTGAACTGCCACTAGTATGGACTGACGGATTTGGAACTTATTCATCGTCCTCACACTTATTTAGTTGGGACTTATTTATATACCTTTTTTTTGTGTCACATTATTCACTATTCAATCATTTATATTGTTTGATTTCATCAGCGCTACACTTTCACCTATTGTTTTCCATGAATTTTTGTCACATTTGTGTGTAGCTGCTTTCTCCTTTTTCACATGGTAACGCAATATATTTTTCACTTATCACCTCACAGAAGATTGCTCGGCCATTCAGGACACGCAGCACAACTCGCACATGTGTAGGTCACACCCGGCTGTGAAGCCGCATGCTGTCACAGCCGGGTGCCCACACTAGCGGTGCTGATGCTGGGCAGAGGAGGGGGAGCGAACCGAGGCTTTGGGTGGCTGCATCGCTGGACCGTGGGACAGGTGAGTGTGTGTTTATTAAAAGTCAGCAGCTACACTTTATGTAGCTGCTGACTTTTAATAAACAGAAAAATCGAGTGGAACTCTGCTTTGTTCAAGTATACAATAAATTCTGAGCCACAATATAAATGTGACCAGATGGCCCAAGAAATTTCCTGAGAAAAGGATCATATCCCGTTACAGCCTGTCCTGAACGATTTAACTTGATTGAGAGTAACCTACGTTTAAAACGTCAGTTTTGCCACGTTTGTTTTTAGTAGCATTTCAAAAAAAATATATATTTTTTATAAAACCATTTTAGCCCCAGACCATTTTGCGGGCCAAAGACCAGAGCACTTTTTGCGATTCGGCACTGCGTCGCTTTAACTGACAATTGCGCGGACGTGGCTCCCAAACAAAATTGACGTCCTTTTTTTCCCACAAATAGAGCTTTATTTTGGTGGTATTTGATCACCTCTGCGCTATAAACAAAAAAATAGCGACAATTTTGAAAAAAAAAACGCATTCTTTTTTACTTTTTGTTATAAATATATATACATAATATACAAAATAGGGGGTAGTTTTTTGGCATTTTTATTAAATTTTTTTTACTAGTAATGGCGGCAATCAGCGATTTTTATCGTGACTGCGACATTATGGCGGACACATCAGACAATTTTGATACATTTGTGGGACCACTGGCATTAATACAGTGATCAATGCTAAAAAATTGCAGGGGCTGTGTGTGACACATCGCTGATTGCTGCTCCTGATTACAGGGAGCTGTGATCAGTGAGTGTGTCATTAGGCAGAACGAAGGAAGATGCTTGTTGACATTAGCATCTCCCCATTCTTTATTTTATTTTTTTTACTTTTTATTTTAACATTTTACACAACACATTTCGTCTTTTACATTTAACTTATTTTGTAGCATCACATCTGTCAAGTACATATTCTATGGCTTATATTTTACTTCCACTATTCCTTTGGGATTCCCTCTAATCCCCCTATTGCCCTTATGAAACACGAAAAAAAAAGAAAGAAAAGAGAAAAAAAAAAAAAAAGATCCTTTTATATAAAAATAAAATCTCCCCCCTCGTCCCTCCCCCCCCAGGCATCACCCAACCCCACCCTCGCCCACCCCCCCCCCTATATAAGAAATAGGGTGCCCATGTGGCCCCATACTTCTCCTCCTGGTCTCTAATTGTCATTGTCAGATTTTCCATTTGTTGGATTTCTCCCACTTTGGCCCACCATTGGGCCCTCGTGGGAGGTACATCTTTTTTCCAGAGAGCAGGAATACAGGCTCTCGCCGCCGTGAGAAGATGTTTTAGTAATGATTTTTTATATTTTTCAACCGACATTGGAACATCGTTTAGCAAAAATGCAGCCGGGTTTTCTCTGAGAGACACCCCTGTAATTTGCTTTACTGTTTCCTCCACCATCTTCCAGTATTCTCTAATTTTATCGCATTCCCAAAAAATATGCAGCATTGTACCCTCTAATTTCCCGCATCGCCAGCATGTATTTGGCGTCTGTGGGAATATATCATGTAGCATGCTTGGGGTCCTATACCACCGGGTAAGGATCTTGTATCCCCCCTCCTGGTATCTACTTGCTATTGATGTTTTGTGCACGGATCTCAGTATTTTTTCTTTTTGTTTTTGGGAGAACGTGACCTTCAAATCTTTTTCCCAGGCGCATATGTAACTTAACTTTTCGGGGGCTTCATGTCTTGTAATCATTTCATAAAAGTATGACAAGGGGTGTCTCAGAGTCTCGCCGTCCAGACACATCTGCTCAAACTCCGACAACCCCCGGATTTCGGGGTATTTTTTACTTTGAGAGAATATAAGCACCCAACTGCATTGCTCTAAAGTAGTCTAGTTCTGGGGTAAATTGGTTTTCTATCTCCCCTCTTTTGAAAAATGTATAATCCTGTTTATCCCCCTACTTCTCAAGTCAGAGAATTTCTGATCCGATAGGCCTGGCTCAAAGTCGAATGTACCTAGTATAGGTAACATAGGGCTTGGTTCACTTGATATCTTGTTTTTATTAAAAATCTTTTTACTTATATTTAGGGTTGCCCCGATCAATGGGTGTTGACTACCATTGGGATATCCTTTCCAGCCATCCATGCCAACCCCTCCAAGGGGGCTTTACTCGACGTTTGTTCCATAATTACCCATGGCTTCTTTTTTTTAGCGCACCACTCCTTTATTCTAACTAAATGTGTGGCTTCCTGATACTTACATGGGTCTGGGAATCCAATGCCGCCTTTTTCTTTAGAGAGGGCCAGGATAGATCTTCGTAGTCTTGCAGGCTTTCCAGCCCATATAAAACTCAAAAATCCTGACCGAAGTTCTTTCATAAAACTTTGGGGGATCTTTACTGGCATGGTTTGAAATAAGTATAGAAGCCTTGGCATTACATTCATTTTTATTATATTCGTCCTTCCAAACCACGTAAAGATTTCTTTGTCCCATCTTTTCAGGTCTGTCCTTATTTGTTTTAACATTGGGGCATAATTTAGTTCAAACGCCCTACTTAAGATTTTAGGTATCTTGGTCCCTAAATAATCAATATGTGAGTCTGTCCATCTAAATTTGAATTGGGAGGTTATCTGGTAGGTCAAGGACTCGCTCATTTCTAATCCCATGGCTTCTGACTTATTGTAATTCACTTTAAAATTTGCTATGTCCCCAAATTTCTGTAGCTCCCCCAGGAGGGGAGGCAAGGATATGGCTGGAGAGGATATAAAAAAAATCAGGTCATCAGCAAAAGCAGCTAGTTTATGTTCCTCAGTATCTGTTTTTATGCCTCTAATGTCTCGATTTGAACGTATTTTCCTTAGAAATGGTTCCATTGTGAGGACTAAAATGACGGGTGATAGTGGGCATCCCTGTCGTGTTCCGTTTCAAATTCTAAAAGGATCCTAAAGTCTGTCGTTTACCTTCACTCTAGCAGTCGGTACCGAATAAAGGTTTTGGAACCATCTCAGCATTCCCTCCCCTAGGCCAATATGTTGGAGTGTAGCCCTCAGATACAGCCAGTCCACCCTATCAAAAGCTTTTTCTGCATCTGCTGAGATTATTGTTAAGGGTTTATGTTGACTTTGGGACCAATATATTGCATTTATTACTCTTTGTGTATTCTCCCTGCCTTCCCTCCCTGGGGTGAACCCAACTTGGTCGGGATGAATAAGTACCAGGATGTATTCAACCAGTCTGTTAGCTAATATTTTGGAGAAGATTTTTAGGTCCACATTTAATAGTGATATTGGCCGTTAGCTGGAACACTGAGATGGATCCTTCCCCTCCTTCGGAATAACTGCAATGTGTGCTAACAGTGTCTCCTCCGGTAGTTTGTGTCCTTCCTGTAGTGAGTTGAATGCTGCTAAAAACCTTGTGACCAATTTCTCTTCGAACACTTTATAGTAAGACAGGGAGTACCCATCAGGGCCTGGCGCTTTACCTAGGGGTAAAGAGTTCAAGACTTTCTTGAACTCCTCTGCCATTATTTTTATCGTGACTGCGACATTATGGCGGACACATCAGACAATTTTGATACATTTGTGGGACCACTGGCATTAATACAGTGATCAATGCAAAAAAAAATGCATTGATTACTGTAAAAATTTCACTGACAGTGAAGGGGTTAACCACTAGGTGGCGCTGTAGGGGTTAAGTGTATCCTAGGGAGTGATTCTAACTGTGGGGGAGGAGGGGCTGTGTGTGACACATCGCTGATTGCTGCTCCTGATTACAGGGAGCTGTGATCAGTGAGTGTGTCATTAGGCAGAACGAAGGAAGATGCTTGTTGACATTAGCATCTCCCCATTCTTTCTCACCGTGAGACGATTGCGGGTACCCCCTGCAGACAAGCCGCCTCTTAAAAAGGTCAACGTACAGGTACATTAATCTGCCTGTACGTGCCCTTCTGCCGCAGTATATCTGCGTGAGGCAGTTGGGAAGCGGTTAAATGGCCAAAAACAGAAAAACGCCTATAAACGAAAAGCGGCTAAACGTGGGTTACTGCGTTTAGCATCTGAAACGTAGGCGTCTGAACCCATTTTTTTGCTTCTGAAGAAACGCTGTTAAACGCAACTGCCTAAAAGCGGCAATAAACTAAACTGTGTACATGGTCACATAGGATAACATTGAATGAGTTCCAAGGCAGTTGAAAAAAGCGTCCAACTGCCTCTGAACGTCCGTTTAGCAGCAACAGCCTCATATGATACACAGATGAAACAAACATCCCTACATAAGTTGTACATGTATATCTGCTGTCTTCAACTTTATATACTGCTTAGAAAGTTCAGCTCCTGTTAGATTTTCTCTGTGTGTTCAGCACTAAGTGTTAAGGCTGTGTGCCCAGACAGCTGATTGGAGAAAAGGCACACACCCCCTCTCTACATAGGCAGAGACTTTCATAGCGGTTTTGTAAATAGTTTAGCTATCTGCTAATTTATAGCAACCTCCCCCTCACAAATTTCAGCCTGGTTTTATCTTTTGTGATGGAGAACTTGCCAGCAGTTATGCTGATAACAGAAGAATGGAGCAGCAGAAATGAGAAAGGACTTTGAAGAGAGATAAGAAAACACTGCAGATGTGTGCCCAGATTAATTTTCATGAATCAGGTTTACATCCACTTTAATAGAACTATAACTTTCAGGTTTGCTGACTCATTCATTATATATACTGTTCTGAGGCTTTCTGACCCTGATATTATAGTTGTCATTCCCTTATTTTTGGTTATTCTGTTGCTTGTGCTTTGTTATGTACTGTGGATATGGGTGTGCATGTCCTACTAAGACAATACCGTACACCATAAAGTGTCAGAACACCAAACACTCAAAAGTACTTTGAACAAAAAATAGGTTGCACTATCCCTTTAAGAAAAAAACATTATGTAAATAAATATTTTTATACATATAACACTCTGTATAATGAAACACAGATCATAAACTCAATAAATAAAGATTTAACATCATTTTACACAGGGCTTTTTTCTCAGAAAATAGGTGCAGGAACTCCCCCCTTGTCTCCACCCATTACCCTCCTCTGAGCCCCGTCGCTTGGTTCCACCTCCTAGTACTGCCCAATGTATCATTTTGTGGTGCCAAATAATTTGTATGGAATTTGGTCTTGTCCAGTAACACGAAAGGCAGTAAAATAGATCCCCTGGAGCCAGCAACAATAGATAACCCCAACAATAGATCCCTCACGCAATAGACACCCCAGCAACAATAAATCCCCTGCAGCAACAATAGTCCACACCTCAGAAACAATTGTTCCCCCGCACGGCAACAATGGACTGCACACAACAAAATACCAACCCCAGAAACAAAAAAGATCAACCCCAGCAACATTAGACCCTCCAGCAGCAACAACAGATCTCCAAGCAGCCAGCAACAATAGACCGCTCCCTCAACAGTAGATACCTACCAGAAACATAAGATCCCCAGTAATAATAGACCCTCACACAAAAAAAAAGATTCCCACCAGTGACAACCCCCCCCACCAGCCAGCATTCCCGCTGAAAAAAAGCACTGACTTTACATGAATTAATAGTGCACAGAAACCATAAAATGTACAACTGGTCCATTTTCGTGAAGAAAAAAAAAACAACAACATGGAAAACGCCTTCCAAATATATTATGTCATGTTCAGTGCTCCACCACCTTAAAAGAGAAGTATGGTATTTTTTCCCATAATCATACTTACCTAGGTAGATGCAGCATCGGTATGATGTTGCATCTGTCCTCCTGCCGCCTCTGCACTCAGAAACCGAGCAATCAAACATCGGTGATATCTCGGTTCTCTCTGTTCCCCGAGCAGAGAGCTGCTGCCTGTCAATCAGCAGCACTGAGCCAGTGGAGGAGTGGAGAGCGGCCGTCTCAGCTGCTCGCTGAGACGGCTATCAGTCCAGGTACCTGGCGGATCCAGACTCCCAGAGTTGGGATGATGCGGTGCCTTGACTGATATTGGTGAGGTCAGCAGAGAGCTGACTTCAGACCGCTCTCTGAAAACGAATTGCACTCCTGTGACCCATAGGAGAAATCCAGCCAAACAAGCTCAGGCTGGACTTCCCTTTTAATAACACACCACCTCCCTACTGAATGGTATGACCCCAAAAACAATGGGGTGCAATAGCACTTGTATATAAGCCAATGCCAGAAACATTGAAATGTTTGTTCAGGCAACCCTTGAATCTTTCACTATAGTTCCAGCCTAGGAATCCAGGTTTCCTAAAGTTTGTGATCACCAGCACTCACCAATCAAAGCCACATAAGCCCTGTGACAGACCCAGCCAGGACAGGGGATTTTGGAGGGGACTGCAGGGTGGCCTCTTGCCTACCGACTATGGGCCCTGGCTTTTAAGGGAACACTACTCTTTGGGAGGTGTGTGCCTGGGGGGACCCTTAGAGGGGTCTTGCTTTGGATTCAAGTCCATCTCTCACCAAAACCCACATACTCTGGGAAATGGAGATTCCATATACAGCTGACGTGTCACACACCAATCGGGTGCATAATCATAACTCAAAAACATTAGCACACAGTCGGGTATATATACAAAATAGAATATTCAAAAGATGGTCATCAATTAAACATCAAATAGCAGTCGCATGTTGATTGGATAAAGGTTAAATTAAACACCGGATTATATGTACCCATTTCTATGTACACTTCGATGAAATAAAAAATCTTCATATATATTATAATACACATTACTCCATTAAAACATTATGATATTTCATCCCTCAAAAAAAAAAAAAGGAGAGAGTGAAAATATGTGAATACAACGTTAACCAACTGTTTCTACTCTAAGGGTAATTCTTTATATGTGGGGATTTTTTCCTTTTATCTTCCAGTGAGAGGAGAGAGGACATCTAACCGTGAGTTGCACAACACTACACTAACACCAGTACACTTGCCACCCCACGATCGCCCCCCCCCCCCCAGTTAACATCTTCACTTCCTGTCTCTGTCTCACCAATTGCAGTTTTCAGATTTTTCACTGATCACTGCATTTGGTGTCATTTGTGGCTGAAATAAGTGTTAGGGCAGTTAGTAGTAGCCCCTGTCAGGTCTAGGCTACCCCCTAAACCCCCCTAATAAAGGTTTAGCCCCTTGATCGCCCCCTGGTTGACCCTTTCACCCCCTGTCGCCAGTGTCACTAATCGATCATCGTATTTGTGTTACTGGTGATGCTAGTTAGCCAGTTCGTTTCACAGTCAGGTATTTATAGCATCAGGTACCCCCATATATACTACCTAATAAAGGTTTTAACCCCCTGGTTAACCCTTTCACCCCCTGTCACCAGTGTCACTAATCGATCGTCGTATTTGTGTCATTGGTGATGCTAGTTAGCCAGTTAGTTTCACTGTCAGGTTTTTATAGCGTCAGGTACCCCCATATATTACCTAATACAGGTTTTAACCCCCTTAATGCCCCCTAGTTAACCCTTTCACCCCCTGTCACCAGTGATCGCCGTATTAGTGTTACGCGTGATGCTGGTTAGTTTGTTTTATATAGCATCAGGGCACCTGCCATATATTACCCAATAAAGGTTTAACCCCCTGATCACCTGGCAGGTAAAATCAGTTAGGTTTTAGCGTCAGTCAGGGTCTGCGTTGCCCCAGGCGTCAGATTAGTGCCAGTAGAGCCAACACCCACGCACGCACCATACACCTCCTTTAGTAGTAAAGTGTCTGAAGGGATAAATATCCGATCAGATCTATACTAGCATCCCCAGCAGTTTAGGGTTCCCAAAAACGCAGTGTTAGCAGGATCAGCCCAGATACCTGGTAGCACCTGTGTTTAGCCCCTCCATCCAGTCCAGCCCAGCCCAGCCAAGTGCAGTATCAATCGATCACTGTCACAAGGCCTGATCCCTGCGAACGCCAACAGCTTTTTTGGTAGTGTTTGAATCAGTCAGGAGCTCTTTTTCCTGCGAGTCTCACTACTGTACCAGTAAATTTAGAGACCAAAGTGTCAAAACAAAGGTACAGTAGTAAAGAGGCCTACACGTTTCTGAGCATGACAGATAGGAAGTCACTCATCTGTCAGATTCAGGCTCAGAATACGATCCCGTTCTTCTGCTGTCGTTGAGGTGCAAGAACCTCAGGGCTCTCGTATGGAGCAGAGAGCCGGTACAAGTGCCGCTCATCCTTCTGGTGAACTGGCAAGCACCAGCGGCCTTGTACACCATGGTCGTAGTCAAACCAGCACTGCAGTAACACGTGGTGATGTGGCGAGTCCCATAAGTGCAGTTCAAGCTGGTGCAGTGGCTAGCACAACTAGTGTTCCGCAGCCACCAAGATGACAGACAGGCCCGTCGATCCCATAGTGCCCTTTCTGCTGCATTTGCCAATCCTAATTGGGATCCCACCACTTCTGCAGCACCCGTACTTCCCCCCATTCACTGGCCAACCCGGAATTCAGGTGGAAACAGTTGATTTTACATCACTTGATTTTTATTTGCTGTTTTTCACAGAAAATTTCTATAGATCTATTGTGGACCAAAGCAATTTGTATGCTGGTCAATTCATCGCCGCTAATCCCCATTTGACCCTTGCAAGAGATTGGAAACTTATTACGGTTTCCGAATTTAAGATCTTTCTGGGCCTATCCCTCCTCATGGGCATAACTAAAAAGAGTGAGTTGCGGTCATATTGGTCCACTAACCCAATTCACTATATGCCCGTGATACAAGCAGATCTTGAGGTTCATGCACTTCACTTCCTCGTGGGTGACCCTGGATATGATCGGCTCTACAAAATTCGGCCCCTCGTAAACCACTTCAACCAACAGTTTGAAGCCTTGTTTACTCTCCATCAAGTTGCCTGCATTGACGAGTCCCTGATTAGGTTTTCTGGCCGCTTGTCTTTTAAACAGTATCTTCCCAGCAAGCGTGCCAGATATGGGGTCAAGAAGTATAAGCTCTGTGACAGGGCCACAGGCTATACATATAGTTTTATCGTTTACGAGGAAAGAGATAGTCGGAGAACTGCCCAGATTACATAGGGAGCGCTGGTAAGATTGTGTGGGACTTCGTGTCCCCCTTATTCGGAAAGGGGTACCACTTGTATGATCACGGAATTGTGGGCCCTGGCTTTTAAGGGAACATCTGGTAATATCTGGTAAGCCTCCTCCATTTATCACGGTGGTGGTGTCACTTTTTGTTAACATTCCAAACGAGTCACATTAGTGGTTGAATTCACACATTTTTGGATTATACTTGGACTCTTAATTGTGCACATTTGAAAATGTTTATGGACTCAATATTTCATAATCACTAACTAGAGATTGTTGATTTCTTCACGTTTATTGTGTGGTAAAATCACGCATTATTTTTTAAAGTTGATACGTTTATAGATTTATGGTTTATAGATCTATCATTGATATTGTCACTTAGCGTTACACTTCTTGTTTTCATATTTATCTAGTTGCTATCTGTCTATAGCAGTGTTGGCTACTTAGTTGTACACATTGTTCATAGCGCAGTATACATTTGCATATTGCAGCAGTGTTTTTACATTTTCACTATGGATGTATTTGACTATCGTGCATCACGCGCAGTCAATGCCGAGGGTGTTTTTGTTGCTACAGGTAGCGACACCGAGGTTGGAGGCCTATTTTTGAGGCTCAAAACTATTATGGTGTCAGAACTTCACCTACAATGACTGAAAATATGGTGCCTCGCAGCCTCAGATGGGATGTTTACCCACAACAGGGTGAGGCTGACCTTGAGTCTTGGCACAGTCATTTTAATGAGGCAGGCATCAACCTCTTGAAATTCCTCATTACCAGGAAACAAAGTCGCCTCTCCGATTTAGATTGTGAGATTAAGGAATTAAAAGAAGGGCTTTTCAGATATAAGAACTCAGTGGAATACAGTTCTCTGTCTTCTAATCTTCAGGCCCATCTTATTAAAGAGAATAGAGACCAGAAAAAATACCCATACTCCTAAAAATACACAAAGAGGTAGAGGTAATAACTCTAATAAAAGAGGTGGGGGTGGACGTAGAGGTAATGGTTCTAATCGGGATAATCATTATCAATATGAGACACTCCTCAATACAGGGGGTCGATGATTAGACCTCAAGGTCAATATAATAACCATTCTCCTCATTACAGCCACCCACCCATGTCTACCTACAATCGGTATTCTCTTCATGATAATTATAATGCAGGAGTATATCCATATCCCAGAGTTGAGTATAACCAACATTCTTATGGGCATCAACAATCCAATTCCAACCCTCGTCCCATCATAAGTGGGATTGACTCCATTACCTCCAGAATTGGAAAATATATCGACTTTTTCCTTCAACCATTGGTGAGAACAACTCCATCCTTTTCCTAAGGATGTAATCAATCGGTTGTCCAACTTTAATATTGAAGGTGACATTATCATGGCTACAGCGGATGTGGCATCACTTTACATTTGCATCCCCCATCATAGAGGGATGGAGGCTGTGCAGTGCTTTTTAAGACGAGATCCTACTCTTGCTGCATCCCAGGTCGATTTTATTTTGGAGCTTTTGGATTTTGCAACTCAACACATTACTTTTGGTTCGATGGCCGTTTTTTTTGCAGCTAAAGGGTGTGGCAATGGGGGCAAAATTTTCCCCCCAGTTTGGCCAACCTTTTTATGGCCAAGTGGGAGGAGGATGTTGTCTATTGTTTGGACTGTCCCTAGTTAAAACTGTGGGCCAGGTACATCGACAAGGTCATCCTCCTATGGGCAGGCACATCTGAATCTTTGGAGATTTTTTTTTTCGGTCCTTAATGAGAATGATAGGGGGATTGTTCTAACATACGAGTCTAGTTTGTCTAAGATAAATTTTCTAGACTTAGTGATAGAGAAATCAGAACATCAATTTGTATTGAGTACTCATTTCAAACCGACCAAAAAAAACGGGTTTATACCTGTAGCTAGCCGTCATCACAAACTGTGGTTAAATTCAATACCTAAAAGCCAATTTCTGCATCTTCGCCGAAACTGTACTGATATAAACACGTTTGAGATACAGGCTAACATTTTAAGATCAAGGTTCCTCGACAAAAAATATAACCAGGCTGAGGTAGACCATGACCTCCAGAAGGTTTGGGAAATGGACCGTTCCTTGCTGTTGGCTGATAGACCCCGTAGGGAAAATGATGATAACGTCAAGTGGTCTTTCCTTACGAGGTTCTTAACACAGCACAAACAAATTAAAAACCTCTTCGAAAAACATTGGAGCATTTTAAGGAACGATAAAGTACTCGGATCCCTTATACCAAATAGGCCCAAAGTTGTCTATCGAGCGTTACCTTCCCTTAAGAGTAAGATTGTTCCCTCTATCATTAATCCCCCCATCAGACCAACGTTTTTCCATAACTAGACGGGTTACCATCCTCGCAAAAAATGTGTAGTATGTCTTCACAATAGTTGTGGACGCAAAGTTACCAAAGAGTTTAGATCTACAGTAGCAGGTCGCACTTATACTATTAAACAATTTTGCATTTGTGCCACAATAAATGTGGTCTACCTGCTGACTTGCCCGTGTGGCAAGCAGTACGTGGGCAGAACCATAAGATCATTTACCACCGGAGTTTCAGAACATATCAATTTGATAAAACTCGGGAGTGTGAAACATACGGTTCCACGACACTATCATCAGTATGATGCTCGGGACCCAATGGGAACCCAATTTCTCATTATAGACAAATATATTGCACCGTGGAGGGGTGGAGCCAATACTAGGGGCGTATCCAGACTTGAACGTTCTGGATTTATGAACTACAGAATGGGACATAAACATTCATAAATAGGAGCTTAGGGGGGACTACTGTATTTTGATAATTAGGTTCAAGGAACATTTAGTCATTTTTAATTTTTTACATGTTTATGTTACTCATATTTTTATATGTGGGAATTATTATTTCTGCATTTTATGTTGGAACCATTGCCATTTATGTGGATTAATGAGTAATAGGTTTCATTATAGATATTGTACTCTTTAATGTTACAATGGCTGTGGTATTTTTACATTGGTTGTTATGTAGTAATATGGGTAATTTCTAATGTTTTATTTCTTATTATACTGCCTACTACCTTTTATGTATAGGAAGTGGCAGTATTATCTAATGATGAACCCACGTTGTTGTGCAACCACCAGGGAGTATTTACCATCCGATAGAATGAGGTCAACCATATACCGGAGTATTTTTGCCCATTTAATGCATTTAGCATTTTGCCGCATGTGTCGCAGTATTACAGCTCTGCCCTCATGTGGTGGTTTAGGGCTGCAGTGGTCCACGGCTTTAGTCTTTCATGACGTGGTTTAATGTTGAGTGAAGGTGTTAAGAGAGACGCCTGTGTTGGTCCTGAGAGAGAGGCTTGGCTCCTCCGGATCACATAGGTGTCTAATAACCAGGCCTCTTTCTGAGAGTGAGGCGTGGCTCTCACATCAGTTGCGTGATGAGAGAGAGGCTTGGCTCTACTTCCGGCGGATGACGATGTCTAATGACCCGGCCTCGTTTTCATAGCGAGGCCTGGTCACCGGTGTGCTGCTGATTATGTCCGCCGAGGCTGAGTGGAGGCCTTCTGTGTAGAGGGCCACACAGCCTCAGCTATCCCTTGCTAGAGACATTTAATCTAGGCATTAACTAGATCCTGGCAATTAGATTAGACATTATATGGGGTTATTTCCAAAAAGAGCGACCGGAAGTGACATTTTAGACGGAAGTTCTTCCGGTGTTATGCCTTTCTTGGGGTCATTATTAGTATTTAAGCGATGCCTTGTGCGATTGTGTAATCGAAACGCGTTTGGTGGACCCCTCTACAGATATCGCTATTTACACTTTTAATGCGTATGATCTCCTTATGAAATGTGAGTGTTTTATATTTTTTTTAAATAAACCTTTTTCGAAATGGTATTACGCTATGCTGATTTTTCGTTTGCATGGTTGATGACATTTTGATGCCAAGCTTCTACCTCCCTTCCGATGGTTTTGGATTTTGTTCGATGGTTGTGACTGATGATCTGATGGTCTGATGCGGTTTCAAGGATAAGATATAGAATTCATCCTTTCCACTGGGTTTACCATAACCAACAAGCCTTGTTTGACCTGGGTGGCGTAAGCCCCGCCAGGTCAATATTATCTGGTAAGCCTCCTCCCTTTTTCACGGTGGTGGTGTCACTTTTTGTTAACATTCCAAACGAGTCACATCACTGGTTGGATTTACACATTTTTGGATTATATTTGGACTTGGACTCTTAATTGTGCACATTTGAAAATGTTTATGACTCAAAATTTCATAATCACTAACTAGAGATTGTTTATTTCTTCACATTTATTTTGTGGTAAAATCACGCATTATTATAGTTGATACTTTTATAGGTTTATAGATCTGTCATTGATATTGTCACTTAGCGCTACACTTTTTGTTTTCAATGTTTTATTGTTGCTATGTTTTATCATGATTGCTTTTTAGGTATGCAATTCTTTTATACTTTACTGTTTATTTTGTTTTATTGTTAACCATTTTTTTTGTTTTCAGGTACGCCATTCAGCTGCAGCACAGGTTTATCTGGACAGCAACAGCGTTTGCTCCTACGACGTGTAAAGCCGTGACTCCACAGTTTAAAAAAAGGGCATATATGCCAAAGCATGGGGGCACTGGTGGAGGAGCAATTTGCTCCTAACATTTGGGGTGGATTGCCCCCATGCTTCAGCATATATTTTTTAGGCACAGATTGCATTGAAAAATATTTTATTACTTGATGCGGGCATAGGACAGCCTAGGCTGTATTGCGCTAACTGCTATTCATATAGGACGAAACAGTATTCAGACAGGAACTCACACTTTAATTAACAGACATTATCGGATGTATAATTGTGGTTTATTCTATGTGTTGAAATGAGGAACTCCAGGAGTATCTCGAAGTATATTTAAAAGCTAAACTAATATGTCACTGTTCTTCGCCTTTTTATATGCCATGATTGTAACTGATCCTTGCCTTTTCTGTGCTCTACAAAAATGATAATAATAATAAACTTTATATTTGTAAAAAAAATAAAAATAAAATGTTTCATTTTTACTATGTTTTATTATAATGTTACTTTTTTTATTGTTAACCATCATTTGCTTAGCAGGTATGCCATTCAGCTGCAGCACTGATTTATTTATCTTGACAGCAACATCATTTGCTCCCACAATGCAAAAATCTACAACTCCAGCACTGTAGGAGGCGATTTCACCACCACCGTTAAAAAAAAAATGGTGCATGTATGCCAATCTTTAGAAGTGGGTGGATGAAAGCCGGTATTCTAATGGTGGGCCTACCCACCGATCAGTCTCTTTTCCGTTCAGAATACCTGTCACTACCTATTGCTATCATAGGGGATATTTACCGTACATTCCCTGAGATAATAAAAAAATTTAAATGAAAGGAACAGTTTAAAAATATAATAAAAAAGCAAAAGAAATAATAAAAATAAAAAAAACACCTCTGTCCTCCTGTGCTCAAGCGCAAAGGTGAACGCAAGCATCGGTCTGGTGTCATATGTAAACAGAAATTGCACCATGCATGTGAGGTATGACCGCAAAGGTCAGATCGAAGGCAGTACACCTCCTCTGTAAATTTAAAATGGTAACCTGTAAAGGCTTTTAACCACTTCCCACCCGGCCACTGCACATATACGGCTGGGTGGGAGCCGTCTACTTCTGACTGGACGTTCCGGAACGTCCTTCAGAAGTAGCGGGTCGCGCGGGCGCGATCCCGATGCGCGTGTGTCCCCCGCACACGCTGCATCTCGGCACGGCAGGTGGGCAATGTATTTGCCCTCCTGATCCGTGCGATGGCTGTGTCTAATCACAGCCATCGCAATCATAACAAAGGGGGAAGGTCGGCAGATGACAGGAGATCGCGCCGCTGCGTGCCCGCGCAGCGGCGCGATCCCGAACTGCCTGTGTCCCCCAGAGACAGCAGAGAAGTGTTAGACAAGAGTGCCATGTGATTGGCCCTCCTGATCACATGACGACTGTGTCCAATCACAGTCGTCATGTAATGTGTAAATAGTAAAGAGAGCAGTTGTAACTGCTCTCATCTCTTCCTCTCCTCACACAGAGCCTGTCACTGAGGAGAGGAAGGTCTGTGCTGCAGCCAAGGAGATCAGTGAGTTGTATAGCTGTTTGTCTGCTGTTAACCCACTGATCACCTAGCTAGTGTCCCCAAAACACAGTGTCCATCTGCCCGCCATCATCCGGCACATCTGCCCGCCATCATCCGGCACAACTGCCCGCCATCATCCGGCACAACTGCCCGCCATCATCCGGCACAACTGCCCGCCATCATCCGGCACAACTGCCCGCCATCATCAGGCACAACTGCCCGCCATCATCCGCATATCTTCCGGCCATCAGCCGCCCGCCACCATCAAACACATCAGCCCGCCACCATCAGGCACATCTGCCCGCCACCATCAGGCACATCTGCCCGCCACCATCAGGCACATCTGATGCCTGCCACCATCAGGCACATCTGATGCCCGCCACCATCGGGCACATCTGATGCCCGCCACCATCGGGCACATCTGATGCCCGCCACCATCGGGCACATCTGACGCCCGCCATCTGACACATCTCCGAGATGGAAACAGACGAGAGTAGCGTGGAACTCTCTCTGTCAGACTCGTATAGCGACTATGAGCCAGTGGACAGCAGTGGCTCCTAACAAGGAGAAGCAGGAGAAATGAGCAGGCGCAGACAACCACCAGCAGCGCAGCACTCCAGGATGATATGCAGGCATCCACCAGCAGCACAGCACTCCAGGATGATATGCAGGCATCCACCAGCAGCGCAGCACTCCGGGATAGGCAGGCATCCACCAGCAGTTCTGCAACCTTCCTAGAAGATAGGCCAGATGCTAGCAATGGAGCATCACATCAACGAGGCAGTACTAGCCTTCCAGATGTTCTACTGTATCCAACATGGCTGCCCGATACGTCAGTAGAACCTGTAATTCCCCTTTTTACAGCCCAGCCAGGCCCTCAGATACAGACAGAAAATGTAACCCCACTTTATTATTTTCGCTTTTTTTTTCCCAATGATCTCCTAACCTACATTGTGGAGCAATGTAATCTATATGCCAGCCAACATATAGCCAACAATCCAAGTTCTTCCTATGCCCGCCCTTTTGTTTGGAAACCCCTCACCATTGAAGAATTTAAAATTTTCCTTGGCCTAACCCTCAACATGGGGCTGACAAAAAAAATTAAGTCCATTCCTACTGGTCTATCCAACATATCCACCACATGCCGATCTATTCATCAATGATGCCCAGAACCCATTATAATATGATTATGCGATTTTTACATTTCAATAACAATGCCCAATGCCTCCCTCAAAATCATCCCAGTTACGATAAATTATTCAAAATTCGGCCTCTAATCAATTTTTTTTGTGCCAGCTTCAAGCGATTGTTTACCCCAGATAAAAATATCTGTGTAGATGAGTCACTATTACACTTTACTGGAAGACTTGGAATCCAGCAATACATCCCCAGTAAAAGAGCCAGACGTGGGGTAAAATTTTATAAGGCGTGTGACAGGGCCACGGGCTACACATATGACTTTATAATTTATGAGGGAAAAGACAAAAAGCTAAACCCCCCTGGATGCCCTACCTACATGGGAAAAAGTGGCAAAATTGTCTGGCAGCTGATCCAACCATTGCTTGGGAAAGGTTATCACCTATATGTAGACAATTTCTACACAAGTCTCCCACTTTTCCGCCATCTCTACCTAAAGCAGACTGTGGCCTGTGGGACAGCGCGGACCAACCGCAAAGGCTTCCCACAGACATTGGTCGCCAAGAACTTGAAGCCGGGTGAAAAGGCCAGTATGCGGACTGAAGAGGTACTAGCGCTGAAGTGGAGAGCCAAAAAAAGAGACGTCTACATCCTTTCCACAATACACAACGACACCTTGGTGGAACTGCAGAGAAGAAAAGGACCCATCCAGAAGCCAAAATGTATCCATGAGTATAACCTATACATGGGGGGGGGGTGTATATGAACGACCAGATGATGCAGCCCTACTTGGCCACCAGGAGATCGCTGTTTTGGTACAAAAAAGTCGCCATTTATTTGATGCAACTAGCCATGTTCAATTCCTATATTATTTTTTCTAAGTGCACCCAAAGTTCCTTGACCCATCTAAGATTTCAAGAAGACGTCCTCACAGCCCTCATCTATCCCCATGGCCAACCCACTCAACTAATTTGCTCTGATGAAGTAGCCAGACTCCATAAAAAGGCACTTTCCTGAACTTCTCCCTTCTACCCAAACAGGTCGCAAACCCCCAAAAAAATGTTGTGTGTGTGCAAGTATAGGAAATCGCCGCGACACCCGATACTACTGTCCCGACTGTCCCTCCCATCCAGGCCTCTGTATTGGAACGTGCTTTCGAAGCTATCATACTTCACTGCACTATTAGTAAAGTGAAGATGATTTTTTTCCAGTTTCCACTTTCTGCCATTTCTGTGAATGACCGGGACTGTTAACGACTATGCCTCTGCCCAACATCTTTCAGCCTTCAACGTAAATTGACCTCAGCCTGTTAAATTACCATTCTTTTTGCCTGCCTCCTGAACTGATCATTTGCCCTGCCACTGTACAGCACAGGGGTCTCACATGTGAGGGGCTCCAGAAAAGGTTTTCCGAGTGGAGAAAACATTTTTCTCCAGGTTTTGTTTTCTCGGATTAGGGTCTGGAGACTGAGGCTTCGTAGAGATTTGGGTGGGAAGAAGCCTCTACCCCTTTCCTCAGGTCTTACCTGACCAAGGCCTAATGTACAAAGTTCCACCTGCTGCCATCTGAACTGGTCATGCCTCTGCCTGCCACCTGAACTGGCCATGCCTTTGCCTGGCACCTGAACTGGCCATGCCTTTGCCTGGCACCTGAACTGGCCATGCCTTTGCCTGGCACCTGAACTGCCTTCTAAACCTTGGACTGTACTGAACCATGTTCATACTTTTCCATATCTGTCTGCTGCCTGGGCAATTCCTGGACATTTCCTTTGGCTGTCTGGACAAATGCTTTGACTGCTCTGGAACGGTATTCCTGCCTGCTAGAACCACAGGTGAGCCTTTTTTTTACCCTTTGCTCAGCCGAATGTATTTTGGGGTGCAATTCTTGGTGTATACATGCTATGTGTTAGAAGCCTAAAGGTGCTACTTGCATGTTGGGCTTCTGTATGTGGCCAGGTAGTGGAAAAGCCTGACACATGGGGTATCACCATACTCAGGACGAGTAGCAGAATGTATTTTGGGGTGTAATTTTGGCTATGTACATGCTATGTGTTATAAAGATCTTCTAAATTGACAACTTTGTAAGAAAAAAATTGGTTTTCATTTTCTTTCCACATTTTCCAAAAACTTGTGGAAAGAAATTACATGTTCAAAAGATTCATTATGCCTCATAGAATATACATTGGGGTGTTTTCTTACCAAAATGGGGTCACTTTGTGGGTAATTCTATTGTCCTGGTGCTCCAGGGCCTTCAAATATGTGATAGGTACTCAGGAAATGAAATGTGTAATTTATGCCTTTAGAACACCTGATGGTGCTACATGGATGTTGGGCCTCTGCATGTGGCCAGGCTGTGGAAAAGTCTGACACATGGGGTATCGCCATACTCAGGACGAGTAGCAGAATGTATTTTGGGGTGTAATTTTTGCTATGTACATGCTATGTGTTGGAAATATCTTATAAATTAACAACTTAGCGTAAAAAAAATGCGTTTTCATTTTTTTTTCCACATTTTCCCAAAACTTCTGGAAAAAAATGAACCGTTCAAAAGACTCATTATGCCTCATAGATTATACGTTGGGATGTTAGCTTTCCAAAATGGGGTCACTTTGTGGGCGTTTCCATTGTCCTGGTGCTCCAGGGCCTTCAAAAGTGTAATAGGTGGTTGAGAAATGAGATGTGTCATTTATGCTTGTAGAACGCCTGATGGTGCCATTTCCATTTTGGGCCTCTGTAAGTGGCCAGGCTGTGTAAAAGTCTCACACATTTGGTATCGCCATACTCAGGAGTAGCAGAATGTATTTCGGGGTGTAATTTTTGCTATGTACATGCTACGTGTTGGAAATATCTTATAAATGAACCTAGCGTAAAAAAAAATGCTTTTTTTTTTTTCCACATTTTCCCAAAACTTCTGGAAAAAAATGAACCGTTCAAAAGACTCATTATGCCTCATAGATTATACGTTGGGGTGTTAGCTTTCCAAAATGGGGTCACTTTGTGGGCGTTTCCATGTCTACTTTCAAAAAAAGGGGTCATTTGGGGGGTATTTGTACTTTCCTGGCTTGTTTGGGTCGCAAGAAATGATAGGCCACCAGTACATCAGGTGTGCTAAATTTTTTATGATTCGCACCACCGCTTGTAGACTCTATAACTTTCACAAAGACCAAATAATATCCACCAATTTGGGTTATTTTTACCAAAGATATGTAGCAATATAAATTGTGGCCAAAATTTATGAAGAAAAATTAATAATTTGCTAAATTTTATCACATAAACTAAGAAAAATTCGTTTTTTTTCAAAATTTTCCGTCTTTTTTCATTTATAGCGCAAAAAATAAAAAACCCAGAGGTAATCAAATACCACCAAAAGAAAGCTCTATTTGTGGGAAAAAAAGGACAAAAAATTAATTTGGGTACAGTGTTGCATGACTGAGTAATTGTCATTCAAAGTGTGAGAGCACTGAAAGCTGAAAATTGGTCTGGGCAGGAAGGGTGTTTAAGTGCACAGTAAGCAAGTGGTTAAAGATGTATGTAACTTGTCGCCGCTACACGTTTGTGTGCAGTTTTAAAGCATGTTGTGGTTGGTATCCATGTACTCTGCATAAGAACATCTTTTTTTATTTCATCAAACATTTGGACAACATAGTGTGTTTTAGTGCATTAAAATAAAAAGTGTGTTTTTTTCTAAAAAAATTAATTGCATTTGAAAAAAAAAATCGCTGCGCAAATACGGTGTGAAAAAAAATTGCAACACCCACCATTTTAATCTGTAGGGCCTTTGCTTTAAAAAAAAATGTATAATGTTTGGGGGTTCAAAGTAGTTTTCTTACAAAAATTTTTTATTTTTTCATGTAAACAAAAAGTGTCAGAAAGGGCTTCGTCTTTAAGTGGTTAGAAGAGTGGGTGATGTGTGACATAAGTTTCTAAATGTTGTGCATAAAATGCCAGGACAGTTCAAAACCCCCTACCAAATGACCCCTTTTTAGAAAGTAGAAACCCCAATGCTGAGAGGCATGTTGAGACCATTGAATATTTTATATTTTGCCACAAGTTGCGGGCAAATTAAAAAAAAAATTTTTGCACAAAGTTGTCACTAAAATGATCTATTGCTCAAACATGCCATTGGCATATCTGAAATTATCTGAAATTACACCCCACAATACATTCTGATGCTTCTCCTGAGTACGGGGATACCATGTGTGAGACATTTTGGGAGCCTAGCCGTGTACAGGACCCTGAAAACCAAGCAGTCTTTCTAAGGGCATAAAATGGCGATTTCACTTCCTCACTACCCATCACAGTTTCGAAGTCCCTGAAATGTCAAGATAGCACACACACAACCCCCCCCCCCCCCCCTCAAATGACCCCATTTTAGAAAGTAGACACCCCATTGTATTTGCCAAGAGGCATTGTGAGTATTTTGAAGATCTCATTTATTTTTGAAAATAAAGAAAAGAAATCATTTTTTTAACTTTTTTTTCAATTTTCAAAACTTTGTGACAAAAAGCGAGAGCTGCAAAATACTCCCCATGCCAAATAGCTTGGGGTGTCTACTTTACAAAATGGGGTAATTTGGGGGGGGGGAGGGGTTGTGCTATCTGGGCATTTCATGGCCTCCGAAACAGTGATAGACAGTGAGGAGTGAAATCAAAAATGCACGCCCTTAGAAAGCCTGAACTGAAGGCGTTGATTGGTTTTCGGGGTCCTGTACGTGGTTAGACTGCCAAAAAGTTCCATGTGGTATCCCCATACTCAGGAGAAGCAGCTGAATGTATTTTGTGGTGTAATTCCACATATAACCATGCCATGTTTGAACAATATATATCATTTAGTGACAACGTTGTGTAAAAAAAAAAAAATGTTATAACAAAGAGTAGAAAATATTTTTTTTCAAAATGTTTGGTCTTTTTGAATGCAAGTTCATTGCTTTTGAACAAAGTCTCTTACAAGAAGATTTTAAGAGCCTAATCACATTCTCTCAGGTTGTGAATCGTGAGGGTACCAGACAACCAAAAAACATAAGGACTGGCTATGGGGCCAGTGTGTGCTGGAATGAGACTGATGACTCATGTCTCAACTGATTTTTTTTCCTTGTTACAAAAAAAAGGGGGGGGGGGCTTATTTAAAAGTTGCCTTATGAACAAGTATTATTAATTGCAAGTAATTATATTAGCAATAATTTCTATTGTATTATTATTACATTGTATGTGGCAATTATATGCTTACTTAATTTAACATTACATATTTTTGTTTAGGTACTTTTATAATATTCAACATAAATTCATTATATATTGTTTGATTTTACCCATTGAAATAGATAATATATTATTAATATGAGGTTTACATGTTAAAAGTACTAGGAATGTCCAGAATTTCTACATGTGAATAACCATTGTGTTTTTAAAGTTCCAATTACCTCATTCTCAAAATGTGTTTGGAGGAAAAAGTAATTGCCGTTGTTAGACTTTCTTAAAGCAATATATTTTATGGAGAGATGAGAAGTCTGACAGATACAGCATTTGTGGCATTTCCTGATTGCCACAAATATTTCCTAGTTTCCCAGTTAGTTACTGCTTCCTGGTGACTTTCCCCAGATAAATCTCATTTTAATCTAAATGCAAGAGGCGGCAGTGGTTTATTTCCTCAAGGCCTTACGGTTTCTTCTGTTTAGAGGGTTAGGAGCCCCTTACTCCTCGACTCCCTCCATGTCTACTACCATTAGAGCTTGGAAAGCAGGTTTATCATATGAAAATTATCTCAGACATGCAGTGTCACCTAATGCCCCACTTTGGGAATTTGAATTGAAGTTGCATCATGATGCTGAGGATCTTGAAGGGGAACCCTCTCCAAAATGGTAATAAAACTGGAGTGGGGTTCTCCCCCCCAAGAGCATACCATACCCTTATCTGAGCATGCAACCTGGCAGGTGAGAAAAGGGGAGGGGGGAGAGCAAGCTTCCCCCTGGGCAATACCAGGCCACATGCCCTCAACATGGGGGGGTGGGTGCCTGTGCCCCCCCCACTCCAATGCACCTTGTCCCCATGTTGGGGCAGGGCACGATGGGGCGGTGACATCACAAGGGGTTTGGGGCCTCCGGATGTCACCAGGTGGCCCCGCCCCATGGCTATATAAGTATTTGCACAGGGCAGACCTAGCATTACACCGGGAGAGAGCATTGAGAGAACATCGGAGGAAGAACAGAGGAAGATAACAGCGGAGAGAGGAGACCCAGCAGCAGGAGAAGACAGGGGAGAGAGAACAGGCAGAGAGAGGAGAACATATATCAAACAAAGAAAACACTTTCAGCGCTAAAAAAACTGTCATAAAAAGATCATTAGCTTGACAAAATCAGGGATAAGAAACCTTCTGACCTCCAGGCAGCTGCTAACTTTCGGAGCAAAGTTCATACAAAATATACACAAAAAAACAGTGCTCAGTGGGACCAGACTAAAATAGGAATAATGATCCAAGTTCATTTAATACAATCCACACAATTGAATTGACAACAATCCGATGAAGGAGATTAAAAAACACAGTTCAGTCCAATAATAAGCACTTCATCATGGGAATATAGTGAAAAAATAAAAGTTGTTCACAGTACCGCCTCAGATCCTGACAACAAGGGGTTAACCAAGATGTTTGGCTAATCTCAATCAGGTCTGAAATTGGGGAACTCCATGCTGCAAACTGTATGGGACAGATGATATCAAGAGAACGCCACTCTCACCATTACTGCTGCTGATCTTATTTGCAAAAACAGGGAGAAGATGTTTATTCCCACAGCATTGCAGTGCCTAGTCAACTGGCGTCGAATTTTGTAGTTAGATGTGAATGGAGAGTGAATAATAGGGATTATGGCAGTGCAAAGGTCAAAAGAAAATAAGGGTTGTTGACAATTCAATGCTTATTTGAGAAAATATATAATTTTATTTAGAATATTGACAAAAAAGAGGAAAACCAATGAAAAAAAAAATTTACATTGAAAAATGCCTAATGGCAAAAATACAAATGCTCAAAGGCCCCAATATTGAACAAATAATTACATTAAAGTTATAGACATGATTCGCTTAGTTCAAGGTACATGGTGTTAACAAGAACAGATTATTCAATTATGTTGTATGGAAAAACCTGAATAGGTAAAGCAGGCCATTTTAATCATAGGACCTCGTGTAATTCACATTTGATAATATCAGCACTTACTTAGGCAATAGTAGGAAGCAGGTTGTTAGTGAGAAAATGCTGCGCTGATTTAATGATTGCGGCTGGTCTGAATGACATGCCGACTGGCACTAAAGGCGCTCTGGAAATTTCTAGTTGATTAGCTTATGGTTACACATCCTGACTGATGGGGATAATAATGGAAGTCCCGATTGTGTTCAGTTAATAATGGACTGAATCATGGGTCATGTATCCATTTCAACTCTGCAAGTATATCAAGATGTTTGTACAAAAATCCTCAAGAGTGGTTACAGTTTTCAAAACCGGGTTTGATGACAGTCAGCCGTGCTTGTGTGCTGTGTTGACAATAAACATGCAGCTTGACTCAGCGCAATGTATTCAGTCATTTGAATCTCAAGTGTCAACAGTTCAGAAGTGTCAAAATAATCAAAAGAGTTTCTGTAACAAACGGCATTCAAGCTAATCAATGAAAGAGGATATAGACTTTTATATTCCCAGGCAGTTCTTTCATTGATTAGCTTGAATGCCGTTCCATTGGAGTATCGATTACCGATGCTGCTGTCGGGGATCGTGGTGACCGTTCGGTATCCTTTGAGTGGCGAGGATGTGTAACCATAAGCTAATCAACTAGAAATTTCCAGAGCGCCTTTAGTGCCAGTCGGCATGTCATTCAGACCAGCCGCAATCATTAAATCAGCGCAGCATTTTCTCACTAACAACCTGCTTCCTACTATTGCCTAAGTAAGTGCTGATATTATCAAATGTGAATTACACGAGGTCCTATGACCACATGAATACTTTTGATATATATATATCGACCGGACATTTGATCCACCCCCCATTTTATCCGTTTGAATAATTTTCACTGCTCTGTTACACGTGATGCTTTTGTTGTCTACATGGTGTCCTGTTTGTCTTGTTTAGTGTTGTCTATAATTGTTGGGTCTAGATTTCCAGAATGCCTGGAATTCTATTTTAATGGGAAATATGCAAGCATTGTTTAATATTAAAGATTTCATTTTTTCAAAGGATTGACTTTGTCTCGATCAACGTGTGTCCCCATTTAGTAGCCCCTTTTTTCTGGGTTCCTGTCTTTAGGACCCAGGAACCGTCTTCTTTATTCCTAAATACGCCTTGGCTACGGTGACAATCAAGCCAACAATATGGCTTTTGATCGATAGCTGTATGACTATTTTTTCAATCGGCTATTTTTGACTTCTCCCTGCCACTTCCCCTCCCATTCCCCTTTCCCAAATCCCTATCCCCTACTGTTTTTTGCATTTTAATATCCGACATGTTTCGCCATGAAAATGGCTTCCTCAGGGCTGGCCTGCTAGGCAAAGAGTTATATCTGTATAAAGGAAATAACAAAAGTTACTGATAGTACATGGACCAGACTCTGGATAAGGGGCAGGGGTGAGGAGGAGGGCAGGAGAGTGCATCCATTTATCCACCCAGTCAGTCCAAACTAGAATGGACTAACTTACCTCAAAATCCGAACCTCGGCTTACCCTGAATTCACTAGCAGGTGGTATAAGAGATGGAGATCGGCAGGAACCAAGACTAGGTAGCCTGATGGACACCTTTCAGTAGGTAGCAGAAGACATACTAGACCTAGCAATAAGTGTCAGAATTAGATTACATATACTTGAGCTAATCAATATTTCAAAATGATGAATTAAGCACAGTGTTGCCAATTGTGGAGAAATAATCCACAAGTGTATGGCATATCACTGTGAGAGGACTAGTGTCTCAGTACTTACTTAAATTTTTTAATAACAAGAAGCTAAAATAGATAGACTCGGACAAAGTAAGGCATGGATGGTAAGGAGGCACCTGGAAGGAGTTAGTGTGTAGTATTAGCATGGATTAGTTAATAGCAATTCGTTGGTCATTAGAATATGGCTGGGGTGGAGAGCAACATACCTGCATATAGTTACGTTGATATAAACTGAGGGACTGGCTAGTAGTCTGTTCCAAAGTAATTTAAAGTTGGTAGGTATAGGCAGAGTATTATCCCCTAGGAGCAATGGGGAGTATTGAATAAATTCTAGAGAGCTACGGATGAGTATGCAAGAAAGCGAATAATGTAAATTGAATTGGCATAAAGAGGAACTTACTTTTAGAAATAGGTGTAACAACATCAGGCGCCTCCAATGTCCGGTACTCGAGTGAGGGCCGGCTATAAGTAATGTCTCCCAGATTGGAGGGCGTGGAAAGACGCCCTCCAATCAGCGGACGCAGTGAGCCTCTGCGCATGCGCGAGCGCACGGACTCCCTGTGGGCTACAAGGTCCACAATGCAAGGCGTCCGGGCGTCATGCCGCACGATGACGCCATCGCGGCAAATGCGCATTAGATTGCAGAGGCTAGGGTGGGCTAACAAAATAAAGTAGCACCGCCCTGGGGTGTCCATACTAAACCACTGATGGTTCTCCTGGTCAAGCAAACTCCGCCCTGGTATGTCGCCGGTCCCCAAAGTGACGAATCAAAACGGGAAAAGCAGCTAGGAATGGCAAATTAAGCCTAAAGGGGAAGGAATTAGAGGTGAAACAGATGGAAAAGGGATTAAAGAAGGGAGGCACTCACATCTAACCACCCCATCCACCCAAATTGCCCCCTCCAGAGCAAAGGTTATCTGAAATCACAGACCATCAAGTTATAGCGATAGCAATACAAACAGAATTTAATACATTTAGCCTAATAATGTATATGGATATGTTTTTTGTTAACACCCATACAGATATATAAAATGTTTTAGTACAGGACAGTATTTTAGTAGGTTTACATACATTTAGTTATTGAACAAATGAACAGGGAAAAAAAACAAATGATGCAGAATAATTTGTTTAGCATTGATTGAACAAATATAGGCTAATCTATTCCCATAGAGATTCAGGCTTAAATTATCAATTAGAAACTGTGGTATATGTTTGGAATATAATTATTTATAATTCTTTTAATTTTTTTTAATTTTTTTAAATGGAGCAGGCTTTGGCAAGAAATAGGGGTGTCCTCTGTGTGCTATAAATAGCGGGGAAGAGATATTAGGGGGAGAGAAGGGACTAGTGACAGGAAAATAGTGGAAAGGATAGGGAAATTGTACAATTTTGGAGCAATATAAAATAATGGGACTAAGTAGTCCAGGAAGACACGATAGTGTCCAACCTGTTCAAAAGGTAAAGGGTTATAAGAAGGATTTGAAGCTGATGTACTCATTTAGGCCTGGTGGTCGAGTGTCATCTAAAATATGTATCCATCTAGTTTAAAGTTAAAGTAATGAATTGTCAATATCCCCACCATGTACATTAGTAGGTATGTGTTCTAATGCAGAGAATTGAATGGCATGTAGATCAAAAATTATGACATAATGCGACATGACTATTGATAGCTGTAGTAATTTTCTTTTTTCGAAGTGGTTTAATATGGTCTTGTATACGAATAGAGAATGCTCTTTTTGTTTTACCTACATAAAAGCTACCACAACGACAGGTAGCTAGGTATATCACACCTATAGTATTGCAAGTTACCCTATATTTAATTTTGTGTAGTTTGCCAGTAGGTAAGATGGTATTAGTGGAATTCAAAAGGGTAATGCAGGAATCACAATGGCCACAAGGAAAAGTACCTGGATTGACTGAAGTGGAGTCGCTATTCAGATTGAAATGACTAGAGGTAAGTCGGTCACTTAATGTTGATGACCATCTGTATGTAATTTCAGGGTAAGTCTTCACATAGTTACTGATAACTGGATCTGTGGACAAAAGGGGCCAAAATTTACTTAGGGTCTCCTTTACTTGATTGGATTGATTTGAGTACTGGGTTATAAGACGAACAGACTGTATTGAATCTTGATTTTTGTCTCTAAAGATTAATTATTTTCTTTGTAATTCTTTTACTTTGTTGAAGGATTTGAGTAATTTATGGCTGTAGCCTCTTTGCCTTAATCTTAAGTACAATTGATGTGATGATTTGTAAAAATCTTCATCATTAGTGCAATTACGTCTTATGCGCAAGTATTGGCTATAAGGTATACTTCTTAGTAAGGATTTTGGATGAGCACTGGAAGCGTGTAGAATGGTATTTCCTGCGGACGATTTTCTATAAAGTGAGGAATGAAGTCTTCCCTCTGTAGCGATGTTAATTGTGAGATCTAGGAAAGTAATCGAAGTTTGGCTACAATCCAATGTAAATTTTAGATTATAAGTGTTTTCCGATAGGGTTTGGAGAAATTCTTGTAAATCATTATATGTCCCTGTCCAAAAGATAAGGATGTCATCAATATATCTTAACCAGGTGAATATGTGTTGAGTAAGGTATAACAGTTTGGGTTCAGACAAGACTTCGGTTTCCCACCCCCCCAGATACAGGTTGGCATAAGAGGGGGCACATTTGGTCCCCATAGCCACCCCCTGTATCTGGAGGAAGTGGGAAGAGCCAAAGGTGAAGTCATTTTTGGTTAAAATGAATTGCAGTAAGGATAGTACAAATTCATTATATGATCTTGATTTTGGGCCTCGTGCCTGCAGTTGCTTACCTATGACTTCTAAACCTCTTGTGTGGTATAGTATTATAGAGACATTCTACATCCAGGGCCACTAGATAAGAATTTTTTGGAAGTTGTTTATTTTCAAAGGTACGTAATAGATGGATAGTGTCTTTAATATAAGACAGTAGAGAGGTCACATGAGGGGCCAAATGTTTGTCAACCAGTTCACTTGCTTTTTCCGTGAGTCCTTCGCAGCCAGACACACTTGGTCTGCCTGGTGGTTTGTTCATAGATTTATGAAGTTTAGGTAATGCATAAAAAGGTGGGGGTTTTTGGATGTGCAACATGTAATTTCCAGGTGTTGGCATCGATGGTGCCATCCCTGGTTGCTTGAAAAATAAGATTATGATATTCAGCGATAAAGTTTTGTATCAAAGAAGAGGAAATCGGTCTGTGCCAGTCATGGTTGTCAAGGATGTCATGGCACATAGTTATGTAAGCCGGGACATCCATGACAACCACGTTTCCACCCTTGTCCGAGGGTTTAATTACAATATTTTTATTAGATTGAAGGGTTTTAAGAGCTAACTTTTGAGATTTGGAAAGGTTCGTCATACCTGATGTGTCCAGGTTCAGTTTTTGTATTTCCTTGGTCGTTTGTTCAACAAAGGCCCAGATATTGGGATTGGTAGTTAGAGAGGGAAAGGTTTTAGATTTTGACTTAAAAGGTACCGGAGGTGGAAAAGTAATCCCTGGAATGACCAGGTCTTGCTGGACTGTTTCCAGAAGATCCTCGTCATTGGGATCTGCTTCATCTAGGAGCGTCATTAAATCCTCAAGTGCCTGTAATTCGGCAATTGTGGGGACAGCATTATTAGTGCTGGACATTTGTGTTGTAGTAGTTTTATTATTAACCAATAAAGTCCTTATAGAAGTGCCATTTTCAAATCAGCTGCATACATCAACAATTATGCACAAGCGGGGACTCCAAATTCAAAAGGTGACACCACTCAGAAAGCACCAAAGAAGGAAGTGGTCTGATAAGAAGAGAACACCTCCCCCATCGAGAAATACTGACTCTTACCAGAGTGCAAGATCTCCTATTAGAGAGATCTTACAGGCTTGCGGCTTATTTCCCAGCCACGGGGTTCGGTGGGCTGTAGGATGGTTAGCTCTGGATGCTGGACGTAATATCTCCAAACGATCAAGTAAATACCATGCAGGGATAAAAACATAAAAACTCCATAGTGTATCACTTGAGAAATATTTATTAAAAAAGAAAAAAAGGATTGCACTTACAGAAATGCAGTTGGTTAAAAGCGTGTACAAAGATAGTTTAGCCGGCCGGCTCACATTAGCTGCCCGTTGCTTCCGGGTTTCGCGTGGTATTGTGGTGACGTCAGCACAATACCACGCGAAACCCGGAAGCAACGGGCAGCCAATTTGAGCCTTCCGGCTAAACTATCTTTGTACACGCTTTTAACCAACTGCATTTCTGTAAGTGCAATCTTTTTCTTTTTTAATAAATATTTCTCAAGTGATACACTATGGAGTTTTTATGTTTTTATCCCTGCATGGTATTTACTTGATCGTTTGGAGATATTACGTCCAGCATCCAGAGCTAACCATCCTACAGCCCACCGAACCCCGTGGCTGGGAAATAAGCCGCAAGCCTGCAAGATCTCTCTAATAGGAGATCTTGCACTCTGGTAAGAGTCAGTATTTCTCGATGGTGGAGGTGTTCTCTTCTTATCAGGCCACTTCCTTCTTTGGTGCTTTCTGAGTGGTGTCACCTTTTGAATTTGGAGTCCCCGCTTGTGCATAATTGTTGATGTATGCAGCTGATTTGAAAATGGCACTTCTATAAGGACTTTATTGGTTAATAAAGCGCAGTAATCAACACCATATTACTTTAAATAAATGAACATCCTTTACCAATTGGAAACGGTCGAAGTCAGTGGAAGGACAAAAGGTAAGTCCTAATTGTAGGACTTGTGTTTGGGGTAGTGTCAAAGTCAAAGAGGAAAGGTTGACTACATCTAAGTCACGTGCTCTGGCGTAGTCGAGATTGTAATCTGATTGTGATTGGACACCAACTGGGGTTCCAAAGTCTGGCCTAAAAAAATAGGGGCAGGTTTGGGTTCCTGTGAAGACGAAGGGAACATAGTGGGTAAGGACGGTTCACTCGCCCTTCTTAGAGGGGAGGATAGAGCTAGGTGTGTGGTAATACTTGGTTCAATAGTCTGTAGGTGAGGGATAGATGAAGAGACATTTTGAGACAAAGATTGTCCCCTAGAAAAAGGAGTTGAGATGTTAGTGGATTTGGGGCGAGTGCTTAGAGGTCTAGTGTTTAAATTTGTACCGAATGCACGTTTAAGTGATTCGGTAGAGGAGGTGGGTTGTTCACCCTTTCTTTTTTTGGGAATGCGATCTTGTGAAAGTTCGTGATAGGTAGTACTCAAACTAAAGGATTCAGAAAATGTGTTGGAAGGATCTGGATTGGTTTTAGGTGGTTGGAAATGAGGCGATTTGGTAGAAGGTCTAGGGTACGAGGAATTCTCCCATTTATATGCATATCCATTCTGATGTGCTAATTTGTCTCGAGAAAATGTATTCTCTTTGTTATTTATGATGCTTAGGGTGTAGTCCTCCAGGTGTGCCCGTAGATCCTTGTCTCGTTTGGCAAACCTGGGGGATGACACACAAAGTGCATGGTTTTCATACCAATCGGAGATTGAGATGTCGAGCTGATCGAGCTCATGATCGTATTGTTTGCATAGGATGGATATCCTATTGAATGAGCATGCCTGTAGATTATATTCCCAAGAAGTTTTTAACAAGTCATTTATTTTCTTAATATTGGGGAATATCTGTATACGTAACCCCCAAGGTACGATCTGATGCTCAGTGTATTTTTCGAAATAGGTTTTATGCCAGTATATGCGAACCTTCTTCTCCAAGAGACGTTGGAACTTATTGGAACTTCAGAGGATATTTTACGTATTGATATATTTGGATATATACATGGGTCCCATGTGAAATGTTTTTTCAGTGTTTGTTTGGTCCAGTCTAATTTCCTTCCCCCGCCTCCCCCTTTTTTTTTATCATGGATAGGTCAAATAGGTTGGAAACCATTTTTAATAAGATTGATCTATTTAGTGTGTCAAATTATAACAATGTTACCCAAGATGGGTCTAATCCAGTTAACAATGGGTTACCTCATTCAGAGGCATTTGAGAGAAAAATGAGAAAGGCTTTTCTTAACCACTTCAGCCCTGGACCAATTGTCAGCTTAAGGACCAGAGGTCTTTTTTCAATTTCGCACTGCACTGCTTTAACTGGTAATTGCGCGGTCATGCAACGTTGTAACCAAACAAAATTTGCGTCCTTTTCATCCCACAAATGGAGCTTTCTTTTGATGGTATTGGATTGCCTCTGTGATTTTTATTTTTTGCGATATAAACAGAAAAAGACCGAAAATTTGGAAAAAAATATATATATATTTTCTACTTTTTCTTATAAGTAAAATCTAAAAAAAAAAAAATTTTAGTCAAACATTTGGGCAAAAATGTATTCAGCCACATGTCTTTGGTAAAAAAAAATGCCAATAAGCGTATATTTATTGGTTTGCGCAAAAGTTATAGCGTCTACAAACTAGAGTATATTTTCTGGAATTTACACTTTATGACTCACTCATTTCTTGAGGTGCTAAAATGGCAGAGCATTAAAAAAAAAAAAACCCAAATGACCCCATTTTGGAAAGTAGACACCCCAAGCTATTTGCTGAGAGGCATGTTGAGCCCATTGAATATTTTTTTTTTTTAGTCCCAAGTGATTGAATAAAGACAAAAAATAAATAAAAAATAAAATATTTTCAAAAAGTTGTCACTGAATGATATATTGCTCACACATGCCATGGTTATATGTGGAATTGCACCCCAAAATAAATTTCGCTGCTTCTCCTGAGTATGGGGATACCACATGTGGGAGCCTAGCCGCGTACGGGGCCCCAAAAACCAATCACCGCCTTCAGGACTTCTAAGGGTGCAAATTTTTGATTTCACTCCTCACTACCTATCACAGTTTCGAAGGCCATAAAATGCCAAAATAGCACAACCCCCCCCCCCCCCTCCCACATGACCCCATTTTGAAAAGTAGACACGCCAAGCTATTTGCTGAGAGGCATGTTGAGTCCATGGAATATTTTATATTTTGCCACAAGTTGCGGAGATATTACAAACTTTTTTTTTGCCCAAAGTTGTCACTAAATGATATATTGCCCACACATGCCATGGGCATATGTGGAATTACACCCCAAAATACATTCTGCTGCTTCTCCTGAGTACGGGGATACCACGTGTGGGACTTTTTGGGAGCCTATCCGCATACGGGACCCCAAAAACCAAGCACTGCCTTCAAGATTTCTAAGGGCATAAATTTTTGATTTCACTCCTCACTACCTATCACAGTTTTGAAGGCCATAAAATGCCAAGATGTCACAAACCCCCCGCCCCCCCGCCCGCCCCCCCCCACCCCCCCCCCCCCCCCCCCAAATGACCCAATTTTGGAAAGTAGACACCCCAAGCTATTTGCTGAGAGGCATATTGAGCCCATTGAATATTTTTTTTGTCCCAAGTGATTGAATAAGGATAAAAAAAAAAATATATATTTTCCAAAAAGTTGTCGCTAAATGATATATTGCTCACACATGCCATGGTTATATGTGTAATTGCACGCCAAAATACATTTTCCTGCTTCTCCTGAGTATGGGGATAACACATGTGTGGGACTTTTTGGCAGCCTAGCTGTGTACGGCACCCCGAAAACCAATCACCGCCTTCAGGATTTCTAAGGGTGCAAATTTTTGATTTCACTCCTCACTACCTATCACAGTTTCGAAGGCCATAAAATGCCAAAATAGCACAACCCCCCCCCCCCTCCCACATGACCCCATTTTGAAAAGTAGACACGCCAAGCTATTTGCTGAGAGGCATGTTGAGTCCATGGAATATTTTATATTTTGCCACAAGTTGCGGAGATATTACAAACTTTTTTTTTGCCCAAAGTTGTCACTAAATGATATATTGCCCACACATGCCATGGGCATATGTGGAATTACACCCCAAAATACATTCTGCTGCTTCTCCTGAGTACGGGGATACCACGTGTGGGACTTTTTGGGAGCCTATCCGCATACGGGACCCCAAAAACCAAGCACTGCCTTCAAGATTTCTAAGGGCATAAATTTTTGATTTCACTCCTCACTACCTATCACAGTTTTGAAGGCCATAAAATGCCAAGATGTCACAAACCCCCCCCCCCCCCCCCAAATGACCCAATTTTGGAAAGTAGACACCCCAAGCTATTTGCTGAGAGGCATATTGAGCCCATTGAATATTTTTTTTTGTCCCAAGTGATTGAATAAAGATAAAAAAAAAATATATATATTTTACAAAAAGTTGTCGCTAAATGATATATTGCTCACACATGCCATGGTTATATGTGTAATTGCACGCCAAAATACATTTTCCTGCTTCTCCTGAGTATGGGGATAACACATGTGTGGGACTTTTTGGCAGCCTAGCTGTGTACGGCACCCCGAAAACCAATCACCGCCTTCAGGATTTCTAAGGGTGCAAATTTTGGATTTCACTCCTCACTACCTATCACAGTTTCGAAGGCCATAAAATGCATAAATAGCACAAAACCCCCCCAAATGACCCAATTTTGGAAATTAGACACCCCAAGCTATTTGTTGAGAGGCATGGTGAGTATTTTACAGCTCTCGATTGTTTTTGAAAATGAAGAAAGTAAAGAAAAAAAAAATTTTTTTTTCTTTATTCAATTTTCAAAACTTTGTGACAAAAAGCGAGATCTGCAAAATACTCACCATACCTCTCAGCAAATAGCTTGGGGTGTCTACTTTCCAAAATGGGGTCATTTGGGGGGGGGGGGTTGTGCCATCTGGGCATTCCATGGCCTCCGACACTGATTGGCAGTGAGGAGTGAAATAAAAAAATTACACCCTTAGAAAGCCTGAAGGCGGTGCTTGGATTTTGGGGTCCAGTACGCAGCTAGGCTCCCAAAAAGTCCCACACATGTGGTATCCCCGTACTCAGGAGAAGCAACAAATTGCATTTCGGGGTGTATTTCCACATATGCCTATGACATGTTTGAGCAATATATCATTTAGTGACAACTTATTTTTTTTCATTATTCAATCTCTTGGGACAAAAAATAAATACAACTTAATGGGCTCAACATGCCTCTCAGCAAATAGCTTAGGGTGTCTACTTTCCAAAATGGGGTCATTTGGGGGGGGGGGGTTGAACTGTCCTGGCAGTTTATGCACAACATTTAGAAGCTTATGTCACACATCACCGACTCTAACCACTTGAAGACGAAACCCTTTCTGACACTTTTTGTTTACATGAAAACATTTTTTTTTTTTTTTTTTGCAAGAAAATTACGTTGAACCCCCAAACACTATATATATTGTTAAAGCAAAGGCCCTACAGATTAAAATTGTGGGTGTTGCATTTTTTTTTCCACACAGTATTTGCACAGCGATTTTTCAATTTTGTGGAAAAAATACACTTTTTTTAATTTTAATGCACTAAAACATACTATATTGCTCGAATTTTTGATGAAATAAAAAAGATGATCTTAGGCCGAGTACATGGATACCAAACACGACATGCTTTAAAATTGCGCACAAACACGCAGTGGCGACAAACTATATACATTTTTAAAAGCCTTTACAGGTTACCACATTAGATTCACGGAGGAGGTCTACTGCTAAAATTACTGCCCTCGATTTGACCTTCGCGGTGATACCTCACATGCATGGTGCAATTGCTGTTAACATATGATGCCAGACCGATGCTTGTGTTCGCCTTTGCGCAAGAGAAGGGGGGGCAGGGGTGCTTTTTTTTTTTTTTTTTTTTATTTAGCTTTTTTTATATTTTTAAACTGTTCCTTTCATTTTTTTTCTTTGTTATCATTGTTATTGTTATATCAGGGAATGTAAATATCCCCTATGATAGCAATAGGCAGTGACAGGTACTCTTTTTTTGAACAAATTGGGGTCCATTAGACCCTAGATCTTTCCTCTGCCCTCAAAGCATCTGACCACACCAAGATCGATGTGATAAAACACTTTCCCAATGGCGCTGTTTATATCCGGGAGGGGGGGACATTCCCTCCCACTGCTTGTAAAAGCAGTCTAGAGGCTAATTACCCGCTAGAATTGCTTTTACATGAAAGCCGATCACTGGCTGAAAAGAATGATACCAAGATGATACCTAAACCTGCAGGCATCATCCTGGTATAACCATTCAAAGTCCAGCAACATACTGGACATATATTGTAATCTTTTTTTTTTTCATGCAGCCTCTTGGCTGAACGAAAAAAAGATTGATCGGTGAGTATGCCCACCATTAGAATACCTCCCTTCATTCACCCACTTCTAATGATGGGCATACATGCACCATTTATATATGCCGAAGCATGGGGGCATCCTCCCGCAAAAGTTATGCCGTGTACACACGGTCGGACCTTTCCACGGGGCAAGCCTCCGTCGGAATTTCGACCGTATGTACGCGGCATTAGGAGCCAATCGCTCCTCCGCCCCTGCTGCCCCCATGCTTCAGCATATATGCTCTTTTTTTTTTAACTGTGGTAGTGAAATCACATCCTACAGCGTTGGAGTCACGGCTTTATGTATCGTGGGAGCAAACGCTGTTGCTGTCAAGATAAATAAATCCGCGCTGCAACTGAATGGCGTACCTGCTAAGCAAATTATGGTTAACATTAAAACAAAGTAACATTACAGTATAACAGTAAGACCTTACCATACCACACCTGCAAAGCAAATACCAAAAAAAAAAACATAGTAAAAAATAAAACATTTTTGTTAACGCAACCGGTGCCTAAAATATATATATATATATGCGGAAGCATGGGGGCATCCTCCCGCAAAAACGTTATGCCACGTACACATGGTCGGACTTTTCCACGGGCAAGCCTCCGTTGGAATTTCGACCGTATGTACGTGGCATTAGGAGCAAATCGCTCCTCCGTCCCTGCTGCCCCCATGCTTCGGCATATATGCTCTTTTTTTTAACTGTGGTGGTGAAATCACCTCCGACAGCACTGGAGTCACGGCTTTATGTATCGTGGGAGCAAACGCTGTTGCTGCCAAGATAAATAAATTTGCGCTGCAGCTGAATGGCGCACCTAAAAAAAAAAATGGTTAACAATAGAACACAGTAAACAGTAAAGTATAACAAAATGACATACCTGAAAAGCAAGCATGATAAAACATTATAAAAAACATTGCAGAATACAGTAAAAAAGAGCAACAATAGAGAGAGAATAGAGAGAGAGAGAGAGAGAGAGAACAATAAAACGACAACTATTTTTTTTTTTTTAATTTCATATTTTTTATTTTTATTTTTTTTAACTATAACTATAATTTTAACTGTAACGGTCGGGTCTCAAAATGTGATGGCATTCTTGAGACCCTGTGAAAGTGTATCCTAGCCTGTGAAATGCTGTACCCTACGCTAATACTTCACTAGTGAGTGGTAGCGTTTAAAATGCAAAGACCAGGATTGTCAGGACAGCGTGGACAATAATAACGGGTGTCACGCCTAAATCCGCGCTTGCTACAGACACAACATCTTTTTTGGGGGGCTCATTGGGTAGGGGTACTCGGGAGGACATAAGAATAATGCCTCTCATGCAGCCGGCTTACTGCATTTGGTAGGGGATGGTGAGGTGCAGAACCGTCTGGAAACAGGTCTGACAACCTCTTCCTGGAATTCAAGGAAGGGTAAAGTCTCGCCTGAAGTTCCGTATAGCACATGAGCATTCAGCAAAGCCAATTGGAATAAATAGATACAGCGCCAACAACTGGTCATTGAGATCCACCCCTCCCATATTTTGGTTATATTCGTAGACACAGAGGGGTTTCTCCACAACACCAGTCGCCGTACGAATTTGGACTGTCGTGTCTGCATGAAGGCAGGTAAGACTGAAAACATTCTTATTATCCCTCCACTTCACAGCGAGCAAATTATTACACTGAAAGCAAGCTCTCTCCCCCAGCCTAAGAGGGGAATCTACAAGCCGCTGGGGAAAGTCCCGGCGATTAGGTCGCACGGTGCCACATGCTCCAATCTGCTGATCAAACAAGTGACTAAACAGTGGTACGCTCATGTAATAATTGTCCACGTACAAGTGGTACCCCTTTCCGAATAAGGGTGACACCAAGTTCCACACTATCTTGCCAGCGCTCCCTATGTAATCTGGACAGTTCTCCGGCTCTACGTAACTATCTTTTCCCTCATAAACCGAAAAGCTCCATGTATAGCCTGTTGCCCTGTCACAGAGCTTATAGAGCTTGACCCCGTATCTGCCACGCTTGCTGGGAAGGTACTGTTTGAAAGACAAGCGGCCAGAAAACTTAATCAGGGACTCGTCAACGCAAACAACTTGATTGGGAGTAAACAAGGCTGCAAAACGTTGAAGTGGTTTATGAGGGGCCGAATTTTGTAGAGCCGATCAAATTCAGGGTCTCCACGAGGACGACAGAGTTCATTGTCACTGAAGTGCATGAACCACAAGATCTGTTCATATCGTGCCCTGGACATGGAGGCAGAGAACACGGGCATATGGTGGACTGGTGAGGTGGACCAATAAGTCCTCAGAGTCGGGAATTTATGTATGCCCATGTTGAGGGAAAGGCCCAGAAAGGACTTAAATTCGGAAACCTAATTGGTTTCCAATCTCTGGCAAGGGAAGGCAACTGGGGATTAGCGGCGATGTGTTGACCAGCATATATATTACTTTGGCCCACAATAGATCTATAGAGATCTTCCGTGAAAAACAGCGATAAAAAATCGGATGGCTTAAAATCAGCTGTTTCCACCTGAATACCAGGTTGGCCAGTGAATGGGGGAAGTACGGTTCTGCAGAAGTGGTGGGCACCCAATCAGGATTGGCGAATTCTGCAGGAAGGACGCTATGGGATCGACGGGCCTGCCTTTGTCTTCTTCTTGGTGGCAGCAGGACACTACTTCTGCTTGCCACCTCGCCAGCTTGAACTGCCCTTATGGGACTCGCCACTTCACCACGTGATACTGCAGTGCTGGATGTACGTCCAGGGTTTACTAGGCCGCTGGTGCTTGCCAGTTCCCCAGAAGGAATAGCGGCACTAGTACTTCTCTGCTCCATACAAGAGACCTGCGGTTCTTGCATCTCAACAACAGCAGAGGATCGGTATCGGGTACACCTGACCTTAGCAGGGACCTCACCTCTGTCGTCAGAGCTATCCGTCATGGAGCCACTGTCCTCTACAGGATCGTATTCTGAGCCTGATTCTGACAGATGAGTGACCTCCTCTTCACTATCTGTCATGCTCAGAAACGTGTAGGCCTCTTCACTAGTGTACTTTCGATTTGCCATTTTGGGCTCTAAATTTAGTAGTACACTAGTGAGATTCACAGGTAAAAAAGCTCCTGACTGTTAGCGACTGAATCAAAACGCTACCAAAAAAACTGTTAGCGATCGCAGGGATCAGGCCTGACTCTGCGAACGCTGCAGTTATGTGTGCTTAGTGTTTTGTAAGTGACAGTGATCGATCGATCGATACTGCACTTGGGTGGGCTGGGCGGAGGGGGAAAACGCAGGTGCTAGCAGGTATCTGGGCTGATTTCGCTAACAATGCGTTTTTTGGAACCCTAAACTGCTGGGACGCTAGTATAGATCTGATCAGATATTGATCTGTTCAGATACTAAACCACTAAGGGAGGTGTATGCTTTGCGTGTGGGTGTTTGCGGTACTGGCACTAACCTGGGGCGACGCAGACCTTATTTGACCCTAGAACCTAATTGATATCACCTGCCGGGCAATCAGGGGGTTAAACCGTTATTGGTTAATAAATGGCGGGTGCCCTAACAATATAAAAAACAAAACTAACCTGGCGGTTAACCTAAAAAAAAAACTGGCTACCTAGCGGCACCAGTGAATGCAGCGATCAGAAAAACGATTGCTTAGTGACACTGGCAAAAGGGGGCAAAAGGGTTACCTGGGGGGCAATCAGGGGGTTAAACCTTTATTAGGGGGGGGGGGGGGTAGAGGGCTACCTTAGACCTAAAGGGGCCTAAAACTAACTGCCCTGACAGTTATTACAGTCACAACTGACACTAAATGCAGTGAACAGTAAATAAATGATCACTGCAATCAGTGACACTGACTGGGAGGGGCAGGGGGTGATCTGGGGGGTGAAATATGTGCCTATGTGTCCTGGTGTCAGTGTACTGTTTGTGTACTAACCTTGAAAAATTTAAGCACACTGATCAGGCCAAGAAGGGTGGAGGTAGACACAATAATAAGAAAAATAAAGGAGACAGAAAGAGGAACAATAAACAGAATAGACAACAGAATAAGAAACAGACTCATGGGTATCATGCGGACCCTGCCCAATCTACCACACAGGTCTATGGTGCCATTGATTCTGTTATTTCTGAGGGAGTGAGTCCCTGGCAACCAACATTGGTAGTAATGGCACCCCCCCCCCCCCCCCCAATTCCAGTAATAGGCCTGCTGAGGCAGACCTGTTACTTATTGATTCTCTAGTGCCGTTATATAATACAGGGCTTGACAAATTTGCTTGGAATCTAGGAGCCAGCTAAAAAAGTTAGGAGCCAGGTTTTGTTTTTTTTAACAACGACAATGACTGACAGGTGGCACTGGGGACAGGTGGCACTGAGGACAGGTGGGCATGTGTGTTGTGTGTGTTTAACTGTGTTAGTGTTCACTCACGTTTCACTGATGCTGCAGCTGCAGCACGGAAGCTCTCCCTCCTCACACGCTGTGTGAGGAGGGAGAGCCGGCGATGAGAGATGATCTCATATGTTTACATATGAGATCACCTCTCGGACAAGCTGGTCGAGTGCTAAATGGCCGATGTGATTGGCCATTTAGCACGATCTGTGCACACGGCCAACACAGACCTTCCCCGATGTGTGCTTGCGGCGGTGCGCAGAGGGGAAGTAAACAGGAGGACGTCCAGGGACGCCCTCCCGGCAATTGGTGTCCGCGCTGTAGACGTCTTTCATCTATAGCGCGGGCGCAAAGTGGTTAACTAAAGAACGTGACTGCTTTTATTTCCGCCATATCCCCGCTTATTTACCGCCATATCCCCACTAAGGGTCCGATCAGATCCGCCTGATAAACTGACAGGAGAACCTGATCAGACAGCCCGTGTGAAAGGGACCAAGCAGGGAGATTACAAATAATTTTAATTAAGAAAAAAAAAAAAATGTAACAGTTTTTTACTTTTAAAAAATAAATAAAAATCAAAACTATTATAAAGAATGAAAAAAACACTGTGCAATACTCTGCCAACACTGCAATACTCTGCCAATAAATTTTTATATAAACAAAGATTTATTTTTATTTTTTAAACCGAATTTTCTGTATTTTTTGATTTATAGCGCAAAAAATAAAAAACCCAGCAGTGATTAAATACCACCAAAAGAAAGCTTTATTTGTGTGAAAAAAAAAGGACAAAAAATTCATCTGGGTACAGTTGCCGCGGCCTAAATTACTGGCCGGCGCGGCCCGATGCGATCGCACGGCAGGGGTCGGGGTCCACAGGGAGACAGGATACCGTAGCTGTGTTGCCCCAGGTGCCAGGACCCCAATTCTAGTCGCAAATGCGACCTGGCGACCGGGGTTTGTCGAGCCCTGATATAATAAATACAGTCCTCTTTCTAGAGATTCGGACACTTACATCAAAGAGGGTGCTCGGCCGAGGAGTAATGTTCTAACATTGGACCCATCCTCTTTGTCCCCAATAGAAAGCCATATATCACCATTTGATGAGACTTTTTTGCCCAAATCTCCAAGGGGAGTGTCACATGAGTTTGTCAAATAACCCGATAACAGAAGTTCTGGATAATAATGTCAGCTCGTGCTACGAACAGGATGTGTTAAAGATTCTTGAGGAACTATGGGCTGAAAGTAACATCGAAAGTGAGACTCAATATTCCATCCAGGAGCCAGAGGTTAAACACACTGGTTTTAAACCTCTGTCCATATTCAACCCTATGAATTCCAAGGGCCCACATATTAAAACTTTTTACCAAGCTGTATATAAAGATCTTATGGAGCTGTGTGATGCCCCAGTTAAGAGCAATTCTCGTAACCTGAGTGCTGACGAGTGGCAAGCCCTTAAAAAATCTTACAACCAATAAAGATATTATTGTGAAATAGGCAGACAAGGGTGGTAGTTTAGTTATTCAAAACAGACAAGACTATCTCCGTGAGGCGCATCGCTTACTTGCAGATTTAAATACATATATGAAACTTTCCTCTGACCCTCTACCTTGTTTCCAACAGGATCTGATTAACCTTGTTGAGGTAGCCTTCAGGTTTTTTTTTTTTATGAATGCCAAAGAAAAATGTTTTTTGCTCATAAAGGTTTGTAGCACTCCCTACTTTTATCATCTTCCAAAGGTGCACAAATCCCCTATAGATCCTCCAGGTAGACCCATTGTTGCCAGCACCAATAGCTTCATTAGTGGCCTATCAATATATATAGACCACTGGTTACAACCGATGGTTACCAAGCTACCATCATATATTAAGGATTCAAGTCATGTTATTGACATTTTAAAAGAGTATTTCTGGCAGGATGATTATCTGTGGGCTTCATTAACCACTTTCAGACCGGACCAATTTGCAGCCAAAGGACCAGGCCCCTTTTTGCGATTCGGCTCTGCGTCGCTTTAACTGACAATTGCGCGGTCGTGCGACGTGGCTTACAAACAAAATTGATGTCCTTTTTTTCCCACAAATAGAGCTTTCTTTTGGTGGTATTTGATCGCCCCTGCGTTTTTTATTTTTTGCGCTATAAACCAAAAATAGGGACAATTTTGAAAAAAACGCATTATTTTTTATTTTTTGCTATAATAAATATCCCCCAAAAATATATAAAAAAAAAAATTTTTTACCTCAGTTTAGGCTGATACGTATTCTTCTACATATTTTTGGTAAAAAAAAAAAAAAATTGCAAAAAGCGATTATTGATTGGTTTGCGCAGAAGTTATAGCGTTTACAAGATAGGGGATAGTTTTATAGCATTTTTATTAATATTTTTTTTTTTTTATTAGTAATGGCGGCGATCAGCGATTTTTATTGTGACTGCGACATTATGGCGGACACATCGGACATTTTTGACACATTTTTGGACCATTGCCATTTATACAGCAATCAATGCTATTTAAATGCATTGATTCCTGTATAAATGACACTGGCAGTGAAGGGGTTAACCACTAGGCGGCAGTGTAGGGGTTAAGTGTGCCTAGAGGTGTGTTTCTTACTGTGGGGGGGGGCGTGGCTGTCAGCTAGTGAATGCTGATCTCTGCTCCAATCACAGGGAGCAGAGATCGGCGTCACTAGTTGCTAGGCAGAACGGGGAGATGCTGTTTATTTCTGCATCTCCCCGTTCAGCCTTCCCATGAGACGATCGCGGGTGTCCCCACGGCGATCGAGTCCGCGGGATCCGGCACGGCGGCATCTTAAAGGGGACGTATATATATACGCCCTTATGCCTGTCGATGTATATCGTCGTGTGCCGGTCGGGAAGCGGTTAAACGTATCTTCACTGTATACCTCAATACCTCATGAGGTAGGTATTGCTGCGGTACAGTTCTTCTTGAGTAAAAACGATGAGATGAACTCCAAACAATCACCTTTTTTGCTCTTGAGTATAGATTTCGGTCTTCGTCATAATTATTTTACATTTTTAGATTGTTTTTACCTTCAGCAAAAAGGGACTGCGATGGGGGCCAATTTTGCTCCCGGGTATGCAAATTTAACAATGGGGTATTGGGAAAGCCTAAAGATATAGGTTAATAACCCTTTTCCCAATATATTGTCTTTTATGGACAATATATTGATGATGTTTTATTAATTTGGAGTGGTAATAGAGATCTTTTTTCCTCTTGTGACATATTGTAACGATAACCGTTTTGGTCTATCTTTCACTCATGAGATTAGCCAGAAGGAACTGGTGTTCCTAGATCTGGTTTTATCTCATGAGAGTGATGCCATCATTACCAGAAATCACAGCAAGCCTACATCAGGCAACTCATATCTCCATTACGACAGTTGCCATCATCCCATATGGAAAAACATCACCAATTGCCAATTTCATATATTGCGCAGAAATTGTACCAAATTAGACGAATATAGGACACAGGGACAACAAAGTTTAGAGCAATTTCTAAAATGATATATAAACATTATGCTATCCTAAAACTTGACCATATTCTGGCCCCAATGGTTCCTCCAAAGCCACAAGTGACGTTTAGACGTTCCCATACAGTTAAAAACATTATTGCCCCCAGTAAGAGGACAAAATCTAAGAGTGGACCAAGTTCTGACAGTACCACATATTTTGAGGATAGGCCTGGTATTTTCCAATGCCTTAAGAGAGGTTGCCTCACGTGCCAATCTATTCCACACGGTTGCTCTGAGATAATTACAAAGAAAGGTGAGCAGTTCAAAATCAAGCAATTTATTACTTGCTTGACAGAGTTTGTGGTATTAATTTTACGGTGCCCATGCGGTATGCTCTATGTGGGGTGCACTATACACACTAGGGTGGGTAAACACCGTAGATTGACCAAGAAAGGTTGTGTTAAACACAGTGTCCCGCGTCATTGTTGTCAGGTACACAATAAAGATTTCAGTCACAGAGGTAAGTGCAATAGAGGCCATACCCAGTGATACCCTTACTGACAATTAGCTAAGAGATATTATCTGCAATTTTTCATTTTATGAAATACCATTGTTTGTTAGTAACATCTCACAGGGTTCCATGTGTGTACTGCAATAGAAGTGTAAACAAGGGGTTAAGGGGGGGGGCGGGGCCAAGCTGGAGACCTGAGCGGACGTGTGTGACCGGAGCTCCGCATCCACCGGCTGATTTTATCCTTCTATACCGGGATTTCTCCCACATATCCCTCTGCCTTAGACCTCCGGGGCATGCGGAAAGGGAAAACCGGGTCCGGGAGACGTACTAACTTGACCCCCAAGGCCTCCCCGCGGGACCGCCAGCCTGCCACGTGTAGCGCCAATATAGCGACGCAGACTGCCTCAAGTGACCCAGCTACCTTGGAAGAAGACCGCTTTACGGCCCTTATGCAGGCCACTACCAGCTGCAAAACAACCCTGACCGAAAAAATAGACCTCCTGCAGATAGACTTTGGTCTCCTCAGGCGGGACATGGATAAAATCCGCGACAGGCTGGGGGAGGCAGAGCGGAGAGTGGGGGAATCGGAGGACACGGTAAGAGCACAGGGCCTCCATACACACCCTGCAGTCCAGAATGCGGTACCTGGAATCCCGTGCAGAGGACAGTGAGAACCGCAGCAGGCGCAACAATTTGAGGGTGGTGGGCCTGCCGGAGGGTGTGGAGGGCCAGGACCCCACAGCCTTCACTGAACACCTTCTCCAGTCACTTCTACCGGGGGCGCAATTTTCCCAGCAGTTTGTCGTGGAGCGGGCGCACAGGATGCCAGTGGTGAGAGGCCCACAAGGTTCACCCCCCCTCCCCCACACGTTTATATTCCGTCTTCTAAACTTTAGAGACCGGGACCTTGCCCTGAGGGAAGCCAGGAAGGTGGAAGAGCTTCGGTTCAATAATGTGAAACTAATGCTGTTCCCGGATTACTCTGCTGAAACCCAGAGATTGAGGAGAACATTCGACCATGTAAAGGCCCAGCTGCGGGCAAAAGGTATGAAATATGGGGGGCGTGTCCAGCTGTGAGCAGTGGTGGACGTCTTTACAGGGAGCTCCGGATTACTAACTATAATCCGCCGCCATCTGGGTATACAAAACCAGCTAAATGCCCATGACCTGCCTGCATGCACATCCAAGTACCCCTGCAGTGCCCCAGGCCATTATTTCTCAGAGACTCGGCCGGTAATCCACAGAGAAGGATAGCATCAGGACCCCCGCGGCCGCCGCCATCTTGATGCTCCGAGGCCTCCCAGGGAATCCCTCATCAGCACAGATCTGGAGGTAAGGGACCCTCATCTATCCCCTATACCTACCCAGCGACCTACCTGGCACAGTTTGAGGGCCTCGCCGAGCTCCCGGGACGACGCGGCCCGATCCGGCCTGGTGCGGCCTAGTGAAGCCTGCGGATCCCCGCCGTTTCCTGAGGCTGCTCCCCCGCCGGGGGTCACCGCGGCCGGCCCGGCCTACATCGGCAGTGCAGGCCACCCCTCTACACCTGCCCTGGAAGTCCTCCAGGTCCCAGCCAAGGCCAGGGGTGCTGCCAAAGACTGCAGGTATTGTGCCTAATCTGCTGCCTACAACACACTGCTCTGGGCCCTCTGCATTCTGTTAATCCCAGTCCAATAGTCCTTCTGCCTGCCTGTTAGTGTGAAGGGAGAGGCTGCTGGTGAGCACTGTCATCAAGGACGGGAGGCCTGTGGCCAGCTTGGGACACATCTAGCTGCCCCTTAGCAAAACAGCTGGGCCTGGGGCAGTGGAGGAAGGGTGCATCAAGAGGAGCTCCTGTCACCCCTAACACAACAGCACCCCTCTCCGGGGGAAGTGGCATAACGATGGCCAGGTGAGGACATGCTCTAGGGGAGCTCCCTGCCCGACCCGGACCATATGGGCCAAACACAGCATTACCTGATGTGAACACGGCATGAACTTCCCCAAACGATACAGGACACGATCGGCGACCCGTGGGACCCACAACCGACCCTCACAGCCCGATATTCAGCATTTTTTCAGAGGGAGCCCGAGAACATCCCCTGGTGTCATAGCCGCTGCGCCTCGTGTGGCCCGCATGGACACGGACCACTCCGAGACACAGATCTCCTCCGCCATATCCTCACCAGATCCCCTCACAGGGACACCGGCTGTATTCCGGTCTGAGATGGCCGGCTCCACATCAAACCAGGGACGCCTGGATGATGACCTCCGCAGCATGCTGCGAGCTCTACCTACGAGGGCGGACATTGAGGCCCTCCCCACGAGGGCGGACATTGAAGCCCTAATCCTGCGGATCGAGGAGGCCCACAGTAAGGACATACAAGAGGTGAGGACGGAGTTACACGCCATAGAGGACCGAGTTTCTTCAGGGGAAACCCAGATCACCTCGCTGGAGACCAGGGTGCAAGCCCTGGAACGCGCACAGGACACCCATACCCTAGCGGCACAGGAGATGCAGCTTCACTTGGAGGAAATGGAGGACCGCAGCCGCCGCAACAACTTGCGACTGCGGGGAATACCAGAGGCTACAGGTCCAGAAGATTTAGCAGAGACTGTTACCGCTATCTTTCACAGACTCCTGGAAGACCCACCTCCCTCCCTGGAAATAGACCGGGTCCACCGTACGCTGGGCCCCAGATCCACTGATCCCGCTAGACCCCGTGATGTTCTGTGCCGTCTACACAGGTACGCACAGAAGGAAGTGCTCTTAAAGAGGGCATGGGATAATGGGGACATTGAATTTGATGGGGCACAGATTCAGATACTCCCGGATCTCTCCAGGGCCACACTACAGCGCCGTGCCATGTTGAAACCGGCTCTTGAAGTTGCGAGACGCCATGGATGTACATACAGATGGGGCTACCCCCTAGCGGTCATCTTCCGCACTGATAGAAGCTCCTTTACACTGCGCACACCAGCGGACCTCCCTGCCTTCTTTACTTTCTTGGGAGCAGAACCAGTTCCGGTGCCAAACTGGCTATTAAGGCTCCCACGTCCTGCAGGCCGCTTCGGCCCATCGTCTGGCAGATTCGCCCAACCAGCCCGCTCCCAGAGGTCCCGAGGTCGGTCCCGCGCCGCATCCGCATCTATCAATGGATCACGTGAGTCATAATAGCACCCTCCAGTACTTACTAACTATTTTGTTCTGCACTGGCTGAAGTTTCAGACCCCCATCAGCACTATTTTTATTTTATTTTTTTTTGTGGTCCCCCCCCTATTGGGATTTTCCCATGCCCTATGGCCATCATTGCTACTGGCGCCATGTAGAGGACACGGGGAGCAGTGCCGCGCTCTGGCAACCCCGGGAGTCTCCACGTGCCTGTCATCTTCCCCGGGCAATACAAAGCCACTCGTGCAGCATCTTGATATAACAGATTAACTTAGGGAGGCAGACGTCTCCTGGGGGGTGGTTTTTGACCCAGTGGCTCCTCCCCCCCCTTGCAAGGAACTCTATGCCCGACGAAGAGCTGAAGGCCCACCTATGCTCCCCCAGAAGACCGAAGCGGCAGACACTTACAGGCAAGAGCATGGTTGTCCCACCGCAACAGAACAACACACAACGAGGAGTCCACGCTTCACTTGGGCAGCCATGCCCCCTTGTTCCCCCCCCCTTTTTTTTTTTTTTTTTATTCTTTGATGTCTTCATCTACCTCAGAGCCCCCTTATGTCTCACCTGCAAGGTCTCCAGGACCATTATGCTCCCGAAGACGCCGGGAGAACAGGGACATTCCGGAACATGTGTGGGGGACAAGTGTGTTGTTGCTACAGGCTCTGAACTACAGCTGGGAGGTGGCTGGGTGGCGGCTTCATATGGTGTGATGGGTGGTGGGGTAGGGGTTGCTCGTTTGGGTGGGAGATGGAGGCGGGGTTTCTCTTCCTCTCGCCTCCTTCCTCCCCCCCCCCCCCCCTCTGCCTCCCTCTCTCCATGGCCTGATGTTGACCGGGGGGGGCCGCACTAACATGCTGGGGGAATGTCTGATGTTTAGAAATGTTTTATGTCTTTCTTTGTTTTAGTCAGTATGTTATGAAACCAGCCAAGGTAGTTACCGTGCAGGTATCTGTGCAACGTTACAATTTTCCAAGTTTTATAAGATGCCACATCTTAACAGGCCCTGACAGTTCTTATTCCTCTACACACATTGGTCCTGTCCACACGGACGTCAATCAACCACATCTACACATGCACCTAAGGTCTGGGGCTCCGGGGAGGATTTGGGAGCTCCCCGCTGGCTCACGCTGAACGCTCTCCCACTTAGGTTGACGCTTTACACCCAGGTATTCCTGGTGGGCGTTGTAGCAGCACTCTGCTGAAATATAGTTATCCAGCTTAGCTGGATAGTGCTGACTGAGAGACCTTCCCTCTCGGTCGCTACCCAATACCTACAAGAGTCCTTTCCTTTCTCTATATCCCTACCTTTCCACTAACACACTCTTCTACCCTCTAGTCTATCCCGTCCCCCTTCCTCGCCCATTCTTCCCGCCCCCCCCCCGATACGATCATGGACGTGCTTAACATTGTTACCCTTAATGCGAAGGGACTTAACATCCCCGAAAAGAGACGAATGCTACTGAATGACATGAAACGACAGAACGCTGACATTGTTCTAATACAGGAGACACACTTTAGGGAGAACAGGTTCCCTATCTTAAAAAATAGATTTTATCCGACAGTATACCACTCCACATACTCGGAGGCCAAATCTAGAGGGGTCTCCATTCAAATATCGGCTAGAGTCCCGTGGACTCTGATCGATATAACAACAGACCCAGCGGGAAGATTTTTATTCCTTAAAGGCCTGATTGGTGACGTGAAGGTTACCATCGCAAACCTCTACGCCCCTAACAGCCGACAAGACCTGTTTGTAAAAAGACACCTAGACTTACTTCAAAACTTTACGGAAGGACAACTTATTATAGGTGGGGACCTTAACATCCCCTTACTCCCCATAGAGGACACCTCCACAGGCCTATCTTCCATCCCCCGAGGCACACGGAAAGTTATCCACGCAGCCCTACATGCCGCACAACTGGTGGATGTTTGGCGCCTCTTCCACCCCGGCGAACGGGATTACACTTTTTTCTCCCGACCACACCGCGGGTACTCACGCATCGATTACTTTTTAATGCCGCACAACCAACTTCAGGCGGTCAAAGGATCCACTATAGGGTCTATCACATGGTCAGACCATGCCCCAGTTACACTGCGTTACGCTCTGACCGACTTTTACAGGGGACAAAGGAAGCCATGGAGACTCAATGAGAGCCTCCTCCAAGATCCAGAGGTACTAACGGACGTAACAAAAGAATTAACACATTATTTCCACACTAACAGTACGGAGGACTGCGACACGGGTCTAATTTGGGAGGCGCACAAGGCGGTGATCCGAGGGGTACTGATAAAGCACGGCGCACGACTTAAAAGACAGAGAACCGCTCAACTATCCATGTTATTCGGCAAACTTCAAACTTTAGAAGCGAAACACAAACTGACACCAACTACTTCACTAGGTAGCGAGCTGGACACAATACGCACTCAGATAACCGACCTTCTCCACTTTAAAGCTAAGGCAGCGCTCCAGATTTCCCGTAAAAAAATCTACGAATCAGGTAATAAGTGTGGTAGGTTACTTGCACAATCTCTGAAAGCCCAAAAGGCGGCATCTTATATACCCCACGTCTTCTCTCCCCCGGGGAGGCGAGTGACGCTACCCCAACAAATTACCCAAGCATTCAAGTCCTTTTACGAGACTCTATACAACCTAAACACAGCCCGACCCTCCCCGGAGCATATAGCTGACTACATAGCCTCTTCCAACATGCCCACCCTACCGACGGAAACACGAGACATCTTAGAGGAACCCATAACATTGTCCGAAATACAACTGGCAATAGGGAATACCAAACGAGGGAAGGCCCCGGGACCGGACGGCCTGACAATACAGTACTACAAGACTCTACTCCCGTCCCTAGGAAATCACCTACTCAAACTTTTCAATGACCTCACCAAAGGGAGCAAATTCCATGACGCCACGTTACAGGCCCAAATAGCAGTGATACCCAAAGAAGGTAAAGACCCGTCTCAGTGCGGGAGCTACCGACCTATTTCCCTACTGAATACAGATCTAAAGCTGTTCACTAAAATCATAGCCTTGAGGCTGCAGTCATTCATCCCCGAGTTGATACACCTAGACCAAGTAGGCTTTGTCCCAACCAGAGAGGCAAGGGACAACACCACCAAGGTCCTGAACCTGCTTTATACTGCCACCTCAGAAAATAGACCAAGTGTCTTTCTCAGCACAGACGCTGAGAAAGCCTTTGACCGGGTAAACTGGGCTTTCATGTCTGCCACACTACACCATATAGGGCTGGGTGGCAACATGTTGCAATGGATCTCTGCAATATACACAACACCATCGGCCAGGGTGAGGGCTAATGGAGTAACTTCCGACCCCTTTCTGATCACAAATGGGACGCGACAGGGATGCCCACTCTCACCCCTCCTCTTTGCGCTGTCCCTCGAACCATTCCTATGCCACATTAGATTAAATCCGAACATTACGGGAATATCGATTAACCACACCCAATACAAAGTATCAGCCTACGCTGACGACCTGCTGTTCTCAATCTCGAACCCGACAATATCCCTCCCAAATTTGATGCAGGAATTTACAACATACGGGGCGCTCTCAAACTTGAAGATTAATTTTGCTAAGTCGGAGGCAATGGGGGTGGGAATACCGTCAACGCAGCTCACACACCTCCAAGCCAGCTTTAACTTGAAGTGGACAAACAAGGCCCTGAAATACCTAGGCACATACATCCCTCACACACTCTCAAAACTGTACGAACTTAACTTCCCGCCGCTACTATTGAAAATAAAAACTCTCCTGAACCAATGGAAATCTGGTATGCATTCCTGGATAGGCCGTTGCAACATCCTAAAGATGACTATTCTCCCAAAAATCCTCTACCTAATGCAGGCCCTACCTATACACATACCAAATGCTTTTTTCAAAAGGGTACAATCAGCATTCACAGAGTTCGTTTGGGCAAAAAAAAGACCTAGACTCACCAACAAACTGCTTGTTCTACACCTGGGGAGACTCATAGATTGGTGCCGCCATCAGGAAACCAAACTATGGGCCAAGATGGAACAATCCCAAAGTGCGATCCCTCTTCGGGGAGCACCATGGTGCTACCCAGCACTACCAACAGAGATCAAACTTCACCCACTGATTGGTAACTCAGCGCGGATCTGCGCCCGGCTAATTTTGCAGACGTCCCTCTCTTCCCCGAATTCGCCCCTCTACCCTATAATAGGCAACCCCTTATTTACACCGGGTCTTTCTGACGGGTGCCTCCGGAGTCTAGGTGAGGCTGGCCTACACCAAGCTTCCCACTACAGTTCAGGTGGGCGCTGGAAAACTATGGCAGATTTTCTAGATCCTACGGGCCCGTTTCGCCTGGACTTCCTGAGGACACTCCAACTAACACATTTCCTCAGTACGATCCTGCCCCCAGCAGACTTTATACCCCCGGGACTACTTAAATGGGAAAAAGATTTAGATTGTCAATTCAATAACACCAAGAGGCAACAAGTTTTACCCGACTACATCAGACCTGTGCTGGCGCTGTCACAGACAAAGGGACCCTGCTCCATATTTTTTGGTCATGCCCTAAATTAACACACTTCTGGAAAGTAGTGCGCGAGACAATACAACAATTCACTGAGCGGTCCATCACAGACGACCCAGCGTTCTTCCTCTTACACGCCTCCAATATCCCTGATAGGAAATACAAGAAGTCAGTGATTCGCCACTTACTTGACGCCTGCCTGCATACCACTCCAATGGAAATCGGCCCTCCCGCCGACCATTGAACTCTGGCTCCAAAAGGTGGAGGACATCAGAAAAATGGAGGACCTGATCCTCACAGCTCAAAACAGAGAGGAGACATTTACTAAAACCTGGCAGGGATGGAATATGTTTATATACTCAGCTGAGGGTCAGGCCCTGAGAGGATCTGATCCTGCCCAGAGCAAGGTAAATTCCTCCACTGACTTTTCTGCATGTGCTTTTTACACAAATAAAATGACCACTGCCCGCGCCATCTCCCCTAGATGTCACAGTCTTGCCAAGATACCTAGTGGTAGATGGGGAATCCACAAAATATTTCACCTCACCGGAGGATGCGTCCCACTGCCCGCGCCATCTCCCCTAGATGTCACAGTCTTGCCAAGATACCTAAATGCCCGCTCACAGACCCCTGACCCACGGGGGGCTAATTGCCGGATGGCTTGGCTTCCCTGTTACCCCAGTGTCAGATGCAGGACTGGTCTACAAAGGCCCCCCCTCCCCCGTATTCTTTGTGCACTATGTTGTCTCATGACCAAGGCAAGGGGAGGTGGGAAACCTACTTGTTATGTTATGGCCTGGGTGAGGATTATGGCAGCCAATGCAGAACGCTGGTCATGGCACTAATGAACGCAACAATATGAACAGCAATGACAGGACTGCATTGAAAGGCACGGTGTGCTACTCAGAATGACATTGCACCCTGTTCAGTGAACTCATTGCCATACTTATCGGATGTTTGATTGAGCCTCTCATACCCCTTTTCCGGAACGCATTTTTACCCTTTCTTTTGTACTCTTACCCTGGTTTTTCTTTTTTTGTTGTGTTTCTTGTTTTGCATCCAACGCACTGTTTCTCCGTGAAGGACCACCGGCAGGAGAATGAACGGATTGGCCATGTGATTCGGGACTACCGAGCTGCCAACGGGGGTGACCCGAGCATTCAAAGAGACTTACCTTCAGGTGGAGGGGAATGTGGTAACTGTGACGGGGGGAGCGGGCAGGCAACTACATGTGGTTGCGGGTTGAAGAGTTCTGACAAAAGCACACCAACCTGATATGATCTGGGAGTGGATGGGGTCCCCCCATCCCTCCCTGGGGAAGGGGGCGAATAAGTGATATGTTGTGGCTATGTGGGACTGTTTTCTTTTTCTTTTTTGATGTGGGAGGGAGGACATGTTGTATGTTCCCGGTACATGTGTGTTGTTTTTTCTACTGGTGCTTGTGGGTGCGGACCCGACGATTGCACGGTTTAGGGTATAAGGTCTCGGTTCATAGCTTGGGCGCGGCCCCATAGGAGACCTTCCTAGTCAAGTTAGGGGTTAACGGTTTCGGTGTAAAGCACACCATGGGGTTCCCTTTTATCCATGGCTGTGGGGGGTGGGGGGGATGGGATACTGGCTGTGTTACTAGCCTTGGTTATACCTTCTCTAAGGTTGAGGTTTCTCTCTTTCCGTTTCTTAGGCCTTGCCTTTTCTCTATTTTTTGGTTACTTATTTCTCCCTTTCTCTTCACCATCTTTCTCTTTCCTTTTGTGTCTCAATGCAGTGGTCTTCCCAAAGGGGAGCAGCTAGAAATAACCCATGGATATTGTGTGCGTGGTGGGTGGCTGGGTGATGGCATTGTCACATACTGGTGGGACGGGATCAAAGGAAGGACTACCCCCCTGGGTCATGGGATTCCCTATTGGTCAGTTGATTCTATGCAACAAGCTACGTGATGGCGACCCTACGAATAATATCTTGGAATATTAGGGGCCTCAATGATAAAATCAAACGGTCCTTAGTGATGTCCTTTCTTAAACAACACAACCTCCACATCTGTATTCTTCAAGAAACCCACCCGGTGGGTAAAAAAACCTTATGCCTCAAAAAACCATGGGTGGGTAAATACTATCATGCTGCCTACTCCTGTTATGCCAGGGGAGTAGGCATCCTGATACACAAATCAGTAACGTTTGAACTCCTAGATGTTAAACTTGACCCAGGGGGTAGGTACGTTTTGGTACATGCTGTAGTGAATACATTGAAAATGCTGATTATTGGTGTCTATATCCCACCCCCAGCCAATATGTCCTTGCTTAAAAACCTGGTACCCATAATTGCTTCATATACAACAGAAAATGTTTTAATTGCAGGTGATTACAATATGCTCCCAAGTCCAGCCTTGGACAAGCTTGCATCAGGCACGGCTACTGACTCACCCCTGTCCAGGTGGGCTTCCCTATACGGGCTGACGGACATCTGGAGGTGGAAGCACCCAGGAGGTGCGTGCGTTCACCTGCCAGTCCGCGTCATACCGTTCCATGTCCCGCATAGACCTAATGTATGCTAGTGAAGGAATATTGAGGAGGATAAGCAGAACCGAAATGTTGTCGCGAGGCATATCTGACCATGCTCCCATGTTGTGCTGCATCCAGACGTCTACCCCCACCTCAGAGAGGGTGTGGCGTCTTACCGATATTGGATAGCTGACCCCACGATTGACTTTGAAATGTCCACTCTTATTGCTGAGTACTGGAGGCTGAATGCGCACACGGCATCCTCAGATGCGACATGGGACGCATTTAAGGCATATGTTAGGGGTTGCTATCAATCCTCCATAGCCAGAGCCCGTAGGGACTCAGCTATAACGGTGGAGCAGGCAGAGAGTAAGGCAAGCAACCTAGAGGCCCAATATACACAGACCCAAAACCCGCTTACCCGCCTTGATATGCCAGAGGCCTACCGCAAGGTGGTTCTGCTGCGCACTGCTAAGGCCAACAAACGCCAACTATCGCAAACCCAGCGAATTTTCGAACAAGGGGAAAAGACTGGCCGCCTGCTGGCCTGGCTGGCAAAGGAACAGAGTTCCTCGGCTACCATAGCTAGGATCAGGGACGACCAAGGGGTAGTGCTAACTGAACCTCGGGCTATTAATGACAGGTTTGCTGCTTATTACCGCTCACTATACTTTTCTAGAGCACAATACACACAGACGGACCTGAACTAATTTCTTGACAGAATAGACTTCCCCCGCCTCACCGACACTAGCAGATGCAGCCTAGATGAGCCAATAACTGTTGAAGAAGTACAACATGCACTTGGTGGTTTGCAGGCAGGGAAGACTCCAGGAACAGACGGCTTACCGACCGAGTTCTATAAACAATATAGTGAACAAGTAGTAACACAGTGTAATGACCAGGGCGTTGGAGGGGGGCTCCCTCCCCGAATCAATGACTGAGGCGATTATCGTTGCGATTCCCAAACCTGGCAAGGACCCCGAATACTGCACCTCGTACAGGCCAATTTCTCTACTTAATGTGGATGTTAAAGTACTCACCAAAGTCCTGGCAAATAGGGTCAACAATATTATCCTCCCTCTCATTCACGAAGACCAATCTGGATTTATGCCCGGTAAGGGCACGGACATTAACCTCCGGAGGCTACACACAGTCCTGGCCACCACTGATTGTCTCACTCCATCGGATCTAGTGGCCTCGCTAGATGCCGAAAAGGCCTTTGATTCGGTGGAGTGGACATATCTGTGGGAGGTACTAGGCAGGTTCGGCTTTGGGCCTAACTTTATTTCCTGGATCCAGGCACTGTACAAGTCTCCGAAGGCTAGAATCCGAACGGGAGCTAATATATCTATACCCTTTCTCCGGCTCTCTTTGCTCTGGCCATTGAGCCTATGGCTATCCTACTGCGCTCATCTGAAGCGGTATGTGGGATACCCATTGGCCCAGTCCAGGAAAGGGTCTCCCTCTATGCCGACGATACATTATTGTATCTCAGGAACGATGGGAACTCACTGGAAGCGGCCCTGGCTATCATTGATGAATTTGGTAGGTACTCAGGAGTATGTGTAAACTGGGACAAGTCGGTACTTTTCCCCCTATCCCCGTCAGGGACCACTCATATTCCAAATGCAACTCTAAAACTGGTCTCTCAATTCAAGTATCTGGGAGTGATTATCCAAAAAGACCCATTACAATATATCAAATACAACCTTAACCCGGTAGTCTCCTCTCTAGTCGAGAAATGCGCGACGTGGAAGACGCTACCCCTAACCCTAGTTGGCAGGGTCAACCTTGTCAAAATGTCCATTCTCCCTAAGTTCTTATACTTGTTTCGTCAATCACCTACACACATCCCAATATCATTTTTTAAGAAAATAGATAGCATACTCACTACGTTCCTTTGGCTTGGGGGGACCCCTAGGATAGCAAAAACAACACTACAACTTCCAATCTCTCTAGGGGGCCTGGCCCTTCCCTGCCTACTTAAGTACTACTGGGCCGCGATCCTGGTCATGGTACGATGGTGGCTGGCGGACACACCGGCAAACCCGGCCGCCACACTAGAAGCAGCATTACTGGGATCATATACAGAACTTAGGAACCTGATCCACCGTGGACCCCGGTCCAATGGTAGGGTCACAATCCCTATGCGGACGACTCTGATCTGAGGCGGTACTGTGAACAACTTTTATTTTGTTCACTATATTCCTATGATGAAGTGCTTACTATTGGACTGAACTATGTTTTTTTAAATCTCCTTCATCATATGGTCGTCAATTCAATTGTGTTGATTGTATTAAACGAACTTGGATCATTATTCCTATTTTAGTCTGGTCCCACTGAGCGCTGTTTTTTTGTGTATAGAGAGAGGAGAACAGGCAGAGGGAGAAGACATCAGCGGAGAGAGGAAAAGAACCGGAGGATGAAGACATCACTGGAGGGAGAAGAAATCAGAAGAGACACCAGAGCTGCTTTAATGAATTACTGCCTGTGTACTGGTTTTATTTTTGACACTTTTTTGGTGAATGGGTAGGGGTACAATGTACCCCATACTCATTCACATAGGGTGGGGGGGCCAGGATCTGGGGGGCTTCCAGATACCGATAAGCCCCCCGCCCGCAGACCGACAAACAACTGCCAGTGTTGTCAAGAAGAGTCTCTTGTCCCAATCAACATGGTGACAAGGTGCTTTGGCGTGGGGCGCACACGTTCCCCCCCCCCCCCCTTTCCTGACCTGCCGGGCTGCATGCTCGGATAAGGGTCTGGTGTGGATTTTGGAGAGGGTTCCCCTTCAAGATCCTCAGCGCATCATCACGATCTGACTTCTGGTGTGACTTTTATTCAAATCAATGGGCTCTCATAGGGAACCATTCATTTTGAATAGAGGCAGAGAAACGCTGCTAAAAGCTAATGCAAAAAACACAGTAAAAGCAGGGATCAGCACCCTGCCTAAACAAAGCATTTTTGTTTTTGTCTTTTTTCTTTGTCATTTATTGTGTGCATCCAGAGAGCACTCAAACTTTTCCTGTTTTTATTATTCAGTTTTCTCTGTGTCCTTTCGTGCAGTTTCTAATATATAGACCCTTTGATAGGGGAAGAGTTTTTAACTGCTTTATCTGCCTTTTTCAACACAGAGCCCTCCCCTAGGGGCAATGGAAAATATGGAGATCCAATACTTGTAAGGGTAACTTAACTTATTACAGAAGTAAATGAATGTAATAAATACTGCTGGAGTGTACAAAATCTGATTCTCGGGTATATAGACTAAAAGTTCCTCAGTGGGTACTACAATACTTTTCCAGATGGTAATACATTGGAGCCTTGAAACATATTTGCATGTACACTAATGCATATGCTCGTTCTCTTACCTCTTGTTTTTGTATATGCTGAAATGATGCACGTACATGTGGCTCTTTATTTCCAAGACGGGTTACCAAGAAAGTCTCTTTGTGTAGATCACTTTGTGAAGAGATCACAGATTCTTCATCAGGCACTGTATGTTGTAATCTGAAATATTGTGCTGCATCTTTAACCTCCAGAGTGAAAGGAGAAGCTGGAATCCCTGAAGATCTAGTGATGACTGCAAAAACAATTTTTAGACAAATAGCATAACACATTATTCTAAAACCACATTTGCTTTATTCAAAAATATACTGTGCAGCACAAAGATCTGCATTGAAGGGCATGAACTCAACTCCTTTAAATGATAACAACCAAATAGAAGGATCTTGAATACTGCAATACTTGCTTATGAAATGGCAGTTTGGATCTAGCTTCCATGCATGGATAACATCTTTGCATATTACTCCCTATTACAGCCTATGCCAGGTGTTTCGCTACTAAATTTTGTGTTGAATTGCTGGCTAGGTTGATGAGGAACACTCTAATAATCAAAAGGGATAAACCATGTAGGCATTCCATTTAAAATTCACCCATTCATCGACAATATCTTGCTGACTCCGTCCCAGCCAGCTTTATCCTCTTATTGACACAATGCAGGACTTTGCTAACATCTCAGAAATTGCAGTCATTAAGAGCAAGTGCCAGACATTAAATATATTTGCATGCCTGCCCCCACTGTTAATCTTTTACAACAAAACTATTAATTTCATTGGTCACACAAATCTCTCAATAACCTTGGCAACAATTTTACATGTTCCTGCAGATCCTTTTACGTCAATAATTATGCCTATTTTTTTATTTATTTTTTGACACTTTGTTTACAAATGAAAATCTGTATTTTTTTTGCTACAAATTACTTAGAACCCCCAAACATATATATTTTTTCAGCAGAGGCAATAGAGAATAAAATGGCGGTTGTTGCAATTTTTTGTCACAGGGTTTTTGCACTGCGTGTTTTCCAACTTTTTTTGGGGGGAAAAAAATACACTTCAATGAATAAAAAATTTAAATAAAAACACACTATCTATATATACATTTTTGTGTAAAATATGAAAGATGATGTTACGCCGACTAGATACCCAACATGTCACACTTTAAAAATGTGCACGCTCGAGGAATGGCACCAATTTACAGAGAGGAGGTCTAGTGCTAGAATTATTGCTCTTGCACTGATGTTTTGCGGCGATACCTCACATGTGTGGTGCAAACACCATTTACATATGTGGGCATGACCCACCTATGTGCTCACCACTGTGCATGAAAACAGTGGTGCTTTAAAAAAAAATTATTACTTTTTTTACATAAATAAAAATTTCCCTTTAATTTTATTTTATCACTTTTTGCTACCCAAGAAATGTAAACAACCCTTGTGATAACAATACAGCATCACAGGTCCTCTTTATGGAGAGATGTGGGCTCTATAAAATCCCACATATCCCCTCTACAATGGAAAGCATTAGATCAAAAAACACAAGAAACATTGATTTAATGCTTTACATTGTTTACATCATGACATTGCTCCAATCCTCCTAGACCATAGAGATGAGCGGAGGCCATCTTTCCTCTGCTCATCTGTGTGACCGGCTGCCAAGCCCGGGAACCACTGGAAAGTGGCAGGGGGGGGGGGTGTAATCCACCGCTAGGATCACTTATCAGAAAGACTGGCCCCTTAGGGAAATTTAATACCTGGGTTATGGCATCTAGCTGCAGCCATAACTCTGGTATTAAAGTCAAACTAATGATGTATTTTCCCAGTTAGGCGGTCGGCAAGTGATACTCCCTACACATTTTCTGGCTTGGCAGGATACAGGTTTTCAAAAAAACCTTGCTTCTCAAACTTGTTTACCCATTTCCCTACTCTTTCTGTACCAATACTAGGGCTGGGGAAAAAAATCGATTTGAATCTTGAATCGAGTTGAGAGGTCAAATAGATTCAAATTTTCAGCAAATGGATTTTTTTTTCACCAGGACCGGCACTGACAGCGCGGCAGTCCTGAGGAGCTGCGGGCAGGAGTTTTTAGGCGAGGCCGCGGCTTCGGCCTAGTCCGCAAGGGCGAATGCCACGGACTAGGCCGAAGCCTCGCCTACAAACTCCTGCCTGCAGCTCCCCAGGACCGGCGCTGACACCGCGCCGGTTCTGAGGAGCTGCGGGCAGGAGTTTTCAGGTGACGCAGACTAGGCTGAAGCCACGGCCTCACCTAAAAACTCCTGCCCGCAGCTCCTCAGGACCGGCACGGTGTCCATCAAAAAGAAAAAATAAACTCGATTTGAATAGTGAATAGAGTTTTTTTTTTTTTTTTTTTAAATCGCAGATTTAATTTTTTGGGGAAAATCGCCCAGCTCTAACCAATACTAGTATATGCATCAAAATCGCTGCAATTAACCAATTTCAGACCGGACCAATTTGCAGCCAAAGGACCAAGCCCCTTTTTGCGATTCGTAACTGCGTCGCTTTAACTGACAATTGCGCGGTCGTGAGACGTGGCTCCCAAACAAAATTGACGTCCTTTTTTTCCCACAAATAGAGCTTTCTTTTGGTGGTATTTGATTGCCCCTGCGGTTTTTATTTTTTGCGCTATAAACAAAAAAGAGCGACAATTTTGAAAAAAAACGCATTCTTTTTTATTTTTTGCTATAATAAATATACCCCAAAAATATATAAAAAAACATTTTTTTTTCCTCAGTTTAGGCCGATATGTATTCTTCTACATATCTTTGGTAAAAAAAAAAAAAAAAATCGCAATAAGCGATTATTGATTGGTTTGCGCAGAAGTTATAGCGTTTACAAGATAGGGGATAGTTTTATAGCATTTTTATTAATAATTTTTTTTTTTTTATTAGTAATGGCGGCGATCAGCGATTTTTATTGTGACTGCGACATTATGGCGGACACATCGGACATTTTTGACACATTTTTGGGACCATTGTCATTTATACAGCAATCAATGCTATTTAAATGCATTGATTCCTGTATAAATGACACTGGCAGTGAAGGGGTTAACCACTAGGTGGCAGTGTAGGGGTTAAGTATGCCTAGGGGTGTGTGTCTTACTGTGGGGGGGCGTGGCTGTCAGCTAGTGAATGTTGATCTCTGCTCTAATCACAGGGAGCAGAGATCGGCGTCACTGGTTGCTAGGCAGAACGGGGAGATGCTGTTTATTTCAGCATCTCCCCGTTCAGCCTTCCTGTGAGACGATCGCGGGTGTCCCCGCGGCGATCGAGTCCGCGGGACCCGCGACCAGCCTCACGGGGATCCCGACCGGTGTGGGAGCGCGCCCCCGATGGCACGGACGGCATTAAAGAGGGACTTATATATACGCCCTCCTGCCTATCCGTGCCATTCTGCCTACGTACATCGTCGTGCGCTGGTCGGGAACCGGTTAAGCATTATTAATTTTACCTGGAATAAACAATGCATGACTATCCCAAAAGACCATGTTTATGGAAGTCGGGGAGTCCAAAGCCTAAAAAAATATTATCAGGTAGCACATATGGCCTACCCTGAATTTACATGTGTCTACATACACTAAGCGGCCACTTTACTAGGTACATCTGTTCAATTGCTTAGTAACACAAATTGCTAATCAGCCAACCACATGGCAGCAACTCAATGCATTTAGGCATCTACACGTGGTGAAGACAAATTGCTGAAGTTCAAACTGAGCATCAGAAGGGGGGAAAAAAAAGGATATAAAGAGGATGTAAACTAGGGCTGAAACAACTAATCGATTAATCGGCCAGTAACATAATGGGGTTAATAAAACTAAAATCAGCCCTTTATAGTACAAAAAGAGCAAATAATCGCTACTGTAAATATTACTTTCACAGTTCTACAGTAAAAAAAAATTAACCCCTTACAGTAGTGATCTGCTTTTTTTGTACTATAAAGGGCTCATTTTGTTTTTTTAACCCCATTATGTTACTAAACGTCTTAGACCTGGTTCACATCTATGTGTTTTTTGCAGAAACGCACTACAGTTCATTTACATGGTTTCCTATGGGACACGTTCACATCTATGCTTTTTTCAGCCAATGCGTATTTGGAAAGGGTCAGGGACTTAGCACAAAACAGTGCCTTTTTGGTTCCATATACTTAAATGTAGAAGCTGTAGAAAAGCATGTAATTCGTTTTTGCAGCAATTTGAGTTTTTTAATCTGCCCAAATTGGTAAAAAAAAAGCAAAACACAGGAATCGCTGCAAAAATCACGTGTTTAAAAATCAAAACGCACAGCAAAAAGCTCTGCAGAAATACATCAAAAGCAAACTGCATAGGTGTGTACCAAGCCTTATGCTGGCCACACGGATCAATTCTTAGACAAGAATATTCAGAGGAAAAATCTTTGTACATTCGCTGAATAAAAGAATGTTGTTTGAAATTCTCACTTGCTTTTAACATTCGGTTTTTAAAATGAATGTCATTTCTGAACGAAAACCACATACACTGTCTGAAAATTCCTTTGACCAAGAAGTTTTCTATTTCCAAATTTTCCCATCACTGTGGTTGAAAATGAACGTCAGATTGACCCCACTAATGATTAGAAAATCGAATGAACGAACGTTCTTAAAAAAAAATATTTTTTTAAGGAAGACATTGTTTTTTTTTTTTTTTTAAGTCTGATGATATTTACCAGATTCACCCTTTAATGGTAAAAGGAAGAAAACTGCGCTTGGAACGGGGGAGGGGAGTGTATGGGTTCCCTATAGGCGCCCTGTATAGATAATTACAAATGATAATGAAAAAAAGCTGCAAACTTATTGTGGGATAGACACAAAAATACAAGATAAAAAAGAGAAGTTGCGCTAATAATTAATGAGTGTTGACCAATGATATCACAGTCGAGTGAAAGCAATACAAAAAATTAATAAACAATTTTTTCAAAAATTGCTTACAGAAAAAAATTTAAATAGATACAAGGTATACAGTGAATAAAATAATTGACCCAATGGTGAGTATATTAGTAAATTATTATAGATAAATTTAAAAAGTCCCAGATTAGAGGTTCTCTATTAATAGTCCTCAAAAAAAGGGGCAAGGTGTGTTAGTGTACAGGGGAGTTAGTCCTTCCAGGGAAGTTCAAAGGTGATAGAGGTGTTCTTAGCAGATCAATATCTCAGCCTTCCAAGTGATATGCTTACCAGAAATAAGCAACAATTCCGCAGTTGGCTTATACCCAGCCTGGGCCTTTAGATGAATCAGGAACCCGGAACTTAAAGGTACTCGAGAGTGACGTATGCCCCCAGTGGTTATTACCAAAAAGAAAAAAGGGGAGCAGACATAGCGTAATATTGTCAAAAAAATTATGAGAAAAAAGTTATATATAAATATATATAACACTTTTTTATATAAAATTTAAAAATAAATTAAAATAAAAAGGGAACACCCAGTGTGGAAATACCCTTTAATGGTATATACAGTATAGCTCTCCTCTAATAGTATATACAGTATATCTATTCTGTCTGTTATTCTCAGCGTGGATTAGATATTTTGTTCCCTAATCATATAGTTGGTTATTTATAGTTACCACTACATAGAGATATTTAAGAATAAATTGCCTTTTTTTTAAACTTTACATATTAACTAAATTATACACCACACTTTTTGAGGTTATTAACCGATCAAAACAATAAATCGGCCAACGAATCGATTATGAAAATAATCGTCAGTTGCAGCCCTAATGTAAACCTCCAAAAAAAAACAAAAAAAAAAACAAACCTTGCAAGACAAAAGGCATAATGAGCTAGTATGCATCGCATACTAGCTCATTATGAAATACTTACCTCAGAACGATGCCCTGAATCAGCGTCGTCACTCCGAGTACATGGCCGACACCTTCCACCAGAGTTACTTCGGGTTTGCGGCCCCGGCGCTGTGATTGGCCGGAGTCCTGATGACATCACTCCCGCACATGCGTGTGTGAGCCACCGGTCACGGCACGGGTCTGTCTGCGATTCAAGAATTGCGGCAAAACACAAGATGCGATTGTGATGCCACTACTTGTTAATGGCACCCCAATCGCAGTGCAATTTTGCTGCGATTCGTAGGCTATAAATCAGGACACAATCACAACGCGCTCCGCTGTCGCCTCAAAAGAAACTCCTGCTCCTTTTTGAGCGACAGGCTTCACGTGTTGCAATTTATCGCCTGCTAATCATGGCAAATTTGCACCACGATCGGGCTGCCATCAACAAGTAATGCAGTTTTGCTGCAGTTCTGGAATTATGGGCAGAATTGCGGCGATTCCGCCCACAATTCCAAATGCCTATGTGTGAATGGAGCCTCAAATTCCCTGCCATCTCCCACCTCTGACAACTTTGTATCAAAATAGCAATGTAACTTGAATTGCCGTAAAACCCTAGAGGACTGGACACAAGTATTAAGTCTTGTAGATTAGCCAAATTATCGTTTTTCTCTCTGGAGTTAATCCCCTTTTTAATGCATGCCAATATTCTGTTGGCATTGATTGCAGGAGCCTGTCATTGCATGACATTGCTGAGCCTGTCATCTACTAGGACCCCCATGTCCTTTTCCACCCTAGATTCCCCTAGAGCAGGGATATGCAATTAGCGGACCTCCAGCTGTTGCAGAACTACAAGTCCCATCATTTCTCTGCCTCTGGGTGTCACGCTTGTGGCTGTCAGAGTCTTGGTATGCCTCATGGGACTTGTAGTTCTGCAACAGCTGGAGGTCCGCTAATTGCATATCCCTGCCCTAGAGGTTCTCCTAATGAGTAGATTGCATTCATATTTTTGCCTCCCATATGCATAATTTCAATTTTTTTCTAAACCTCATTTGCCATGTAGTTGACCACCCCATTAATTTGTTCAGATCTTGCAAGGTTTCCACATCCTGCGGATAATTTAATTGCCCTGCTTAGCTTAGTATTGTCTGCAAATACCGAGATTTCTCTGCCTCTGGGTGTTTGCAGACGCTGCTCATCCAGGGCATCGAAAGGATGGGGTAAGTAGTAAGTTTCCCCCCCCCCCCCCCGAACCAGAGGAATCCGTCCCGGTCCACAGAGACCGCGTGGGGACTGGAGGGCGCCCCTCCACAAACATGGCGTCCCAAACAGAGACCCAGGAGCTGCCCTCACCACCCCAGACAGGACTTACTGAGGTCCTGGCAGCCATCACTAACTGCCATGCATCAGTCACCTCTCTGACCACTAAAGTGGATGCTGTCCAGTTTGATGCGGGGTTAATTAGGCAGGACATGGATAAAATATGCTCTAGAACCACTTCTGCAGTGCAAGGCATAAGCCACATGGAGGACACAGTAGAGGGCCATAACACTGACCTACGTATGCTGCACACAAAGATCAGGGCCCTAGAATACAAAGCAGAAGACGCTGAAAATTGTAATAGGTAGGAAAAACCTCTGCATTGTGGGCATGGCGGAGGGACTAGAGGGTCCCCATCCGACCGAGTTTGTGGAAAAGTTCCTCCGAACCCTTTTGCCATCGGCCCAATTCTCGCCCTTTTATGCAGTGAAATGTGCGCCCCGCATCCCTCCTTAACCAGGCCCGCAGGGTTCACCACCCCGAACATTCATACTCAAGTTCCTAAACTTCAGGGACCGGGATGAGGTACTCAGAGCAGCCAGAATACAGGGATAACTGGCATACCAAAATAGCAAGATAGCAAGATCCTGATTTTCCCAGACTACTCCATAGAAACGAAAAAAATGAGACGCTCATTTGACCAAGTTAAAGCTGCTATGCGGGTGAAGAGCATCAAATACAGTGTCCTCTTTCCTGGGCGTTTGCGGGTTCAAGATGATGAGACAAGATTTTTTTACCTCTCCCAAAGATGCATCCACCTAGCTGGATTCCCTCCCCCCACATCGTTGAAGACTGGTGACCTCTCTGCTTCTGAAAACATCACGGCTGTGATTAGACATACACGCCCCCCCCCCCCGTCTACTGGCTACCTGACAAACGAGGTTCTGACATGGGGTGAAGTGGGGATAATGAGGGGGGCGATCATCCTCTATGACTGGGGATGAGCCCCGTGAACTGTTTTCCCCCCCATTGTTGCACCTGTTGTGCCGGACTTACTATTCCTGTTTGCAACATTAGAAGGATCTGACCAGGTGCTCCTATACCGCTATAACCGATAAGGTTGACTGTGCCTTCTACAATAACCTGTTTTTTGAAATTGCTACTGAACTGATATGCATTGCTGAAAGTTTTCTCTGCCATTTAAAAAAATAAAAAATAAAAAAAAGGGTACGTATCTACCCTGGATGAGGCTCTGATGCTAGGGTAGAAGACGCAAATAAGGCCCTCCTATACTCGGCCCAACAGGTGTTTGAATTTGGGGGGGGAATGGGAAGCTCCTGGCATGGTTGGCAAGGGGTAACACCCCCTCTTCCCCTATTGGTTCTATTAAAGACAGTCAGGATCAGCTGCTCCCCTCCCCTCCCAACATCAATGATAGGTTTAGATAATTTTTAGGGAACTTTTACACCTCCAGGATAGATTATTTGGACTCCAAGCTTTACTCCTTTTTGGACTCTGTGACCTTTCCTGTCTTGACCATGGAAGACAGGGAGAGGCTGGAGGGAAATGTAACCTTGGAGGAAGTGCAATTGGCTGTAAGTAGTAAGGGTGGGAAGGCCCCTGGAGCAGACGGCTTGCCCTCTGAATTTTACTCCAGCTTCGCGGAAATCCTGGCCCCTAATTTGCAGACTCTACTTTCTGATTTTGGTTCTCTTGAGGCCCTACCAGACTCCATGAATGAAGCTGTCATAGTGCTGGTCCCCAATCCTGGTAAAGACCCCCTGGACTGTTCATCGTCTAGGCCTATCTCCCTGTTAAACGTAGATGCCAAGATCTTTACAAAAATCCTTGCCAACAGGCTCTCCCAGGTGATAGAAGATCTAGTTGATGTTGATCAGACAGGTTTCATGCCGGGTAAGGGGACCGAGAACATCTGAAGGCTATTTTTTTAACACATCTACAGCACGTGACAATCGGGGTACGAGGGTAATCGCCTCATTGGATGCAGAAAAGCTATTTGATTCAGTTGAATGGACTACCTATGGGAGATTCTGCGTCGCTTTGGCTTTGGTCCTAAATTTATACACGCCATCCACGTCTTATACCAAGCGCCAAAAGCACGAGTTCAAACCAACTGGTTGTCAGAGACGTTTGCCCTTTTTCGTGGTACGCGTCGGAGATGTCCACTCTCCCCCAGTCTTTTTGCTGTGGCCCTGGAGCCCCTGGCAATTTTGATCAGGTGTGCTAAAGATGTGCTGGGCCTACGGCTGGGTAAGCTGCAAGAGCAGCTATCCCTGTATGCGGACGACGCGTTACTGTACCTTAACGACGCGGGCCCCGCGCATACTTTGAGGATACTCTGGTATTAGGATTAACTGGGCCAATTTGATACTTTTCCCCCTAGATGAGGGGGCCATCCGTAGGGCGGCCTCCACCCCCTTGCGTTGGGTTGAGGAGTTCCGTTACTTGGTGGTCCTGGTAACAAAAAGCTATTCTGACTATATTGGGAAAAATCTGATGCCGGTCCTATCGACTCTTAGATCCAAATGCTTGGCATGGGCGAATCTACCTCCAAATTTACTAGGCCACAGCTACACCTTATACTGACTGTCATTCATCTACTTACGATCATTATACTCCATGATGTTGTTTATATAGCATTTGGTGGATGTACGTTACCGTGTTGGATGCATGTGCCAGCATTGGACATGTTGCTATTGGCAAATGCATGTAATATTTATTATTCAAACGTTTACTATCCTGATTATGTATTGTTATGCATGTTTTCACTTAGCATGCCTAGCCTTTATGCATATTCCATGTATATATGTGAAATGAACTATGTTCTAATGTTTTTAGATCAATGCTATTAAATACTTTATACTCAAATTTACCTCCACTATTCATTCGCTTCATCTAAAGTCCCAACTTACCATGGTTTTCAATTTACTAGGCCGCATCAATTTACTCAAAATGATTATATTACCCAAATTTAAATTACCTGTTCAGGAACTGTCCGGTGTGGATCACTGTTGCCTTCTTCAAAGAAGTAGACAAATGTATAGGATCCTTTATTTGGAGTGGAGCAATCCCAAGACTGGCCCACTCCACGCTGTGGCTGCCTGCCCACCTAGGTGGACTAGCCCTCCCCAACTTTCAAGTCTACTACTGGGCGGCAGTTTTGGTGACCGTCCAGTGATGGTATCAGGGATACAGATCTAATGCGGCGATCTGCCTGGAGGCAAACTGCCTGGGCTCCGCAGTTTTTCCTACAGGGGACCCAGGGCATATGAGACGACACCGGGGCCAACTAAAGCGACATGGCGAGTGTGGGCTGCTGCCCGGCGGCGATTTAAGCGTCCGGATCAGTGGTCTCCGACACAACACCTTCGTTCATCCCAGATCCCCAGTTGTGGGCCAGACATGCCATCACAACACTGGATCATATCATGCCCCAGGGCTCCCTACTACAGTTTACAGACCTAAAAGGGCCAAATACACCTTACCTAGCTGGATGGAATTCGGATATCTGCAACTTAAAACATGCTGCCAAGGCTCAATTCCCTCGACCCCCCACAATCAAGGCTGACCCTATTGAGGAGCTTCTGTCCCCAGGGGATCTGACCAAATCCCTATACACTTTATAGGGTGCACTCCTGGGTACTGACTCCCTCAAACTAGAGAAACTTTGGCGCAGTGACATACCCTCACTAGACAGGGAGGGATGGGAGGATTGATTGGAATATGGCACCAAATTAGTTATCTCCTCTAAGGATAAGCTCATACAGGTAAAATTCTTGCACAGAATATACTACACGCCACACAATATTCCCTGAGTGTCCCAGATGTAAAGCACACATAGGAACATTCTTTCATATGTTCTGGGACTGTCCTGTTATCTCGGGGTACTGGACGAAGGTATTTGGGGAAATAAACTCAAGACTGCAACTCTCCCTTTCAATGATACCTGAGCTGGCCCTATTGGGGGTTCATGATGATAAACAAATTTCTCACCACTCCAAACTGCTTATTTCATACCTTCTTTTACGCTAAAAAATAAAAATACTCCTTAAGTGGATTATACCAACCCCCCCCTCTCTCCTCCTGGAAGGCACAGATTAGAGCGGCCCTACCTTTGTATAGAATTACATATATAAATAGTGGTTGTCAATGGAAATACGAAAAAGTTTGGGCCCCTTGGACTTCTGACTAGTATACTAGTGAGGACTACATATCCTAGCACAGATACTAGGTTCTTTATGCTGCTAGACAACTGTTTGGATTATAACTACTGTGTAACTCTGTCCTAATAAATGTGAACTTTTGCTGCACGTTTCGCTGTACAGTGATTCTTGACCAGTATGTGCACAAGACTTCATCATGCAATGCTATGTACTGTACCAATGAATATGCTGTTGTAATTCCCCTACATGACAACAATAAAGCACCTTTGTTTTGTAAAAAAAAAAAAAAAAAAAAAGAAAAGAACGCAGGGCTAAAAGATCAACTGGGCAGCCCCAGTCTTCAGGGATGTTGCCACAAGTTCCCAGCCCACCAAGTCCAGCACAGCTCGGCACGCCTCATGCTTTTTCTCCAGAGGAATGCCAGTATCGCCAACAGAGGAAATTAAAGTTTTAGATAAGACTGAAGTTCGCCTCTAAAAAGAACCTTAAAAAATTCAGCACGTATGTTGATATTTACAAATTTGCTAGAAGTCTCCACAAAGAAATATGCTGAGTAACCCGGGGGATGGCAGAAGAAGAAATGTTCCTGATACTAATGGGACACTTTTTAGTAGTCTCCATAACAAATCTCTCTTTAATCCACCAATTGGAAAGGATGGACACATTGATGTTTTAAAAAAAATTATCCTAAAGGACCTCGAAGATCTGAAAATTAAGAAAGTCTATGACCCCCACCAGGTATGAAAGATGGCCCCTTTAGACTTTTATCCGATTCAGGATTGCACCAAGCAACACACTTTAGCACAGGAGGACTCTGGAGGACGGCGACAGAGCTGTCCGACCCCACGGGTCTGTACCGACTTGACTTCTTGAGATCTCTCCAACTAAGCCACTTCCTGAAATCCATTCCACCCCCAGGAGATAACACTCCAAACCTCACAACACTCGAAGACATATGTTCTACCAGGGGTACCCTGCCACACGTGCTCTCAATGACCTACGCACTCCTGAACACACCACAGGAGGAATTTATACCCCCCGGTATACTTAGATGGGAGGAAGACCTGGGATACCAATTTAGTGATACTGAAAGACAACACATACTGAGATACACTCACAAGTCCTTCATATGTGCCAAAACACAGGAAACAAATTATAAGATTCTCTCCCGGTGGTATAAGACCCCGGTGAGACTACATAAGATATTTCCAGCAACAACAGACCGTTGTTGGCGCTGCCTAGTAGAAGAGGGAACTCTCTTACATATTTTCTGGTCATGCCCGAAACTTACACATTTCTGGACAGTAGTCCGTGAGACTATACAAAAATTTACTGAAAGAACAATCACAGCTGACCCGGCCTTTTTCCTATTGCAAGCATCCTCCATTCCTGACAGAATATATAAGAAATCGCTGACACGCCACCTATTAGATGCAGCTAGGGCCTGCATCCCACTATGCTGGAAGTCTGTTCTTCCGCCAACCATTAACATGTGGCTTCAAAAAGTGGAGGACATCAGGAGGATGGAAGACCTTATCCTCACAGCACAGGAGAGACAGGAGACATTCTCCAAAACCTGGCAGCTCTGGATAATGTTTATATATTCAGATGAGGGCCAAGCTTTGAGGAGCGCGGATATACCAATTTGACTTTCGAAACCAGCTCGAGGAACCTTCGTACGGACACTTGATATAACCAAAATGCGCTGGGTGTGGATCCATGGCCACGGGGCATACAAGTCCCCCCTCCCCCCCCTACCTACACCCCACTCCCCCTCCCTAACTCTTCTCTTCCCCCCCCCCCACTCTCTTTCCCTTCTCCTTCTATCTTCTACTGTTCTATTGCTAACACTAACTTTCTGCCCACGCTGCTCTGCCGCGCTGTGTCCCCCCCACAATATGGGGGCGCAGGGGGCGGGGCGGAATGGGGGGAAAGTTAAAAAATCTCTGAAAAATAGCGGGGAGCAGGCCCCAAGAGATGATGGAACCCCATGTCCTTACAGTGGGGCACAATACATAGCAGGATCTATAGACACAGGTTAGGTTCTCAATACTATCCATAAGGACAGGACCCAAACACTTAGTTTAACATACGACACACTGATATTGACATTGACCTGTCCTTTCTGTTTTTCTTTGCTGTGTCTCACAGAAAATGTTCTGTTATATCTGTCCATGACTTGTGATGTGATGTATTTATTTTTGCATTATTCCTGTAATACATTTTGACTTGTACCTTGTTGGTCCTTGTGGACCCTGTTCCTTGCAATAAATAAAAAAAAAAAAAAAAAAAAAAAAAAAGAAAGTCTATGACCCAGTAGCTATAAAAAGTGGTATAAAAAAACTGGGAGGACAGAAAAGAGATACTGATAAGGCAGGCGGATGAAGGAGGAGCTATAGTTATTCAATCAAAGGTTGCCTATAAAGACCTAAACTAAATAGAAGACTAAATAGACAATTAAGCGATGAAACCACGTACCAGAAATTGCCCAGTAATCCCACAACGAGATACAGGAAGGAATTGGCTAGGGTGTTACAGAAAGGATCTCAAAAGAGCCTATTGAATAAAAAATATAAATAATAATACCTCCAACCTAATACGTGTAGGATTCCGGTAATCTACACATTGCCGAAGATCCATAAGGATAAAAATAAACCCCCTGGAAGACCCATTGTCAATGGGATCCAATCAGCTGGTGCGAGGATTGGCAAATATATTGACTGGTTCCTACAACCTGTAGTGAATAAAAACAGGTCATACCTCAGAGACACGAAACATCTTATTCAATTATTAAATGACATCACTCTGACTGAAGGACCGGTGTATATAACAACAGCCGATGTAACATCGCTTTATACGATCATCGACCATGAGGAAGCAATTCAAGCGACCAAATGGGCTCTGAGAGGTTTAAGTGACCCGAAATGTAAACAAAGGGGGTTTACTTTGGACTGCTTGAAATATAGTCTAGATTCTAATTATTTCTGGGACGAGAAAACGTTCTTTAAACAAGTATGCGGTATTGCAATGGGTGCAAAATATGCGCCCAGTGTAGCCAACCTGTATATGGCTGAATGGGAGGAAGAGGCTCTATATAAAAGAATTCCCCCAGCAGTTGGTACTTTTTAAACGCTTTATAGATATCATTTTTGTTTGGAGCGGAGACAGAGAAAGTCTTACTGACTTCTGTTTCAACCTAAATAACAATGATAAAAATATAAAGCTCACCTGGGAGATAAACGATGACAAAATCCACTTTTTGGACTTACTGATAAAGAAAGAAGACATAAGTATAACCACCCAGACCTATTTCAAGCCTGTAGACAGGAATAGCTACTTACCTTTGGATAGCAGCAATTATGCACCCTGGCTGGACAACATACCAAAAGGCCAATTAATTAGAATAACACGGAATTGTACAACGAAAGAGATGTTTCTCAAACAGGCAGAATTAATTGGAGAGAGATTTGTTCAAACGGGATTACTGTCCTGATTTTATTGATGAAAGAATAAGTGACGTTGCTGCATTGGAGATAAACTGATACAGGACACAGTGAAAAATACAGAGAATAAGAATACTCTATCATTGGTGATAAATTTGAATATCCAACACAAACAAATTGAAAGAATTGTGAGGAAACATTGGGACATTGTAAGAGCAGACCGTCATCTTAGTGCCATTCTCCCTGAGAAGCCCAGATTCACGTATAGGAGAGTACCGCCCCTTAGAGACCGCTTAGCAAAAAATGTACTCGATCCCTCTACAAAAAAAGTTTTCTTTTTTGAGGGAAAGGGATATTATCCCTGTAAGAGTTGTTACGCCTGTCGACACACCAAAGAGAGCAAGAAAAAAAAAGTCTAATTTTACCTTCACTGTAACCAAAGAATATGTGATTGAAGACTTAATTTCCTGCCGAACTGAGGGGGTGGTCCATTTGTTAGAATGCCCGTGTCAGATCCAATATATCGGCAGAACAAAAAGGGAATTATGGAAAAGATTGAGGGAACATGTCCAGAATATAAAAAACGGCTTTGTAAAACATAGCCTGTCAAGGCATTATGCAGAAGTACATAATAGAGATCCCTCATCTTTACGGATATGTTGCATTGAAAAATATAAGCTACATTGGAGAGGAGACAAAGTTATCAAAATCAGCCAGAGCCCAGATGGATACATGAAATGCAGACTTTGTTTCCATTAGGACATAACGTAGAATTTGAGTTGAACTGTTTTATTTCTAATTATTAGTTCTGAAAATTTTTCTCCTCCTCCACACCCCCATTTTTTTCTATCCAAGTGGTCATTATAGGTTTTTAATTAGTTTTTAATTGTAGAATTTTTATATTTTTCTATATTTATTGAGGTATTGTTATTTAGAATTGGTTTTTAATTTATCATGCTGATTAATATCGTTATACCCGTTGATAGAATTTACGCTGATATTGGGTTAATTTCATCATACTATTCTTGAGGATGTTATATGAGGTGTGTCCTGATGAATTGCCTTTTATATTTTCACCACTAGATGTCACTAGTAATTTCTCTATACATAATTTCCTGTTGACATTGTTTAGGACAGGTTAGAGGTCATTCTACTATGTTTTTAAATATATTTCTGTATTTAGGTTCCCTTAGGCTACTTTCACACTGGAGCGGTGGGGGCGCTGGCGGTAAAGCGGCGCTATATTTAGCGCGGCTTTACCGGTGTTTTAGCAGCGCATTTCGGCCGCTCGCGGGGTGGTTTTACCCCCCGCGAGCGGCCGAAAAAGGGTCAATACTGCCCGCAAACCCCCGCTGCAGCTGCGTTTTGCGGGCGGGTTCGGAGCGCTGCCCCATTGTTTCCAATGGGAACGGGCGCTATAGGAGCGGTAAATATACCGCTCCTAAAGCGAGCCAAAGATGCGGCTTGCAGGACATTTTCCAGCGTCCTGCAAGCGCACCGCTTCAGTGTGAAAGCCCTCGGGGCTTTCACACTGAAGACACAGCAACAGCTGTTTCGGGTCGGTTTGCAGGCGCTATTTTTAGCGCAAAAGCGCCTGCAAACCACCCCAGTGTGAAAGGGGCCTTAGTGGAATGAATTTTAATATTTTTAATATTATGCTTGCACTATGATAGATTAATGTTTGTTAGCTTAGAAGCTACAGGATGTATTTACTACGCAGCTGTTTGTCATGTGACAGCGGGATTCACTATATGAATAGACACCTTTGGCACCTGACTCCATTACCCTTTGATAAAGCCACATGTTCAGTGACGATACACATCAGGGAAGAGCCAGGTGTCGTCACTTCTGGTCGCGGCCTAGACCAAAAGTACTCTGCTGTTTGCTGGATTATCTGAATTTTGTAAGTTACTCTTTGTTTTAATACAATTCTTTTGGGAAATACTACATGATGGAGCCACCCCCAAAAATCTGCTATTGTTGGGACAATCGTTGGAAATCGATCGTTATGCTGGGATCTGCTGTTTTCCATACTGAAGGCTTGACTTGACTGAAATATATTATATATATAGCTAATCACCCCGGATCGTCACAATATATATATATATATATATATATATATATATATATATATATATATATATATATATATATATATATATATATATATATATATATATATATGTATATGAGGAATTTGTCATTGATCAAAAGTTGCACACTGAATTTAATTCATGAACTTATATATGTGAACTTATTCATATTAGTGTTTATTACTTGTTGGACTTTGTTTTTTGAATTTCACCTTTTACACTCCAGGAGAACAGTGGATTTATTCAGAAATTTTTATTTTTTACATTACTTTTTTTATGTATGTCATTATATCATTAGACTAGGATTGTCATTTTTTTTTTAACTTGATGCACCTTATATACACACTGGATGTTATTTTAGATTGCTGTTTGGAATCTGTGGCATTGGTGCACTTTACTAGTGATCTAGAGAAGAGTAGAGAAGATTTGTTATTTTTATTTTCACTTGCACTTGCCTATTCTGTTCTACACTTTTTTTTAGTATTTATATACATATTGATTCATTTCTGCACTATAGACTTTAGTTAGCGCCACATACTTCACTTATTCGTATATTTTATCTGTGTGGGAACGCTTATAGGTTGGCAGCTTCTCCCATTCTTTTATATCCTATTCTATACAGTTTGGTTTTGCGTATTAGTTCCCCCATTTCTTTATATCGCTAACAGAACCACCTGTGTCTGTACTGTGGGAAGAGTGGCCACTATGTTAGGTCCTGTCCAGCCAAGATTTGCAGATGCCTGACCTTCTCTTCTATCAACCAGTCCCCACTGCCTCACAAGTCTTCTCACCTGGCTATTCAGATCTCACTACAACTTCCGGATGGGGTAATCCAAGCACCCGCTATTGTCTATTCTGGGGTCTGCAGCTGTTTTATTGTTGTGACTTTTGCTGTACAACAGAAGGTCCCACTACAGCCAAGATCTCATGGACTTTCGGTTCACCTGGCAGATGGGTCACGCATTAAATCTGGTCCTGTTACTCAAGAGACTGTTCCATTACCTGCCACCATATCCGGTACTCACAGAGAACTGTTATGCTTGGATGCCATAGCTTCACCCTTGTTCCCTATCATTTTGGATATGCCATGGCTCCAGGAGCACAATCCCTGCATTCATTGGGATTCGGGAAGAATCGAGTTCCTTTCTCTTTACTGCCAGTAACATTGCTTCTCCAAGCCATCTACTAGCCAGTCTCCTCTACTATGGACTCTGATGCTGAATTATGTTCTTCTATTCCTGCAAGTTACCGAGACTTTTCTGATGTGTTTAGTAAAAAAGGAGTAGAGACTCTTCCCCCTCATAGGCCATACGATTGTCCAATCGAGCTCCTCCCTTGGGTCAAAATACCATTTGGGCGAATCTTCCCTTTGACAGAACCTGAACTTGCCACTTATATATTGATGACAGCCTGAGAAAGGATTTTATCTGTCCCTCCACATCCCCAGCTGGGGCTGGGATTTTCTTTGTTGAAAAAAAGGATCATTACCTTCGCCCATGTGTGGACTACCGTGACCTCAATAAAATAACGATTAAAAACTGTCCTTTGTATCTCCATAGCCAAAGATTGCCCGACCAAATTTTCACACACATGGGCCTGTTGGACCCACTTCTGCACCACCGACCAATACAAAGTATTGATGAGCCAAAATACCATGAACCACACTCCCCGAGATGATGACAACTCTTAACGAATCTTTTACGTCACTCATAAAACTGACCCCCATCAAGGCATAGTACAAGTGCCCTCCCTCACCTAAACAAGGGAAGATTGAGGGAGGCCCCTTGTCAAATTAACTGAACATGCACCCAAATATTACCAGATAAAATCTCTCTACCCAGAATACCCCAACCCTTCGCGATCGGTGGCAGAGTCTGTGAGGTACCCCAAACCCAACTCACCCCCACCCTTCTCTCCCCTCTCTTCCTCCTCCCCCCCTCTACCCCCCCTTCTTCCCTCCCTCCTTCGGTTTACACCATAAATCATCTCCTACACACAACATAACTCCACGCGCCTAAAACACTGCTTTGTAACCAACTTAGGCAATGTAGGCTATAGATACAACTGACTACTTAAAGTTGGCTATCTTCTCAAGATCTAGCAAATGTCCAACCCTACCCCGCGGAATAGACACACTCCGGTTCAGAAAGATGGGCTAGGAATATGATAGACATTTGCAGCAAACAGGCCATGTGTAAGAATAACTCATGTTTCTCTTCAAATGTATATACCAGTGATTCAAATCAAACGATGTACTGTGACAATCATTGCTTGCTAATTCTGTTAACAGTTATTGTGATATCTGTTGTACTGCCGCAAACACTTTGCTTACATATGTTGTAAACCTTACCTCTTTTTTCAATAAAACATTTTGGAACAAAAAAAAAAAAAAAAAAAAAAAAAAACTGTCCTTTGGTGCCAGAGCAGTTTCAGAGACTCTGTTCTGCCGTCATCTTCGCGAAATTGGACTTGCCTGGGGGATACAATTTGGTGCAGAAGCCGTCAAGCATCCTCGTGAGCGCCAATGCTTGCACGCATATGTGTGTACCCGCACGCACTTGTGATTGACGCTGGTGCCAAATAAGACTATTTAAACTCAGCCAATGCCTAGTTCCAGTGCTGCCTTGTCTTCAGCTCCTGTGCATCCTGTTACCTGTGAAACCTGTATCCTGATCTCGGTTATATACCCGGCTTGTCTTGGCTATCCCTTGAACTCCATCTGCATTGACCTTGGCTTGTCCTGTGACCTATCTTCTGCCTTCTCCTTTGGCTCCTGTTTGCATTGATCTGTTTCCAGACCTGGCTTGCCTCCTGACTATGTTCCTGCCTGTACCTTGCATCTGATTATCCCTGCGTTGTATGACCCAGCCTGCCTGAACGTGCTATGCATTGATGTTGCCTGCACCAGCTGCCTGTCTGCCGAGACCTTCCGGTGACTTTGCCAGCCTACCTAAGACATCCGCCCTGCTGCCTGCAAGATTCCTTGGCACTCGTGCAAAGATTTTATCCCATTTAATATCTTCTAGAAAGGAGCGTAGTCTAGGGAAGTTGGCTCTTTTGAAATTCAGTGTCTGTGTGTTTTCCTTTATGTTTCTGTTTTGTGCGATTTATACTTAAAACAAATTAACCTGTGATCACTGTTTCCTAAATTGCCCCGTATTTCCACATCTGTGATCAGGTCTGTATTGTTGGTAATCAGTAGGTCTAGTAACGCTTTGTTTCTTGTCGGTGCATTTACCAACTGACCCATGAAATTGTCATTTAAGACATTTAGGAAATGGCGAACTTTAGATGAATGTGCGGTTCCTTCCGCCCAGTCTATGTCTGGATAAATAAAAACCCCCATTATAATGACACTTCTTATCCTTGCGCCAATCCAAAACTGTGATAGGAGGTCCGCCATCCCCCTCCTCCCCCTGGTTAAGGGGGCCTATAGCATACTCCCAGTATTACTTTCCCCTTAGTTTCCTCCCTTTTGTAGCTCTACCCATAAAAGGATTCCACCTCCTCACTTGCTCCATTAGTGATGTCGTCCCTCACATTCACTTGTACATAATTTTTGATATACAGGCATACCCCTTTTTTACCATCCCTATCCCTGCGATATAGGGAATACCCTTGAATGGTTGCCAGCCAATGAGAGATGTTGAATAGCATGACTCCTGGCATTGGTGAACATGCCACGTAGTTTAGTCCGGATGCATACTATCTCCTTATTGGGTGTTCTGAGGTTGCAAATATGACTTGTTACTTACCATCTCGAACCTCTGGACCCTCTCCCCCGTCGCCTAGTTTAAAAGCCCCTCTAACTTGTCGGGCATCTCTCCCAGCTGATCTGTAACTTCACCATTTAGGTGCAGTCCATCCCTGCTAAAGAGCTGGTAACCGACTGATATGTCCGCCAGCGAAGGGCCCTTGTGCAATGCACAATCGTCTAGGGGTAGCGTGTTCACACTCTGCGAAGACATTATTGTTTATGGGGGGGGGGGGGGCTGTGCGCTCATGTCTTTGCATGTCTGATCAGCACATGAAGAGGCTATTGCATGTCCTTTCAGATATTCTCCCATCCATTGGAATCTTAGAATAATCCGGGTATGCGTTGTTCTATGAACAACGCAGAATAAAGATTCACGCTGGTAAATGGTAAAAACGGCTGTGTTTGGTCAGGGCAGTGTTCATGAGTTCTTAGACCAACCATGTGGCTTTCTTTGTCTAGCTGAAGAGCACAGATTACAGGGACAGGGGGCGGAAAATCATAAACACTGCCCTGCATAGACACGCCCAGACACTCCTCTAGTCATTGTTTATTTGTTGAGATTTGTATAACTCCTCCTGTTTGAAGGAATGCCTGTGCTTGAGTGGCTGACTGAAGCAACCAAGCTCTATTGTTATCACTATTCAAAGTACTATAAATAAACTTCGCTCCCATTGTCAGACAGGACTGTCTGTGGAGCTTTGCAATGTGATTACAGTGGCTATGTCTGTTTTACTTGGGAAGCACGGGAGACACAGAAGATGCATTATACCAAAGAGCTGAAAAGTGTGCTTATTATCGCAGGAGACATCGATTACGCATAGCGTAGAGAGAAAATCTTCACGTCACCTACCAAAGAAAAACCTACTGTAGGAGCGGTGTACAGAAAACAAAATATCCAGAAAAATTTCAAAAAAGATATAAATTGATTTGCATTTTAACCACTTAAAGACAGCCCACGGCATAAATACTGTTGCACGGCGGCTCTATTGCAAGAAACAACGTACCTGTATGTTGTTTCATGCAATAGATATTGTGGGCCCCTGGAGGCGCATGCCTGCTGCATAGATGGGGAGCCAATCAGCGACCACCCGCGATCGCTCCACACAGAAAAACAAGTAAACAAGGCAGATTCCCATTGTGACGGGGAAGTCTACAGAGATCTTCTGTTCCTAGTAAGGACAGCGATCTCTGTGTTCTTCCTGTCAGTACTTCCCCCCCCCCCCCACACAGTTAACCACTTAAACCCCCCCCCCCCCCCCCTCTTGCCCAGACCAACTTTCAGCACTGACGCACTTTGAATGACAATTGCATGGTCATACGACACTGTACCCAAATTACATTTTTATATATTTTTTTCACACAAATAGAGCTTTCTTTTGGTGGTATTTAATCACAGCTAGGATTTTTATTTTTTGCTCAACTAAAAAAAGATGGAAAATTTTGAAAAAAAAATAAAAATAAATCAGGTTTCATAGTTTGTTATCAAATTTTGCAAACAGGTAATTTTTCTCCTTCATTGATATGCGCTGATGAGGCGGGACTGGTGGGCACTGACAGGCACAGTTAAGGCGGCACTGATAAGGCCACACTGATGGGGACAGATAAGACGGCACTGATGGGTACCACTGATAGATGGCACTGATGGGCACTGGTAGGTGACACTGATGTGCAGCACTGTTGATGAGGCACTGATTGTGAGCACTGATAGGTGGTACTGTGGGCACTGAGGAGCTGGCAGCAGCTCTCCGTGATCAGGACTGATGTCCCTCTCACGGCCGCCGGTGACCGCCTTTTTTTTTTCTCCTCACGCTGTCAACACGAGGAGAAAAAAAATAGGCGATTACCGCCTGTTTACAGCACATGATCAGCTGTCATTGGCTGACAGCTGATCACGTGGTAAGGGGTCGGGATGGACCCCTTACTCCGATCTGTGATCCAACATGTCTCTCAGACTCGCTGTTCACAGAGCGCGCCGAGCGTGCCCTGCAGGAGGCATGCAGGTCGCTCGGGCACGGGAGGACGTCAATAGACGTACTCCCGGCAAAACAGACCCACTCTGTAGCCGTCATTCGGCTATAGCGTGAATCTGAAGTAGTTAAAAAAAACACTTGCAGGGAACACACTTAACCCTTGAGCGCCCCTGATGTCAACCCCTTCCCTGCCGGTGTCATTTATACAGTGATCAGTGCATTTTTTTAGCACTGATTACTGTACTGGTGTCAATGGTTCCCAAAAAGTGTCACTTTGGGGTCAGATTAGTCTGCCGCAATGTCGCAGTCCTGCTAAAAATCACTGATTGCCGCCATCACCAGTAAAAAACTTTTTAAAAAGTCCATAAATCCATCCCATAGTTTGCGCAAAAGTTAAAGCGTCTACAATCAAGATACGCTTATTGGCATTTTTTTAAAAAAAAAATATGTACAGGAATACATATTGACCTAAACTGATGAAGACATTTTGTGATATGTATATTAGCAGAAAGTAAAAAATATATATATATTTTTTTCAAAATTGTTGGTCTTTTTTTGGTTATAGCACAAAAATTAAAAGCCAAAAAGAAAGCTCTATTTGTGGGAATAAAAAAAAAAAAAAAAAAAAGACAAGACAGGGTTTGTCAGTTAAAGCGGTTCTGCACTCTTTTTTTTTTTTTTTTTTTGGGCTATATGCCAAGGGCATATAGCTCAATTGGGGGACTTACCTGTTCCATCTTCCATCTCGCTCGCCGCCCGTTTTCATCTTCATCTTCTTCTTGTCTTCTTCTTGTCTGCTGGGGTCCATCTTGCCTGTGGGCATGTGAAACCCCACAGGCACTTTAGATGGCCCAGCATGCACCGCCGTTACTCGCGCGTGCGCAGTAACGGCACATCTGCCGACATCTCACGAGATTTCGGAAGATGTGGCCGAAATCTCGCGAGATTTCGGAAGATGTGGCCGAAATCTTGCGAGATTTCGGAAGATGCCCGCACTGACTCCTGGGATCAATGACGACGATCGACGCAGAGACCCCGCCCGCCGCCGAAGAGAGAGAAGACCGGAAGTCATCAATTACAAGGTAAGTAAAAAAAAAATAAAAAAAAAATTTCATTTAGTACTCTTTGCCTGATTTGGAAGGCAAAGAGATTTACTAAATGAAATGGGTGCAGAACCGCATTTAACCACTTCGCAACCAGGCCAATTCTGACATTTCTCTCCTACAAAATTCATAATTTTTTGGCTTGAAAATTACATAGAACCCCCAAACATTATATATGTTTTTTTAGCAAAGACCCTAGAGAATACAATGACGCTCGTTGCAACTTTTTATCTCGCACGGTATTTGCGCAGGAATTTTTCGAACACATTTTTTCAGAAAAAAAACAATTTCATGCTTAAAAAAAAACAAAACAGTAAAGTTAGCCCAATTTTTTTTCCATAATGTGAAAGATGAAGATACGCTGAGTAAATAGATACCCAACATGTCACGCTTCAAAAATGCACGCGCTCGTGTAATGGCGCCAAACTTTGGTATTTAAAAATCCCCATAGGCGACGCTTTAAAATTTTTTACTGGTTACATGTTTTGAGTTACATAGGAGGTCTAGGGCTAGAATTATTGCTCTCGCTCTAACGTTCGCGGCGATACCTCACATGTGTGGTTTGAACACCGTTTTCATATGTGGGCGGGGCTTACGTATGCGTTCACTTCTGCGTACGAGCTCACGGGGGCGCTTTAAATTTTTTATTTTTTTTTTATTATTGTTAATTTGACTTTTATTTTTTAAATTTGACAGTTTAAAAAAAAAAAAAAAAAAATTGATTACTTTTATTCCTATTACAAGGAATGTAAACATCCCTTGTAATAGGAATATTACCTGATCGGACCTATTAACAGTGAGATATGGGGTCAATAAGACCCCACATCTCACCTCTAGGCTGGAAAGCCTAAAATTAAAAAAAAATAAAAAAAAATAAAGATCACCGCCTCCCAGCGGAGGCGGCGCCGTTATTCGAATGCAGAGGCCGGGCGTGACGTCATCACATCGCGCCTGGCCTCCGAACGATCATAGAGACTCCGGCGACCATCTGGTCCGCCGGAAATCTCTATAGTGATCATCCGGGGCCGGCGGTTCCTGTGTCCGACTCACCGATGGAAGCGGTGAGTCGGTAGAAGCACCGGAGGGCAGCGGGAGGGGCGTCACCTCCCGCCGCCCATAAGAACGTTCAAGCGGTGGAACAGCCGATATGATCGTTCTTATGGTGCAGGGAATCGCCGGCTGAAAACCGGCAATATCTGAATGATGTCTGTAGCTACAGGCATCATTCAGATATACCCCCGCAAACCGGAGGCCGTCATATGACGGCCTGCGGTCGGGAAGTGGTTAAAGTAATGCAGTGCCGTATCGCAAAAAATGGCCTAGTCATTAATGAAGTAATTCCTTCCAGGGCTGAAGTGATTAATGAGTGAAAAAAGTATTTGACCCCTTAGCAAAACAGTACTTGGTGGCAAAACCCTTATTGGCAATCACAGAGGTCAGATGTTTCTTGTAGTTGGCCACCAGGTTTTGCACACATCTCAGGAGGGATTGTGTCCCACTCCTCTTTGCAGATCCTCGCCAAGTCATTAAGGTTTCGAGGCTGACGTTTGTTAACTCAAACCTTCTGCTCCCGCCACATATTTTCCATGGGATTAAGGTCTGGGTCGATGTCATGCTGAAATACCCATTCATGACCCATGCATTTCCGTCCTTCACAGTGTAGTGTGTTACCAATTGTTTTCTTGGCGACTATAGTCCCTGCTGCTTTGAGATTATTGACAAGATTCTCCCGTGTAGTTCTGGGCTGATTCCTCACGTTCTCATGATCATTGACGAGGGGAGATCTTGCATGGAGCCCCAGAATGAGAGAGATTGACAGTTATTTTGTGTTTCTTCCATTTGCGAATAATGGCACCAACTGTTGTCACCCTCTCACCAAGCTGCCTGGCTATGGTCTTGCAGTCCATTCCAGACTTGTGTAGGTCTACAATCTTGTCCCTGACATCCTTGGACAACTCTTTGGTCTTGGCTATGGTGGAGAGATTGGGATCTGATTGATTGCTTCTGTGGACAGGTGTCTTTTATACAGGCAACAAGCTGAGATTAGGAGCAGAAACAAGCTGAGATTAGCCTGAAATCTTGCCGATTGATAGGGGATGAAATACTTATTTCACTCATTAAAATGCAAATCATATATATAACTTTTTTTGAAATGTGCTTTTTCTGGATTTTTTTTTATTTTATTTTGTCCCTCACTGTTAAAATAAACCTAACATTAAAATTATAGACTGATCATCTCTGTCAGTGGGCAATCATACAAAAACAGCTGGGGATCAAATACTTTTCCCCCCTCTCTGTAAGGGATATATTTATGGAATGAAAAAAATATTTTATACCATTAATGGTGGCAAATCAGCGACTGCGGTATTGCGGTGGACACATTGGACACTGACACGAATACAGTGCAAAAAATATGCACTGTCACTGTACTTATGACATGTACTTATGCCTAGCTGATTTTTTACTGTAGTGTGGGAGGTGATTTTACTAGGGAAAGGCATAGATCCATGTCTGCTTTGCAGGAACACAGGATATATGCCTTCCTTACTGACAGAACAGCGATCTGCCTTGTTTGCATAGGCAGATCGCAGTCTGTCTGTGTACTCAACGATCAGCGGGTGCTGGTGGACATTGGGTCAGCGGAGCCGCACATTTGCACCAGATACCCGGAAGTGCAGGATAGCGTATATACACACATACACGCGGTCCTGCACAGCATGGCTGCCCTGTAGCAGTAAAACTGCTATAGGGTGGTAGGCAAGTGGTTAAACTCGTAACACCTTAACAGATAATAGCAGGGGACCCCAGCATCAGGTTGTTTTGAGCTGATTAGATTAACATCTGCTCTGAGACTAGGGGGTAAAGCAGGCATTGCTGATTTGGGCACAGAGGCCCCAAATCTGTATGCAGGTCCTACGTTCCCAGAGTATGTGTTTTGGGGAGACACGGACCTGAATCCGAAGCAAAACCACTTCCAAGGGTCCCCCAGGCACCCCCCCCCCCCCCAAAAAAATAGAGCCCCCTCAAAAGCCAGGGCCCATAGACAGTAGGCAGGAGGCTAGCCTGCAGTCCCCTCCAAAAGCCCATCCCAGTTTAGTCTGTCACACACAGTATTCTGATGGTCTGTGTAGTCTACGGTATCTTTCTATTCCCATCACAGCATGTTCCTATATAGTAAAAGCCTGTAAAATAAATAAATATATATCTATATATATCTATATCTATCTATAGCTATCTATATATCTCATGTGATCTTGATTATACACCATACATTTAATGCAAATAATAAAGAGGAATTCATAAAAATAAAAAAAAAAATATATATATATATATATATATATATATATATATATATATATATATATATATATATATATATATATATTCTTTATACATCAGGGTCATTATTTTGTTAAGGGCTGCGCAAACTGTTGGTGCTATATAAATCCTGTATGATAATAATTGGAGTTCATTTATTAACCACTTCAGCTCCGAAAGGATCACCCCCCCCCCTCCCCCTCCAAAGCAGGCAATTTTTTGCAATGCTGCACTGCCATGTTTTAACTGACAATTCCGCTGTCGTGCGACACTGTACCCAAATTAAATTGATGTCCTTTCTTTTGGTGAAATAGATCACCTCTGCGGTTTTTAATTTTTGCACTATAAACAAAGACCGACAATTTTGGAAAAAAATTTAAAAAAAATTACTTTCTGCTATAAAACATATCCAATAAAAAAAAAAATGTAAATTTCTTTATCAATTTAGGCTAATATGTATTCTGCTACATGTTTTTGGTAAATAAAATCCCAATAAGTATATTGATCGGTGTAAGGAACGATAGCATGATAGACTCAATTTTGTTTAAGATGCAATTTGCTTGCATGCTTTAAGAGTAACATTTGAGATTCTCAATATATGAGTTTAAGTTGAAACCCACACATGTTTAAGCTGTTATCTATAGCAGTGGTCCCCAACCTTTTTGGTACCGGGGACCGGCTGGGTGGAAGAAATTTGTGCCAAGGCCCGGTGGGGGGGGGGGGGGGTAAAATTTTGCGGGCAATTTATCGGGGCAATAGCTGGTGTTGTGCTGTTGGTACTTCAATCATCACGGCACCATGGTTGGTATGGTGTCAGAATGATTGATTTACATTGTAATATAAATGAAATAGTTCAACTCACCATAATGCAGTATCAGTGGGAGCCCTGAGTGTGTCACTTTCCACGTCGCCTGCCACCAGGTGAGGAATGCCACTTGCCACGCTTGCCTGTGCCACCAGATGAGGAATGCCACTTGCCACGCTTGCCTGCCACCAGATGAGGAATGCCACTTGCCACATCACCTGCCTGTGCCACCAGATGAGGAATGCCACATCACCTGCCAGTGCCACCAGATGAGGCTCGTCACTGCATTGGTGACACTGGTTTAGTGGTCTTTCTTCAGTGAGGAGAGCAGAGATGCGGGGCGGGCGGTGAGAAATGATATCATCTCTCTGCTCCCCGCTGCACCTCCGACATTCTTTATGCTGTGAGGGCGGAAGAGTGGTAAAACTAGCCGGGCAAGGAGAGATGATGTCATCTCTCTGCTCCTCGCCGCACCGCCGACATTCCGCACGCTGTGAGGGCGGAAGAACGGTGATGCTAGGCGGGCGGAGAGAGATGTCATCTCCGCTCGCCAGCCCGATTTCCTCTCTGATCCATCGGTGCCTTACAGCCCCCGCCGCGGCCCGGCTGCAAAGACGCTACGGCCGGTAGTGGGCCGCGGCCCGGGGGTTGATGACCCCTGATCTATAGAATATGTTCTCATAAGGTATTTTTACACATTATATATATATATATATATATATATATATATATATATATATATATATATATATATATATATATATATATATATATATATATATATATATATATATATATATATATATAGAGAGAGAGAGAGAGAGTCTGTGGACTTTGACCTAGCTTAGGCTTGCATTTGTTTTAGATAAGATAAGAACATCTGTTCAAGAATACATATATATTTGTAGTAAAAAAAGATGTGAATTTTGGCTTATGTTTCCCAGCTATTACGTAGAATATTGACTGAAGCCATTTCTTCTGTACACGTGTTAAGCATCATAACTCCTCCTTGTTTCTCTAAATTCTGCATAAATATGGTACTTCGAGTCAGCAATGCAGATATCGAAGTGTATACAACCGTCTCCTGTGTCACATTATTGATATCTCCAGGCCTGCTGAGGGGTCAACGGAAGTCATCCTGCATTACCTGAAACCTATCTGGGTGGTGGTAGAAGCCAAAATTTCCCTTCAATCGGTTTGTACAAAAGTTATAACGCCTACAAAACTATGGGATAGATTTATGGACTTTTTTTTTTTTACTAGTGAGCGATCAGCAAATTTTAGCAGGACTGCAACATTGCCGTGAAAAAAAAAATCAGACACCTGACACTTTTGACACTTTTTGGGGACACTAATACAGTGATCAGTGCTAAAAAAATAAAAATAAAAAGCACTGTCATTGTACTAATGACACTGGCAGGGAAGGGGTTAACATCCGATCAAAGGGTTAAATGTATTCCGTGCTTTCTTACTGTGTGGGGGATGGTTAAACTGTAGGAAGACAGATCTGTATTACTGCTTAGCAGAAACTCAAGATTTCAGTCTTCCTTACTAGTAGAATGACGATCTGCTTGTTTACATAGGCAACCCACCAATCTGCCTCTCTCGGAACGATCACGCTGTGTCCAGTCAGAGCTAAAGAAAAAAAAACAACATGTACGGTATATGTAGGTGGGGCGGTCAATAAGCGGTTAATGTATGTGGTTTTGATTGGCGATTTTACTTTCATACATTTACTTTTTACAAAGATTACCATATAGGTTAGTAAGGTGATAGATTAGTTTGGTGCTAATGTCTACTGTATTCCATAGCATGAGCGTAGATAAGGAGGGGGGGGGGGTTGGGGTGTCTGCTCAGGCGAAAAGTGGGGCGCAGTCCGTCCGCAGTCTCTGGTTGTCTCCTGCAGTCCGTCCGCAGTCTCTACATGTGCTCTGTCAGGTTTTTTTTTTTTTTTTTAAAGCCGACAGTATGTACCAGGCCTTAGACTGGACATTAGCCAACCTCATTGGGCAATGTTCATAAAAACTGGAAGATAGCAAAACTGAAATCGTGTTCAATTTTCAAGAGGTTTTGAGAAAATAGAATTAAGGATGTGATTGCTTACTATGAGCAACACATCGTTTTTCCTTTTTCCAGTCCTTATAAATTTGGCACAATTTTTTTTAATTTATAAAGGCTTTTACCTAGTATCCTCACTTTGAAGGAGGATATCGTTGTTATGGCAGCAGCTAGCTGCCATAACCCCGGTATCCTCTTCAGAGGGCATTAAAAAAAAAAAATTAAAAATGCATTGATTACTGTGTAAATGTGACTGGCAGTGAAGGGGTTAACCACTAGGTGGCGTTGTAGGGTTGTGTCCTAGGGAGTGATTCTAACTGTGGGGGGGGAGGGGCTGTGTGTGACACAACACTGATCACCACTCCCGATTACAGGGAGCGGTGATCAGTGACAGTGTCACTAGGCAGAATGGGGGAAATGCTTGTTTACATTAGCATTTCCCCGTTCTTCCTCTCCGTGATCCAGGTAACGAGTCCGCGGGACCCGCGATTGCGCTCATGAAGCTCCCGGCGCGCCCCCAAGGCGTGAGGCGGTCGAGAGGCGGTTAAAAAACAGTGTACAATAAGAAAAAATGTATTTTAAAACGTGCCCTGTCCCGACGAGCTCACGTGCAGAAGCAAACGCATACGTGACTAGCGCCCGCATATGTAAACGGTGTTCAAACTGCACATGCGAGATATCGCCGCGATCAGTAGAGCGAGAGCAATAATTGTAGCCCTAGACCTCCTCTAACTTAAACCATGCAACCTGTAGAATTTTTTAAACGTTGCCTATGGAGATTTTTAAGGGTAAAAGTTTGCCATCATTCCACAAGCGGGCGCAATTTTGAAGCGTGACATGTTGGGTAACAATGTACTTGGCGTAACATTATCTTTCTTAATATAAAAAAAAAATTGGGCTAACTTTACTGCTGTCTTTTATTTTTTAAAAAAAGTATATATTTTTTTAAAAAGTGCGCTTGTAAGACCGCTGCGCAAATACAGTGTGACAGAAAGTATTGCAACGACCACCATTTTATTCTCTAGGGTGTTAGAAAAGAAAAGTATAATGTTTTATAGTGTGTAAGTAAATTTCTAGCAAAATTTTTTTTTTAACTTGTAAACAAATCTCAGAAAGAGGCTTGGTCTTTAAGTGTTTAAAAAAACTTTGGTTATTCATGGTTTGTAATGGGGAGTGTTTAATTTGTATAAGGGGTTTGGGGGGGGGGGGTACTGCTAGAGTGAGGGAAATTGATTGATGGAATGAGTCGAGGAGGTATGGTCCTTTTTCTCTCTCTATCAAGAACCTTGAAAGCTTTGAAGTAGATATAAACCTAAGAATCTATCACTCCTGGAATATGTTTTTTGAAAGATTCTGTATATATGTAAGGTTGTATGTTTATGTTAAAAGTAATAAGAAAATAATTGAAACCTACAGCCCTGTTCCATAGCCCCATTTCCATTAGTGCGTTACCGATTCAGTTAATTATGTGTATGGATAAGATCATGGTTTACACACATTATGGAGATGTTTTTAATTATTTTTTAACACTATGCTCCACGCCTGTTTCTTAATGTAGTTTCCACATATCCCACCCTTGATTGGGATGGCAGGGTTTTTCCAATGAATGTAATTGGGTTCATGGTGGTATAGAGCTTTATTATGGTGATTTATTGGGATTTTGTGTATGAGTAAGCGCTAGTCCCAGCTCGAAATACATCAAATTTTACTGTACCCCGCACTGTGATGTCTGCTGCATGAAGGATCAATTAAGGTGAAGTGTTGCAGCACATTCCAGATTTCCTTTGATTGTAAAAAGCAAATAATTTTTCTATAGAATATGTAGATGAAGGGGAATCAATTCTATAAGACACCGTTTCAGAAATTAGACCTCTTACTTACTTTAGAAATTATGGTAAAATGTAGCATGACTGGAAAAGTACTGTACGGTACTTAAGGAGACGCGCATACAAAGTGGTTAACACAATAAAAAATGTCCTTCCTTTGAAGTAGATAATGAAGCTTTAAAAGCACAGTGGACCCATGTCCTTGATGAGGCATCAGAATTGAATGCAACTCATAGTAGATCACAAGAAAATATGCCTTGAAACTATAAAAAAGGACATCACACCGACTCAAAAAAGTCTCAATAGATTTCATAATCAATTAAATTTCGCCCAGAGAGAAAAAAAAAAAAACCTTCTAAATCCCTGGCCATTTTTGAAGATATCACCAAAACTAAAAGAACCAAGTTTCTATGATTATGAGGAAGGCATAGTGTACAAGTGGATAACACCTGGAATGAGTAACAGGATAGGAGGCATTCCATTTTTAGGTCTTCATCCACTCTGATAGGAACTTCTAAGATGGTTAGTTTTTCCATATACAGAAGGGGAAGCAACTACTCCCTTCTCCTCTACATCAAACACAAGAGACAGGAAGGAGAAACAAGAGACATTTTCTGATGAAAGTGATTCTCAAATGTCCAAATGAGTCAGAAACCTGAAAAGGCAGGAAAAGGTTACAAGCGGCCAAGAAAAAAAAAAAAAGAAGAAGAAGAAGAAGAAGAGGCAGAAAATCACAAGGATCGGGTGTACAGATCTGAAGAACATTAACCAGAATGAACAAACTAGAGCTGCACGATTCTGGCCAAAATTAGAATCGCAATTTTTTTATGTGGATCCAGCAAAGTAAATCTGGCGATTAAAAACGACTCGCTTTGGCATTCGTTCTGGATGCAAAAAGATCTGTATCTGTTTGTCCCCAACAAGTTCTGATGTCTGCAAATATCTCTGGGTGCAATTCCCAGACTTCCTGAGAAACTGTGTGGTGGTTCAAGAAGTCCGCTATTTGATTGGGGTCTCCCTTTAGGTGAACCGCTGAAAAAGAAAACAGATTTACTTCTGACCACAAAAAATATCCAAAAAATTAGATTTTTTTGATTTATCAAATTAATTTTACTAAAATGCTTTTGGAGTAAAAATCTATCTAAAAGATAGCTTTCTATTTAAGATACATAAAAAAAAAATAATATGTCATTTATGGGGGGGCTGTGTCGACCCAGAAACAGAGACGGCTGCTTCCTAGACAGGCTCCGGCTCTTCAGACCGCTCAGCGATGGAAGAAACAGAGGTGCCCCTTGCCACTATCCTCATATACCCCATCGCTGCATCTGGCGGGATGTTAAAATGGGGGTCCCTTTGTCCTGTACCACAGAAACTGATGGATTTCCTCATTCCAGCCAGGGACCAGGTGTAGCAAGATGGTGACGGCCCGTCCGCGAGGGCCCCGACTGCAGAAGATTCCTCTTCAGGATCCAGCACATCAGCATCCACAGTATGTACAGCTGTGGGCAGCTCTAGCTCTGGAGACTGAGCTCGCCCCTCCACACGCAGCCCTGGATAAATTTAAAAAGTTAAAACAAGGAGACACAGACAGGGATGATTCGGACATGGCGGACAGTGCTGCAGAGCATTCCACCCAGCCTGCTCTCGAGCAATTACTTTCCTCATCTTAGCCTGTGTCAGTGGCCAACATAAAAGAAATGCTGATTTCACTAAGGGATTCCATGCATTCCACATCTGTTGGCATCCAAGGGGGGTTTCTGTGAATTCATAGGTAAAGATTGTTGCACCTGGATCAGGGATACTAGTGACAAAGTTCAGGCCCATATGGATAGATCCCTGCAAGGCAAAGCCAGAGCTATAGCGAATGAAGGTTGGAATCCTTTTAAGGGTCTGGAAATGTTTGGGGATTTTTTATTTTCCATCAAATCATGGTTGAAGGAAATAGAGGTATATATTACTTATGTTGTTTTTGTTTCTATTCCTTCTATATGTCGTGATGAGGCGCTACTTTTTACATTGCCTGATTGGACAGAGCCTGGGCAGATGACCACATCTTCCTCGCTGAAATGAGACGCCACAAAGCCCAACCCACATACAAGACACAGAGGATCCCAGACCGACCGGCCTTAATGTCCCCCTCCAAGTCATCACTTCTGAAGAAGAGTCTACAAGTCAAACCGTGTTGTTATGAACTCATATGGACTGTAAGGGCTGATTCATTTCCAGGTGTAAGAAGATCAAGATTCATCGAGGTACACATGGGAGCACATGACAAAGAGGAGGGACTGTTGTGGAAATTTTTATTAATGTATGTTGTCAGATGTCCCCCAGTGTCAGTTTTGCTGTAATACGCTCATGCGAGTGTATCCGCACACAGACGTTGGTGGAAGACCATGGGCTGCAGAAACCTTCCCGTGGACACGGTAGATCTGTTTGCTCTTTTAGGGATGTTAGTTTATGCCTCACCAAGAGACTGGCCATCTCATGGCTATTGCATTAACGCTCCTAGCAAACAGATCTGCGTACATGGGAACCATAGCATAGCCATACAAAAATTATGGCCCACTGAGCCATGATAGAGTGCGGCTCACGTCATTGGTTGCGGTGGGAATGTGCACACAATCGTGTTCAGAGCCCTGTAAGTAGTGTTCAAATTGTGAGACAGGGAAGCTAGCCGTATGGCTTTGCACACTTCACTACTGGAATTCTATTTTAATATATACGTGTGTGATTGGTTCTTTTGAAATTATACACGTTTGTTATTCATGTTTACAGTATAAATGAAAGCAGCAGATCATGCTAGACAGGATTTTGCTAAGCTCAACGTGATACCATCGTCTGTGTTACTTGGAGATATACAGTGCTTTGCAGAAGTATTCACCCCCTTGGCACTTTTCGTGTTTTGTTGCCTCACAACCTGGAATTAACATGGATGAGAATTTGCATCATTTAATTTACAGAACATGCCTACAACTTTGAAGATGTTTTTTATTTATTTTAATTGTGAAGCACACAAATAGGACAAAATAATAGAAAAGGTCAATGTGCATAACTATACACCCCCTAAAGTCAATACTTTGTAGAGCCATCTTCTGCGGCATTCACAGCTCCAAGTCACTTTGGATTAGTCTCTCTGAGCTTGCCACATCTTACCACTGGGATTTTTGCCCATTCCTCCTTGCAAAACATTGCAGGTTGGATGGTTTGCACTTGTGAACAGCAATCTAAGTCTTTGCAGAAAAACAGTAAATATTATGCAATAATGAGAAGGAGAAACTTCCACCACGTCCAGACTGTGTAGAAAGAAGCACACGTCACCCAAGTGAGTCAGATCTGCTTACCAGAAGTCAGATATAGGTGAGCAAACACAAAGTATGGATAGAAGTCGAGAAACGACCAAGCATCACGGGTGTCACTCTCCAGCAATATGGTCTCAAAATGGGTCCGGGGTAAGACAGCCAGATAAACTTCAGGTCACCGTAATCGAGTAATTTCACATGTCATGCAAAGCAAGGAGCAAAGCAAAAGCACATAGTGAAGTCCGTACAGGTAAATTAAAGATTTTTTAATTTGTAGTACACTTACATTAATGAAGTCATAATACGGCATTGGATAAATAAAATTTTCCACGTTCAGTAGCATGCTTGCATCAGCCAGCCTGACATGTTTCATCCAAGTCAGATATCATCAGAGGCATGGCCATTTTGAGACCATATTGCTGGAGAGTGACACCCGTGATGCTTGGTCGTTTCTCGACTTCTATCCATACTTTGTGTTTGATGCTCACCTATATCTGAACACAGTCTGGAAGTGGTGGAAGTTTCTCCTTCTCATTTTCGCATAATATTTACCGTTTTTCTGCAAAGAATGAACTATAATACTAAGCGCTGCATATTGGACTATATTTACTGAGTTTGATGATCAACGAACTGTGCTGGCTGCTACTTCTTTGCTATATTCATTTTTTATATATACTGTTTTTAGCGCTGATACCACCTATCTTTTAGCAGTCTAAGTCTGACCACAGCTTTTCTATTGGATTGAGGTCTGGGCTTTGACTAGGCCATTCCAACACATTTACATGTTTCCCCTTAAACCACTCAAGTGTTGCTTTAACAGTGTGTTTGGGGTCATTGTCCCACTGGAAGGTGAACCTCTGTCCTAGCCTCAAATCGCACACAGAGTGCTACAGGTTTTGCTCAAGAATATCCCTGTATTTAGCATCATCCATCTTTCCCTCAACCCTGAACAGTTTCCCAGTCCCGACTGCTGAAAAACATCCCCACAGCATGATGCTGCCACCACGTTTCACTGTGGGGATGGTGTTCTTTGGGTGATGTGATGTGTTGGGTTTGCGCCAGACAGAGTTTTCTTTGATGGCCAAAAAGTTAAATTTTAGTCTCATCGGTTCAGAATGTTAGAAACGTTTTAAATGTTTATTGAGTGACTATTAAAAAAAAAGAAAAACCCTGAGGCTAATTTTTAAAACGGCTTCTAAGCACGTTTGAATTACCTTCTTTTTGTCTTTGTCTAACAAGCTTTGCCATATATTGTAGAACAGACTGTACAGGAAACACTAAGTAGCTAATAAAGTACGTACCATTTTGTACCAGGAACGCCATCAGTGTTTCCTCAGCCAATAGAAGCGGTATAGCTATATTATTGTAGGTATTAGGAGGGGGGCTGTACATCCCTTTGGGCACTTTGATATAAGCTGTGCATGCCACAGGTCACTCTCTAGCCCCAGAATGTCCCTCATTCTCAACTTTAAAAGTTGGTAGGTGCGCAGTGGGGGTAGGTACGCAGGAGCGGATCAGGGGAGGAGAGACTGTGCCACCGCCATCCCTGTTATCAATGGGAAGAGGGCTCTCTGTGTTTACTGCCCATCCCCCTCCCTCCTCCTGTCAGAGGAGGAGAGAGAAGCAGCTGGAGAGCAAAGTGCCGCCCTCCTAGTAACCAAAGATGCCACATATTCCCCGCCCCCCTGCAACGTGCACGGTGCTTCTGCTCCCAGCACGCCCTAGCTACAGGGATTTATTGGACAGGTACTGATCTATGAGGAACACCTGCTGTGCGGGGGCTCTGTTGGGGGACACCTGTTGGGGGGGCTCAGATGGGGGGACACCTGCTGTGGGGGGGCTCAGATGGGGGGACACCTGCTGTGCGGGGGCTCAGATGGGGGACACCTGCTGTGCGGGGGCTCAGATGGGGGACACCTGCTGTGCGGGGGCTCAGATGGGGGACACCTGCTGTGGGGGGGCTCAAATGGGGGACACCTGCTGTGGGGGGGGGGCTCTGTAAAGGGACACCTACTGTGGGGGGGGGGCTCTGTAAAGGGACACCTGCTGTAGGGGGGGCTCTGTTGGGGGACACCTGCTGGAGGGGGCTCTGTTGGGGGACACCTGCTGGAGGGGGGCTCTGTTGGGGGACACCTGCTGGAGGGGGGCTCTGTTGGGGGACACCTGCTGGAGGGGGGCTCTGTTGGGGGACACCTGCTGGAGGGGGGCTCTGTTGGGGGACACCTGCTGGAGGGGGGAAGCTTTGATGGGGGGACACCTGCTGGGGGGCTCTGTTGGGGGGACACCTGCTGCGGTGGAAGCTCTGATGGGGGGACACCTGCTGGAGGGGGGCTCTGATAGGGGACACCTGCTGGAGGGGGGCTCTGATGGGGGACACCTGCTGGAGGGGGGCTCTGATGGGGGGGCTTTGATGGGGGACACCTGCTGGGGGGGGGCTCTGATGGGCACTTTGATATAAGCTGTGCATGCCACAGGTCACTCTCTCTCCCCAGAATGTCCCTCATTCTCAACTTGGGAAGAGGGCTCTCTGTGTTTACTACCCATCCCCCTCCCTCCTCCTGTCAGAGGAGGAGAGCGAAATAGCCGGAGAGCGAAGCAGCTGGAGATCGGAGCGCCCATCTGTGTGGAGAGAGAGAGAGAGAGAGAGAGAGAGAGAGAGAGAGAGAGCAGCTGCAGACTCTTAGACCCCCCCTTCCCTCTCCTCCTCGCACTGCTGTACTAGTGAGCGGCGCTTGCCAGGTCAGCTGCCCGCTACGTTTCTTCTCCCTCCTTCATATTGGCCAGGGAAGAAATACAATAAAAAAGGTAGCAGAGAAGAGGATTGTGGGACATGTAGTCCCGAGGACTGGTGGCCCCATTGTGACTCGGAAACTGCTACTCACACAGCATGCTCAGCTGAATAAGAGAAGAGGGGAGAGAGAGAGAGAGAGCGCCAGGAGCCCGGGAAAGCTTTCGAGGAAGTGCACCCAGGACTCCAGGGAGAGGACAGTGCTGAGGGGACGCCATCAGAAAGAGAACTCCGCTGCCCTGTGCCACCAGAGGGAAAGCTGCACAGACTGGCGCCATCCCTGGTGAAGAAAGGAATGGAGTTATTGCCAGAATACAGATCTGAGCACTACCCAGCGGAGTCGCCACAGGCAACCCAGAGTGAGCCGACTCCTGATCAGAAGAACTGATGTTGCTGTATCGCCGGGTCTGGTGAGAGGGCTGGTCGGTCATTATCTACTGCCATCCTTAGGAACTGCAGTCTCTGACCATCTCCTGCACTATGTCTGCAGTCTCTGACCATCTCCTGCACTATGTCTGCAGTATGTCTGGGGGCTCTTTCTAACAGACTCTAACAGAAGCCCTCTCTGTGTGCATTGGAGAGACCCCCCTCCAGGTCCCATTAGTGTACTCATTTTCTTTATTGTTAAAAGATCATGGGAGGATCCCAGGGTAATGAAGACTTCTTAGGGGAGCATCTCTGTGTTTGAGTCGTAGCCATAGACACATTTGTAAAGGGGAGGCGTTAGTAAGATGACCATGCCCATGTGGGGGGGCACAAGAAATATTTCTGCACCCAGGCGTCTGTGACCCTAGGATTGGCTCTGACTGCACCATCTCAGGTACCACTGGACAACATTGTCTGGGAGTACATCTGGGCCGCCTGCTCGGGACAACCCTTGGCCGGACTCATAGGAACCAAACAGTTGGAGTTGCAACTTCAGGTAAAGGTGATCCAATAGTTAAATTAGCAGATTCATGTAATGCATATCACTGATCGGTCTAGCAAAAAGAGAATTAGACCAGACGCAAGTGTTATCTAAATGTTTAACAAATGTTTGAGAAGCAGAAAGATAGCTACGTATAGCTGAGTTGAAAAATAAGCGTGAAAAATCATTTTGGGGATGAGAGAAGCCTGCTTTCAGATTCCTGCCCCTCCCTTTTTGTTTCCGTGTAAGGAGTGAGATGCCCCTCCCTGAGCATTCCTGTGTAAAGCAGCCGGAGAATTCTGAATATCTAAGAAATTTGTAAACATGGTGTTGTAGGAATATAATCTTAACTAAAAAATTTTAGTGTTTACTATACAACTTTAGGATTATTATTTTTTCAAAATTCTTTATTTAAGAAAAAGATATACGGTGGTACAGAAAAAACAAAAGTACAACAGTGTATATACAGCAGTTTACAAAAAGTCATATCAATTACTCATACCACATGGTGCAAGAGGCAACAAAGCATAAAAACGTTAAACCTGGTGGTAGACTTCGGAAGCGATAAATTAACTGTATATCGTATATTTGAGATAATACGCACCCAATTATTAATGATGGAAAGGGGAGGTGAGAGTGACCCTGGGGTCATCACGCCATGAACTATACCTAGAAAGATAGTATGAAAAGAGAAAAAGGAATAGAAAAACAGGGGGGAGAGGGTGGAAGCAGGGAAAAGGAAGGAGAAGGGAGAGAGAAGGGGGAGGATTGGCAGAGGAGGGGGAAAAAAAAGGGGGGGGGGGGCGGTTAATGAAGTGAAGCTTTGGTAAATAGTAAAAAAAAAAAAAAAAAAAAAAAAAAAAAAAAGAAGAAGAAGGACCTTCCTCCAGTCCCTACCCTATCGTCTGGGTATTTCTCTTAGGTGTATCCATTAACAGCAAGATTAGGTCATCAGCCCTGCATACTCCGAGTAGACAAACTCATGCCAGAAGAACCACTTCTGATGGAACTACTCACGAGACCCCTCTCCGTGGCTACTAGATCCTCCATTTCGTTAATTTTGGCTACTTTTTTCAGCCAGACCGCCACCCCCGGAGGCTCCGTCCGCTTCCAGAACAGGGGAATGCAGCTCTTTGCCGCTGTGACCAGGTGAGATAGAATGGATTTCTTATAGGCCTTGCTCAGGATTTCATGATGGTGTAGGACAGGGATATGCAATTAGCGGACCTCCAGCTGTCCCATGAGGCATAACAAGATCCTGACAGCCACAAGCATGACATCCAGAGGCATGATGGGACTTTTAGTTTTGCAACAGTTGGAGGTCCGCTAATTGCAAATCCCTAGTGTAGGAGAAAGAATGCGGGGGTCCTGGGCAGCTCCCGGTCTGAACTTCTGGGTGATGCAGTGGACTTCCGTCCAAAAGGGGGTCAGGGAGCGACAAGACCAGAAGACGTGAAGGAGAGACCCTGGTCCTCCCCACATCTTCAACATAGATCCGAGCTCCGAGGGAACATACGATATAACCTGGTTGAGGTGTAGTACTATCGAGTTCGGACCTTAAGCCCTGCCTCCTGGTGGCTAGCACAAATGGAAGTCTTGCATGTGAAGAGAAAATCTCTCCACTTGCCTATCCGTTAATATAAGCCCCAAATCTCGTTCCCACTTAGAAATGTAGGGGGGCCGTCAAGGGGGGGGGGGGGGGAGTTAATAGGAAAAATATCCTCCATCCTACTGGGTAAAAGGATGCCAAGATATTTAATGCAAGACTCTGCCCATTTAAAAGGAAAGTCTGCTCTCAGTAGAGTGTCCAGGGAGGCAGGCACGGAGACATTTAGCGCCTCCGATTTCTGGTAGTTCACCTTGAATAAGGACAAAGCTTCATATTTCTTCAATTCTGCAAGCAAGTTCGGTACGGATACCTAAGGATTGGTTAAGAAAAATAATAAGTCATCGGCAAAAGCCACAAATGTTTGGAGATAATGTGTTACTCAGGTGAAGGCCTGATATATCAGGATTATCTCCAAGAGACGAGATGAATATCAGAGGTGACAGGGGGCAACCCTGCCTCTTTCCATTTGTTATACCGAAGGGAGACAAGAGGTGGCCATTCACCTTCACTTGAGCTGAGGGGCGGGAGTAGATGGCTTGCACCCAGTTCATCCTCTGACCTAGTCCTACGTGGCGGAGAGTTTCAAACAAGAAGGGTCAGCGCACACCCTATCAAAACACCTTTTTGGCATCAGTCGAGAGGAGAAGCATCGGAGTTCCCAGTGTCTTAGTTGCGTAGATACGTTTAAATCGCCTTCATAGTGTTGTCCCTCGCTTCCCTCAAGGGTACAAAACCTACCTGGTCCGAATGGATAAGTGAGGGTATGTACTCCGTCAAACGCACTAAAAGGACTTTAGTAAAGATCCTTACATCGACGTTGAGGAGGGATATTGGTCTATAGTTTTGGCAATGAAGGGAATCTTTTCCCTTCATCACTGGCGACCCTGCGATAAAGGCCCGCAGGGTGTCCAGGGGGGGAATGACTCCCTCCCTGGCGTCATTGTAGGCTGCCAGGAAATGTGGGAACAGAATATCCCTGAACGTCTTGTAGTAAAATAGTGAGTAACCATCGGGACCCGGAGCTTTAACATTTTGCATTCGGGTTATGGCTAGTGACACTTCTGTTCCGGAGAGGGGAGCATCCAAGGCCTCTAATGCCTCGTCCGATAGCCAGGGCAGGCCCGATTTTTGGATGTAGTCCCGTATGGCCTCCAGCTCATGGGACTTCTCCCGTTCCAAGGACTGGCGTGGCAGTTTATACAAAGATGAGTAGTATTTGCAGAACTGGTCTGCAATCTCATCTGTAGTATGCACCTTGGTGTTGCTGTCCCCCATGTGCTCAGGAATAAAAGCTAAGGCTTGTTGTGCCCTTTAGGGCTTGCGCTAGTAATTTTCCGCATTTGTTGCCATGTTCGTACGACGTACGTTTACATTTAGCGATAACGGTCTTGGCCCTGACTAAGGCCAGAGATTGTAATTGGTTCCTCAAGATAGTGAGGTCCACGAACGCCCTGGAGGCTAGGGACTGTTTATTGGTGGCTTCCAGGGCCCTAACTTTGGATAGGAGATCAAGAGTTTGCTGAGCTCTATCCTTCTTGAGGCGGGATCCAATCTTTATCAGGAGACACCTGATGGAGCACTTGTGGGCCTCCCAAACCATCAGGAGTGCACTGTCCGTATTTTCATTTGAAGAAAATAAGTTTCTCAGTTCCCTGAACACTTCCTCCACGACCTCAGGGGTCTGGATCAGGGAGTGGTTAAGCTGCCAATGCCATTGTTTGGGCAAAGGGGATAGTAAGTCTATCTCCAGAAAGACCGGAGCATGATCAGAAAAAGTAATGGATCCTATAGAAGCAGATCGTACCCTTGAAAGGAGAGATTGAGGCAGCATGAAGAGATCGATTCTGGTGTAAGAGTCATGGGGGTGCGAGTAAAACATGTAATCTCTTTGAGACGGATTCAAGACCCTCCAGACATCGACTAAATGAAAGGCGTAGAAGTTCTTCTTCAATCATTTAAGCGTGGCATAAGAAATCTGGGAAATTTGCTTGGAAGCATCTATCGCGGGGTCCATGGTAAAATTCATGTCCCCTCCCAGAATCACTGCCCCCTCTGCAATGTCATGTAACTTGGTCAGAGTGGATTCCGAATTTTGGAGATAAAAGTAATGATTTTCAGTGGCCGTCCAGCCCAGCACCGGCGGCCCTGCAGATTTGGGAACCCACCTCAACCGGAGGGGACCCCGCAGGGTACCAAGTGAGCATAACGTGATCTCAAGGTCGACCCTGCTCCACCAAGGGCAAAACATGGCTGGGAGGCCCGACACATTTACCACACTCCTAAAACAAAACCTGTCCCAGTCCCTCCCTTGCCTTGTAACTAAGTCTTTCGAATAGAGGGTGTGAGGAAGCCTCCCCAGGGTTCCGGGTGAGACAAAGGGGTGCCTTGTGCGGCAAGGGAGGGGGGGCTGTGCGAACATCAAAAAGCCACCATTGATCCTAAGGTTAAAATCACCATGCTGTGTGTCACTCACATGCGGGCATCGTTGGGATCAAAACTCCGGGTTGCCCCTCCCGATCGGAGTCAGCTCTCTTCGTCTGCCTCTGGAAGAACGGCCTGGGAGGACAGCCTGGAGTGCCGATCGGACTTCTCTGCCCGGCAGAGGACTCAGCCAGTCCTGCAGAGGAATCGGATCCATCGCTAGGAAGTTGAACAGGTCTGGAAGATCTGTGTAGCGCCGTAGGGTGAACGAGTCACCCCCTTTGCGGATGGTCAACTGGATGAGGAAGCCCCATCGGTATGGCAGCTCAGCTCTGCATAGTGCTTCGAGCAGCGGCTTCAGCATTGCTCTCCTCTGTAGGGTTGCACGGGACACATCCCGATAGAGAGATGCAAGCCCCAAAGTCCACGGGACCGCAAAGCCGTGCCGCTTTCAAGATCTTCTCTTTGATATCGTAGTGATGTAGACGGCAGATTACATTGCGGGGCCGGTCCACATCTACCGGCTTGGGGCCGAGCTCCCTGTACACCCTGTCGAATTCCATGTTTGCTGGAGGGTCTCCATCCAGGACTTTTAGGAAAATGGCCCGCACAGTCTCCGTCAGGTTTTCTGGGCCCGTCGCCTTGGGCAACCCCTGGAGCCGCAGTTTGTTACGGCAGCTTCGGTTCTCCAAGTCTTTGGCGTGTAGTTGGACCTTAGCCAGCTGGTCCTGGTGGCGCTGGTGTGCTAGCTCCAACTGTGCAATACGGTCCTCCATGGCTCCCCTCACCGCCTCCTCCCTGGTAAGTCTGTCGTCAACGGCATTTACCTCTGTGCGTATCTCCTGGAGGTCTTGGCGGTGCTGCTCCTCCACCCGCCGCACCAATGCCTCCATGTCCGCCTTGGTGGGGAGAGCACGCAGCAGGGCTCGGATGTAGGAGTCATCCCCTGATGGTTGTGTAGGGGGATCCCCCGCCGGACTGACTGCTGGGCGAAAAGTCCAGGAGGGCCGGGATCCCCGTCAGAGTGCAGACCTGTGTTCTGTGAGGACGCCATTGCTGCAGAAGAGAAGGTTGCGGTCTCAGCAGAGCCACATGTTGCTACAGTGCGGACCTCCGGAGCTGCTCTGACTCTCTTTCTTGTAGGTAACCGATCTGGGTCGCTGGAATAGGCTTGGAAGATCCCCTGGATTTACCTCTCCTGCGGTAGCTCATGGCTGCAATAAATGAAGCTAGGTAAGGGCATTGCAGCCTAGATAGTAGTGTCTGGAGTCGGGAGCTCAAGCAGAAAGCGACTTCACTCCACCATATCCAAGCCACTCCCCTCTCTAGGATTATTTTAAACAAAGAAAGAAAATAGCTGATTACGGCTGAGACCCTTTTAAAATTCCTAAAAAGGTAGCTATAATAATTTAAATGTTTTAGTACTCCATTCTAGCCTGAGCGTAAAAAGGGAAAAGGTTTCACTCACTAATAAGACCTGGTTGATTTATTATTTTAGCATGCCAGAATATTAAAGGAAGAACATGGCAGAAATCAGAAGATTATTAATGGTTTTAAAGCAATAGATAAGAAACATGAAAGTCAATTGCACTATAAATAAAGTGAACAGAATGTTGTAGAATTATCATCAAGTGGCTTGATGAATGTGAGAAAAGAAAAGGCTGAGAATGTTTTGATTACTTTAAATGTGTCCAGTGCATGGCAAAGACAGTAAATGTGGATGTGCTAACATTACTGCCATAAGGGAACAAGGATTTGAATGGGCTTTGCTAAGAGAAAAGTGTGCGGTAGCATTGAAGCCCAGAGAGAGGAGAGAAAAGAGAATACAACAGACTTGATGCATTTATAGCCCAAAATAATGGTCAAGGAGCAGTTTCTCATTAACAAGAAAATGCAAATTGCCTGACAGATGTAGCAGAAGAAAGAGGGAGATGGTGATAAATAGATTAGTAAAGCAGCATGAACTTTTGAGCACACAGAGATTAATATTAGGATTTTTGGTGGGAAAGAAAGTCCAAATATTAGTCTTAAAGTAAATATTTCTTGGATATGTTACTTTTAGAATTCCCAGACTTTCAACTGTAAAGTGTTAATGATGCAATGTTTATATTTGGGTACATTTATAAAGTTAAAAGACTAAGTTCTGAATCAGAATTAGAGCCGGTTCACACTGAGGCAGCACGACTTGCAGCGATGAAAGTAGATCTATTACTGAAATTACTGAAATAGATCTATTACTGAAAATAGATCTATAGGATAGATCTATTTTCAGTAAAAACCTCCCACAACTGAAATTTTATAGGAGATTCATTGATGACCTCCTCTTAATTTGGGAGGGATCTAGTGAATCAGTTATTGAGTTTCTGGAGGACCTGAATGTGAAAAACAACAATATCAAACTTGAGTATCAAGTCAGTGAAACAACTATCAACTTTCTAGACATGACTATTGTAAAAGATGGCGCTAAAGCTTATTTTAAGCCTACCGACCGCAACAGCTGCCTATCCATCCATAGTGGCCACCATCCTGCTTGGATTAAAAACATTCCGAAGGGCCAAATGTTGAGGATTCGGTCGAAATTGCACTAAGGTCGAGGATTATTTTCAGCAGTCACTGATTTTAAAGAACAAGTTCACACAGAAGGGCTACACGGAAAAATCACTAGATAAAATCATTCATGATGTATCTATAATTCTGAGAGAGATGTGCTTGAAGAAAAGAGACAATGAACAACATCAATTGAACTTCATCTCAGATTTTCATTGTCAGTATAAAGAGGTTCAAAATATTTATGAGAAACACTGGCATATACTGTGTAGGGACAGAGATTTGGGGGGCGTTTTAAACAGTCGACCAAAATTTATATACAGACGAGCCCCGAATTTTGGAGAGCGAATTGTTAAAAAAAACTTTTAGATCCACCGAAACGACAGTTTTTAAGAATAAACCTAAAAGGATTTTTTTTTCTGTAGAAAGTGCATTTGTTGCAGGACTACGCGGGTTAGCAATAGGGGGGAAGACGGAAATTGCTAATAGAGATGGTGAAGTTTTCCAAATAGAAGAATTCATTACCTGTAACTCCACCCATGTTGTGTATCTCATGTGGTGCCCATGTGGGTTACTCTTCGTGCGAAGGACAAAAAGACTACTGAGAGTCCGGATAGCCGAGCACCTTGCAAACATAAGGAAAGGCTTTCAATTTCACAGTGTTTCACTGCATTTTAAAGAAAAACATGACCAGGACCCAACACTTTTACAGTTTTGTGGGATAGACACCATTCACCCCTCTTGGAGAGGTACGAATAGGGTCAGAGACCTTAGTCAAAAGGGAAACTCGGTGGATTTTCTTACTGAAAAGTTTGACGCCGCGAGGGTTAAACATAGAGCTGGATTTAAATTGCTTTATTAATAACTTTTAATCCATATATGACAGTAAGATTTTTTTATAGTGATAATTTTAATACTTACCAACAGTCATTCTGCGTGCGGATTTAATTTACTTAATTTAACCTACTCCCACGTGATGATCACACTTGCTAAATAAGTGGGGGGATTTCAGTTGAGAGGGTTAATGACACCATAACTCTATATAGACATGTCGGAAAGGAAATTAATGGAGGAATGAAATGGAGGAAATTAATTTGATAATATAAAATATTTATAATATTAAATATGAATAATAGTTTACAACTGATGCATTTGTCTTAGTTTTTAAATCCCATATGAATTAATATTTATATGAAAATACTTAGATTGATTGATATTAACACTGGGATACATTGATTTTATTTGATATTTAAAACAATATGATGTTTTAAAGCTCCTTTTAAAAGTGCTCATTACTGATGTTTTAATTTGTGTATATATTCTATCTATCTATACACACATACATATACATACACACATATACACACACACATACATACATACAGTGCCTTGCGAAAGAATTCGCCCCCCTTGAACTTTTCAACCTTTTGCCACATTTCAGGCTTCAAACATAAAGATATAAACTTTTAATTTTTTGTGAAGAATCACCAACAAGTGGGACACAATTAAGAAGTGGAATGAAATCTATTGGATTTTTGAAACTTTTTTAACTAATAAAAAAATGA